>CM030890.1:23950212-24550212 GCA_018136845.1 Heterotis niloticus
CTAACGTCGATCTGCTTCACTATTCATCTTTAGACTTATTTTAAGAAGTTTAAATTATTTTAAGATTATGTCCGTTTTCCGGGAGCTCCGTTGTCAAAGGCACTCATGGATGTGTTTCCCCGCGGGTCTCACCGTGGAAGAGGTTCGCCTTGTGGAAGAACTCCTGGTAACATTTATCCGGCATGGCGAAGGTCAGCAGGAAGGACCTGAGTGCGTCCATGCCGGCGGAGCTCAGTGTTCACTTTTTCCTCGCACCATCCGTCCGTCCGTCCGTCCACTTCCCGCACCCGGGGTTCAGGGTCCACTTTCCCGCACCGCTCCTTCGTCTCTCCACCAGGGGCACACCGTCCACTTCTCCCAAAATTCTTTACCGTTTTCCCTCCAGCCAGAAAAATAAAAGCGGCGAAAAGAAGAGCGAAACGTAGTTATACTGTATTTTATCACTTTTGATTTGTTATTGTAGTCGTTACTGTCATGGCATGATACACGGTGGAATTGATGAATTCTTCTTCTTATTATTATTATTATTATTATTATTATTATTATTATTATTATTATTATTATTATTATTAATGTTGAATCATTTACAAATTTACGCGATCATGACAATTGCTTCTTTCAGGTCTGCATCTGATGGTTTCATGACAGAACGGACTGGCCATCAGAAATTAATTGTCTGTAATATAATAATACAATAATACATGTACTGCAATACTATAATACTATAATATAGTAGACAGCAAAGCATATCAAATGTTATATTCAGGAGTTCCAAAGTGCACAAGTGGTATCATTTCAAGTAAATGAGTTCTATTGACCAAATTTACAAAAAAAAAGTGTAGTCTGTGACTACAAATGAAGTTCATTAAAACGGTATATTACAATTTTAATGTGATTACATCATGATCTGTTTTATAATTTCTTATAAACAAGAAAAGCCTTGGTTGCACAAGTGTCCACACACTTTACATTTATATTTATTGTATTTATTTGTCATATTATAACTTTTATTTGATAACTTCTGGCTTGATTACAGCAGCATGACAAATCTGATACCATAAGCCAACTGTTTTCCTGGCTTCTGAAATTTGCACAACTGATGGTCTTGCGACATTGGACCAAACTGACAGGAGAGAAAGTGAGAGAGGAAGTGAAATAAACCATTTCTTCAGACAGCCTTGGGTTCACAGCAACATCATCAGGACCCACTGTGACCACAACCCCATCACCGAGCCCGGGGCCTGCATCCCCTATCACCCAGACGATTGGGCACACCCCCGTGTGATGGACCTCCAGCTTCCATACTGGTGGCTTTAACCCCAGAAGAGGTGCCAAATGAACCTATCTGAGGAGACAAAGACTGAACAGGGTAAAATGTGTTTGAGCTGGGAGGTGTTGAGCTATTCATTTACAATACTAGCAGGAAGTGTTCAGTTTATTTTCTCCCTTTGTTTTTGTTTTTTTGGAGAACTGTTCTCTGAGGTACCGTGACACCAGGCCAATGTGTTGAGCCGACAGAGCAGAAGCCCCCACTCTATCTCCCTTTTCCAAAAACAAAGTCTAACATGTAGTTCCCAAATAGGGGATGCACCAGACACAGTCACAGAGTTTTTATTTTTGACAACATTTGGTTTTACCTAGAATTTTTATGTTTATTCAGGTTATTTTCTTGTACAACTCTCTTTCATTAGCTCACAATAAATATTTATTCTGTTTTTTACTCTTCAACCCACTCGATTATTTATGTTTCATAATTCTTATGCTATTACGTTCTTACAGCAGGTAGTGTGAGTGCAGTGGCAGATTTAAAGTCTGAAGGTCCCAAGTTTGAAACTCTGCTCCCGCTTTAGCGCAACAGATTGACATATTTACCCTGAATCATTATGGTAAAGATAAATAATTACTCAGTAGCATAAATGAACTTGGACAAAGGCCTCTTATATACATGAAAATAATGATAATAGTAAAGTAATACTATAATATAAAATATATACAGTCATGTTTTTATAATTTATGTTCCTTGAAGCTAAACTGCTGCTCAAACATGCATCAGCTTGTCACAACGAGTTATGTTTTGTAGAACCTTGCACAGTACCTTCCCTTTTCTGTGGAAAGGACACCCACACCTACACTTCTGTAGAATGAGCACACATTCCTTCTGGGACACTCCCACAAGGCCTACCTGAAAGTTCCACCTCACCAAGGATTCATTTATTGCTTTACGATGCTCTTGCCTGCAGTTTTCATTGCTTCAGTAAACAGGGCCAAAGGTCATAACCAGTTTGTCTCCAGCGGAATGCCTTTATTTGCACATTTGTAAATTAGTTCCGTTGCATGAATAAGGCAGTTAAGGGACGGATGTGAATGGATTAGCTGTGGATGTGCAACCCAGAGACATTCCCATGATGACGCACCTTCAGCAGACTGAAATCCATTGTTCTCCTCTGGTTGCAGCCATAAACCTGCCCACACCTTGGAAACCCATCAGAGGAACTCACCTAAATCTAGGAAGCACTTTGGCAGTGGGGCCTGTTTGCACATGACATTCATGAATCCCTTCAGGTCATATTTATAGATTTATTAGTCACTTATTTCTAGAGGAGTACTGAGGAAGTGGCACATGTGACAAAAGTTCTGCTTGGAAAGAGACGCTGTCCTCACTTGACCCAGGGCCAAAAAGACTGGACATTAAACTGACTCTCCAGCTGCAAAAAATCTGCTTCTATATAAGAACCCACACATGTAGCAACAGAACATCGTACAGTATTAAATTGTAATTTATGGGTGTCATATGGCTAAAAGCTAGTATTTATTGATGAAATAATAGCTTTTACAAACCTCTGCGTGCTTCACTGGGGTTGTTTGTGTCATGTGGTGTACAGCTTTTTATTTGATCTGTCAGTGTCTTTCAGCAAAAATCCAGCCACAAGGGGATGCACAAACTAGTGTATTTCTTCGTGCCGGTCCCAAGCCCGGATAAATGGGGGCGGTTGCGTCAGGAAAGGCATCCGGCGTAAAAATTTGCCAAACCAAATATGCAGACAAAAATAAAAATTTCCATACCGGATCGGTCGAGCCCGAGAAGGAAGGTTGATATATTGTGTGTGCAAGAGACCAAATGGAAGGGGAGTAAGGCTAGGTGCATCGGAGGTGGGTTTAAACTGTTTTACCATGGTGTGGATGGGAGGAGAAACAGGGTAGGGGTTATCCTGAAGGAACAGTATGTCAAGAGTGTCTTGGAGGCGAAGAGAGTGTCCGACAGAGTGATGGTTATGAAACTGGAAATTGATGGTGTGATGATGAATGTTGTTAGTGCATATGCCCCACAAGTTGGGTGTGAGATGGATGAGAAAAAAGAATTCTGGAGTGATATGGATGAAGTGGTGAAGAGTGTACCCGAGGGAGAGAGAGTGGTGATTGGAGCGGATTTCAATGGGCATGTTGGTGAAGGGAACAGAGGAGATGAGGAGGTGATGGGTAGGTATGGTGTCAAGGAGAGGAACACGGAAGGTCAAATGATTGTGGATTTTGCAAAAGGGATGGACATGGCTGTGTTAAACATGTATTTTAAGAAGAGGGAGGAACACAGGGTGATGTACAAGAGTGGAGAAAGATGCACACAGGTGAATTATATCTTATGCAGGAGGGCCAGACTGAAGGAGATTGTAGACTGCAAAGTGGTGGCAGGGGAAAGCGTAGTTGGGCAGCATAGGATGGTGGTTTGTAGGATGACCTTGGAGATCAAAAAAAGGAGAGTGAGGGCAGAACCAAGGATCAAATGGTGGAAGTTGAAAAAGGAAAACTATAAGGTGGCGTTCAGGGAGGAATTAAGACAGGCATTGAGAGGCAGTGAAAAGTTACTAGTGAGCTGGGCATCTACAGCAGAAGTGGTAAGGGAGACAGCTAGAAAGGTGCTTGGTGTGACATCTGGACAGAGGAAGGAGGACAAGGAAACCTGGTGGTGGAATGAGGAAGTACAGGAGAGTATACAGAGGAAGAGGCTGGCGAAGAAGAAGTGAGATAGACAGAGAGATGAAGAATGTAGACTGGAGTACACGGAGATGAGGCGTAGGGCGAAGAGAGAGGTGGCAAAGGCTAAAGAAAAGGCGTTTGGTGAATTGTATAAGAGGTTGGACACTAAGGAGGGAGAAAAGGACCTGTACCGATTGGATAGTCAGAGGGACCAAGCTGGGAAAGATGTGCAGCAGGTTAGTGTGATAAAGGATAGCGATGGAAACGTACTCACAAGCGAGGGGAGTGTGTTGAGCAGGTGGAAAGAGTACTTTGAGGGGCTGATGAATGAAGAGAATGAGAGCGAGAGAAGGTTGGATGATGTAGGAATTATGAATAGGAGAGTGCAATGGATTAGCAAGGAGGAAGTTAGGACAGCTATGAAGAGGATGAAGAATGGAAAGGCTGTTGGCCCAGATGACATACCTGTGGAAGCATGGAAGTGTTTAGGAGAGACGACAGTGGAGTTTTTAACCAGATTGTTTAATGTAATCTTAGAAAGTGAGATGATGCCTGAGAAGTGGAGAAGAAGTGTACTGGTACCTATTTTTAAGAATAAAGGTGATGTGCAGAGCTGTAGTAACTACAGAGGGATAAAACTGATCAGCCATAGCATGAAGTTATGGGAAAGAGTAGTGGAAGCTAGGTTAAGAAGGGAGGTGACAATTAGTGAGCAGCAGTATGGCTTCATGCCAAGAAGGAGTACTACAGATGCATTGTTTGCTCTGAGGGTGTTGATGGAGAAGTACCGAGAAGGTAAGAAGGAGTTGCATTGTGTCTTCGTGGACTTCGTGGACTTCGTGGAGAAAGCATATGACAGGGTTCCTAGAGAGGAGTTGTGGTATTGTATGAAGAAGTCGGGTATGCCAGAAAAGTATGTAAGAGTGGTACAGGATAAAGACAGTGTGACAGTGGTGAGGTCTGCGGTAGGAGTGACGGATGCTTTCAAGGTGGGGGTAGGATTACATCAAGGATCAGCTTTGAGTCCTTTCTTGTTTGCAATGGTAATGGACAAGTTGACAGATGAGATCAGATAGGAGTCACCGTGGACTATGATGTTTGCGGATGACATTGTGATCTGTAGTGAGAGTCAGGGAGCAGGTTGAGGAGACCCTGGAGAGGTGGCGATATGCTCTAGAGAGAAGAGGAATGAAGGTCAGTAGGACTAAGACAGAATACATGTGCATAAATGAGAGGGAGGACAGAGGAATGATGAGGATGCAGGGAATAGAATTGGCGAAGGTAAATTAAATTAAATACTTGGGAACAACAGTTCAGAGTAATGGGGAGTGTGGAAGAGAGGTGAAGAAGAGAGTGCAGGCAGGGTGGAGTGGGTGGAGAAGAGTGTCAAGAGTGATTTGTGATAGAAGGGTACCAGCAAGAGTGAAAGGGAAGGTCTACAAGATGGTAGTGAGACCAGCTATGCTTTATGGGTTAGAGATGGTGGCACTAACCAAAAGACAGGAGGCAGAGCTGGAGGTGGCAGAGTCAAAGATGTTAAGATTTGCACTGGATGCGATGAGGATGGACAGGATTAGGAATGAGTATATTAGAGGGTCAGCACAGGTTGGACGGTTTGGAGACAAAGTCAGAGAGGCGAGATTGCGTTGGTTTGGACATGTGTAGAGGAGAGATTCGGGATATATCGGGAGAAGGATGCTAGGGATGGATCTGCCCGGCAAGAGGAAGAGAGGAAGGCCTAAGAGGAGATTTATGGATGTGGTGAGGGAGGACATGCAAGTGGTGGGGGTGACGGAGAAAGATGCAGAGGACAGGAAGAAGTGGAAACAATTGATCCGCTGTGGCGACCCCTAATGAGAGCAGCTGAAAGATAAAGAAGAAGAAGAAATTAATAAGAACATAAATAGGAACTTGCAGGGTAAAATCATGTAACTACAATATATATAAATTGTGACTCAGACTGTGGACTGAGCCAGAGACTCGTTGAAGATGGTTGTGAGAACTCTGGTCAGCTGATTAGCGCAGGAGCGCAGCAGGTGCCCGGAGATGCTGTCTGGTCCCAGCGCTTTCCTGATATTAACACGCCTCAGTGCCCTGCGCACATCGGACTCGGCGACGGTGATGACGTCACCACACTCCATCGACTGGCTGCGGCTCTCACTGCTGTCGTGAGTGACTTTAGCGCAATCGGGCTCGAAACGGGCATAGAATGCTTTGAGTGCCTTAAATCGTATGTAGAAGTCATTAAGGGCACGCAGAGGGGCCTCATTGTCGCAGCTAAATGCTGATGGCCTATAGTTGGTGATGGCCTGGATCCCCTGCCACATGTACTAAGGGTCTCCAGTGTCCACAAAGAGGTTGTGGATTTTCCGTTCAGGCTCATGCTTTGCTGCTCTGATGCCACGGGAGAGTTCAAACCTGGCTGTTTTAAGAGCTGCTGCATTGCCAGATTTAAAAGCAGCATCGTGGCGCCTCAGCAGCGTGTGCACCTCTGCAGTCATCCAGGGCTTTTGGCTGGGGCATGTGGTGATGGACTTTGAGACACATCATCAATGCACTTGCTGATGTAGCCAGTCACTGATGCTGTGTACTCCTCCAGGTTGAGAGAGCTGCCGTATGTGGCAGCCTCTCTAAACATGTCCCATAACAACATTGCTGTGGTTGAGCACCCACCCTATTCACCAGACCTGGCTCTCTGCAATTTCTGCCTCTTCCCAAAAATGAAGTCGGTGCTCAAAGGAACCCATTTTTTGTCGGTAGAAGATATGACAGCAAAAATGACAGAAATCTTCAACAGCCTTTCAGAAAATCATCTGTGGAATTGTTTTTAACGTTGGCAGCATTGTATGCAGCGATGTGTGAACTCAGAAGGGAACTATTTTGAAGGTGATTGTAGTTGATTTGTTAAATAAAAAGAGTTACAGGCACAGTCTCGGTTTTTTTGTGTCGGACCTCATATTATCTGTCTCACAAATGGGTTCTAGGAATTTATTATATAACTTCCTAATGAAAACAGAAGTCTCAGTTTGAGGTGAAACCACCACCCTCAGATCTCCTTCTCTCATCACACATTCAGCAGAGGTGCACTGACTGCACTGGAGACATCTACATTTGCACTGGAAAAATCGCTGCACTTTGCACAATATTTACAACTTAAGTATGTTACGGTTCTTGTTTTTTTTTTTTTTTTTTCCTGGTGGGGAACTGTTGTGTTCCTGTTCGCGCGGTCTCTCCATAGGGGTTCAGCGTTTGACAAGTCAGTCAGAGCCGGGATTGGTCCGTTGGCGGATGACGTCACCCCCGCCAGCGCTTATCTGTGCGGACCACCATGGAGGCAGCGGCAACAGCTCCATCTTGATAGTGCTTTCTGGCAATTTATGTCTAGCGGGGGATTTTGCTGTTTGCCCTTGTTTTGTACAGTGTTAGCACTGGGGAGTACACACCCCTTTGTCTACCTGTTGCTAACACGTAAGCAATCTGTTGTATTCTGGGCTCGACTTTGTCATTTTTCTTTTCTTTCGTGGCCCAGGTCGGAATGTCTGTTTTGTCTTCTTGTTGTGTTTTGAGTTAGGAACCGCCTATGTTTTGTATAACTGTTTTGCGCCTGTTTTCTGGTTTTTGTTTGATTAAGTAACTGTATAGATGTGCATCACCATCCCACTGTAAATAAACGTCACTTGTTCACTGTATCGGGTTCATGGTCAAAGAAGGTTCTTCCCCTACCACCTACATTGTCTCCCGTTTCCCTTAAAATGCGACGAACCTTACAATCGGTCCCCTAGCCGACGAGCTGGGTCGTAACAAGTACAAGTAGGAAATAACAGGATTGACAGAATTTATGAATTTGGTTGACAGTCTCCCACAGTGCAATTTACAATTACTGATGTAATTGTTTTACAATGTGTGTCTTACAAACTGTCCTGACTCAGAACATCATCTCCTGGTTTGGGAATAGCTGTGCTCGTGACATCAAGGCACTGCAGAGAGTGATCCGGGCAGCGGAATGCTGCACCAGATCTGATCTGCCATCCCTACAGGACATCTACACCAGGAGATGCAGGACCAGAGCAACTAGGATCATCGGTGACCTGTCTCATCCCAGCAACCATCTGTTCAACCTGCTGAAATCAGGCAAACGCTTCAGAAGTATTATGGCCAGAATGGAGAGGCTCAGGAGGAGCTTCTATCCACAGGCCATAAGGCTTCTGAACCCAGACATGCCATCACAATCCTCACAGACCAGGGTCTACAATATCCTCTGACCGTTCCCCTCACTGTCGCTGCCCTTACAGTGCACCTTAAGGTTTTATTTACTGTTTTATTTATTTATTTACTTACTTACTATTTATCTATTTGCTGTTCGTTTCTTGTCTTCTTGGTGTTTAGTTTTTTGTTTGTTTTACTCATTGTACATTTTTTCTGGTATAACCACGCACAGTCTCCGGTTGGATCAGAGCACATTTCACTAGATGGTATACTCAGTAACTGCTGCTCACCCTCTCCACTGCAGTCCCGTTGATTTTAAGGGGGGTGTAGGACTGCTGCTGTTGCCTACCAAAGTCCACCACCAACAGTTGATCGGGGTCTGTCTGTCTGTCTGTATGCCTGCCCCCCCATTATATAAAACTACCAGTGGTTTTGTGTTGTTGTAGGTTTGGCTGCTGTGTGCTGTTGGTTTGGTTACTGTGTCTCTCCCCCCCTTCCCCATGTATATTTTCATACCCTGTTCTTATTTATTTACTCTCTTATTTATTATTTATCTATTTTCCTTTCCTAATTCAAGTATTTATTTAACTTCTTGTACTTTATTTATACATATACATATTTATGTACATATCTATATTACTGAGGATGCCCGGAAACAAAACGTTTCATGGTGACAACACTGCTATGCTGTGTTGTCCACCCATGACAAATAAACCTTGACTTGACTTGACATGTACATGACAAATAAACTCTTTTGACTTTGAGCTATAAGGTTAGTCTCAGTTTTTTTTTGTGTCGGACCTCATATTTATGTTGTTCTATTATTGTGTATTGCAGTAATACCATCTCCTGTCCTCTATATAAGTAAATCCTCTTATCCAATATAAACATACATGGGCATGGAAACTCCACCCCTTTTAAGTCCTACCCTCAGACCCTGGCCGTCCCACTGTTTGCCAAAGGAAGAAATGACCAGTGAGAGTTTCAGAGACGTGAATGAACAGAAAGAAAGGAATTGCTTTGGTAAACAGTGTGAGTTCCCTGAGATCTTGTTTTGTAGAGGAGGACAGAGGAAGCAGCAAGAAGAAGCATTGAAGACGAAGTGGTGAAAACGGAGCCGTGAAGGAAAAAAATCCAGTCTTTCTTAGCTCTTGTGTCAGCACCCAGCTGAGTCTTCTTTGTAACTTCTCCACAGCAGCATGTGCACAGCAAAATGTGCCCGGTGCATCGGGGGGACGCTGTACCCTTTGGCCATCATCTCCATTGTGTGCAACATCATCCTCTTCTTCCCTGACTGGAAAACCAAATATGTGGAGGAAGAGCGAAATGGCTACGGTCAGCGGATCACAGAGGAAGTCAAGTACATGGGGGGCCTTATTGGAGGTGGGATCATGGTGAGTCTGAATTCCTACTTTGTTCTGTGCTGGGGTAGCAGTGGGGATACTGTTAGTATTTCGGTTTGTCTTAGTGTAGAAACTTCAACTAGAGGTAAATGAGGAGAGCTGAACTCTCCACGACTCTACTAGTGTGTGTGTGACCTACAGTGGCCTAACTTATTGACTCGTATAACTGGGTTTTTTTTTAACATTAGGAAAGGGTCACAGGAATTAAAATGCACCTCCACACTTATAGTATACAGTTGTAACTTATCCGCTACTCCTTGTCACAGGGATGATGATGATGATGATAATAATAATAATGATGATAATAATAATAATAATAATAATAATAATAATAATAATAATAATAATAATAATAATAATAATAATTAGAAGAACATACTGTGTCAACAATTAAAAAAGTAAAAGAAATAAAAGAAAGCAATACTAATACTCCAGTAAAAAAGAAATCACATGTAAAAATAAGTTTTACTTAAGCATGACAGGACACAATACTGATAAGTGCTGACTTCTCCAAAAGCAAATGCATCTAAACTAAAGAGGATGTCCATTCTGGTAACACAAAGCTCTTTATTCTCCCCCTTTGGGTGTGAAGCCTCTGTCTGCTGGGAAGTAGCTGAAGCATTTGGCTTTGTTGTCCAGCAGCGCTCAGTGTACAGAAGACACAACATACACACATGCATACATACACATATACAACATGTGTAAAAGATGCATGGCAATGCAAGGAGAATAAGAATAAGAATAAATATTATGAAGCAAATAAATATTTGGTGCAGATCAGATACCACGGAATGAAAACAGTCAACAAAGATTACACGTTTACAGGGACTAACGCTGTAGAATGGATCTATGCTGACCAATATTATAAATTAATCTTTGCTCACAATAAACACACAGCGGGGCAGCCAAACACTGACAGCCGCCAGTGTGATATCTGTCTCCAACCCTAAACTTAGGGCTCACCTCAGAGGTTCTTACATGCAGATCCATTTAAGAAAGTCATAAAAGCAAAGAACCATAAATTCAGAGGAAGTAAAACTTTGTTTTGTTAACGGCACTGAAAATTAATTACCTTCACACAGGCAATCTTATGTGGTTATGGTACAGTAATATTTTTATGTTTAACTTTTATTGCTAAGACAGCGTTATTTTCAAAACCAAGCCTGTATGTCTTCAATCCCCAAACCCCCCCCCCCTCCCCCATAGACCCTAGATTAACAACCCCTGGTGTATCCACTCACTTCTGACTGCATGGCTGCTGATGTAAGTCCTACAGTAGAGTAACTTTGTTGCATCAGTTGAGACTGTATATATTAATGAAGCCGTAAAATAATCATATTTAATATGTCATCTAACAGCTGGTGTTGAAAAAGATGTTTATTTTTTAAGAATGCCATGACGCTATTGTGCTAAAGCGCACAAATGATATTTACTGTGGTCTAGCACTAAAAGTAATGGAATGCTGATGGCGAAGACAGAGAGAGAGTGAGAAGCTCACTGCTGATTCTTTCCCTGCATCTCCTCATTCCTCTGCACACCTCAGGTGCTCATCCCCGCCATCCACATCCACATGACCGGGAAGAAGGGCTGCTGTGGTAATCGCTGTGGGGTCAGTGTGCTGTCTGTAAACCACACGTGCACTGTTTATGTCCTGTATCTCTCATTACATTGGATGCCTTTGCATGTTTGCACAAATATTTATTATCCTCAGCCTAAATCATCTGTTAAATGATGCGCTTCTGTCACTGGCTGCTGAATGATAAAACCTGGTTTATGAGAATCGACTGTCTGTGATCCCCTTTGCTCTCTGCGCAGATGTTCCTGTCCATCCTGTTTGCTACCATTGGTGTAGTTGGCGCCCTCTACAGTTTCACTGTAGCAGTGCTGGGTCTGGTCAATGGCCCAACCTGTCGTGTCCTTCTGGTTTGGACAGCCCCCTTCAAGGGCAGGTAGGAGAAGAAATGTGGTGAATGTTAGTCAACCAGCTCATAGTGCCCTCCCCACACACACACATCTGATCCTCTTGTTCTTCTTCCTGCCCCAGGGATGAGAGCTACCTCAACCAGAAGAACCTCTGGCAACTTTGTACAGAGCCTCAAAATGTGGTGGAGTTCAACATAGGCTTGTTTTCCACCCTGCTGCTGGTCAGCAGCCTGGAATTGGTGCTCTCTGGAATCCAAATGGTCAATGGGCTCTTTGGATGCCTCTGTGGAACCTGCATCAACAAAGGGGTATGAGAACTCAGATAGCAGTAGGCTTCAGTCTCCAGAGGTGCCACAATCTACTTTTAAAAAATGTATATATTTTTTTGTTCCGCAAATAACAATTCTAGTGTTTAAGTGAAAATAAAGGGTGGGACAATAAGCTTCATGAGCTGCTTGGGTTAAAATGTCTAGTCTATTACAGATACTTTATTACAGGTATTTTTATTTATTAAAGTGATTTTACAATTATCCTCAAAGCACATAATTATACAGCAATTACTGTGTTGTTTCTAGCTGACACCACAATGCTACATACATGCTACTGAATTCTTTTCAATCAAATTTACCCATCTATGCAGCACGGCAATATAATACACATAGAAATGTAATGAGACACCATTAGCATTTCAGAGTTATAAGTTCACTGGAAACACATATCTTTGGACTGTGAGAGGATATCAGAACACTTTAAGGAAACACAAGACCACGTGAGCTTCACACAGGCTAAACCCATATCCAGTCATATCGTTTGGGTGCTGCGAAACACAACTATATACTGCACTGCCAAACTGCACTGCTAAACATCAGCATCTGCCTGTTATCTTAAAACCTGCTATTACCCTGAATGCTTCCATGAAAGATATAATCTTTTCCTCTGTCTTTCCACAGGTCCTGTAGCATGGACCAGGCCCAATTGGAGCAGGGATCATTTGTAATGTTGCTTCCTTGGCCTTCAGCAGCGGGACATCCACAAGATCCTGTATGCTTGGCTTAACTACCAGTGAATGTGCTGCATGTTAACAATGCTTGATATTACTTTAATGTAGACAATATCTGTGTTTTATAATTATGTACTGTGCATTTTTCCTTAACCCTTTTCTTTTGTTAAAGCCATTTTTTCTATACTGTGTGGCAAATCCTTTAAGTCACATAAGGAGTGCTCAGCTCATACTTATGAGAAAGTGCTGTCGATTTCAATTTCAGACATGAACTTTGGTGATGCCAAGAAACATTCACATCTGAACTGCCCTCCCACATGCGGTGTGGTTCTGCTGCAAAATCTCCAGTCTTCTAGCCCACTTGCAAGCATCTCTCAGAAATGTTGTGGCTTTGTAACATGGAGTAAAGCAATGATCATTATAATAATAATAATAAACCATAACCTAAAATCATTTAAAAGTGCTTAAAAATGTTGTCAAGGTGAAAAAGACTCACCTGTGAATATGTAAACTTCAAAAACATAATGAAATGCTTAGTGTTCTCTCGAAAGACGGTGTCACTATGAATGCCTATGAACGAGTTCCAGCAGAGGTCACCAACTCACCTAAAATGTTTTGACTGCAGGAGGAAACTTGAGAACCTGCAGAAAAGCAAAGTGAACACAAGAACATGCAAACTCTACAAATTGAACAGATCTCAATCCTGTGTCCGAATGCATGGTTCAGGAGCTGTGAGGCACCGGTGCTACCCACCTTGCTCAAAAATTTCAAGATGGTGCATTAAAAAAATAAAATGTGATTCAAGTGCACAGAGGTTAAAGGTTCAGGTCGCAAGAAAGACTCCACCATCAGTAAGCAGACACACTCAACCAACCTTGTTTTAGTAAAATATGTATATATACATACACGTGTGTGTATATACAGTACATATAGTATATATAGAGAAAAGTCCCTGCCCGGCTAGCTCAGTTGGTAGAGCATATGACTTGTAATCTCAGGGTTGTGGGTTTGAGCTCCACATTGGGTGTTACTGCGAATCCAGCCACAAAGGGGTGCACCTCTGTGCCAGTCCCAACCCCAGGCAAAATGGAGGGTTGCGTCAGGAAGGGCATCTGGTGTAAAAATCTGCCAAACCAAATATGCGGACGAGCCGATCCGCTGTGGTGACCCCTGACGGGAGCAGCCGAAAGTCGGTTTAGTATATATAGAGAAAAGAAGAACTTAAAGCGACCTCTAAGATTACTACCACTTTTTTGACAACAGAATAAACAACACAGACAAACAACTATATGTTGTCACCAAAATAATAAAGATAACATTAGATTTCAAATCAAATACACTTCTTTTGAAGCTAATACATATACATCTGAAACAGTGTTTTCTTCAGAAGAAACCTTCATAATTATTGGATCCCGGTGTAGTTTCTCTTATTTAGTGTTAGAAAATAAACAATGTGAAATATGCTATGCACTTCAGATTGCCACTGATTTCTGAAGGACTACCTTTGGACTTTCTGTTTCTCTGGTGTTTAAAGAATGGACACAAGAATGGGAAGATAATTTGTGAGTTGCGATATGGTTGGATCAATGCAAATGTAGAAATCACATTTTCCACTGCTGAAGTAAGATGCAAAAATTCAGTTTATCCTCAGCAGAGAGGTGAGAACAAACGTGTAAACCTTGGCTACGGCACATACGTTCAGACTTATGCAGGTGACGCTAAACCAGTGAAAAGAAAAAAACAACTCCGCAGATAGAAACATCACTTAAGTCTTTATTTTTTTAAGTAAAAACAATCACGAGTAAATTTTTTGCATAAACACATCTCAGAAATCCTCCTCAGCTGATGCTGACCAGTACAAGACATCATTAAATACACATCAATATTAAAAGTTTCCAGCAGAAACACTATTGAACATGACTGTTCTGCACAATTCAGCTTTCTTGGTCATCCAATATCATTCACAATTTGAACTTGGTAAATATATGAAAATAGTTATGTTAACAGGGCTATAAGAGGTTTTAAAACCAACCCTTTAAAAAATTCTGCTTTTACTGCTCATATAAACTAAAAAAAAATCTATTTTTGTAGATTCATAGACAGGAAATAAATCAGGACAAAATATTTTATGAACCTTTCATTAAATAATTATTTAATCGTATCCATAGTTCAACATATACAGATTAGTGATTCTTTAAATATCAAGATTACAGTTGACCATGTTTCATCAAACACAAGATTTAAAACATTCTTCTCAGAAAAATAATAAGCTCTGCATGTTTAAGCTAATTGTGGCTCATTTAACATAAAATGTTCCCGCTTGCCAACGTGGTGTCAAAGGTCATTTCAAACTCATAATTAACTTTCAGGTTTCAACTTTTCAACAGTGCAGCTCAGCATGAGATCCACTTTGGCTATGTTAATTTGAGCTCTACAACTGAAAGCAACAGAGCTCTTTCACAGCTAATGTTTGGTAGTGCGAATAAACAACTTTGTGGTAGAAAGATGTACTTTTTAGGAATAAAATATACTGTAAACTTAATAAAATGTATTAAATGTTCATGTAAAATATATTATAAAATGAGAGGAATGGGAGTCACTTTGACAGTAAAATGAAGATGTAAAATAAGAGATAGACATCATGGGAGATTGGTCATAATTGGACTATTTCCACATTTCTCCTTCCAGGTTTGACATGTACTAAGTAAAGAAGCATAATTTGATCGCTTATTAGATTCTGAAAGTGAAAATGCTGCAAAATCTTATAACTGAGTATGATGAGAGACCAGCAGGTTGACTCCCATGTGATCATCTGACCCTTCACATCTTCACCTTTAATCTTTAGTGTCAGAGGAATGCTGTAAATACTGTATGAAAGCAGCTCACGGCAGCTTGACCATGTGACCAGCAAAGAAGGTCCCATCTGTAAGTATGAGTGTCAGATATTGTGAGGAAAGGTAGAGGAATTAAAGCTCAGGTAAGCAGGGGGCTAAGAAGCAGCCTCAAGCTGAAAGCTCAGCCGATGAAACTCAACTGGATGAGGAAGAGAAGGGCATCAGCTGTCGAACTGGTGTATCATCAGCTTGCGGCTAGCCTCGTAGGCAAGGAAGAGTGCCCCATTGGCAGGGAATGTTCGGATCAGGGTGGGCGTAAGGCCAGAGTACAGTGCCCACACACCTGAGGGTAGGGAAGGTGCAGATTTCACACGGATGACAAGTCTGTCCAGTGATGGGACTTTCTGAAAGTTTTCAGTTCAATTCTGTTAAAGTAAACTGACTTCCCCTTACCGTCAGTCCGGATGACACCCATGAGCGTCTTGATGAAGCCTGCCTGTTGTCCAGCCATGGACAGCACCTGGATGCGTGACTTGACACAGTCCATCGGGTACACAACCAGCCACAGGCAGGCACCACCGAAGCCCCCACTGAACATGACTGGGAGGACCCCTGTGAGACAGGGTACCGCCCACAAGAGACTGTGTACAGGTAAGAGTAACAGAGGACAAGAGGCTAACGGTGTCTAGCATGGTTAACAAAACAAATAAACGTGTATTTCATGTACTCATGCTGGAAAAGAAAATTAGATGACTCCTGATGTGGTTTGTCCACAGTGTCATATGTTCAGTCTAAGCAGCAGGATGCCCACTGAGGACAATTCCATCCTTAACAAGCCATCATTACTTCATGATTACATCACCATGGTAACTGCAGCAGTATAGTACCTATGTCATCCTTGCTCCTGCCCATGTAGCTGGCAAAGCCAGAGCGGCACAGCTCATAGGCACCAAAGAAGCAGAAGTAGCCTGGCACCTCCCTGGCGATGGTTGTGGTCAGACCCTGGTAGAAGCCTAATGGGCCGTCACTGCGGATCACGGTCTTTACAACGGACCACACTGTGCTGCGTGAGAGGGTGGAACAAAGGGAATGACTCTGGTATGCCCCACCAGTGCAGGTGGTGGTGAACCTCTGAGGTTTCTATCAAATGAGTCCTAGCACTGTGGGGTGGCAGTGACGTTTTATTGCCCAACTGCATTTACGTATTCATCCCTCTATCCATTAATCAAATCATCAATTTACCCTTCTGTTCATCCATCCACATGTCTATTCATCCATTCATTTATCTAACCTAGAGGTCTCCATTTGAAATCCCAGAAGTTGCTTTTCATTGTACCCATTTCCACAAAGTTTATAACTGAAATGTATGATACAAACCTGACACTGAGGTGGATATTATATGTTCCACTCATCCAACCCTTGATAAGCCTCCTTATCCCCCTTCCCATGTCCATCCCCCTACCCTACTCACTTCTGGCTCTCAGCCACCTTGCCCAAGGAAGCCATCTCATGCATAGCCTGCAGGCGGCACTTGACCAGCTCCGTGGGACACAGCACCAGTGAGGAAAAGATGGATGCCACAGAGCCAGAATATGCCTTCTGCACATCGCTGTGGGAAACACAGCAGTCAGACCAGGATATGTGGTGGAGGGGGAGGTGGAATCCTGTGTTGAAAAGACCTCACCTGAGAACAGTCCCACTCGGAAGCCCCACCACCAGGCGAACCACCTCCTGGCAGAAGCCGTAGCTCATGAAGAGCACCGAATTCTCAGCAATGTTGGCCATCAGAGCTGGTGTGGTACCCTGGTAAAGACCTCGCAGACCTTCCTGCCGGTATGTGGTGAAGAAACAGTCCAGGAAACCGCGGTACATGGTGGGGAAGGTCTGCATCTTCACCTTGGCTGTGTCCAAGGGCTGCCCGCTGAACACACAGGCAGCACCTCCTGGAAAGCAGCATTTCATGGTCATCTTAAATGAAGTTCATGCATTAACCACAGTTATGCAAAACTCAGAAGTTACAGCAACATACTGTTTTGCTCCACAGAGGGGAGTTTCTTTAGAATGAACTTTCTGGAACACCATACATCACCATACGCTTTGTTTGTATCGCAGATGTCTTATCTTCTCAAACACAGATATTTCCTAGCAAATGGTGGCAAAAGCCATTTTTGGGTATTTTCAAAAACCCTAGACACTGTACAATGCACAGTTTTACTATTATTAACTAATGCTATTACTGTACTGAGCTGAAAATAAGATAATCCTGATGATAAGATGACCCCCTTTTACAACACTCATTTTTGGAAAAAAGCTTATCTTTAGAAAGAAAAATCATATTTATTCATATTTACTGTATTTGCATTTTTAAGATGGCCTTTTTTTGGCTCCCCATCTTCAAACATTACATTCTGTAACTTTATATTTTTTAACTGCTTGAAAGTTGTTTGACACCTAAATGATCAACATTATCATAAAATTGGCATCACAGCTTCTCCTCAGGGCTGCGTGAAGCTGGCCCCTCTACAAAAGGCAAAAAAGATGAAAACCTTATGGTTAATTAGTGCTATGTTTGTGCTGCAAAAATTAGGATTTGTACCGTTTTCATTTTTGAGATTTTTTTTCTGGGCTGTGACATCACTCAGTCCCCTACAACTGCAAAAGCGCACAAAACAGGGCACGTTCATTAGTGCTCCATTTGTGCCATTTGCAGCTGCAAAAGCAACTCTACCTTTTTTATTTTTGGAGATATTAACAATTATTTTGATCCTTGGTTAATTTGCCAACTGATCATTTCTGTGGATAAGTGACGCCACCTACTGCTGTTATATGGTATGTGACCTTTAGAGGTCTAGTCTTCCAATGCAAGATAACGCCATGTTTTTTAGATGTAATTCCCAGAAAAAAATGCCGTCTTATATTCCGGCCAATATGGTATTATTATTATTATTATTATTATTATTATTATTATTATTATTATTATTATTAGTAGTAGTAGTAGTAGTAGTAGTAGTATTTAATAATAATAATAATAATAATAATAATAATAATAATAATAATAATAACAACAACAACAAATGCTTTTCTAAGAAGGCAACTTACATTACTAGGTTATATACACTAAATTACTTATGCTGATTTACCCATTTATAGAGGGTTTTTTTTTTTTTTTTATAATTCAAGGGTGCAAGGGCCACTGGGTGGAGTAATGGTTAGAACTATCAGCCTCTGCACAAAGGAGCCAGGGTTGAATCCTTGCTCCTACTGCAGTACCACTGTTCAAGGTACAATCTCTATTTTCGGGGATATATGGAGGGGAAGATGTGTCCTGATACTGTGAAAGTCCAGAAAAATCAAAAGCATAATTTAGCACAATGTTTTTTGCTATGATCCTATATGCTGTACAATATAGTACAGTTTCAGGAATACTTTCATTTCCTCTTGTTTAATGAACGTGTAATGTGCCTAATAAGACTAATAAGTTGCTACCATAACCGAAACATACACACAGTAAATAACTGCAAAAAGTAGTTAATACCTCACATCCTCACAGGTACTGTATCATCAGAACATTGCTATGAATGGATGCAGTAAAAATTACCCTGCTGTCTAAATAAGTGAATCATTGTAACATTAACATAGTAAGTCGTAAAAAGTTGTACATAGTAAGTTGTCGTAAAAAAGATCAGATAAATAAATAACTAATAACATTACTGTAGCTAGAATGGAAATCTAAACTGAGGTCTTTCAATATCAGGGTGATGGTGTTAACTACTGTACACAACCATGTTCTTTCTGACACAAATAAGCCCAATTAACCATCAGCGAGTTGTGTTTCACTTTGTCAACAAACTTTCTCTTGAAGGAGAAGAAAATCTATGGGCAAAGGGGTGAGAAAAATGATTAATGACAGTGAAAATGTTTTTGGCGCTTGTTGCCAGTCCACTGTGTTCACTCGGCCTCACGGTGACTCCACTCAACATGTGGACATATTACGGCACCACGGAAATTTCCTAACACACAGGCACAGTGTGAAAGAAAGTGGACCACTTCTCCTCTAACCCACTGCTAAGTAACAGGCTAGCAGAAAGGAAGTCCTTTTTCCAAGAAACTGCTCTATTTCCCCAGCAAATTGCCCAGTGATACAACTGTAAAAACAAAATCCAAGGGACACGGAAGTGAACTAGTTGTTGTTTTCAGGAGGAACTTGCATGACTGCACCTTTTTTGTGAGTTTTGACAGTAGATCAACTCCTCCAGCTCAGCCACCAATGACAGTCAATGTCTTGTTGTTAGCACTTAACAGGTACAAGTGATGAACATTAACACCATTTAATCTATTATTAACCTTTCTTCAGACTGACTCATTATCACCTTTTATGCTGATTTAATAATCATTCTGTGTCATTTAAGCTCTGCTATGCGCTTCTGTGGGAAACAGGGTCAACAAATTCATAAAAGATGCAATTCAGCATTTTTTTAAAGGACTCCATTATTTTTAACCAGTAAATCATAGAGGCAGGCACAGACACTCACACTACAGGCAACACAGCATGACCATTTAACTTAAAACACATCTTTGGAGACTGTGATAGGAAACAAGAACAGACTTGTGCATACACAGGGAAAAGATGCAACCTCTATAGAGCCTGAGCTGGATTTGAACCCACAAAACTGACATCCTAGACACTGGGAGACAACTGAGCCACCTCTACTCCACACTATTAGCTATAGAGTGAATAAATATTAAACTAAGATTGACTTAAGATGACAAACAAAGGTTAGAGCTTGGCATCACAATTGGATTTTACCAGTGTTACAGTGGCAATACAGATTGTGCTTCACTTATGCATAGGTTATGGGCCGACAGCCAGGGATGTAAGTCGGATTGCACCTGTGAAGGAGGCATTATTTCTTAGCATGTAGTCTCCTGTACAGTAACTTTTTTCAAACATTTGTCAATATTCTTGATCTATTCTTTGCATCATTTTGGGCCACAGAATAGTATTTTATCCATACCATGATTAAATAATTCTGTACTGTACTCGTTGCCAAAGTTTTTTAAAGTATAGGATGTTCATAATATTTTTCAAATACTTCAGTATTCTGTGCCATACAACAGTGAGATGTAGTAAGGGCAGGCGATCTCTTGAGACGATTCTGTCATTAAGCATGGCAGGCATGGGTTTCTCTGTGCAAGTTCAGTTCTGTGATGTGCACAATAAAGAGAAGGCACATGCCGAATTCTCCCACTGTGTCCTTGTGCTTGTGTGATGTGATACTCATAAAAACAGCTAACACTGTGTTGCACAATATTTTAGTTGCGGGAGAAGGGAGAGGGTAAGGTCTGTGGTGGAGAAGGTGTGACAAGATGGAAATCATTACAAACTAATTAAATTCATTTGTTCATTCATTCATTACTGACCGACATAAGTTTGAATGCATTGTTTATCGAGAACATGTTAAGTCGAGGACAACCTGCACAAATACTGGGGGATTCAGCACCTGTTTGATCCATTTATGTCAATTACATGCTATCATGTAAGAAGGCATTTCTGGAAGGTTCTTACGATGAGGTGTTGACAAGTGATTGTACCCCCCGCGTGGTGAAACACGGCATGCGGCTCTCAATGCAAAACAACAAAAGAAAAGCTAAGCTCAGCAGGATTTGCACTGCGCCCCAACCGCACATATTAGACAAAAGTGAGCTTTGATTCTGAAAGCATCACAGCACAGTGTAGGCTTTGAGGCTTCAGCCATCTCAGACCAGGCACAGAAACAGCCAAAGATACTGTGGAACAAAAGTGCACTGCTGAGTGTTTGTTACCTATTGCACCAGAGGAGAGGTCAATGATGGCCTGGACCACAGGGTGCGGTGCCATGGTTATGAGGATCGGGGAGGTTCTTTACTGTGGGGTCCTCAGTGAATACCTGCAGCAGATGCTACAACACAGCAATACAGAATAGAGATCAGAGGTCAGACATCAACCTAGACTCTGCAGAGTCACATGAAAGCAAGATTTTACGGGCATCATTAATTCTAAAATTACAAGAACCTGTCATATCGGACTTGTTGAAACTACAGCAAATTTGCTCTGCTTTCCATACACACTGGATTTAACTGGACAGTTTCCTGCATTTGATTTACTTACCTATACAATGTTCAGAAGATGAGATGGTGCAATATGATAATCCTCACCATCAGTTTAGCTGACATCTTTCTTAAAAGCTAATATAGTGTACAAACCTCTTACAATTATTTGCCCATTTGCACAGTAATTTTTACTGGAGCAATCAAGAGAAAACACTTTACCCAAGAGTACTATGGCAGAAGCAATGTTTTGAACCCAGGTTTCTCTAAGTGTGAAGGCCATGACTCTAACCACTAGATTACATAATGCACTCATGATTTTAACAACATTTTCTACACCAGTTCTGAGCACTCTCCATTAAAATGTTCAGATTAAAGATATATTTTAAAAACACATCTTTAGCACTTCTTTAACACAGTAGGTGGAGCTGAAGTGAAGTTGCATTCAGTAATGGAGGAACACGACAGAGAGCAGGCTGAGCTCTTCGGCTGAAAAACCTGTTTTTCCACACATACACGTGGATCAGAAAGGGGCCATTTCAAAGGAGCTACAGCAGGGCTCAAAGCAGTCTGTGCATGGCTCGTGCATTTATTCTGTAAAAAGCACTGATCGCCTTCACATCTGACTCACATTTCTTTCTGTTGTCCATCATTCACTTATTTTCCCAATATTCCCATTTATTTTCCCGTTTCACTGGATTTTAAAGCATGAGTAGAAAGGATAAAAGTACAAAAAGGCCACTAAATTAAAATAGCACCAATAATAAAGATAAGAAAAGATGGGATTCTGTTAATCATTTTCTGCTAAGAAATGAGGGAGTGGCTTAGAATAAACTTTTAAAAAGTGCAAAATAAAAATATATGGAAATATGTTCTAACCCGGACCTTAAGAAAGCAAATGTTTTCTACTCAAGGCCAACATGTTATAATTTAACAATATCGTGCTTTAACAGTTTTCAAATTTTAAGTACTGAAGGCTACCGAAAGTTTAAAATGCATCCTCCCAATTATCCATTATTATTAACTGCTTTACCACGATGAGGGCTGCAGTGGCCTGGAGTCGAGCTCAGAATCACGAGCGACTAAACTACACTAAAATGCAGTTACCATAATCGTGCTTTAAAGCTAAAATTTTATTTACAGTATTATTTTACAGTCAAACTGGGTTTAGCGCTATCCTTCGTATTTACAGTATTGTACATCGAGGACTATAAAATATTAGCAAAAGCACTCAGTGGAGTTAAATACAAATTATTTGTGGACACTTGAGGCTGACTGAACATCCCCTCCCTTACTGGCTTCTCATGTGCTCTTCCAGTTTACCACAGTTTACCACAGTTTCTCACGCTGCTGTTATTTGCCACTGCTGCTTACGCATTTCATCATGACCAGGTGACTGCTGAACAAACTCTTATTTACCTGTTCAACCAAAAATACACGACTGAGGTATCGGCAATTATAAAAAGATAAAAGATCAAAAAGCCTCTGAACACAGGGATCAAAGTCATTTGTACAATTTGCATATGCGGCGATGTCCGATTGTGCCGATCTGTTTCCAGAACCTTCACAAGATAACAGGGGTCATCGCTCTTTTCGGGCAGATAACAGCTCACGGACATCTGCGAGTTTACACACACGCACACAATGTAAATACCGTCGCTGTACGTACCTATCTGGATACCAGCTTTGCTTCGCTTACCCTCCGGGCCAACAATGTACACTTCATTGAAGCGACGTAAAAACAGCGTAAGAACAGTGTAATACCAGGGCAAGCGTAAGCGACCGCGCGCACGAGGCCCAGCCTGGGCAGAAGTCGCTCGCCTCGCGCTCCTCGGACCCGGCGCACGTGACCGCGTCCCACCTTCGAGCCTCCTCCAGGAACCCCGGGTGACGGCGTCACGGCGCTCTTTGCATCATCTGGAGGAAGGGCTCGTCGTTCGCGACGCTTGCCTGCCGATAGAGGACGCTGCAGGAGTGCTGGCGGCGTCCTGAAGGCCGCTGTGCCGATGTCGCCTCACTGTGCAGCGGGGACAACCCCGTCCCCCCACCACAAAATGACCCCTGTGACGTAACCTGTGTAAACGTGGCGCACTTTGCCTGTCTTAAATTCGGATTTTTCAACTTTCTAAGGTATGCAAGATGAATAATACAGTTGGTCACACATTTTGTACAAAAAGAGGCGCAGAATTGTGACAAAACATTGCATCAGTTATATTTTCATCTGCGTTTATTCATTTACTGGATGATTTTCAACATTGTGGATGGCGAGTGGCGTAGTGGTTAGGCCCCCGTTCTGCTGGAGTACCCTTGACCTAAACACTCACCCTAAGTTGCTCTCTTAAAACTACTCAGCCAAATAAATAGGGTAAATCATAGTAAACACCCTTGCCTAATACTGTAAGCCGCTTTGGAGAAAAGCCAGGTACAACAGCAGATCCCTCTGTGGGACTGGAGCACAAACCCTTCAGGAAGGCCATCTGCTTAAATATCTTTTTTATTTGTACATTTTTGTAATTATGTTTGCCCAGTAGCACTGGGATTTTTTCCCCTTTCAACTGTGTATTTCACATGTGTTTTATGAACAGTTCAGGTTAAGCACCTATCAATGTCATGACCCTACAGGATTTGAACCAACAACCTTCAAGGTACAAGTGTCTGCCTCCAACTGTATGAATGTTGTGTCAACATGCTGCTCACAAGGTGAACAGACACAGCGGTGGAGAGGGTGGTCAGAAGCATGAACACATCGGCTAAAATTTCATATCAGTCAATGTTGTGAAAACTGTCACCAGAAATGTAACAGATACTGCAATTGTAGTAATGCAGTCACTAAAATAAGAGCATGCACAGTACCTGCACTTTATGCTGTTTGTAAGTTAAAAAAACAATATTTATTGACATTTCATGAATAGAGGTTGTTTAATCACTGCACCGTTCTTAGAATATCATCTTAAAACTTGTCATCAAACTTGTTTGTTTTAAACTTTATTAATATTCACATCATATACAAAGTAGAACACACCCAGAACAGAAATAAACAATTGTACAATTTTACAAAAATAGAAAAAAGAAGAAAAAAAAACAAGAACACACAAAACAGAGGGGACTAGCCAGAAAATAAGTAAATCCAAACTCGATACATATAATTAAAGATAAGAAACATATTCCATTGAACTCAAATTTCTGAAAAAAATAGCATAAGCTACAGAAACTCATTGTTCTGACAGCTTTTTTATTAGATGGTTTCAACATACTGTTCAGATTCCCTGAGAAAAACAGAAAAAAAGAGGCTTTTATTATTACATTTAGATCTATGAATGTGGAATTTAGCTAGGATCGACATAAGAGTCATGATCTTTGCTTGTTTGCTTGTATGTCTATCATAATGTAAGAATCAAAATAGTACATCATTATACATCATAGTATAGTCACTCCATAATTGTTCAATAATAAAGTTAGGAACATATTACGAAAACTTTGTAGTATAATAACAATGCTAAAAAAAAGTGTGATATATAGTCTCTGGATGCTCAATACAAAAATAACAATTAACATCCATACCGTTCCTGAATTTACTAATAAAAATGTTTAACTGGGTACATTTTGTATAAGATTTTGAAAGAAATGGCCCTAACCTTATTTAAAGGCACAGAAGTCACCTTTTTTCTGAAAAAGAGCACGGACGTATTTTTCAAACAAATCTGACGCAGCTAAAACACAAGATGACGGAGGAACCATTCATCTAACCGGAAGTGTTTCTGGTCGGACGGTTTTTAACTGTTACAACGGAAGTGTGCACATCGTGCCCCTACGACATTGTAGGTTAGTTGGGATTGACATGTATCGAAGAGGCTTTTTAGTGTTGCGTCAGGGTCGCAGCTCGGTCGTTTTTCCTCCGGATGTCTGTTTGTATTCTCCAAAAAGTAATAACAAGGCGTCGCTTCCAAGGTAGGAAGAGATTATTATTCCGCTTTGGACAAGTAGCACATTCAATAAGTCACCTGGGTGTCACTGCTCTCTTGTAAAGATGCTCAAATTCCTCATTTTTTAACTCACGCATAAACTTAATTGCTTTATATCATGTCACCTTGACGAAGTAACTCGACATATAGCTGTTGATTGCCAAAACTTGTAAAAGTTTATATTTCTTAACATTTTTTTTCCTCTATTAAGGTTTGATACCTGTAAAATCATTTGTATATAACAGGTTTTCTTATGGCATTTACATATATCCATATTTAGCGATTCTTCAAGTGATGAGTTAATTCATCACAATAAATAATTATGTTATGGGGTCGACCTACTACATATATTTTTTTGTGGGAGAAACTGGTTAACAGACAAATATGCAGTGTAAAATTGATTGGAGGACCAATGTAAAAGGTGTTTTTATGCACGAGAATGATAACACCAAAATATTTAATATCATTCAATATTTTCTTTCATTCGGATGTTTGTTATTAGTAATTGCTTGTCTGATTCGAAGCGAGAATGTTGCTGTACAAAATCATAAGCCCATTGTGAAGAAAAAGGGATAGAGAAGTTTATTAGCCATTGTTCCACATTAAATTAAAAGGTGGCTCACTGTGTTCATATATACTGTATACCTGAAATAAATGTAAGACTGGAGGTGTTTATATGGAGTGTCTTCTCTGTAAAGATCAACTGTGTCGTCATTCTTCCTGTGTGCCCTTTTCAGGCCCTTAGTTCCTGGTGTGCACAGGACACTGAGCACTGGTGTGCCACTCTTCAGCCAAGTCCCAGATAAACCAACTTCCCAAGATGTCACAGAGCAGAAGAATGCTGAGGAGACTAAGGACAAGCCAGAGAGACCAGGCAAGGAGAAACTGCTGGAGATCCTGGGACAAATGAAGGTGGAGGTGGTAAGCAAGAAGCATAAGGCTCCCCAGCGGGAGTCGAGATCAAAGCCACGTCCTGGAGAGATGGAGAGCACCATCAGCATGTTCCAGGAGGCCACTGCAGGGGTAACACAGCAGAGGTAGGTGGATATTCTAGGTCTGGACCTCTTGTGGCCGGTCCCTTCGACACTTGCAGAAGTATGGCGTTGTCCACTGAGAGACCTGTGTGTCTGAAAAAAGAGCAGTAAACTTGTGTCCCACCCTCAGTCAACTTCTGCTGCTACTCTATTTCATTTCAAACACATAATGCTAACAAAAATACTAGCGCTTCGAAGAGGATCCCTCTTGCTAACCTTCATCCTAAGCACCTGTCTTACTTTGTTCTAGCCTGCACACACCACGGTAACCCCACAGTCAACCCACAACAAACCTATCTAGCCACTGTACAATGGCTTGTATCTCCCTAATACCGATGCTAGAAAACTATAAATTCACACATGCCGTAGCAAAGTGATGGGTTGTCAAGTGGGCATCCCCCCCCTTCACAGGTTTTTCATCAAGTTAGGCCCATGACACCTCCAGAAGGCTCAACCACAGCTCAGGCATCCCAGAACTTCTCCCCTCTAGGTTGTTCACCTGGCTATAAAGCCATGACACCCCATTTATACCAGCCTCACTCTCACGCTCCACCCCTGCCCCTCTACCTCCACCACCTGAGTTTTTTCCTCTCATACATGTCTTCAGCTACATCCTCCCGCGAGACTGTCAGTTCAATAAAATACGGTATAGGCTGGCTTACTGACCACAGTACTGCATCAGGTCTCAAGTTTGTAATAACTGTTTCCTGGGGCACAACCAATTTTCCTCCCAGGTCGACCTGCATTTCTCAATCTCTGATCCCCCTTTACTGACCTGTCTCCTGTCTACTTAAAAATTTCCTAATTTCCTCACCCTCTATAATAAATGGAATCATTAAATCTCCAGTCTCATGTCCAGACCTTACCTGCACTCTCCACCAGACAATGGTTGTGGCTAGGCATTGAACACCCGATTGTGCCTCCACGTATACCTACCCAGCAGCAAGCTAATCTTACAACCAACTAATACATGCTTTACTGTCCCTACTTCCAAACACAGAACGGGCTGGGTCATCACCCACCCACTGCTTAAAGTTTTGCAGTGATGGTAGCAAATCATAAATAGCTCCTAGGAGAAACCTTATCCAATTTGCATTCATACTCCAAGGCTCCCTCCAACTCAGCCTCCTTTTCTCTACTCCCTTCCAGTTCACCCACTGTTCCTGCTTCCCTTGTGAAACTGCCCTAATACACCTCTCTGTTTCTTCCTGATGAATACCATATACAATACCAGTCAAAAGTCTGAGTACATTTGTTAGAAATAACTTTTGCTGGCACAATTTTACAGCCCATTCATTCACATGCGTTGGCTTTGAGGTTAGGAACCTCCTGATAGTTTTTTCGCAACTTTGCGCTGTTTTGAGTTATGTTGCAGAAGAACTACCCAGCTAGATGTAACCCTAAAGGAACGATGTGCTTCAGAAGAATACAATGATAATCATACTGGTCAGATTGCAGTGGACCAACTCATTTGTTCACATTCTCTGTGTCTTACAAATGCTTGGCAGATGGATTCAAGCGCACACGTTCCTCACATAAATGGCGAAATAATTGCACGGAATCACCCAATCACCAGAGATCCTATTCTGAGGTAGTTGCATTGCCATTATGTCTTAGAGGAAAAATATGTTGCTTCTAGAATGAAAAATGTCACCTAAAATAAAAAAAAAAAAAAAAAAAAGTTTTTTGACAGTGGTAATACCAACATATTTTACATTACAGGTAAACCCCAGTATGTGCAGTTTTGCTATAACACAACTAAATTTTAACACCAGCTCCCAGTTTGCACGATAGATACACAATCGCCTGTGTGTGCACTGCACTGTGCAGTGCATGCCACAAGGTGTTTTACAGTGCTTTAGTGACATTTGGGAAATTTGGTTTGGGGGTTTTTGTAATATTTATGCAAAGGGCATGTTGGTATACCCTGGGTGGAAGGGGTCAATTTCAACATACAGTACGCAGAGTTTTCAGGAATGATATCAGCGAGGAATTTTTCGAGTTTGAGACAATGTGTCCATCTTGGTTCGTTCTATGCTTGGTCCTTGTACTGCTTATCAGTCCTGGGTTCAGAAGGTTTTTGTTGTGATTTGACAGCAAACAGCCTGATTCAGCTCACTCTTCTGGCTGAATTTGGTTTGTTCCCTTTAGGGGCTTTTTGAGGTGTAAGCAGATCTGGGTGCCGGCTGTATTGAGTAGTGAAGTGAAATGCAAACCAGAAGCAAAATGTAATGTTTAAACAAAGATGCAAGAAAATAAAACTTTATTGATCCCTAGGGAAATTCTTTTGCCAACAACATGCTCAGTGCTATAATATAAAAAGAAAGAGATTGTCAATGAATGATTAAATAAATAAAATGAAATTTTATAAGTAAGTACAGGGGTAAGTTGAAGTGGAAATCAGATGCCTAGGTGCCCTCCCTACAGTAAGGGAAAGGAGTTATAAAGTCCAGTGTCCACAGGGAGAAAGGATTATTAACTTGTTCTCCTTTCTCTTTTACCTAAGGCAGTGCACAATGCTAAATAATCGTCTTTAGACCAGTTTTACTCAGCAGGTTCATTTTTAATGTATTACTGTACTCAGGGTAAAGTACCTTGGCCAAGGACACTACAGGCAGAATGGGTTGACCTTCAGACTGCAAAACACCACTCTCACCATTATACCACCAGTTGTAAAAAGAAAAGCAGGATTATGTACAGTAATCATTCAAAGGAATTTGTTTTGCTTCCTCTGTCCTGCAATATGTGATGCCTCGTATTATGAGACCACTATGTCCTCCATAGTGAGGTTTCCAGTGCAGAGTCACAAGAATCCTGCTGGCGTAACCCTGAGAGAGGCAGTGTCCAGCTGTGCAAGTGGGCTATAGGTTAAAAGTTTGTTTGGATTTTCCACAGCAAGCAGCTGCATTCATTAATATAAAATTATTTCAGAATAATGTTTCACAGGCCTTTTTGGACACATGGATTTAAAAAAAAGTGCAAAATAAAATGAATTTACAAGGTAAATGAAATATGTAATGTTTGTGAGTGCTGCTCTTGATCTCCTTGTGTGTTTAAAGGAGGCTTTTCTCCATACTCATGTCCCTATTCTAATGGAAGCTCTGACCTTTAACCTTTGCTCGTGTTTGCCTCCAGGGACATGCTGAACCCCAAGTTGGTGGCGGCGGCCTCTGCGGCAGCTGCTTCGTTGCCCAACAGTGCCCGAGCTGAGTCAGAGCTCCTGCAGCAACTGCGACAGCATGAAGCTGTGACCCAGGCCCAGAAGTCCACAGATGGAAGCCACATTGGGTAAGTGTCTCCACAGCATCATACTGCACTGGGACAGGATTACTCGGCAGATGATTTCAGGGTGAAATACCTAGGGGGAGGATGCCCAGTTATGTGAACTTCAGAAGATGTGTAGAAGACATCAGTTGACCCAAGGTGACCTACCTTCCCCTTTGATGTAGGGCTGGGAGATCAACTTTATTGAAACTCTGATACAAAGGAATTTAGCTTTTAACTTAAATAACAATGTGTTTAGTCATATACTTGTGACAACAGTAAGTGATAACTTGGCATATAAAAAGTGAAAAATAAAATGAGGAATTTTTGAATATATTTTTAATACATTTTGTAGTTTCTTTTTATTCTAACTTAATGTTAGGCCTAAAGAAACAGTAGTTTCTCAAAACAGCACTTTAAGACGGGATCCCTGAATGTTAGGGTTTGTTGCTTCTGGAGTACAGATCAGTCCCCATTGCATCTTGCAGCATCCCAGATGTGCAATTGTACAAATCTGCCATCTTTTCTTCACCTGTTTCTGCACAGGTGTGAACAGAGCCTTGACCTAACTTATTTGTCCTTTGAAGGAACATCATTGCAAACATGAAGGTGGGCAGGCGGCATGCTCAGGCACATGGGGGCTTGCGGAGTGCCCTTGATGATGATGAGGATGAGCACAGCACACAACGGAAAGTACACTCTAGGGGCCTGGGTGCTGATGAGGACAGCGGTCGCAGGAGGTGCGTGATAAATGTGCTCCTTCTGTATCTGGAGAACTTTGCAGCCTTACAGTAGTGTCCTGAACATAGAGTGGGCAATTGTTGATGTTCACATGGTTTAATATTTAAATTAAATGTGACCATTTCATATCTCTGGATGAAAACTTCATTTTATCAGTCAGATGCTTCACTGCTTAATGCCGGTTATTTTTATAGGAAAGCTCAGATTAACTAGCTTGATTAAGGAAAGTACAACAGTAAAGGGGGGGGGGGGGTATAATCCAAAGATGATAATGAGAATATTATTACTAATGATAGTGTTGTTGAGTGTGATGCATAATCTGATTGCAAACTTTACTGGAAAATTACTTTTTTTATAACTTATTGCTCTATTGTGCTGTTTTTTGGTAACTGGAAAACAGAAATACCGCAGATCCTGGTGTCTTCATGGTCTGTGTCTCTGGCTCTTGTCCTGAGTGTCCTTTCCCTGTGCTTGGTCCATAGAAAGATACAGCTTGCAGGAAAACGGCTGAATATCTTCAAACGGCCTGATGATGAAGTTAAGGGAGAGGTTGTACCCGGTAAGAGCAGCAATGATGTCTCAAGCTCAGAGGTGGACAGGAGGTCTGCAGCTCAGCACCTCCAGTCGGCATTTGGTGTCTGAAACCTTACTGCCTCCTTTCCTTGCTATTTTGGAGCGCTTCTGTTTCTTTCTTGCTCCAATTCTTTGCTCTTTTTTTGTTAAGATTTCCTTTGAAAATATCTCTTTTCTCATCACATTTTTCTCACTTGGACTGTAGCGTCTGTTGTGTCTCTACTGTTCCTGAGTGTTTCTGCCTGCCCTTTTGCCCCACAGCTCCAGCTCTCTCCTTGTGGGATGTAGAGTTTGCAAACAGCATAGCCACTGCTGTGAACATGCTGCCCCGAAATGGCTTTGAAGAGATGATTCAGTGGACGAAAGAGGGCAAATTGTGGAAGTATCCTATTGATAATGAAGCTGGTAAGTGTTTTTTTATTTTTTTATTTTTTTTCTTCTGGGACTTGGGTGTGATGTCATGAGAGGTGGGGTTCCTTAGTCAGCCCATCTTGTCTTTTAGACAGTTTTTTAGTATGCTTGATTCCCGAATTACAAACTGTCAAGGTATGAATTTTTGTAGCTATAAACAGTGTCCAATTTATTACTAGCTTTTCCACCCATTTTCTGTTTATTGTTGAGAGAATGTGACCAGTGTTTACCCAGTAAGACAGTAAAAGGTGGAAAAGAATAGCTGTAATGGATAGCTGCTTTAAAGCACCTTAATACAACTCACTGTCACAGTGTTTACAGCTCATCGCTGATGTTTTAGAGTGGTGATCAATAACAAGATGAGGAGCTTCACATGTTTGTGGGATGAATGAGTCAATAGTCAACACTGGATCAAGACATATTTATGATTCTAAATTAGTTTTAATTTAAATGTAGCTCAAAGTTAATAAACACATTAAAATAAGTTTAAATAAGTACGTTATTGTGGCTATACTGAGACTGTATTGCTTGATTACCTGCTACACCATCCTTACTCCAGTTTGTAAGCAGTGTATTATAAACATGTTTGTGGTGATATTGTGCACAGGTTTGATCCTTTGCTTCTCCTTGTTTCCTCCAAAGGGCTTGAGGAGGAGGCCCAGGTTCCCTTCCATGAGCATGTCTTTCTGGAGAAACATCTGAAGGGGGACTTCCCCAAGCAGGGCCCTGTGCGTCACTTCATGGAGCTTGTAGTCTCTGGCCTTGCCAGGAATCCATATCTGACAGCGGCCCAGAAGGCTGAGCACATTGCCTGGTACAGAAACTACTTCAAGAGCAAGGAAGAAATACTTCAAGAAGCTGGTGCTTGTTAGTCTTGAGTAGCAGTAGTGCACTGGTCCCTCTGTCCTTTCCCCAGCTCTATGTGACTACAGCTGTTGAATCCCTGGAGTAGTGATGGTGGTTAATGAAACACTCTCAGCATCTACCACAATGTTCATGGAAGAAAACTAATCTGGCTCCTCATTTTGTATGAATCTGCTGTGGACGAAAGTACCTGAGGTGTTAAAGTGTAAAGATGCCCCAGGTCTTTCACAGAAGACAGACCTCAAAGCTCTTACTGTGAGGTGGATTTCAGTGTCAGAAGTGTAAACATTTTTAGAGATTTTTTTGTGACAGTTTGTGTGCTACGAGTGGAATATGCCTGTTTGTTAAAAGTCAGGTGGCAATTTCTAGCACAAGATTGAAACATTTCATTATTGAATGACTCCAAAAACAAATGGGAAAACATTCAGAATTTTACATCATAGTTAGGATGTTTTTGATTCTGCATTATAAATGCTAATGCACATAATTTAGACCAAAAATTCAAGTGTCAAGTCATTAAAATGGTACAGCCAGTCCTAATACATCGCTGTATTCAAAGAAATAAAACATTTAAAAACTGACTTTTGTTCTACATGAAAGCTTTTGGTATTCTGACAAATTATTTTGATTCCAGCCCTAATACAATATCCTGTGTATTCAGCATATTCCACACATTGCCTTGTGCTCAGTGCCCCTACTGAGTGGCAAAATGCTTTTTTTTGTTTTTCCTTTGACTTTTTACAGCTGGTGGCATAGTGGTGACAGTGTTGGTTTACACTCCCCATTGTTGTCAACCCATTTTTCCTGTAGTGTCCTTAGCCAGGGTACTTCACCCTGAGTACAGTAATACAGTACTGAGTAAAATTGGTCTAAAGACTATTATTTAGCATTGTGCACTGCCTTAGATAAAAGAGGAAGAAGAACGAGTTAATGCTGTAAGCATTGACCAGACCTGATAGTATGTGTTTTGGAGCATACTTTCCGTATTCTCCAAGTTGGACCATATTCAGTATTTTTATTAGAAAGAAAAGCTGTGCTACGTAGTAAGTGAGAGAAGGGGGACATAAACATCACTGCCATATCAATACAATAAATAGATTAACTGTCACTTATACCAGACAATTGAAAGTGAGTGGTGCCAATTTCTCCTTTTCTGTAAGTATTTATAGAAGGAATCTATGAAGGATTTCAGCTTTTGTAACATCTGTTTCCTGCCACATCAGCTATCAGGGATAAATTTGTCAGAGTTCCACCAGTCAGGTGACTCATGAATGTAAATATTCACACTGTTGTGTCCTTATTGTTCATATCTAGAAAGTAAAGGGTCTGTCCTGTAACTCCTAATAAGGAAGCAGTATCCCCGTTTGCTGTTTAGTTGAAACACACTTACTGAAAATGCCTAAGAACACATTAGGGTACGGGTTTCTTTTTTCTTTTCTTTTTTTTTTTTAAGCAAACTTTTGTAGTCAAGGCTTTGGATGTTTTTTGAGAGCAAGTTGGCTTGTCACCTTAACCAGCAGCCCAAAGTTCATGAGCTGCCTTAGAGGAAGAAGCTTGTTGGCTGGACCTCATCCCCAGTCTTTCAGAAAACGTTTATCAACCATAAGCTACACCGCCATTGCATTTAATCACAGCTCGAACTTCTGGGTGAACATTTGGTTTAAATTCTGCCAGACAAGGATTTCAAGATCTGAGCTCTTTGTTGTACCACAGCCTGGCCAGAAGGGGGCACTAATGGCCACAAAGTAATATCCCATCACAAGACGGCCCAAATGATCATTTCGATTCCGATAGCTTCATGATTTCTGTACGTTGAGCACAAAAGCATACAATGTAGAGTAACGAGCAAGCAAAATGCGGCGGAGGGCGGCACGCACACATCTAAGGGAAGTAAAAATAGAGAAGTCACTTTGGAAGCAGCGAAGGTCATGGCGCACGCAAGCCTTTACTAAGAAATCCAGCGTAATTGCAGAGGTGAGCAGATGAGCTACAACAGGACGGCGGATCGGTTCGGCACAGTCTAGACGAGTCTCCTTTGCTCGAGTAAAGAGCTACGCTTGGGCGATGGTTTCCCATCTTGCGTCTTGCACCCGTTCTGCCTTCTTCAGCCTTTGTTGCATTTTCCTCAGCACCTTTAATGCCTCCTGAGGTCCACAAATTTGCTTTGTCCACTGTATGTGTGGATGTGCGTCTCCCAAACCGTGCACAGTGCAACTGGAGGACATTCTATGCTTTTCAGTTATGCAGCACGTGTGGGTGGGGTTTGGACAATGGGCCAAAAATCATACAGATATGTCCAAAAACCGTTGGCTGAGGCTCAAGAGGTTATTAAAACTGTATTAAAAGCCAGGAAAAGTGCACATGGGTACTGCAATATACATACAAGAACAGACAACACTGTAATAACATGGGTAAGTATGACAAGGGTGCAAGTAAAACAAAGTGCACAAACAATAAACAGAATTTTGAAAAGTAAAGTAAAAGGCGTGCGCCGGAGTGCAGCCTGAAGGCTGGCAGTCCAGATCCCAATCCCCTCGAATAATTCTTATCACTGGAGAAAAATGTTGTCACTTTGGAAGGTTCAGTTAAGCCTTTCTCAGCCACTGGAAGAAAATGAAAGATCTGGTATAGTTTGGCAACGGCCAGCATGCGGTGATGTTAGTTCCTCTGAACGTGTTCTTTTGAGCCGGCCTAGCAGAAGCACCCCCTGGCATTCAGCTTTATTGGCCCTTTTTGACGACTGCCAGCGGATGCAAGGGCCAAAGATGAATATTCCTTAGAGGAGAAGTATAAGGTGATGCTTTTAGTAGCAAAGTGCCCAGTAAAGTATAAACATGGTAAACCTGTTGCTTTAAACCGGCCTCTGCAGCTTAGCAGTGAATGCAGCTGCTGTGCGGTAGCATTTATTCAGCCATAATGTAATGAGCATCTCCCTGGGCGCCGACTTTGACAGGCCGCGGTTCAAAGAACACACTAATGATGATTTCTAGAAACTTCTCCAGTGGACGCCCCGATGATGTGTGTTAGGGGACAGCGACTGCAACCGCCCAAGCAAACTGCAAAGGTCCACTTGGGTCATGGCAGACAGACATAAGATTCCCTCCATCACCATCTTCAGCAACAGGCTGATATGTTAACATACATTTATGTGACACTTTCCACAGTGACTTACAATGTGTGGTAACTTCACCTTGATTTACCCATTTAGGCTTAGAGTAGAGTATTCTTGCTGTGTCTGTCCATAACTTGTTCAAAGGGATTTGATTGTCAGTAGTTTATGGGTCTAACCACCACGCCACCTGCTGGTTTAAGGAGCAGCACCTCCTCACATCTCACTGACTTTATAGTGACAATGTATATTCATATATCTGTACGTTTTACATTTATATATACAAGTTTATCCTTTCCAGCTGAATTCGCACTTTATAGGTGTTAAAAGGCCGTTTTGCGCGCCCGCTGAGAATCGCCATTACACACGCCGTGTTATTCCTAAATCCCGGCGGACACAACGACGTTTGTACATGCAAAAGTGCTGTGGGATGAAAATTAATTTTTTAACATTTACATGAGCTGTTTTTGTTACCGCTCATGACGAGTTATTGTCGCTGGTAAGTCGCTGTGAAAGGAAACGCGACCCTTGTTCGGCCACTTGTAAAAACGAACGGATGTCAGGTGTTTCTCTTAACCCGGAGGGGAGGGAGGGGCGACACTTAAGGAGAATCGGAAGGAGGGATGTGAGAGAAAAAGAAGAAAAGTCTGGAGCGAACGAGGAGAAAAATGGTAAATAATAAAAGTATGAGTGAGGATGAAAGGGTAACGGGGGAAATGGAGGGGAAAAAGACCGAGAAAGAAGATGGAAAAGGGGGAAAACTGAGGAAAAGGGTGATAAAAGTTGGAGAAAGATGAAAACCAGGGGCGAAGGAAGAGTGCTGGCGAGGGAGGGATGTGAGCGCGGGAGGCGCGCGCCGTTTGCCTCGCCGACGCGCGCGGGCCATTGGCCGGCGCGCGGTGTCGCTCAGCACGTGGGCGGCGCCTCCTCTCCGCTCCCCTCGCGGCCGGGGAGTCTCGCGCGCGCATTCGCAGAGCTCGGCGCGAGGGCGACGGACGAGACGCTGCAGGAAGCGAGCGATGTGAGGACGGACAGCGCCGGCCGTAGGACAAGTGCAGCCGACGGACTGAGACCCCAAGAGCTCGGCGCGCCAGGCGACCGCGGGCCACGTGCGAGTGACAGAGTTTCGTCGTGACTCTCCGTTCTCTCCCTCGCCTTCCTCGCGTCAGAGCCGGGCTCTTAAGATGGCAGAGGCGCCGCAGCAGCAGTTTGTGGACATCGATCCGGACTTCGAGCCGCTATCGCGGCCCCGCTCCTGCACCTGGCCGCTCCCTCGGCCGGAGTTCTTGGACCCGTCGGGCTCGAGCACGTCCTCGCCTGCCGCGTCCGTGAAGCATGAGCCGGGCGGCCACTCGGACTACGTCAACAGCCTGAGTTTGTTGGAGGAGAGCGAAGACTACCGAGAGCAGAAGCCGGTCACGCTGTGCGGGGACTTCGGGTGTCAGGAGGAGTGCGTGCACCAGCAGCAGCAGCAGCAGCATCATCATCAGCATCATCATCAGCAGCAGCAGCAGCACCATCACAGTCCCCAGGTCCCACAGCAGCAGCAGCAGACGCATGCGGCCGCGCTCCCTTCCCCCGTGGGCTCCTCGTCCTCCGTGTCGGCCGCCGCCGCCGCGGCGCAGAGGAAGAGCAGCTCGTCGCGCAGGAACGCGTGGGGGAACATGTCGTACGCGGACCTGATCACAAAGGCCATCGACAGCTCCCCTGAGAAGAGGCTCACCCTGTCGCAGATCTACGACTGGATGGTCAAGAGCGTGCCCTACTTCAAGGACAAGGGCGACAGCAACAGCTCTGCCGGGTGGAAGGTAGGACGGCGCACGACGGTCGCCGAAAGGTGCTTCAAGACCTCCGCTCGGTCCAGCGCACGTGTGCGAAAAGTTAGGCCAGCATCGAGCAGGCGTTGAACTGTGCGACAGGTCTGACCGGGGAACACCCCCACCCCGCTGACACCTTCACAGTGCAGCGTCGGGAGCACAGCAGGTTCACAACCCAGAGCAACTTCTTGGGTTATAAGGCAGAGATGACTGTACACGAAGGCTTATAGGGTATATTTATAATGAATGTCAGTCATCAAGTGGATCGATGCCTTGGATCATAGAAAGCAGGGCAGGGAGATGAACTTCACTCGCAGTGTTTGTTTCGTGCTGCGTCTTCAGAGTTCACTGTAGCGCCGTTTGCGCTCATGCGGTGACGCTGGGAGCGGTCGTGTCTCCGGCACCTGTGCGCGCCTCCAAAGGTGTGTGCGCGCACCGCAGCTCTTTCCTAACGTCTGCCGCTTCACTTGCAGTGAGAGCGGGGCTGCTGTTTTTGGAAGCTCCCGAGTAAAATCGGGGGCCGCTGGGGACGGCCGAGCGTGCGCCGGAGTGCAGCCGTGCGCTGTTTTAGTGCGCATTTACGCGCGATCTCCGTGCTCTCCCGCATGAGACATCGGAGGACGCCTCCTTATGCGGTGCATTTGAAACCTCGAAGCTAAAATTAAAGATCGCAGAATTTGTTAAATGTCGATAAACGGAAGTGACGCTGCTTTGTGGAGCATTTCTGAAGTGCGGATGGCACATCAAACACTGCTAGAGTCAAAGGGTGCAGAGCAGGGGACCAACTTTGCTGAACTAAAGTAAATAACCAGAAGAGTTTGAAACGTGAGACCTGTTGTGGTTTGTTTTACTGGGATGTAGCAGGAAACATCTGGCCTGGCAGATGTTAGTAAACAAACAAACAAACCTCACAGTAGCACCTAATATGCAGGATGATATGATATGCATGGAGGTGCTGTGAAACCTGCATGGTGAAGCGGGTCTCCTCTAGTTCAGAGAGTGTACCTGACCTTAACCTTTGATGCGTCCAGTTATTCTTCTCTCCCTGAAGTGTGTGGATGAGTGGACTGTGAATATGGAGAGTGGACACCCAGAGCCAGATCACATTGAGAGAGAGAGAGAGAGAGAGAATGATTCACTGACACAAGTGTCCCAGGAGAAGGTAAATGTAATACAGCATTAACAGATACACCAGAATAAGCCATGTTTTATGACTAAATGACTAAATTGGGTCTATAATACAGCTGATGCAGCACTCTCAGCTTACACTAACAGTAAAAGTTAGTTAAGAAAAAAGTGTGCAGCAGGTGGCATTGTAGTTAAAGTCATATTGCTGGAAATTAGTTTCCGCTTCTGTAAAACCCTTGTTCCAGGAACTTACCATCAATGGACAGAGTACAAATCACCCAGCATACAACACGGGCAGCAAATAAAAAATATTAAAAAGAGGGACCTCGTCCCTTGGTCCTCCATGCCAATGCGTGGTTCAAAGCAGGGGTTTTCCATCCCAGTCACAGAGCAGAGAGGTGTGTGATGAGGGGAGATTGTTTCACACCAAGCTTTGCCCCGAGGGTTTATCCTCCTTGTCACCACGGTGAACACAACCCTTTTCCTCTGTTCACATGGTGCCAGTGTGCACCACATAGGAGAAGCTGAGTGACTGTGCTTCTCCTTCTGCACACTGGAGGGATAGACATAGTGCCACTAATTTGGTAGACAACTTTAACAAATATATCCAAAACAATAAAAAAAAAAGCATAGAACATAATCATGAAGCACAGAAAGCAGACCATGATTAGACATGAATAGAGAACAATTAAGTGTGGGCTGGAATCCATTAGTGGGCCAATTATCTCCGACGGTGGGTGCGCTTTCATTAATGTGCGGCTGGCCTCTGTGCAGTGGGTCACTCATCCATTTGGTAACACTTGAAACTCCATCATGAGCATAGAGTACATATGCGTTTGTTGTGATTTTACTCCCACCAGGTCTGACATGGCTTAATGCGCATCGTCCTCCTACGCTGGAGTAATTTTCATTTCCCAGTTATGATGGTGAATCTGTGCCGTGGTGAATATGCCATGAAGTCACATCCATGGAATGAGGCCCTGGATCTGATAGAAAAAATAATAAATTAACTCAATCTTGTGTTATTCTTGCTTGTACCAAATAGTTGCCAAAGCGAGGGTCCAACACACACACACACACACACACACACACACATACACACACTTCCATTACATACGCGCTAGACTGTGTTTGCTCCTAGTAGTGCCTTTTCTGTAGACTCCATGAGCACAACTGGTGCATTTTGGGTGACAAGTGGGGTTATAAGAAATAAAGGAAACAGCAACACATTCATAGATGATGCTGTGTTGATCATGGATTCATATTCTTACTGTATCAATTCACGGTAAAGTTCTTTAATAAAGGGTGCCACAGCAAGACTATGAAGAGCTTATTCATAGGGTAGCTGCCACCACATCACATGCAGTTTCATGTAGAAAGAGACTTGTAGACACGAAGTAAGGAGACACACAGAATGATCTGTATAGAGGAAGTATGAAAGATCTCAGATTTTAAGATTAAGGCCTTGTTACAGTTGTTTTAAAGAGGTCAGAAGCCTCCTCTGTCATCACTGAACTGCAGTCTTCATGTCAAATGGTAATTGAAGGTCCAGAGTTTGGGTGGTTGAAGGGTCTGTAGTTGCAGCTACCATTCAGTATTCAGTTGACCACTGTCTGAAGAGTGCGACTGGTGTTGTGACTCAGTGGCAACCTGAAGTTTCTGTGTGGCTTTGAAGTGTCTGGTGACTTGCGACAGGAATAACAGAGGCAGGAATGCATATTTACTCGCCAGTCAATACTCTATGGCTTGGTTACTGTTCTGGTCATAAAAATGGAGAGGTTAGCTTGCCATTGCCACTTCCATACGCGCTGTCACTTGATTTCCATGTGCTCAATGTGAAAGCCGAACAGAAGAAGTTAAGGTTGGCGTTTTTGGCATGGCTAGGAAATGAGTGCGGTGTGCCGAAGCCCTTTGATTCTTCTTGATAATGGAAAGACCGAGTACAGGAAATCACTGGTAAGAATTCATGTGAAGGTAAATTTCTTCAACACTGCTGTCCTAAAAATAACATTGGGATTACCAGTAATTACGAAGACCTAAATGCGCTGGAGAGACGTGTGAGCGTCACCTTTTACACATGTCACGACAAAACATTGGCTTCCACCCTCTCTCTACCGCCTTCCATGACGTAGCAGGATCAACATTCTTTGCAGTTGTGGGATGTCTACTGTTTTCAGTGGTGCTTTGAGATGTAGCAGTGGCAAACACCCACACCCAATGACTGCAAGAGAGAGAGAAGGCAAGATAATATGTTAGGTGTGGCATTTCGGTGGTGTGCTGCTGTGGCATGTGCTCTCTGAGCATCTGCATGGTGCTTGCCACGCATGAGGTGGTGCTGTTCGTTACAACCATGGTAAAGTGAGGAGATACACTGTGATGCACACCAACACCTGCTGCAGTATCCCCCATACCTCATGGTCACCCGTGTATGGTTTGGTGTCTTTGTCAAGGATTCACTTGGTTTCATTCTGTCGTTTACTGCTGGTGTCTCCCTGGACAGCTTGGGAGGTGAAGTTGGCCAGTTCTTCTGACCTCTGACCCCTATGGTGTCTTTTTGCCCCCAAAAGTAGGGCTGCAGAGGATATATCCTAATCGTAATTCCGTGTTGCCCAGTGTTTAGTTCTCTACTCTTTTGTACTTTGCCCACGAGGTCCTTTGAAGGTCTGCTTACCTTCATATCTTCTCTTCATCCTTTTATTAAGCTTGTCCAGGTTATGACCGAGTTAAAAAGCATTTTAGTTATTCATTCCATTGGTGCAAGCAACAGCTTCTTCAGTCCAGGATTTTGCTGGTACAGAGCCTATGCTGGAATCATGTGTGCAGCAAGCTATACCCCAAGGAGTGCACCAGTCCATCACAGGGAAGTCACTCATTCATTCACTTACCCATACACACACTAGGGACAATTTAGGACATTTCACCTGAAACAAATGTCATTGGGCTGTGGGAGGAAACCAGAGCCTCAGAGGAAACCCACAGAAGCAGAAATATGAAACTCATAGATCGAATCAAGTTCAATTCAACCTCTGAGTTAACAATCCAGGAGCTGTGAGGCAACAGGACTACCTGCTGTTTTGTTATTTAATTTAGTTTAATACAGGTGCTTTACCCCTGCAAGCTTTGTGTCAGACTCTGATGACATGGTTTGTCTTGCAGAATCGAACTGCCATTGTGAAATCCTATCCTGCAAAGGTGTGTGAGCTGAACATCATTAAGTAGGCTCTACTCCTGCACATGTGTCATGTTTATCGTGCGTGTGTTTGTGGGTTAGGTTCTTAATGTGTCCGTGGGTGCTGTTATTTCCCATTAGTACCGTTTCTCCTTCCCCTGCACTCTCCTTCCCTCCAACTTGTTTTGTCCAGCAGAGCAAACGGAATGTAAGTAGTGTTTCACTCTTCCCTGTTGATGGCAGACCCTTTCTCCAACCTCTTGAGTGCCATTACTGCTCTGGGTGGCACACAGTCACATTGCTGGCCTTGGGTGGGCAGAGTTTGACTGTGGGGGGTTATAGTGACAGAGTTTCCATGGGAACACAAAATGCCCCATTCAGTGCTCCTGACTGACCTGTTCTTAGTACTGTTGGTCTTTATAAACAGTGTTGGTTCTGTTTGTTCTCCTTTGTAGAGGCCTGCTTGGCTAGGTGTTCAGCCAGAGGTGAGGATAGTGGGTAGGTAGGGGGGGGCAAATGAGAGTGGGAGTGAAGGCAAAGGGGTGAAGGGTTCTTTCATTTCCCTGTGGTGATTCAGCTAACCTGACAGTTTTGGTGGAGGAATGAGAAGCATGACCATTTTCCTTTCAGCTTGGTAGAGTGTGGACTACTGCACCGGAAGCATTTAAGAGTTCAACTTGTCAGGCCCAAAGGCTTCTGGACCTGTCTGGTGATTGTAATAAATTAAAACTGTACTGACGGCAGGGACCGTGTCTAAATCCTCATGATACCATATTCATTCTGCTGATATCATTAGAATGGTGGTGGCTTCTGACCAGGTGGATCCAGAGTGTGTTCACATCATCACAGCTGTACAACCACTTTGCAAACTGATGTGGTCTTGGCTGTAGAGAGGTGTAGTGATATCCAGCATCATAGTATCACTCTTTTATAGAGGTGTAATAGCTCCGCCATGTACAAGTTCCCTCACTGAGCCTTCTAAACTGCCAGCAATGCAAACAAAACAAAAAGAAACAGCCACTGTTTGCATTCCACTGTGTGCGCACGTACGTGTGTTTGAGATTCTTTTCTGTTATTGTTTTTATCTGGCTTTGTTCCTCACCGTATCGTGCTACTTGACTCACGCCCATTCGGAGTCATCCTGCACTCTGAGTCAGCACCCTGGAGGTGCAAATCTACGGTAAGCGGGAGATGTTGCAGTGGTTATGGGGCAGGGGTTTTGGGGCTTGGAGGAGGTGGGTTTGTATCGTTCCACTATTTTACCTGTATGGTTATGCTGGGTCTGTTGTGTTGTGTTTCTTTGGTTGGTCAGTCGTGTGTTTGTGTTGTGTCATGTTTTTGCAGGTGCGGCAAGTGGCATACTGGTTGGAGCTGGTGCCTTGTAATCAAAAGACTCAGGCTTGAATCTGACTCCTGCTATAGTATTCTTGATAAAGGAACTTACCCAGACTTGATACAGTAAAAGTTACCCTGGTGTATAAACTGGTAAATAATTGTAAGTAGTTTAATGTACAAAATGTAAGTCATCCTGGAGAAAAGCATCAGGTAAATCATAATAAATAATAATACAATATGTGGTGTCATGTATAGCATAGACTGGATGCCATGTGGCAGGTTGGAAGGTCTGGATCAGCCCTTCCATCACACAGCAGTCAGTATTAGAACTTACTGACTGCATCCTTTATGTGAAATTGAAAGGAAGAATCATATACACACATACAGAAGATTCATAAGCACAGATGTATGAATATAGACACTAGCACATCACTCATGTCCTAACCTCTTGTGATGCACTCCTGTTTGTGTCAGGGTGTGTGGGTGCACTGCACTGTATTCTGTGTACACTCTTGTCTGTTAATGGTCAATATTAATGCCGTGATCCCTGCTACATGGGAGGCCTTTGAAGTTTGAGATCAGATTGATGCAGGGTAAGCCTCCATGATGGGGATGCGATCATCTGTTTGTGATTGCTGGGGGTAGTGTCATGTAGGGTATTGCCTCTAAGCTGCTGCTTGAATCATATAGGAGTGACTATAGCCCTGTGGTCTTGCTGGTGTTATTTATGAACCACCCCACAGAAGCAGGAGCTGTCTGTCTGTAAGTGTAAATAGATGACAAGTAATCACTATTGGTGAAAGGCCAGCTGAAAGTCTCAGAGTTTCAAAGGACTGAGTTGTTTAATTCAGAAAATCAGCTTGGGTGGTCCATCTCCTGCCCTGAGAGGGGTTATTTTGAGGGGACTACAACTCGGCATGTTTCAGTACACAATACCATCAGCTACACTATATGGCCAAAATTATGTAGACACCTGACCATCACACCCATATGTGCTTATTGAATGTTACATTCTAAACCCTTGGGCATTAATATGCAGTTGTTACCCTTTTGCTGCTATAACAGCCTCCATTCTTCTGGGAAGGCAGTGACAAGCGCATCAGTGAAATCAGGTATCCCAAAGGTGTTCAGTGGGGTTGAGGTCAAGGCTCTGTCCAGGCTACTCAAGTTCTTCCACACCAGCCTGGGCAAACCACAAAGCTGGAATCACACAGTTGTCTACAATGCGTTTGTATGCTGTATGGGCGCAGCTGGCACAGTTCAGCACAGTCATTAGAAGGGGTGTCCATATACTTTGGGTCATATAGTGTATCATGTGTTTAGCTGCAGAGAACTGAGCAGCAAAGTGGCACTGTCTGTGGAACTCAACTAAATTGCACTCTACTGGAGGGGGGCAGCAGGTTTCAGGGATCAGCAGCAGTCCACAGCACCACTTGCTTGTCCCGCTGTAGTGTACTTAATGTTGTGCAGCATTCATCTAAAAATATTTCAGATTATAAAGGGGGAAAAATTTTTACAGAGGTACCTGTATTAGCGAGGGAAATCCATTCTGCCTAGGTATCTCTGTCTGCCACTCTGCTGCATTCCTGCAGGAAAACGATCCCATTTATATTTTTACATGAGGCTGACCAGTGTGCCCAACAAACATGCAAGCTGAAGCTTCTCAAGCTCTGTTTTTGCTCGTTTGCCATGAGTTCAGATAAGGTAATGCACGCCAAAGGCGTTACGTAACACAACATTTACTGGAATTGGGCCGCCGCGGGCCAAAGTCTGCAGCCACTTGTTACTCAGCGGAACTCCACCACATGGGGTGGGGGGATGGTGGGGGGCCGACGGGGAATCCGGTGATCCATGAAGACAACGTGAGGCCTGTTATTAACCCGTGCTGACAGATAGGCAGACCAACAGAAGTCAGAATGCTGTCCTGCACAGTGCTTGTTTCAAATACTTCTGCATCCTCCTAAACCCAGTAGTTTCCGATTAAACCTTCCTTGGTACGTTTGTTTGTTTCCTGGCCAGAGAGCCAATTGCTGATTATGAAGGGGCTCTGCAATGTAAGACACACTGCCACTTTCATGTGGCAGTCAAAATGCCATCGTTTGCCAGGCACATCACACACTGGGAGGTGGGGGGTCTTCCTCGGGGATAGGGGCTGCCTTGACCTTTTGTGGTGGGTGTAGGGATCCTCTCTGGTTTCCTTATGAACAACAGACCTTAAAATGTAGTGTCCTCTTCCTACTTTGAAGACTCTTTAAGGTTCAAGTCAAGATGAAACCTATTTGAGGGACTAAAATATAGTTCAGTTGTTGGGTAGTAAGATGTTCCTGTGCTACCTAACAATAACAGGAGGTTACAAAAGCACTTTTTTTAAACTTAGGAGGCAGGCTACTCTAGGAAGCGCGTCAAACGTCCCCCATTCCAGGGCAGTGAGCACACTTTCCTGTGTCCCTGCGCTTCCACATTTCCACACACACCTACCTCTCCTCCAGCCCCAGTGGTGGAGAGCACAAGTTTCTGTTTTGCTTTGCTTGATCCTTGGGCCAGATATGACCCCACCACAGGCTGGTGGCAGCTCATTCCAGCAGAGCCACACTGTGAGGAAGTGGGTGGCAGGGTCAGCAAGGGAGGGAAAGAGAGGGTGGGAGTAGGGGGTTCCAATTAAGACAGGCAGGCTTGCACAGGATCTGTGAGAGCATTTCTAGAATGCCATTTAAATGCCCATGGTTGGTGGGTTATGGGGGGAGTGGATTCCATTGGGGCGTGGATTCCTCTCCTGTTTCATGGGGAAGAGAGCCAGCTGGGAAGCACTGCCTCCCTGGAGTCATCTGGCTCCCAGTGGAGTACCAAGATGGGCTGTGTGACCAGAGGCCCAGAACAGGAAGTTGTGTTTCATGGACCAGGTTATCAGAAGCAGCCCTGAGGCAACAAGCATGTTGGTGCACCAGTGGTCTGAGGTTAAGAAGGAATCCCATTTTCTCTCTCTTGTCACTTGGATTAGATGGTATTATTCAGCCTGGCTCTCAGAGTTTTGGGCAGAACTGGAATGTTGCTGGGGCTAACAGGGTGTTACTTGGACTGCTAGCATAGTCTGATATCATAGTGGATGTGGCAGCAGTTTTGACCCTTACAGATAGAGATGTCTGTGAGACGCTTTATTAGACAGCTGTGCAGTTAGACTCTTGCCCTCTTCCTTGTGCAGCTTGTCACCCCTGAATCATTGTGATGTTGTCAGAATTCTTTTTGTAATCCTCAGTATTCAGTCAAGTATGTGTTATACTGCCAGGTGTAGCACAATGTCTACGGTCAGTCTAGATGCAGTCATACATAATTGCAGAATGGTCCTTCAAGGTGCAGTTTTTGCTCTTTGCAGCATGATGGTACTCTGGAGGGCCTTTGCCGGTGTGTTCTGGTCAACCTTGCTTTCTGTCCCTCTCAGGGGGCAACAGATGGTCAACCTTGTGTCCCTTTTGTTGAAGCACTGCAGCTAAACTACAGGTGGCTACATGTAGTTGATCAAGTCAAACACAACCTCTTCCACTCAAACTGGCCAAGTGGTCATCATGATGCTGGGGACACAGACATTCTCTTCTGTCTAATTAACTTGGTGTTCTGTAGCTGTATGTCCCACATCAGTTTGCCATGTGAACCCTGATGCGCCCTGTGAATGGAAACCTGTACAACTTGATCTGAGGATGCTGACTAAATGCTGATCGTGTCCAGATGCCCATGTACAGAAATGGCTTCTCCTGTAAACAAAAAAGAGAAAGCAAGAGTGTAGTCATGTTCACTCAAGGGAACCACAGGGGTTATTTTTATACTTTCCTGTAAAAAACAAAATGATCCCTGTAGTCAGTCATGATGCACTTCCTCTTGAGTGGCTGGAAAACAGTGGCGTCTGTTAGAGTCCCCTCCCCAGAGGTCTCAAAGGGGCAGCAGCAAGGACCACAAACCCCTAGAGTGATATGGGTTGGGGTGGAGAAGCCCCTCCTACCCCGCCTGTGTCAGGGCCTAAGCTGTGGGGGTGTCGAGAATCACTGGCATTTCTGTTCCCAAGCCCACATTGGGACAGGGCGGTCTACTCCCTGTAGCATGGAGATTCACCAGAATATGTGCCCTCCTCCCCGGGTGGGCCTATTGCGCAAGCCATGCCCTGAACTGATTATGACTGGTGCCTGTGAGGCTGCCTGGGAATACACACGCGAACACACACACACATACACACACGCGGGCTGGCACATACTGTCTGTCCTGTGGCGGTGAGCGCTTGACTGGCAGCGCGGGGGGTGGGGGAGACAACAATTATGTGAGATTTGATAGCACTGAATTGCTTTTTATAACCCTCTTTCTCTATGAGATAATGATTAAAAAGCAAACTTTTTTGTTGTTGTTCTTTACTGTTTTTTGGCACAGAATGTGGGAATTCCTTCCACACAGTTTTCATTCAGTGCCTGCTTCCAGTCTCTTCACGTTTTTGTGGTGCATGTGAGTGTGTGCGTGTTAAAGCCAGGGGATACAATGGGCCAGACTGTGTAACAGGCTTAACTCGTAAAACTGCCCAAAATACTGACTGAATGGAGGCAAAGCTGTTATTTCCAGCATGGTGGGATTTTCAAGGCTGAATCTGGGCTTCAAGTGCAGAGCACAAATGGTGTAAACAAACATTTGTGTGCTTATTTTTGCCTGCATGAATCATGTGAACGTTTGGATTTTTAGATACTGGTACAATTGAAAAATATGTCATTTATCATACATGTGGTGGAATTCAATGAAAGCAGGTCACAGAGCAATAAACCAAACATAAAAAAATAGAATCCCAGAACAAAGTGATGGGAAACAGTGCTGTTTAGTCCCAAGACTAAAACTGGTTTACATTTATTAGCTCAGCAGACACTTTTTTCCAAAGTGACATGGTAACTCAGAGTAAAAAAAAAAGTGCAGCAACAAAAGACTTTAGGGCTTTAGATGTAGACACAGGCTTACCAAAGTACAGGTCGTTGTTTGGTACCACAAGCAGGACCTTGCTGTTTTAGCCTTTGGAAGAGTATGTGATATCCTTTAGTGAAGTAAGGGGCTGTCTGCGTGCTTAGGATGAAAGGTCAAGCTGTAGGCTTTAGAAATTGCTGAGCAGACAGATAATGTCACAAGGTAGCTAGAAAGACGTTTAGTTTCTGTGACTTGAAATGACTCACTCAGTCTCTAGATGCACAGACAGTCCCCAAAAACAGAAGACTTGTTGTAACTTGGGCTCTCGGCAGGTGGAGGGAGGGAGGGAGGTGGTGGAGGGCTCCATGGATTCAGTATCAAGTGAAATAAGAGGAAAATGGTGTAGACCAACGACTTCTTCACTGTCACAACACTGTTCATAACAGTCATGAAAGGTGTTGACTGGAAAGCTTTGAAAGGTTGTGTATTCAAGTCTCAGCAGGGGCCCTATCAGTCTTTTAAAACAGTATTGAACCCATGCTGTAGTAAAATATTCAGCTGCATAAGCGCTGGTTAAAAAACCTTCAGGTGAGTGATGAAATGAGAAAAATTATTTTCATTTTGATAGCTGTCCACACAAATAACATTTTATATTTGCTTTGCAGACTAACTAATGACTGATGGATAATGGGGAAAAAATGGAATGGAGACTGACAACAGAGATAAGTCTTATGACAACAATGGCTGTAATAGTATGGGTGTGGGCTGTTTTGTGATTTTATTTTATTTTTTTTATTTTACTCTCTGAAAACACCACACCCCCGCTATGAACCTCTTGGACCCCTCCCGCTTCCTGTGCCCTCGCCCCCGCCTTATGCGGATTGTTTACACTGCACCAGGCTCCCGCATGCCAGCTGGGCGTTCCAGCCGTTTGCCCCGCTGAGCCCCCCACCCCAGTCCCCAAACACTCCACCCACTCACAGCCAAACCTTTTACAGTAGAGTGGCACCCTGCTGGGAGCCTAACTTGAACTTGCTATTCTTCTTAATGGAGTGTGACCAGAAAATAGGCCTCATTTGATGCCCTGCTCTGTATAGATCTCCCCTAACATGTGTATTCTACACACCTGTGTGGGTGTGGCCAGTAAGAGAACAGTTGTCAGGTCCCCTGAATTCTGAACACATTTATTGTCATTTGTCTGGTGGTCCTGAATTCATATGCTTCTCAAATCTTGTTTTATAAAAAGTCAGATAAAATGAATATAGACTTGCTTTTTCCTTATATATTATCTTTAAAGGTTGTAGTGATATTAGTAATGCGCTATTTATGCATTATTAGTAATAGTAAAGTAATTAGAAATGAGTAATATTAGAAATTAGTAATAATAATCAGCAAGTGAGCAAAAAAATAGACTAACATCACACAACACAATCCTTTGAAGTGGTCTCAAGTTTTGTTTCCTGATTATTTACTTTCTACAGGATTCTGTGATCTGGTTCAATGGTTCCAGCCTATAAGCTGTGATGCTTTCAGCATCATGAAACAGTATAGCTGTCTAGCTTGTTCTCCTCCATCCTCTGGTAGAGGTGACACCTGTAATAGTGGCTTTATTATTTCAGAGTCCTTGGATCCTGCTTCTGCTGCTTCAGCTCAAACATCCTGAAGCTGAAATGAACCTGACACTCAGTGGAGTAGCTTTGCTGTGACTAAGCTCCCTTTGTATTTTCCAATGGTTGACAAAGACTAACGTGAAGCTAGTGCTATGGAAACAGCTGGAGAAATGTGTATCTGGGCTGTGAGTAACACTGTGTCCTGGTTTGAGCCAGAGGGGAGCTAGAACATGATGACTCAGGTTGTTACTCACAGTCTTAATGCAGTAGCAGCTCAGCTAATCCCATGGTTAGGTTTTGGTGAGGTCTGCACCACCTTGGATAGGCCACAGTGCTGTCTGTGTCAGTAGTCATGGCTACGCCCCCACAATGGGCTAGAACCTTCTTTCGTAGCTCATCTAAGGTCAGCCAAAGCTTTTGTGTCACCTGCACAAATGTGCACTTTTGCTCTTTTCCTCATTGGCTGAACTCATAATTCACTGGTCATGCTGAACTTCCTGTTTTCTCAGGGTTTCCTCAAAGTGTTCCCCTCACTAATTGGAAATCCCTTCAGAGGCCCTGACTCACATGTGGAATGGAGGCTTGATGATGATTTGGGGTTCGGACAACCAAAAGGATTTATTCAGTGGTTACTAAAAGAGTGTCAAAGCACTGTTTTTAATTGATAAATATGCTCTGGGAGGGGGACCTTGAAATAGTCAAAACAGTGAAGAGTCCATAAAGTCAAAGGGAGAATTGTGGCGGGATGGAGGGAGTCGTACACACTGCATGCAGAGTGCTTGAAAAAGTATAGGGATAGTACTCAGAAGAACACTGAATTTAAAAGCATGATCAAAAGTGTGAACTGAATAGAGTGCTGGAGGAGAATAGGGGCTTGAAGAGTGAGAGGAGGAGGAATATCTGTGAGATGAGAGCATGGACAGTACCAGTATGAGGATCTGCATGAGGTGCGTACACACGAGCGCGGTGGTAACTGCCTCACTGCCCACCAGTCTGCAGGCTAATGAGGCAGGTGATTGGAACAAATTAACAGGAGATTACGGGTTTGAGCTGAGTGGAGTGGACATGGGGGATGGGGGCCAGTGTCTGTGGGCATGTAATAGGCTTTTTCTGGATGGATTTTATTATGGCATTCGACAGTAATTAAGTTTTTTGGCAGTGTACAGTTAGTTTGCAGGTGTATCTGTATGTGTGTGTATGTGGGTATGTTTTGTATGGAATGGTAGCTGCTGCATGGCTTGACTTTTCTGGATGCAGACCAAGGGAAAAATGGGGAGTACACATGCAAACAGCTGGCAAATGCTTAGCACACAGAAAGATGAGGCTATCTGAGGTAACATTTGGAGGGACATTTGAGGACACATTCTCATCTTCTGGGCTTCGCTTGTGTTGTTTTGGCACAAGGATGCATTCAGCCCCGCTACAGCTGTGGGAATGCTGTTTTTGTGATGTCACAAGTCACATGATACACGCCACCAGGAATCCCGAGCCTTTTTTGTTTAAATATGCTTTATTTTGAACATAAAGGAAATATCCTTTTGACTGGCAATTAATGTTTCATTGCATTTCAGAAGAGGTTCATTGGACAGTTTGTGAAAACTAGCGTTTACGACGGATAGAAAGTAAATTACATTTTTTTTTTACTGGTTTGCAAGGATCAAAACACCAGCAGACCAGTAGTGTGAATGGCGGTGATGTCGCCGCTATGGGCAGCCACAGCAGAGCTAAGTGGTGCAGGAACCTGCAAGCTCAGTGTCATTTCAGTTAATCTGTATCCCCCATAACCATACAGCTCCACACAGGTGCAGTGCACTGATTTCTTTCTTGTGCCACAGGAGCTGCTTGTGACTCAAGACATAACTCGAATATTGTAGGTGTGTGAGCAGAAATTTGTAACTGATCTCCCTCAAAGGTGCAGCCACGTAACCTCCACCCAGCCATAGCCTGTAGCAGCCCACCCTTGGCTGCCATTGGATGGGAGAGAAAGGTCACACCGCAGGCACTTCCTGTCAGGAGAGCACCTTGGGCAACTCTATCTGCTGTCTCTCTTTGTCTGTCTGTCTCTCTCACTTTTTTATGCTCTATCTGCATACTTTCATCCCCCTTTTTGCTCAGGATGAGTCTCCAACTCTAGATTTAAGAGACTTTTATTCTTTTATGCAATATGAATTGCAAGGCAATGGATCCACACATTATGAAAGAGCAAATGCCCTGAATCAGCCAACTTTTAGGGTTTTCATGTTTTCCCTCAATCACAATAATACCTTCTCGTCAGGAAGCGTAGAAATGTGGCCTTCCTCCATCGACACCCCCCCCCCACACACCACCACCCTCGACCGCTAGTGACCCCGATGCCCCAGCAGGGGCTGTAGCTGACAAGTGGCCAGGGGGGCGGCGCTTGCTATCAGTACAAGCCAGCACTTCCTGTGCAAATACAATGAAGTGAGGAAGTTTGTGAATAGGGGCACACTGGGTTTTGCAGCCTGGATGTCCCCCTGTTGAGTGCAGCCACACACACCCAATCTCAGGAACAAATACAGTGATAGGTGAATCAAACTTAGCCATTTTTTTTGACATCCTGAGTGTTTCTACCTTTTAGCTGTTTTCGCTCAGAGTTCTTCTTGCCCTTTTGTTATTTTGAGACAAGGGACTTTATTAAAGTGATCCAAAATTAGCGTCTGATTGGGACGTGTGAAACTGCATCAGAGAACAACAGTGCAACCGAGGACATGAATGTGGGCCTCAGATTGGGAGTTCCCAGCTCCTGAAGGCAGCTCAACACATGGCCTTCGCTGACCCATTCTGCTTTTCTCATACACCCAAATAAGCGATGATAAAAATATCTACGTCCTCTGCTTCTACCTAATCCCAGAGAATTAAATGAAGGGTTGTTCACACTAGTCAAAAGTGCTCCATCTGTCTTGCCCTTTACACTTATCAGATTGTTTGAGATAAATCTGTCTTGCCATTGAGGAACCCAAGTTAAAATCCCTGCTTTTGCTATTGTATCCTTGGTCAAGGTCCATGCCCTAAATTGTTGTAGTAAAAATTACGCAGCTAGATAAACGGGTAAATGATTGTAAGTAATTTAGTGTACAAAGCTGGCATTGTAAATTACCTAGGAGAAAAATGTCAGGTACACAAATAAGTAATAATGTTTATTATTGTGTTTTATTATAACAATGCAGGAGTGTCTCACAGGTTAACCTGACCATGGAAGTTTTACCTACAAGGTCAGTGGTCATTGCCAAAGCATTAAAATGAAAATGTGCAAAAAAAACATATAAACTATAATAATTATATATGATAATTAAAAGCAATGCACAGAAAATGGAAATATAAATAGGCTTTACTGAAGTAGTTGCAGGCTGATTTCTCCCTGGAAGCTAGAGAGGAAGTCAACCTCACGAGTGCCAACCCAGGAGGCTCATAAAAACAGCATTGCCTCTAAAACTAATCAAAGTTCTGCAGCTCCCCTTAATACTTTCAACTCTTTTTCCTTAAGTAGTTAGAGGACTGCAAAAAATCCTCTTTTCCACCAGAATTTTGTGGTTCTAATGACAACTTTGGCTTCATTTGATCCATCAGGTTATCGTGTTTTTTCAGGCTATCCCTTCACAGACCTTTGATTTCTGCTCTTTCTGCTTTCTATTTTGAGAGACTATAGTCAATCCTCATTTTTAAGGATAATATCCTGGTGAACTGAGAAAAATGCAGGTGGCATTGCTCAGTGAGAAGCCTGTGCCATATCGATTCTGGTTCAGTTCCATTTATGGTACTGCTGTTTGGGCCATTTAATTCTAATTTGATAAAAATACATATTTTTGTATGGTTGTATATTTGTGGGACAGCATGACAAAAGGCAGCATGTATATCCATTACAAGCTCTGATACTGTGCTGAAGGAGCAGCTGCTCTGAAAGTGTTTGCTTTTGTGCTTCTGGAAAGTTTGGGGCAATTGATACCCTATAGTCATCTGCCAAGGACCCTGGATTTAAGAAAGGATGGTAAGTGTTTTCAGATGGATGGATATTTTTGCAGGAGGGCCACTGTGGCTTCTTCACTCCCCATTTTCTAGGGTACCTGTGGAATTTATGGCATTTTTCTTTGAAAATTTTGATATTTTGCTGCATGAATCTTAGGAATCTAAATTATAACTCTTTTCTGTACTTTTACAGTGTTGTGTGACAGCAAGAACATGAAACACCTGTGCTTCTGGAAAAATCATTCCTGGGTTGTAAACATCATGATTCTGACTGAAGAACTTTCTTTTTCTTTGCAGTGTTCCTGACTGTAAAGTTCAGTGAAACGCTGATACTGTATGAATGTGGGTTTGAAGAGGTGGCAGTGTTGGGTTGTCTTCTCTGAGGTGACCCCAAAGTTGAATAATGGGATTTTCACAAGGATCACAAAAACTGCCTTCTTTTTGGTCTGCCTCCCATGACTCCCCCCGTCCCCATGAGGCTCTCTCTTCACACTCTCAAATTGAATTATGAGAAACTGACCTCAGCATGCAACAAAGGGCCTGTTTTGCGGCCATCACGTGGAACCCTGTGAGTCCTTGATCAGCTGTGGCCTGGTCTGTCTAGCGGTGATTTATGAGGGGGGCTGCTTGCCTGTTAGGAGTGGCCATAGGCTATCCGCCATCTTTACTGAGACTATAAATGTCTGTTTTTAACAGTTGGTTTGGTGGTTGTTCCATACTGTTGAGTTTTGATGTGTTTCTTGTGCTAAAACAGCCTTTAGAGGGAACGCCTCTCTTTTTCCATCTCCTATACTTCCATGTGCATAAAAAATTGCCAATCATGAAAAAAATTGGAAAAGTTTAGCAGTAAAAATCTGTCTACTGGCAGAAAACATATCAGAAATGAGTGGGAAGAATTCGTAAGGGTTAGGGTGGTTTTTGTTTTTTCTGGTGCCATATCATGTTTTCACATATTTCATCTTTTATGATTTGTTATGTGAGATAAGCATGAGAAATACAAAATCTATTTAGGCAGTTTTAACAGATTAAATACCAGTAACGGCAACATGCAGTCCTGGTCCTCTCTGGGGCTTCTCTTGCTTTCTTGGGTCTTTTTGGGTCTTTGTGGGGAAATTGTCTTGTCTTCTTGGATATTTTAGAGAACGGAGATTACTGTCTAGTCACAAAATCCGCCTTCTGTTGGAGGTGCCTTGTTTACTGCCGCTTTGGTTGCTGCTAGTTGCTATTAGCTTCTGGCCTGATACTCATATACAGTAAGACAATTGCAGTTCTCATTGTGGATACTCTGCCTCTATTCAGGGACTATCTGTACCCTTGGTACTTAAACTGGCTTGTTTTATATTTTATCTTGATTTTGCTATTTTACGGTGATGCAATTTTCTAAAGTCCCAGTTAGCTGGAGTAAAACTCTAAGATATAGCTTATTAATGGATTAATTCCAGCCATTGAGAAGGGACATCACAGGGTATAAACAGTTGTTAAGGGGATGATGTCTCAAAAAACCTGCAAGAGGTCTTTGCCTGTTGTTTATTTGTGATGTGCTCTGCTTTATGACTGGTTGTGTTTTATAAATGCAATTCACTGAAGGCCTATTGCAATGTCAGGTCAGTCTCAGCTAGAGGTCCATCTCCACATCTCTGCTGCTGCTGCACCTGCAGACATGATGCTTTGCACATACAGTCAGGGAATTCCATCAACTCAGAAGATGCTGCAGGGGTCTCACCACGTTTCTCTGAAATATACTTTTCTCTCAGTCTCCACCGCCTCACCAATGCTGCACTTTCTGCTCAGCGTGAGGCTCAAGAGAAGAGGGAAAAGTGCAGCACAGGAAGTATGTGGCGGGAAGCGGTTAACCCCTTGAATCTGTCTTTGTGAGCTTATCTCTGCAAATTCACTCTCCTCTGTCAGTTCCTTCTCAAGGATTTTGGAGCTACCAAACAGCTAGACAGTTAGGTGCTGTCATCACAGAGCTGTAGTTTGATAACGCTGATCGCAGTCTTGTCATCGTTCATTCCCCACTTCCCTTAATGTCACAGTCTGACACTGCCTTACTTCACTGCCACAGAGACGTATTTCAGTGAATGGGGGCGAGAGGGAGCAGCAGCTCCTTGGTGCGACCTGGTCACAGGATGCTGTGCAATGGCAAGGTTGCTGTGACATGAGGTCAATTATGGGATGTTCATTGAAACGACCAGGCAGACCACCTTATCCTCAGTGCACCAGTCTTCCTCTCTCTTGTTTATTCTGTCAAACTCTTGGCAGTTGGAGAGGAGGCATGCTTGATTGGTCACAGAGCTACAGCTGCATGGGGAGTGGGTTAAGATTCCCCCCTGGGGGTGTGCAGTGACACATGGGGGCAGGGGGTCTGGGGCGTGGCTTGAAGACCCAGCAGACATGGCGATCAGTCCACATTTGCTGTTGTTTTGGAATCTGTGTGATATGTCAACTCTGTCTTAACATCAAAGAATTAAAGATCAGATGAAAACTTTTCATGATGTGCACTTTACCTAAAACAATGAAACTGGTCATGTAGGCAACATACTTGCATGAAGCCTTTTTACTGAGATTATGGTTGACTGAGATAGTCATTCAAAATAATGTGTATTATTTGTCAGGTATGCATAATGAGGCTTGGGGGAAAACCTGGGCAGTTTGTGTCCATTCCTCCACACAATTGTTCATCCAACTACTCACTGCTCCACAGTGGCTGTAGGTGTAACCCTGGAGGACCTGGGCTCCTCTGTGGTTTTAACGGAAAGGGAGCTGCACAGCCCCAGTTGTAATCCCTCCACAACAGTCAGGGCTGAGCAGCTGGTCCATTTGAACCGGATGTAAGTTTCTGAAACAGGCCTCATCAGTGTTTTGTAGACTGATGTAGCAAATGAAATCTTCTCAAAGGTGAATTCATCATGTATTGATGTTCTTCCAGTTATGCTGACCAGACAGGGTTTCAGTGTTCTGCAAAATGGAAAGATATTTGTATAAATTGTGAACAAGGTACTGGATCAAAAGTGAATGGTGCCATTGAAATCGAAAACAATGTATCATATTAACGCTCCAGTTCAAAGGAGAGACCCAAAACTAAAACATTTTGTTGTCAACATTCATGTGTTGGAATTAGATATTGCTCCCTCATAACTGCTGAACCCCCCGAGCATTCAAGAAGGGCCTCAAAATCCTTTCCTTGAGTGGCATCTACCAGAAAATAGCAGTATAAAACCACAGGCTGTTAATCTTGTATCTGTTTATCCACTTTAGTTTGATCGGTGTTGCACATCTCATTAGAGAAAACGTCTAAAAAATGCATAACATTTAAATGCAAATATAATATCCTGATGCAAAATAGAATCTAATAAGCACAAGAAGTGTGAGATGCAGACCAAAAAGATCTGGCCTTCATGCATGACAGTCCTGTCTCAGAGCATTATGGGTAATGACAGGACATGTAGGGGATGGTAAGAAAAAGACCCCATTTGTAGGGTAAGTGGAGTTAGTCGAGGGTAAGTACAGATGCTGGAGAGCTCCCCTGAGACAGGATACAGGTGGGGTTACGACCACAGGCTTGTTGACAACAGGGGGTGATGCTCACGCCAACTGCTTTCCTGTATGTGAACTGCATCTTTGAAGGACGTGTTGCTGTGACGAATGTAAACAAGCCTCTACACCCCCTGCCTCCCATGTGGCAGAGCCCTAGGGGTAGATCACAGTGGACTGATGGGGTTCGTGTTTATGTTGTTCCTCTCGTGTCTTCTGGCTGTTATGTGTTTAAACTCCAGAACAGGAAAAAAGGGCTGGAAGAGTACTATGTTTACAACTTGCCCCCATTTTCACGTGCAAATGTTGTGGAGTTGTAGGTTGACAACAATAGTGTTTGTGCTACATGTTTGTGTTATTCATGTGTTTGGGTTATACTGTCATGTTTAAAAAGAACTGTGTGTGTGGTCAGTTGCAAAACTATGTTTGGAATGTAATTGTTAGTTTTGTTTTTTTTTTTTTTTTTGTTTTTTAATTTTTTTTTGCCTGGACAGATATGGCTCACCATTCCATTCTGTCCAGATGTGATAAAAGACAGCGGATCACTGCTTTTCCCAGAGCCTCAGAAAAGAATGTTATTATTTATTAACTCTTGCAATGTTAAGTTTTATATAGCTGGATAATTTTTACTGTATCAATTCAAGGTAAATACCTTCATAAAGAGTACTACAGTAAGAGCAGAGATTCAAAGCTAAGACTTCTGATTAAAAAGCAACAACTCTAAGCACTGTACACACCTAGCATCAGGTACACACCTAGACAGCAGGACTTGTGCCTTATATATGTCTGGCAACATGCTGAGTTCCTGACTGCAGCTCCACAGATGTGTGGTTCCTGGCAGTTGACCTGCAAGTCTTCCATAGCTACCTTGAGTAGAGCAACAGGAGATGTTTGTTGTGTGTGGCATGATCAGGGCTAAAGGGCACCAGGTCAGATGGCTTTCTGTTGACAATGGGCCTGAACAAACTGGAGTGCAATTTCCTTCAAATGTGTCAGCAGATGTGACAGCACAGTGACACATTTGGAACAGAGAAGTCGATCTTGAAGATGTTGGCTTTGGCTGGGGCTGACCCAGAATTGTAGTTGAACATCATGTCAATGCCTTGCAGGTGAAGGACTTTGATTGATGGTGTCTTATTTTTTAGACCACATCAGAGGCCCATATATGCTGCCTATTTGGCTAGCAGATGGCACTTGGCTCCAAGTCCTGCTGGCTGGGAGACAGGATGACGCCGATGGATTCCACAAGTTCCTTGTCAGTCTTGAATGGCCAGTCTACCCCATAGGATCTGAAGGTCACTCTTTGAGGCTGGATTTGTAACAAAAACACACTCCAAAGTACATGTCGTAAGGGTACGTTTTACAGTTTGCACACTTGACTGGTGGTTTTAGGCCGTGCCGCATGTGAGGCCGTTGGAGTGTGTACAGTATATACAGCTCATGCTGGTGGCAATGTAGACAAATGCAATGCTCTATTATATGTTAGAAGTTACACATTTTTGGGACAGCAAATTTTGACTGATGTCAGTATGGTGACAAACACAGTGCTGTGTACTGGAGTATCCACCTCTCTAGCACAGGTATGCACATGCAAAAAGGGGGCATTCATCATTCTTGCACACAGTTTTGTAATGACAGGAAATGGGACTGGAACATTTTTTTTTCTTTCTTTCCCCACACTCCTTTTTGTCATTTACCTTTCTCAAATGTCAAGGTGGAGTGTTTTTTTTTTTTTTTTTTTAATGATTAGCAGAGAGAAAACCAAACAGCTGTCAGCCCCTGTTGCTGCAAGTGACTCATTTCCTGAATTTTGTGTTTCACTCTGGGTGAACGCTGCAGTGACAACTCAAGAGAGGGAGAGAAAGAAAGAGGAATGCAGAGATGGAGGAAAAGAGATAAGGGGCCTGTCAGTGGGGAGTGTATTGAAAGGCATGAAATCGCACGAGAAGAAAATGGCAGCGGTAACAGATGCTGAAATGACGTTGTGGGGTGGAGAGAGTTCTGTCATCGTCAAATTGTGTCTGCTCCTCAGCCACGGCCTCACTCTCCTACACTCTCTTTGGTCTGTGAGGTCTTCTCTTCCACTGCCCTTCCATTCTTTCTTTGACATTGTTGGGTGAGGCGATGTAGAGAGAACCAAGTGGAAGGGCCCTTGCACACTTCAGACTGAACGCCCCCCCATCCCTGCAACTAATTTGATCCCTTTACTAGAGAAGCTGCTTTCATTGTAGAATAAACCCACTGACCCTGTAAACTGGTCTCAGCCCAGGGAAGACACGCCCCCTTGAACTCTCCCACATCCCCCTCAGACTCCCCCTCCACTTCCTGTCTCTCTCTTTCTGTGTGCACTGTCTGACACAGAAATGATGGTGACACTCAGTTGACAGCCTTCTAGATAACTACACACACATCTGCTCGTCTAGATAACTATCCACCATTGTTGGTTTATTTGCACCATATAGCTGTATGAAAAAACTTTGCGGAATGTTATGTTGCCCACTGAGACGTTTTGAAATTGCTCTGATTGAATTCTCAACTCCTCCCGTTATTTTCCAAATGCGCTCTGTCAGTATGGAGAGATTGAGGAGGAATGAAGTGACGTGTTTATCAGATTACAGTTTAGTAGAAGCCAGATGACTCCTTGCTGCAGAATTGCAGGGCCAACTTCCCGCCTGACTTCAGTCATCCACTACTCCCACCTGCATGTCTTTATGGGCTCTTTTCAGCATGAATTCAGCATGGGTGGTGTAATCGACAGAGTAAATCCGTCACAGTGGGTCATAGTGATGAAGGAGACAGGATTTAGGTGGGGCAAACCCTGTACCTTTCCCCTCCCAAGTGGAATATAAAACACAATCAAATCAAGCAGGCGGCATTTGACTGGTTTCTCTGTTTTTTGACTGACGCAGCATTTCTCAGCAGGACAACAGCCAACCGTAAATTCATGAGATAGTGGGGGGTTAGTAGTTTCGTGGTTTGTAAACTGTATGGAGCTGAGCTAGACCTTAACCTGATTCTTCCAAATAAAATGTGCAATTTGAAATTAAAAATATCATTTTGCATGAAACACAAACAAGAAACACAAATAAGAATAATTCAGTTTCCATGGCTGGTGGCGATTTAGACTTTAGCTGACATAGATCAATCTGTTAACTAAGTCTCATCTTCTGGGTACCTGTGGTGCGCTGTTCACAAATCATTGCGTAAAACGATGTGTAATGCTAATAAATGGAAATTACTGTAGTTCTGTAGTATGGTTGGCAGATTCTTAGGCCAGCTTCTGTTCCCTTCACTGAACATCCAATGGGGCCACTGTCCAGAGCCAACCCTGGAAGCCTAACTGTAAACTCCCTGTGGTCTGCATTCCATCCCTTTCTTCCCCTTCCCCCCGACCGCTCTTCCTCTTCCAGGAAGTGAGTCCCACCCACTGTAACAGGGTCCCTTTCATGTGGCTGCTTCCTCACATTTGACCAATGCTGTGGCCTGCAAACTAGATGTCATGTTAGTGTCGTGGATGCCAGCAGAATGTCCGAGCTTGGTCTGCCCCTTGTGCTTCCCAGCAACTGACAGCATGCTATATCCATTACAAAGAAAAACTGGCTGTGTACTTGACTATTTATATTTTATTTGTGTTTACAGTTGAATTTTTTTACTGATCAGTTCAGGTTATTCAAGAATTTAGCCAAATGAGTACCTTTTCCAGTGGTTACAACAGTATAGCTCTTTGTGGGAACCAAACTTTAATCTTTTGGTCACAAGTTCCTTCCTCTCACACCATTTATAAGACCCATATACATTTTTAGCCTGTAAATTAGTGTTAAGAGCTCATAATGGCCTTTGGGGAGACAACCATAGCAACCATCCCTCATCCATTCGCATCACCCAAAGCGCTGTGTTTTAGCCCTAACGCTTGGTAAACGGCAAGCCATTAGCATCCTCTCACACCTGCTGTCTGTTATGCCCTCTCGTTTGCGCTGTTATTTTCATGGTTGTAGTCAAGTGGTCCAAAAGGCATTTTTGAACTTAGAAGATGCACCAGAACCTCTTTGTTCCTTGCCTTTCATGTGAATCCCATTACCCTCCAATTACCTCAATTTACCATGCAGAACTGTGTACCGCATATATATGCGGTATATATCATAACACTTTTGTTTTTAGCTTGCTATTCAGTGCATGTGTATGTCAATGAATGGGCTTTGGTCAAAAAAATCTTGTGTGCAGGAAGAACTAAAGCAGCGGGCAGCCATTGTCTGATAGTACAGCGGTGCAGAGATGTATCAGAAGACTTATTCAGGAACATGGCAAGGTGAAGAACATCTCAAAGGACAGCAATGGCACAATATGCTTTGTATGCTGAAGCATACCCGTGTTGTGTGTCCATGAACCACTGGTTCAGTTTTAGTTGTGGCCCTTATGCATTCTCCTGATTGGTATGATACTAACACCAAGTATCTGTGGCTGTCTGTAGTCCTCCATCTAAAAAGAACATTGGAGGGGAATAGCAGCACAGTTACTAGGGGATAGAATAAAAGTCCTAGGAATAGCCGCATTATTGTACCCTTAATGAAAGTGTCTAAACTGCTTGGGCCTAAAGTTAGCCTATATATGTATTATTGCAGCCAAAACATTTTTGGCACAGTAAAAAGTGCCAGTTAAGGTGAAAATGCCTCCTTACTACCTGTGTGAACAGCCACTCTGAAAACATATCTGAAGAAACCAGTTTCTATGACAGTGGCCCGCAATTTAGCTGCAGTACATCTGTTCATAGGTCAAATTTCATCCTCCTGCAGACCTCTGTGGCTCCTCGTGCATCACAGCTCAGTGTTCTTCCAGAGGCCCAATTTGTTGGGAATTTCCCTGCTTGGTACATTTCTCCCTTTTTCCTCTGTGCTCAGTTTTTCCTGTTTTTGCCTTCTTCTGATGTCCATCACAACAGTGTGCTGGCTCTATATTTCTGGAAAGACTGTGTCTAGACAGGTGACCTTTTCGTTGTCCCTTGGATGTTGCTGCAGGGTCAGTTCTGCTGAGGCTCGGTGTGAGGAAAACTGGAGCAGCAGATACAAGCTGCCCACTTCACCGCATTCCCAGTTCTGTCCAGCTCTGCGGCAAGCACCATAGGATTTAACCAGAGCAGGCTTGCTGCCATCCCATCTATCACAATAGCCATCCTATGAGGAGCAGATTTAAAATGGGCGTTGGCAACTGTAAGGCCTCTGATTGGCTCTTTCTTCCCACAAAATGCTGGCCTAACATTCTTGACCTCTCCCTTTGCCTTTCAATCTCCTGACTTGTTTTCCATCTTTCTGCTTTTTACATCACTCTGCCTGATTCTTCACACTGCCTTTTACCTCCCTTTCTCTCTTTCTGTCACCCTCTCAATCTCTACTTCCTGTGGGTGGTCTTCATCGGAGGAAACTCCGTGGCGTCTCCTGTTTTTTCTCTAATTAGCATCCTTTCGAAAACAAAAGCACATTCTCACAATCACCTCCTTTCCAAAGAAACATTTTTGAGCAGATCTCTGTTTCTCCTTATTTGAACTCCTGCTCATTAGTGTAGAAGATGACTTTTAAGAGGTTCCTCCTATTTCTGTTTGTGAATGAGTGTTTCTTTTTTTTTTAACTAACACTTCACACTTATCAAGCTGCGACAGAGAAGTTGTAGTGAAAGAAAGCTAAAACTGATGTGGGGTGGAGGTGGGAAGGAAGGATGGAGACCTTTAACAACAAGGAGACCCTCCGGAGGCCTTCAGCCAATAAAGGGGATTCTCCAGGTCAGGTTAAGCTCTTCTCAGAGCTAGGCCAATGTCCTTTACCATGAATGGCTCTTGTGCTGGACGTGATTGTGTTGTATGGGGTGGGTGGTAACAGCAGAGAAATATCTTCCAGCAAGTAGTAACTGCACAGGCTGCACAGGGGTCACCAGTTGTCTTCCACTCATTCTAGTTTATTATCAGGGTAGAAGGACACACACACACACACACACCTGCTCTCCAACAGGAACTCTTTACATTTGCCCCACCTGGACCAAACCCAGGGGAGTGCACCACAGTTTTGGAGTACCCAGATGTGTGCCAGTGAGTCACCCGGAGATGGTGAGTGACTCAGGACCCCCAGTGCCACTGCTGATCACATCTCATTACATGTGTGAACAGCCAGGGGGCCAAATGACTTTTTCCAAAATTCTGCATCGGTCATCTCATCCTGCAAATTTCACGCTGTGGTGGGAGGTAACCAGTTTCATCTGGCAGTGGGTCGTGGACTTGGGAAAAAAACTGGAAAGGAAACAATGTGTGATGAAAAAGGCAAGACTTGTTTGGGTTGTAATTCTGATGACGACAAACGTGAGCCTGAGATGAACACCACATCATCGTAAGAAAACGTGGCTGAAAATGAAAACAAAATAAAAGCAGATAAACAGACTTGTTTTTCCACAATCTGCATCCAGCCAGATTAATGGAGTGCTGTGGCCCTTTTCTCTATATTTGAAATATAAAAAGTGAAAAACAAATGGAGAAACGAGTCTGGAAAAGTCCCACCCCTGATTTGTGAGGTCTTTAAAGTAATGGACGTTGGCTGCATTAGTGGAGAGTTTCCAGGACAACATGGTCCATAATGAATTTGGGGGGAGATAGTTGTAATATTAAATGCACTCACAGAAAAACACACTCACAGTAACTCTTACTCAGAAATGTTTGCATCCTGAATCTTGCATCTTATGTAATGTACTGAGTCATAAAAGCACTTTGCTAATGTGCTTCAGTGTAAATTATTTTTTTCACACTGCAGCAGTGTAACAAGGTAATGGAGCACAATTTTTAGTAAAATCAGTTTAATTTCACATATTACTCAACTATATTGCACATATTACTGAAACAAAGCATTATTAATAATTTAACAGCTGTAGTTCACAGTCAATATTTATTGAAAATATGTGAACACCTGATGTATGAGGCTGAACTCTTAAAGTAATAGAAAACAAGAGGAAGGCCTTCGTGCAGTTGGGGTCTATAGGTGATAAACACAGCGTTTCTAAAGGCTGTGCTTGCAGACTGCCTCAAAATCTCAGTTAAATAATATCTGGCGAGATCCATGTCATTTCTCTGGTTCCATTATGACACAAATGAGTGTATGGTGTCTGCTTTTTTTTTTTTTTTTTTTGAGGCTATGGGAGGCCAGTTAGGACAACCCCATGTTGTGTCATGTGGTACCGAGTGCCTATTTCAGGCTCCTTGGCTGTCGAGAAGCTACACAGGAAGAGGTACAGTGGTCAGGTGTTGAGCAGCTCGTGTTTCGTCACTCAGAACTGCACCATTGAAGACTTGGATGCTCACTTCCTTCATCTGCCTATTTCTTTTGTTTTGAGTGTTCAGTAAGAAGGAGATGCGTAAGCAAGGTGGGGCATGTTTATGCATTGGACACAGTGTCGTGAAGTACTTATAATCCACAGCCATCCCCTTTCATACAACTCCCTTTTTCTTTTGTCTGTGCTTCTTTTATTTTTCCTTCTTTTTTGACTGTTGTCATGAAGAGTTTGGGTGGAACTGTTGTTGGCTGGGACAGGACAGCAAAGGTGAAGCTGGCTCCTCGGCAGGAAGCGAGCGATTGAGCGGTATTGTGAAGCAGGATTAGTGCAACCGCCGTTGACCCAGTTTGAAAGAAATGACACACAAACACACACATGCCTATGAAGACTTCTGTCCTTAAAAGAGATTTAGGTAGGGTGGAGTCGCATGACTGACTCCAGGGTATATGGCAAAAAGTTTGACAGGTAGATTTTAACAAATATTATTAATCACCTTTATTTATCTGCCAGTTTTCTCAAGGTAACACATTCTAGGTGGATACACTAAGATCATTATACTAATTTACCTATTTATACAAGTGGGTAATTTTTGCTCTATAAATTTAGGATGAGTACCTTCAAGAAGAACCATTAGGATCAGAGGTTCAAATCTGGGTGATTCGTCTGTACAAGGTGACAGCTCTAACCACAACGCTGCTTCCATTCTGTTAGTGTTGAGAGATCATTTTCAAAGTTACAGTTTGGTGTATTGATGAACGGTGTGAAGAACAGCGGGCTGCACATCTCACTTCCATTTCAGGTCTCACGTACAGCTCTAAGTCAAGACACGATCTTCACCAACTGTACTTCAGAGTATGGTGTGACCAAGGTGCTCTGATCAAACTGACAAATACGAGTGAATTTCAGCTCCGTTCCTTCCACATTTTCCCACAACTCTGGAGAGACTAAGTGGTGCAGACGATATGTTGCAGTGCAGCACGTTGAATCTTGCCCATTAGCTGCAGCCTGTTTTTGTTCCATGACAGTCCATCTTCTAATAGCACTGAAGGGCCTCTGCGCTGTACAGTAAGTGCACTCATCGTAATTCACCACAATGCTTTGCAGTGCGAGGGCGTTGCACGCCAAGATGGTGCTGTGTAGCAAGAACCTAGGCATCGCACCTCTGCAGCAGCACAGCTGATGTATTTGTGTGGATTTTGTGCCTCTATCTCCCAGTCTTGTTGTGTAAAAGTTTGCCACCAAAACTTTGTCCACTTTTATGATCTACAATATGCTGTGGTGTATTTTTACAATGGCTTGTGAATATATCTAATGAATATAATGTCTTTCCAGATATTTTGAGCAGTTACAGTATGTGTGCTACATGGCATGAGCAGTGTGAAAATCCATGTAATTTAACAGTACAACCAATTTTCAGATTTACCTGCATATGTAAGATGTTGTAGTAATTATTTGGTGAGATTGACTTCCGTTCTGAGAGCGGCCAGGACAGGCAGATAATCTGTACGTAGCCTGAGGCTTAATAATTTCCACAGGTTCCAGTCCATCACTTTAAGACCCCTTGCGCTGATTTTGTTTGCAGAGGTGCAAGCTTGGCCAAGCTTGGCCTAGTTTTAACAGCCACGTTTCATGTTAACACTTTTTAAATCTAGTTTTGGTTTCACTGAGTCTTCCATGAATTTCCTAATGTAATGTTATTTTTGGTGAATGCCTCATGGGTGACTTCTGTAGATGGTTTTTCAGAATAATTTATTTTGATGTCCATAGCAACCAAATTCTTGAGTTTACCTGTGATTGAAATTTGGGCTTCAACCTGTGGCTTTATCTGGGTTTTATAAGCCCTCCCTGTTTAATATTCCCAAAGCTGCATTGAAAATCAAAGTACAGACACCCCATCCCTATGAAAATGACAATGAAAATTTTCCTCTCTTCTTCACCGGGTGCCACTGTCACTGGCAGTCCCTCATCAGATTCCTGTTATTGTTCTGCCCTCTTACTGGCATCATCTCTACTACAGAACGTGGTGGCAGCATTGCGGTTGTAAAAGCTTAATAGTAGATCAGAAAAACGGTGTAAATAATCGCCTTCTGAAATTTTATTTAGTTCCATGTCATCTTGCATGAAAGCATCTTTCTTGTTCATTTTTATAAGATTACCACAATTTGATTGCTACCGTGTAAATAAATAAATAAATGATTGAATAAAAGTTGGTAGCGCCCTCACAGACTTTCATAGCACAGCATGCGAGCTTAGCTCCGTCTATAACATTTAGCTTCTTCGTGGCAAAGCAATGCTTAAAAGCGCTCTGGTTGGGGTGAAAGGAAACCACACAAAGGAGCATTTGTATTCACGTGAGGAGCATCACAATCACATCATTAGTCACTTTGTTATGTGTGACCTGCCAGACACTTGGATAAATATTTATAGAAAACCACTCTCAAGTGACCTCCCCCTACCACCCCCTGCAACCTCCAACCAGTAACACTAACCCACTCAGTTCCCGGTACCTTTGCCAGAAGAATTCCTGTCAGGGTGCGGTGGAAATCATGGAGCAGAAACAATATCTTTGGCCGAGGATGTGTGTATATACGCATGCAAAATATTGTACATGTAGCCTATTTGTTTTCACTCCAGCTCCATGAAGAAAGACATAAATTTCTTAAATCCCGCTGAGGGCATCAAGGTCTCTCCTGATTTCAGCTGAGCTTTAACTGCTTTTCTGTCTTTGCACGTCTGTTTGCATGTGTTTGGCTCCTCTAACCGACATATACCTTTGTCTCGACAAAGAGGAACAGCAGTGGGACTGGGGGGCTAGAACTGGCCACCTGATGATTTGCAAAGAGAGAGAACACAGTAATGAAAGGCAAAATGTTTTCCAAACCCAACTCTCTCACTCTTAGGTTTATCCTGTTATTATATAGAAAAATTTTATTTTTGTGTATTATTTAATCCTTTAGTTAATGCCTTTCTCCAAAGTGACTTGCAGTGTGAGGCTTGTGAACAAATTTTACCTCCAAGGATTTATCTGTTTGTATAGCTGGGTAATTGGTACTGCATCATTCAGGGTAGTAACCATGATTCACGGTATTATTTGTACAGCTGGATCAGGTGTAAGAAACAAATTTGCCAGTTTTCATAATGGTTGCATTCCTAAATGTCCTTTGTTACCAAAATAGTACGATAAACATGAAAGATGAGGTCAGTCTACTACTGTACTATTGCCACTGTAATAAGAATATTTTTTTTTTCTATTTGACATGTGATCAAGAGTGATGCTGGCACAGTTGGACAGAACCCTAAAGAGTTATGTTCTTTTACCCGCAGAATTCTATCCGCCACAACCTTTCACTGCACAGCCGTTTTGTCCGGGTCCAGAATGAGGGCACGGGCAAGAGCTCCTGGTGGATGCTGAACCCAGAAGGGGGCAAGAGTGGAAAATCTCCCCGGCGTCGTGCCGCCTCTATGGACAACAACAGCAAGTTCACCCGAAGTCGGGGGCGAGCCGCCAAGAAAAAGGTGAGCCGAACATTTGTTTGCCCACTTAGTCCTGGGCAATGAAACTCTTTGCCACATCTGGTTCTTGTTCAGCTGCACTGTCAGTCCTCTGTTTGGTATTTCAGCACTGCTGCAAATACGCAGTCGACCAGCCCACCTAAGAGTCAGGTGCCATATTCTGTGCTCTACACACATATGTTCTAGCAGGAGTTTTGGCAGAAGCCAAACTTTCTGGTCAGCCAGTGGGTTGATCTGGAAAACAAAGAGGCACTTACTGTATGTTTGATTCACATCTGTGTGTGAGCCTGTAAGTATAAATAAATAAAGTCCCAACTTTTCCAGAGGGCCTTACTAGTCCTGTCATCCTCCTTAATTAGCTCATTCTTGGAACTCAACCTATGTCACATTTTTACTGAGCTGACTTTTGTTATTGCGCCATTTTAGCTCTACTGACTTACAGAAAGAGATAATTATCCCTGACACTTCAATTGAGTGATCCTGAGGATAGTTCCTTGAACAAAGTGCTGTTGTTGCTGCAGGTGTCTCACCAGGGCAGTGAAGGGGGTGCCGATAGCCCCGGCTCCCAGTTCTCCAAGTGGCCGGGGAGTCCCAACTCACACAGCAACGACGACTTTGAGGTATGGAACACATTCCGGCCACGTACCAGCTCCAATGCCAGCACAGTGAGCGGTCGCCTCTCACCCTTTCTGACTGAGCAGGAAGACTTAGGTGATGGCGATGTGCATCTGGTGTACCCTCCGGGCCCCGCTGCCAAAATGTCCTCCACACTGCCCAGCTTGTCGGAGGTGACCAGCTCACTTGACCACCATGGTTCAGAAAATGTCATGGAGAGCTTGCTGGACAACCTCAACTTGGTTTCCCCGAAAGCCTCTCAGGTGGGCGGGACAGGGGGTGGGGCCAGCAGTGGCTCTGCTCAGTCATCTCCATCCTCCATGATGCAAGCTAACTCCACCTACCCCACCTATAACTCCCCCAGCATGGTGCCACAGCCTCCTCAGGACTACTGCAAGCGTCTATATGACCAGACAGGGGTGTCTGCACTTCCTCCCATGAACCTGCAGACTTTACCAGAGACAAAGCCTGGTTATGGCTCATACCTGGGCCAGTACTGCCCCGCAGGCCTTTTGAAGGAGCTACTCACATCGGACGCAGATCCCCACAGTGAGCTCATGCCTTCAGTGGAGACAGTGGTGACGCAGTCGGCTGGTGGGTGCCTACCGCCGCCATATGGCAGCCAAACCCAGCAGGGTCCCGGAGGCAAGATGCTGAGCCCACACCCTCATCCTCACTCACACCCGCACCAGCACCCTCACCAGCATGCGGTCCACGGCCAGGCTCCACCCACCACAGTGGCCTTGAATGGCCGTGCCCTACACCCGCTTATTTCCATGAGCCACACCTCAGCTCCAAGCCGTCTAGCGGCCATCAAGCAGCACGTGCAGCTTCCTCAAGGCCAGCACCTCCACCTAGGTGGCACGAGTAGCCTGCTGCCTGGCTACTGCAGTGTCAGCACAAATGGTTACAGCCGCTCCGGCCCTCCACAGCCATACCCCCATGAGAAGTTGCCCAGCGACCTTGACGGCATGTCTGTTGAACGCTTTGAATGCGACATGGAGTCCGTGCTGCATGACGCACTCATGGACGGTGATTCTCTGGACTTCAACTTCGAGCCCATGGTCACTCAGCAGGGGTTCATTCACGGTGTCAAGACCACCACACACAGCTGGGTGTCGGGGTAGAGGAGGCAGGGCTGGGCAAGTACATAAACACAGGTGAGCAGCTCTTGCTTTTTGCCTGACTTTGGGCTGTTCCTGCACTTTGCCAACCTCCCTTGGGTTGTGTACAACTACACTGTGGGTGATTGCGAGGGCTTATTTTGTCTTTTTTGCTTCTGTCTATACAGATTCAGTGAGAAAAGCACCTCAGTCTGAGCCAGACCTCCGGAACACTGTTATCCAAAGACATCATCATCGTACCCCTTTTCGTCGTCCTCATCCATCTCCGTCCCAGTCACATCTCTGTGTTCACGGAAGGAAGAAGACCCCCCCCTCCCCCGCTCTGCACTTCTCTCAGATTTTGCACTGAGAGCTTCTCCTGTCCCGAACATTCAGCTGCCGTGTTCACGTTTTGTGCTGCTTAAGATTTTTTATTTTTTTAATTTATTTATATTTTTAAGAACTCCACTGCCATTGGAATTTGTATAGCTTAAACCAAGTGCCAAATGTGAGAGCGCAATTTATTTACACTGCATTGCTTTTACGGCGTTAGGAAACCAGCTGTTAAACACACACACTTGCTTTCTAAAAAGTGCCTGTCAGGTCTCTGGTTCCAGCTGCAACCCACATGCTCACGCAGTGTAACCCTGTGTGGAGGAAACCCTGGGACCTTATCACCTGTTCAGTTTTTTTACCACACTGAGGGAGATTGGTGAGGCTGGCACGCACTGCCAATTCTGGTTGGACCTGAAGCAGGATGCTTTTCAGAGTCCTGTCCTCACATTTGTTTTGCTATTGCTTATTTGAATTTATTCAATGTTTCTTAACTGGAGAAGGTGCAACATTAAGGATTCTGTTATTTGAACAGTAAGTTTACAGAGTGGCAGAATGAAAATAAACGGCAATGGGAAGCCGTGTTTTGCTATGAAAACTAACTGAATCTGATTCCGATTTCACACGGGATGGTTCTCAACCCTGAGGGTGCTTTCTCTGGAGCTCTTGCTGACGCTTCGGTCTTTGATACATACATACATATGCGCACACATATACACATACATATATACATACATACATATTGTAAATAAACATACTTTAATATGTGTATGTATATCTATATATAAATACAGAGAAATTATGAAATAATTTTTGTTCTGTACTTGTTAATCTTCTATCTTGTGGCTGTAGTGTAAATAAAGTTTTGAAGGCCACACATTCAAAGAAGCACATGCAGCATGGTGGTTAAGGACCAGGACCTGTGACTGGGGAAGGGTTGTTGGTTCAAGTCTCAGGTACTTAACATGAACTGCTGCATAAACTGGTAAAGGTGGGAGAAATGGTGTCTGCTAGGCAAAAGCATAAAATTAAACGTTTGTGGAGTTTGTTCTGAACACCTTGGATACCTCTGCTTTGGCCTGCATCTCCCAATTGTCTTTTTTTTCTGTCTCCTCTTGGGTATGTGAGTGTATTGAGGAGTAGAAATATATACAGATATGTGCAACAATCCTAAAAGAATAAGTAAATTTCAAAATGAAGCCCCTTCTAGTAGGTTTGGAGAGAATGAGCTCTGTTCTGATGTCATTTACAGATAAAGCCTTCAGACCCACGGTCACTCACTGGTTCTCACAGAGCTCCTTGTATTGGGGGACGACAGATGAGATGCTGACACTCAGTAATGGATGTGAATGATGGACTTGTTGTCCTCAACATGTAGGCCGTGTGGTTTTCTCCCTCTTGCTAAATGTCACAGTGTTACTTAACCTAATTGACGCTTGTACATTGCATTTTTAAGTGCTTATTTTGTTCTGCGTGCTTTTAAAAAAGATGAAATCATAATGTTTACGGTGGGCAATACTCGGTTGTGTGCTCAGCACTCTGATGTGTTCTGTGTGCGTTTCAGAAAGGACACATGTTTTAGTGACTCTAGTTATCATTGACATAGAGTCATTATGCGATACAGATGTGCACCTGCTCATTTGGAGGGACTTTACACCGATTTCTGTACCCTTTAGAACAGCCCAAGAGCCATGGCATAAATCACTGCTGGGAATGTGAGCACGTACCTCCACGGAGTGTGTTCCTCCACTCTCCCATTGTGTACTTCTTAGTTCTGTTCTCCTGGGAGCATGTACTTTGTCTTTTGGTACCCCAGTGGTTCTGTACCTCCTTGCCTGGGTACTTCCATCTATAAGAAGTAAATTTGTCAACCCCTTCCTACCCCTCAGCACCCAAGCTTGTCAAGTAACCGCATGACTGCATCATTGTCACCAGAATTGACACTGGGAGATGCTGGCTGTTGGGATGTCATACACCTCTGCCATGGTAATTGAAGAGCTAGTAACAGCTTGGTTAAATACAGCATCTAACTCAGACTTCAGCTAAAATTGAAGATTTAATACAAACACAACATACCTCCTCCTTCCTTCCCTACTTGTATGTAAAGTGTCTAAAGTTACTTTGAAGGGATAGATTTATATTCTTATTAATTTTATCATTTGTTTTTTTTTACACATGTACAGTTTATGATTACAGTTGCTTGCTGGATTCTTGCAGCCATAACCAGTTTTACAGTTATGAAACGGTCTCTTTCTCACCAACTGGGCACGATAAGCATTTTTACAGAGAAATCAGGCAAGAAGCTGCCTGCTCAAATGGTCATGTTTCCCTCTGAATGAGCACTTCTGAATGGGGTTCTCTCATTTCAGCATGTTGTAAACAATGAAACAAAAAAAAAAAAATTGTTACAATCTGGAACCTTTCTCAAAACAAGTGGTACAAATCAATGTTTAAAAGGATTTAAAATGAAAAAATGGGACCTTCCAATTTATGTTTCTGAAGCCTTCAAATGATTGTCTGTGAATTGTGCAAATTATCTCATCTATGCATTCTTGTACATTTTTAATGTTTTTTTGTTTGTTTTTCTGGAGGGGGTTTTAACGATAAAGGTTATATTGTACTATATACTTGTGGAGATGTTTTATGTCACAGATGTATTTGTTTAAAATAGTGATATAAGAAAAAATGAAGTATTTAGATATTAGGTGAAGCAATGGTCTAAGTGCTCTGCTTTCTTTTGGTAAACTGACACTGTTATTCTTGTATTTAGCTATGGTTTGTAAGAAAATGTAAAAAAAAAAAAAGAGAAAAATAGAAAAATGATACTTAATGTCTGTAACAGAAACACAAAACACAATCCCTTTTAACATGGCAAAGCTTGATAAATTGATGATGCACTTAAACTTTTCTATACCTCTTTCTGAACCGAAAACAGTTGCTTAATTTAGAGAAAAACGTACATTTGTTCAATATGGAGAATTATTACAATTTTAGTTTGCGACTTTCAATCAGAAATAATTTTGTTGGGATATGCATTTTAAAAAAACACAATTAACAGTTTGTGTGTGCACAGTTTGAATAGATATGTATTTGAGTTCATTTACCAGCAGAATGGTGTTGATGTAATATGAGAAAAGATCGGGGGGGGGGCACCTGAGCATTGAGACCATAGTGAATGAAACCAATGGAACCACAGTGCTTTCTCTAACTGGTCCTTGAGAATCAAGTGCCTGATTAAACTGCGCTACAGCGCACACATTCATTTATTATGTAAAATGTATACAAGAACAGATTTTTTGCGATTTCTGTATGAAGCCATATATGTATATAAATTATGTTGCAGAAAACAATGCTCTGTCTGCTTTTTTATGCATGCTGGGCCTACTGTGTCATTGAGTTGTGCAGAAATCTGAATGTATTTCTGTGTTTTGGGATGGAGGGATGGGTTATGGACACACACTTTCTGTCTACTTTCTCATTCTATGCTTACTAGATGTTTGTTTTATGGAAATTAGTTAAAGCAAAGTAAACTAATTTATTCTTATGACTTCACTCAGTGGAGTGCAGAGCTGCCACCCAGAGCAAAATTGTTTGTAATTCTCTGCCGTGTAGCTGAGTGCTTCATCTCCACAGCAATGATAATATTAACAATAATAAATGGTATTTTTATAATGTATTTTACTGTAGAGTGCATCAATTTCTTAAAGCACTTTGCAGTAAAAAGAAAGATACAGGGACAATAAGAAAAGAAAAAACTCCCCAAAGTTAGGCTCCAAGTCAGCCAGGTAGCAAGACATGTTATTAATATTTACTCTATTTTTATTTTTATTATCTGATTATACTAGCACCTAAAAGAATGAATGTCATGATTAAAGTTAGGATAGTCAGGCTTCTGTTAAAGGATTCCAAAAGGTGGTTGGCTCACATTAGGAACAAAAAGAGCTGGGGTTTCAGAGAACCTGGGCTTTGGTGTTGAGCAGATTCTAGGTGCATGCTCTGATGTTTGCCTGTTCACATGAGTTTCTTCCAGAAGATGCAGTTTCCTCCCACAGTCCAACGATATGTGTTACATGGATTGCTAACTAAATCCCCCACTGTATGTGTGCATGTGAGAGTAAATGGATGCATGCGGAAGAGCCGGTGCTCCATCCGAGGTAGGCAGTCACCAACCAAGCACCCTATGCATCCAGAACAGTCTCCAGGCTGCTCTGACCATCATTTGGAGTAGAAGTTATAGCAGTGAGTGAGTGAAAGTAATTCCTGCGCACTGATGTATCACTTTTTGCTATTTAACCTATTTCATCCATTCAATTTTTGAAAGTTCTCTCCCTGGTTCCACTGTAATTTTTGTGAAGGTATAAGTCAAGTCAAGTTAAGGTTTATTTGTCATGGGTGGACAACACAGCATAGCAGTGTTGTCACCATGAAAAGTTTTTTTTTCCGGGCATCCTCAGTAATATAAATATGTATATGTATAAATAAGGTACAAGAAGTCAAATAAATACTTTAATCAGGAAAAGGAAAATAAATAAATAATAAATAGAGTAAATAAATAAGAACAGGGTATGAAAATATACATGGGGGAGCGGGGAGAGAAGACACAGCAACCAAACCAACAGCACACAGCAACCAAACCTACAACAACACGCCACTGGTAATTTTACACAATGGAGGGGGCAGGCATACAGACAGACAGACAGAGAGAGACCAATCAACTGTTCCCACTATAACAGAAATGGGTTTTCTTTAAGGGTTCCCTTTTAACAATATCAGGAATTAACCTTGTCCCCTCACTGGGGGAAAAAAAACAATGTTTTCTGGGCAAGTATTCAAGGGGTAGAGCGTGGCTTCCTCTGAATGAGTCCCTAATAGAAGACAATCTTTTCATACAAGCCATAAAATTAGATGAACAGTACAGGTCATACAAGTTTGAAGGAGGGGGTCAGGGTAGCAGAGGGGCAACCCATTAACACTGACATGAGATTGTGCTGGAAATTTGGTAGGTGAGTAAGCAAACAAGCTCCTACACGTCCAGGCTAAAGTTAGTAGAATACACCGGTGTATAAAGAGGCAGCGCTAAGGACCGGCAGCCTGCTGGAGACTCATGAGCCTGCCATAGCAACCGCGACCACGGCGACACTCCTTTCAAGGAAACAACAGATGGGAACTCCTTGGTCTTCCCTAAGGCCTTCTGCATGTTTGAGGAACAAATTCTTAAGCTCTGTGTTCGGGTGAAAACAGAACCTGTTCCGTCTGAACAGGCACAAAGGACGGAAAATAGAGGGATAAAGGGCAATGCTGGAAATTCATACAGTTTGGCTGGGGTTCTTCTTCTACATGGGGCAAAAAGTAATAGAAACCACCTGGAATGTCCCATGTCATTTCTACCCAGTCACATCCGTGTCACTCTGCTGCTTTGCCACATTTGAATTTAGGGAGTGTTCCTAGCACCCCCAACCCCTCCTCTCATACCATTGCTGAAATCTTCCACAGCTCTTGGCCAGGTGCTATGGAAACATCGGCCGCAGCGGAGAACCACGTGGTACTTCCACGAGGACTGTGTTCCCAATCCAGGACCAACCATGCGCTTAAACTGTCTGGTTCTGGGCTTTGCTGTCCCCACACCAATTTCCTGTTTGGGTCAAGGCTCCATTCACACAGCCAAACCCAGGGAAACTTCAGACCTGTAGCCTTGGCTGGCCCATGCTGAACACATTGAAAGTTGACCTGTGGGGACATCTGAATCGAAATACATGACACGTGCAGGGATCCTCTTAAGCCAGAGTACTGTAGGTCAGCTGAGGACACCATTACATAAGCAAAGGAATCATAAATCGCAGCTGAGAAGCGCTCACCACACGGCGACATAGGGGCCGACATCTTTAGAACACACTTGTCAACCCCTGGAGAATGAAAGATGCAGATGCAGTGTTTTATTCGTACTTTTCCGTACTACATGGGCCAGAGCAGTAGGTTCAGTGAGCTAGCAAGGCAGAGAAAGGAAAAGAGAGGGGGTTACAATTCCCCCATTGAAGGCCCCACAAGCAGCCTTCTTGAGAATGTGTCCCGCAGGCTGTGGAGTGCTGCCAAGTACATATGAAATCCACATGTTCGCCTCAGGGTCAGGAGAATGCGCCAGGGTTGTTTGAGGACACGGGTTGGAGCAGACTAGTTCATTCAAAGAGAGACCGCTGTGCCTGTGCCACTTCTCCTTTCGCTGCTCTCTTCATCTGCAGTTAAATCGGTGAAAATTAAAATTCAAAAAGGATAAACTGGGTTTATCACTGCGGCACTGGGCCGAACTGGGACAGACCATTTTCCTGTAGAAAATAGAGAACCTCCCAGATCTGTCAGTCTTGTTAAAATCACCTTAAAGCACTTTACTACAGTAATACCCCAGTTTGCAAGTGCTAACTGAAACAGTGTTAAAGGGGTTTATTAAAAGATCATATCTTGATGAAAATACAAAAGCACAAACACAAACAAAATGGTGAGGTGAAAATACAAGATGAACGATGCAAACAAGATGAAAATACAAACACAGCAGAACAATGGTGCACTTTTATTCAAAAACTTTTCATTGAAATTGCGTAAATAGTTCCTTCTTGTTTACCTTTATAACTGCATTGTACACTTGCATGAAAGTATGTAGGGAGTTTCAGAAGTGAGGGCAGGGGGTGGTGCAGGGAAAAAAGCACAGAACTGTTCACCTCCTTGAGGGAGTGGAATGAGCAGTTGGCACGAGTGGTGGAGAGATGCAAGGAGGAAGAGGATTATGATGGCATTAATAGGAAAGAAAGGAAACGTTCAGTTCCAGGTACGCTACGTGCAAGCACGCTATAGTTTTAGAGCATAAACTCTTCAAGGAAACAGGGCTAAACGAGAAACCATCGAGTGGGGTATTACTGTACTGTCAAAAAAATATACTTGGAATTTACTTGCAGGCCGACTTTCAAATCACTTTCGAGTTAAAAGGACCTTTGCTGAAATTATTCGTCCTCTCCTAAAATTATCTGAATGTTAAAAAATGCAGAAAAAGAAACCAACAAAATCATCCCATGATAGCTATTCATTTTCCTATTAGCACCTAGCAATGCCAATGGAAGTTAATATGGTGATAGGTGGCCTAGGTTCACAAGATCCCAGTAGATGCATTAGCAACATCTCTGCTCTTAATAGATGGATGTCAGCAAAAAAGTTATTATAGGGGCAGAATTAATATTCAAGAGAAACACATTGGAAGCTGGCATTGAATCACATCTGACTCCTTGGCAACCACTGGCATGGTTTTCAAGGCAAGGAGGAACAGAAGTGGTCTGCCATTGCCTTCTTCTCACTTTTTTTTTCCTTGGAGGAGTGCAAAAACGGATGAAGAACCGGCAAACTCCCCACACACCTCTGAGCTGGACTTGACCCCCACATCAGCCAAAAAACCCAGGGGCTATGACTAACCAGCTTACCCTGCTGTGCCACCACATCCCCCAAGAGGAATCACAACACATAATATCCTAAGAAAGCTAAAATGAGATCACATAATCCACACCGGAGATGAATGCTTAATCTGTCTAAGATGAACTAAGGTCCCAGGATATTTAAATAACTGCTGTCCTCACATCACTTATTGCTGCAGCATAACTGCCTTTTTCGATTTATCTTTGACCTCTCTAGTACTACCCAATGTTAAACAGACACCTGAGTTAATGAATCGAGCAGGATGTGACACCATGTACAGTATATAGACATAAAGAGAAGCTCAAAGAATATTAATAAATCCACACATTTATAAAGGAACCAAGTCCTCAGAGGCAAAAGGATGCTGCTGTAAAAGATAATCGTGGTTGAGCGTATGGGGTTGAACTACTCTGTAGTTTTTGTAGGCCCAGGGTGAGAGACAGAGCCTAAATAGGCTGCAGTGGGACCAAAGGCTGTGGAATAGGAACCTCAGAGGAGTGGAGAGGGTGTCAGAGAGGAGTGGAGTGTTGACAGTCACAGTATGTTGGACACTGGGGGAAGAAGGGGGTGGGATGTGTTTGCCTCCTGCGGGGCTGATTATCAGGGTGCGCCGTGAAACATCCAGGCAGGAAAACATGTCCGTTGGGGAAACTCAGAAAAAGAAAACAGGAGTAAGAAGATGAGTTGATGGGAAAGCAGAAGGCACTGAGGTGGCACCGTTGCAGCTTAAGAGAAACAGAGCTCAGATTGCTCATCAGATTCAGGCCAGGAAAATTGCCCATGAACATGTAAAGGTGTGAAAACAACCTTTACTGTTGAGCGAAAATGAGTGCGGTGCAAAAAGAAGATGTGTCATTCTGAAAGACAGCACGGAAAGACACGGCACTTTCCCAGCACTCAGCCATAATGGCGGAAGCGAAATGCACAAAGGCAACCACGCATCTCGAGGCGTTGACATGTGCAGCAGAAGCAGAGCGGCCAGTGCATTACCAAAGGCGCTCCCCAGTAATTTTGCTCTATGGCAATTTCTTTTTTTTTTTTTGAACAACGAGTATCTCATCTTTTCTGTTATCTTGTTTCCTTTTACAACGAAAACATTCCCACGTAGATGAGAAGCAGGGAAATGGGCAGGTCCACCGCACCAGCTTACAGAGGTGCAAGGACTTGAAGGATTCTGAAGCACTGGTGGAACCGCTCAAATCAGGAGGAACCGCTTGACTCTGAAAGAATGTGATCGTGTCTGTGTGTGTCTCACACTTCCAGGAATTTGTGCTCTTTCACTCCATCCATCTTCATTTTTGCATCGCATCTTCTTGTGGAACCAGCATTTCTTCAGAGAGAGAAAAAACTTTTCACGTTTAAAATGCTCAACATTTTGCAGATGACTAATTTCAAACAAGCATATCCACTCTTTTTTGGCTGCAAGGGGGCTGCACTGAGGACCTGCTGAAATTTGCAAATTTAAAGTTCATGCTGATGCACCAGACCGTCAGAGAAGAGATGGCTTCAGGTATCTAAAGAGTCAGCATGACACCTTTGGAGGCCACTTTCGTAAAAAGGCCCACAGCATTTCGTGGCGCTCCCGCACGGGTCTCAAAGAGCCATAAAACCCTCTACAGGTCAGACCATAGACCATATAAATGTTTCAAGAAACAGCCGTGACCTTGTTCTCTGTGACCATTCTCCATTTGAGCACCATGAGCTGCAGCTATGCCAGTGCTGCCTTTCTGCAACACATTTCACGTGTTATGACAGTATGAGGCAGCGGTGATCATGGGGCTGGCGTGCAGGAAGCCAGCAGCAGCAGCGGCAGAAAGCTCGCCTCTACGGCATCCTGTGTGGCATCGGCGCTCTGCTACACCGAGGACCTAACCGCCGCCCCCCCACCCTCCCATAACGTGAGCCACATCTGGGTTTCATTTCAGAGGCTTTATGGCAGGCTGGAGAACATTATACTGCTGAAGGGAGAGGTAAGCTGAGGACACGCTGAAGGCAGCCCGCGCAACTAGTCAAAGTGAACTCTAAGCCCAAAGTGTGTCAGCTCTTTTGAGTTTTCTTTTTACATTTTCTAAGCTTAATGACAGAGGCAACAGCTGGAAGCCCTGTGAAACTGAAAGAAATCAATAAAAATAATGATGTTTACAGCATGTCATTGCAGACTGCAAATGTGAACCGTTTTCCTTTCCCCTGTAATCACTGAGTTACAGCTGGATGCTGATGCCTGGAAGATGTTTTTTTTTTTTTGCTCTTCTTTTAATTGAAGGCAACTGACAGCATTCAGGCCGTACTTTGTGCGCACCGTGCACATACAGCACTGGACGCTCTGGTGCAGCAGATCTACTGCAGCAAACGTACAGTGAGACTTCCCTGACCACAGCGCTACCTGCTGCCCTAGATTCAGCAGCCAGGAAACCACCAGGTGAAAAAACACACACGAGCCGGGTGTAATAATTTGCAGTGCTTTCGGCACGACGGAACGTTTCCAGAAACTGAAATTGAACTCGGAAAAAAATACAAAAAACAGCACATACAGTTTGATCAAAGTGGGACAAGAGATGCGTTCTGCTTCACGGCATCAAAAGAGCTGTGGAAGGGGTTCTTATGAAGGGGGGAGAGGTAAGGGGTACATGTCTGCTGAATGGTGGGAGTACTCTGGGAAAAGGGTGGTCAAGGGCTGTGATGCCAGCAGACCCCCCATCATATTCTAGGAGATTCATGCCGCCCTATCCACACACCCAAATCACTTCTGTCTGGTTTTAACTTTCCTACTTTATATTTTTAAAGACATGCTTTAAAATGCCGCCCCCCTCGCCACCCCATTCAGGACTGGTTTGTGGTTTTCTTAGAGTGGCATGCAGATCATGCTGTTTGTTTAATGTCCGTATGGGGAAGAAGAATGTTCCGGATGTCTCGTGGCAGCGAAAGGAAGGCTGCTCTGATTTTTTTCCCTGTTCTCTTTTGTTTTCTTAGTGTTGGCTTTTTTTCCAGAGTTGAGAAAGTACAATTTAAAACACAACCCTGAAGGGTGCCCTAAATAGTCCCTTGTCTGTTAAGCACTTGGCTTAGATGTACTACTTGACATCCAAATACACAGACATATACAGTTTTACGGGCAGTGGAAAAGTAAATTTTGCAAGTGGCTATGAGGACTGTGCAGCTACCTGTATATCCCACAGATTTGGAAAATTATTTCTGAAGCCTGGGTGACCATGACATGGTTTACAAGGAAAAGAGGAGGAGAAGTGGTGTGCCATTGTCTTTTTTCCAGGACATGCGAACTCCACACACACACCTCTGCACTGGACTGAACCCCACATCAGGCAAGCAGCCCAGGAGCTGTAAGGAAACCAGCTCATGCCATTGCACCACTATATCCCCATGTATCTTCTGTCTTTACCTGCATACCTTTGGCAGGCCCTATGAAAACATTTCAGCTTCATCTTATTAAATGTCTTTCTTAATGCATTAAAGCATTCAATTTGCCAGAGATTAAGCACATCCAGTCATTATTTCCCTGTAGATGAACTATCCGCAGGTTCAGACAGTTAAGGACTTTTAAAACTTTAGTAAATGTTGAGGGCACCAGCTTACTTATGCAACATGTGTAACAAAATGAACAGAAATTAATGGGAGAAGAATCAAGTGTTTCAGTGTCCTAATCTGATTGAACAGCTGTACTGGAAAAGCTGCACTTTTGTAATTGCATGTCAGCATCTAAATTTGTTGTTGACATTTGTGACAACATTTTTATTTTGTTTGGTACACCATTTTGTCAGAAAGTTTCTGCTAAACAAGCCAGTCAATTTTTGTTTACCACTTACCCTAAGCAAAGTCACAGTGGTGCACTAACCCAACCTTGGAAGCAACAGGGGTATGAAATCACCCCTGCCTGGGGCACCAGACCCCCCCCGTGCACACAATTCAGGGTGACCATTTACACTGAATTGTGTGTTTTTGCTATGAGATGAAACCAGAGCACCCCAAGGAAACCCATGCAGACAGGAAAATGTGCAAACCCCACACAGACTAAGCAGGGTTTGAACTCGCACCCAGGCAGCCCAGGTGCTATGAAGCAACAGCACTACTCACTGAGCCACCACACCATCCCAAACAAACAACTGTATTTCCAAATATTTTCTTTGCTGCTGCAGAGCCCATACGTTGAAGACATCTAGCATCCAGTTCACACTGTAACACAATCTATACAACAGGCCTCTGTTCCACACTTTATATTAACATAAATTTGGCAAAAAACCAGCTGTCGACATATCAAGAAATCCGAACCTATTTGGAATCCTCTATGCTTTCATTTTTATCCACTCTAGAGGACATATGCTTTTAAATTATGCCTCCTGAACTGTCCATACTACAATGTCAAGCCTTAACACACCTGACAGAGGACATTCTATAGTTTTTAATACTACCTCATGTTTGTATTGGTTTAAATATTCATTGTCATTTCAACTGGCATTCCCTCATGCAGGTTTGTACTTTAAACCTGCAAACACAACATAGCAACATATTCCTATAAACGTGACTGAGCGCAGTGTCATGCTGTCAGCTAGGATGCATGCCATTTCATAATTTGACACCGCTGTAAGAAATGACACAACATGTTTTTCCCCCAACGTCTCCGTGAATCGAACGAAAAGTTCTCCAAGTCTGCAATGAGGAAGTGAAAGCACCTGCTCTTATTTTTTTCTATGCACAATTCATCTGTCCACAGTGAACAGGACTGTAATAACTGGAGCGATGGGTTCTAAACAGGAAGACAAACAAGCTGAAACCCATCAAAAGCCACACCGTGAAAAATGGTCAGTTGTGCTAAACAAAACCAAGTGCGTGGTGCTTCATGAAGCTGTTTGACCTCCACATGGAAACTTTTGCTTGGGTTGGCTGTTGATGAAGGTCAAAACATCTCAGAGGAGGCTGGCTAGGAGGCTGTGGGTTGTGATGTCTGACAGATTTTGAGCAATGTGTCATTCCAAAGTGTGTCTGTGACTTTATAGTTTATGATTATTAATAGTGTGTTGCTTTTTTGGAGCTATTTTTTCACACGGAAGGTCTGCACTCCATGCTGTATGCAAAAAACACAACATTTTGGCTAAAAAGTACTGTTATCCCACATCTCACCAACGCAACCTTTCGGGCTGGGCTGAACATGTCTGTGTCGCCTTTTTTGTACTCTTGGAAAGGATCAAGTTAGCGATGGACACAGATCTATTTGCTGAAGCCTACCATTTAGCGGAAGATAATGACAGGGTGCCCAGGCCTGAGTCCATTGTGTGTGTTTCAGAGTGCGTCTGTGAACAAGAGGGTTGTAGGGTTACATCTTGCCCAGACACGCTTGCTGTAAAAATGTGCCATTCTCAGGATTTTTAGAGTGTGACATTGTGCTCCAGACCATTGCTTTAGTGGGTGATGCCACTTCTGTTGGGCACATTTTCTGACAGCACATCTACAGAACTGATTCGTTGCTGCTTACCAGATGCTGATCGTTGACTGCAAAAAAGCAATTCTGTTTCGATTCAGACCTTCTGAAAGGTCTTCTAAGGTTACAATGGCCTTTGACAATTTACTCGTGTGAAAATTCAAAGCGAAAAAGAGGAAGGATGGCCACCCGAAAGGGGAATGATGGCAGCACGTGTTGGAAAGCCACAAGACGCTGGCAATGTGGGCTGAGGTGGTGGTGATGGTGGTGGTAGTGGTGGAGGTCTCGTGACCACTCTGCGAGGTCATGGTAAAACACTGATTCTTCAACCATTTATGTGAAAGGGACTGGCGGTGTGAAGGCTCAGTTGACACAGGAGGACTTGTGGTTGTCTGTGGGTGCATGCTGTCATTCAACCTCTCAAGTTTCCTCATATACATAGTTCATTATTTGAATTTAGAGCAGTATGGCAACCTAGGTTTGACCTACCCACCTGCATCTTTGGCTAGAAATTAAATGGCACAGAAAACCCCTTTGTTCCAATTTGGTGACATCACAGGGAAAATGCTTGTAACCTCCCTGACTGTTTGAGCGCTGATTCAGTTGTTCGCTCTGTCAGCTGCTGACGGTCGTCCTGTTTGCTTTTCGCTCTGCCGGGCACACGTGTCTTCAACGGAAGCCTCCACTTTTGTGGCCTCTCCCGCCGTCGAAATCTGTGCAGCTGCGGACTCAGACCATGGCTTTTGCTCGCAGTGTGAGTTGAGGAAGACGCCTAATAGCAAAAGCAAACAATTCAAGGCAGCATGTCCGTGTTTGTACTTGTGACTTGCAATCTGCTTCGTGCCTCCTTTCTGTTTGTTTTGTTTTAGGTTTGTTTACATCCTTTTTTTAACTGATAGCTGGAAGGAGCTAGAAAAACTAGAAACAAACTGAACAGCTAGTCATCTTGTCACACCAATTTTTCCACAGTCAAGGTAGGGCTGCAAAAAAGTTTGTGAACCCCACGTTTCTCCGATGGCAAAGTGGCAGACACAGGAATTCAAGGCAAAAGCAAAGTTTTAATGTTGCAGCGACACTTACTGAGCTACTTTACAGTATTTACAGTAAGTACAGGTCTACACATTTAGTCACATTTAGTCTTTAATTTAGTGCACAAAGTACAAAAGCTGTACAGCTAGAAGCCTTCACTGCCCCACGCAATGTTTCTCTTCCCTACTTCTTTGTCTTCAGAGCCTCCTTATAAGTCTGAAGCTGCATTGTACAACAATTGTACCAAAATTATCATAGTAATGCTTAAACACAGAACTTCTAAACACAGAATACATTTAACACATAAAACATAATCAGTTGACCTCAGAATAATTATAGGATTGACATTATATGACTGGTAGGTTCCAAAGGTGGGCACATCTCATGGGTTTGGCCTATTTGGCTGTAAGGAAACAGGAACAGCAGCAGAAAGAGCATGAATAAATTCAATGCACTATGACAGCCCAACAGACAAACCGGCACACAAACAAACAAGTTTACAGCACCTTTACTCAAAATTTTAGACACGGAGGGTGGTAGTGGGCTAACACCGTACTCACAAACATTATGCTGAATGAGTGTGACTGGGTGGTTGCTGTGTTAGGACATGCTAAGCAGCCACACGCTTACTTACAGTAAAAGGTTTCTTGTTTTTAAAGATTTATTTTAAAAATATCTGACACCTTTCTTCAAGGTGACTTAGAATGTGAGGCTGGACTAAGCTGCTACAGTCATTTACAGATAGATGAACAGAAATGTTGAAAAATCGGTATCAGTTTCACTGGAAATTTAAGGCCGCTGCAGCACAAATGCAATAAAGTAAGAGAAGACAGATGGACTGTGCTAACATAAAGAAGATATTTAGACAAATGTAAAAGCCTGGCTAATTTTACTGTGTCACCTCAGGGTACCTTGTTTTAGGGCACTGCAGCAGTCAAGGGGGTTCAAACCCAGCTTCTTCAGCAAGAAGGTGATGGATTTAACCTGGAAGAGGAAAATTCCTATAAAGTCGGTATACTGTTGAAGGGTAGAAATCCTGAAGAAACCTGCAGTGTTTGTGTGTATGCTCTAGTGAAACCTCGTACAGATTCTGCATAACTTTGTTCTTGAGAGGAAACATTTGTGGTCTTGAAGGGTTTCTAAGGACAGGGTCAAAAGCCTCAGCCTCTACAAAGATTTTGTGTAGCACTCTTAGGGGCACACATTAATTCTGAGCAGATGATTTACTGTGCTACTCATTGACTAACACACAACTAAACACATATATTTTGAGACCATTATGGGACTGGTTTAGAAAAATGTACCACAACCTCCTGTTGGTTTGACTCTCTCTCTCTCTCTCTCTCTCTCTCTCTCTCTCTCTCTCTCTCTCTCTCTCGATATTCTGCTACCTGGTCACCTGTCTTTGCTTGGAATAGCTTTTGCTGTTGGGTCAACTGTCTTTAGTTTGATAGTGAAGAGTTTGAATCCATTGTGCCGGAATTTTTTTTGGGTGTCCAATCCTAAGGGTGTCCAGCTGTAGGTCTTCATGCAGACAGATGGCCACCACCAGTGAACGACCCATGACATGGTGGTCAAGTAGGGCTAAAGTCTGCTCTCTAATGAGAGCTGGCGTATGGGGTAACCCTGGCGACCGGGAGACAATTGCTGCTGATAGATGGCCGTGACGTTACTCGGTCAACCTACGAAGCAACTGTGTTGACATAAAACATACGGTCCTTCGCTAAACGATGCTGCTGCAGGAAGACATGCGGTGCCTCTGAGCAGAAGGAACGGTTTCCACAGCTCCTCTTATCTCAGTGTGGTGAATGAATAACAAACAGAAGAACACAAAAGCAAAGCCTCAGCTACAGGTCACAGAAAATGAAAGAATGCAAATCAAAATAAGGTATGAATCACAGCCCGAGGTTCCTCACATCTACAGCCCATTCTGGAGAAAGGTGTCTAATAATAATAATAATAATAATAATAATAATAATAATAATAATAATAATAATAATAATAATAGGATACTGAAAAATCCTTGCAGGACATGAAGATTATATGCACATTTTAGAAAAGATGCTTTGAAAAAATTTCACTATGGTATAAAAACAGACTTTAAATCTTTTGAGGGAGAGCAGTAGGGTGTTGACAGTGACAGCTGGTGTGATGCCCAGGATCAATCACTGTTTCTGCACCACCACCACTCGCCCCCCCCAGCATAATAAACAGATTAACAGATGCTTCTTGTTTCACACTCAATTAATCCTGCTAACCCTAACCACCCAGCTTCAGGGGTGGCCATTTAGGAGCAAGGATGTGTTTCACTGTTAACCGGATTTTGTTTCCAGTGGTGGGATCTCCCCAAAGCTCCTTCTTCTCTGTCTCTGACTGGTTAATGAGCTGAATGAGATCTCTTTGCAGATGTCATGCTTCACGTTGTGCCATGGGACCTGCAACTGTAGATGCAGATCTCCTGGTGAACAGCACAGGTTCAGATGTGCTCGCGTTAGCTTGAGTGTCCCAACTTGTGAGTAACCCAGTTACCAAGTTGTCCACATCAACATGCAGCTGCACAAGAGTAAAAACGACAGATTGTTGAAGCACACGGGTAGCAGAAGCTGAAAAGAATTGGTGGGTTCAGAGGGATGCACTAGTCATTGTAGAGCAACCAATGAACCTGAAACACACTGAGCTACCGCAATAGAAGTCAAAAGTAACAACTGTAAGAAAAAAAGACTTTTTTCTGTAAATGTTCTCCTACGAGCAGAGGTAAACCAGAGTGCTTAGTGGAACAGTGTTATAAACAGGTCCAAAAGCAAGCAGGTTGTGTAAATATGTCTTCTGCTGCAAATGGATCGAAACGTGCACACAAGCTCATTAGTGATGCTGGACAGACGCTCAGCTGAGCTGCTGTCCATCTGCTGCGGCTTAGCGCGGAGAACTTGGTCAACTTCTGCAGGTGGGTTTGTCTGTCATGGATCTGCTAAGAAAAGCACGAGAAGTAAAACCAACTTTTTCACACTGTAACAATGTAAAGTGTCTGGCCCTTGAAGGGCGGGATAACAGTCAGGTGAAACCACTTTCTAACATCAATGCAGGTCTGTGGCACACAACTGGGAAACGATGCAGTTAAAACTTTATTTATCATTTCTGTTTTACTGTGATTTTTACAGGTTTTGTCACAATTCATCTGCTTTCCTTATACCAAACAGAACGATTGCATTTAAAACATGCCTTATCCCCACAAATATCAAATCCTTAATTCACTTTTTAAACTGTATTTATTTGGCTTGCGCTTTGCTCCAAAGGAACTTTTGGTTTTAAGCTACTTACAATTATTTCTTAATAGCCGAGTGATTCTTGCTGTATTAATAATCAATAATGGGATTCAGACCTGAGGCCTTTGGATGGAAGGGAGCAGCTAAAACCCCTGTGGCACCTGCTGACCCAGGAAGCTCAGGTGAAAAAAATGCAATTAAAAATAAACTGAAGCATTTGTGCTTCTGAAAAGTAACTTTGTGAAAAAAATATAATAGTACTCACTTAAACAATTATTTTTCCAGACATGGTGCAAAGAAGGGAGCCTTTGGGTCAGTGGCAGAAGACTGGCGGTCAGGGTTCTGCTCTTTGGCCAAAGGTGACCTTCTGTTGACAGTGTCTGCGGTCATCGTCCAGCACGACATGGCGGTCCACTAATAGGTATCAAGTGAGCCAGGTCAGAGCAGCATGGCATTCTGGCTGTTGTTCCTATATTAGCTGAGCACAGGTCAAATCTGTTAAATATGATCAGCATCTCCCCCGTCTCCTGCCCACAATCCCTCCGAGTCCTTTAATCAATTTAAAGGAACAGCGCTCCTGAGCGCCCGCCTCGAGCGTGAGCTCCTAGATGACCCGCAGCTTAGTGACCCATTTGGACCTAATGGAGTGTGCGCCGAGTCGATGCAGTGCGAGGCGCTGCGGGTGGTGGGCAGGGGCTGTGCTCAGCGTGCGGAGACCCCGGGCATAATGACCATGACCGACTGGGTCATCGTACTGGGGAATTAGCCCTCTGGTCTGCTGGAGGCCTCCTAATTTGTGCTGCCATGTGCAAAGGCATGCGCTTCCGGACTGCGGCCGCTCTGTTCATTAATGTGCTGAAGTAGGGTGGTGGGGGGTGCTGCGGGGTAGGGGGCAGCCACGCGGTGCTGAAGGGGTGGAGCCTGGAGCACATTTGCCATCATCATCAGCAATGTCAGTGCCTTCACAAAGAGAAGCGATGACAACGTCGCTGTGAAGGAAGGAGATGGATGGGTCTCATCGCTCTCACACACCTGCTGATGTTTCCTTCAAAGGTTTTCTTTCTTCAGAGAGAAGAAGCTGTGAAATCCATTTTTAATTTAAAATTTCTGTATTGGTCAGGATCTGACAAAGTTGTGAATTGTTGCAGAAGTATTTGTTCGACTGTGTCCCCCAAAGCATCTTGCAACGGTACATTAGTGTACTACGCTACTTACCTTGCTTTACACAGCCGGGCAATTTTTACTGCAGCAGTTTGGTAGAAATAACTTGATCAAGGGTATTACAGCAGGAAAAGAGTCCAAAGGTCCAAAGATGACACCCTTACGTCACCTGCTGCTTTCAGACTGTGACCAAGATGCAAATCCTATCCACACACACACGCTCCCTTTTCACGCTGCCAATGCAATGTGTTCCATGTGACAGCGGCGCGGATTTAGTTCTTGTTTGTCAGGAGCTGCAACGGGCAGCACATGGCGAAAGCGGCGGCGGCAGAGGCAGTGATGCGGGGGAAGAGGGCAGGATGCCTGTTCCGCTCCCGCGAACGACTGCGCTCCCGTGAGTCTAATCAAAGATTACCCGGCCCAATTGCTGTCAAGACCCCTGCTTGCGTCCTGCTGCACGTGGGCCCATGAGGTGAACTTGCCCTTACCTTGCTGCTGTGCATCAGTCACACCCGCTTTTTCTTGCTCAAAGCGTGTCCCGCTGCGGTAATTTTGCAAGATGAAATACGTTTAAGGAGAGGGACACTTAAAGCTTCCCATCAAGCCTGTGCGCTTTTTACTCCAAGTTTGCCAGCCCACAGGTGTCCATGAGTGTAGCACACACGCATGAATGGCTGTGTTATTAGGTGTGTCAATGCCCTCTTCCTTGTTTAACCACGAACAAAGTAAAGCCACCACCTTCTGTGTGTGGGCCAGGTGCCTCAGCCAGGTCCACGGGTCTCCAGGAGCTGTAATCCATAATGGAATCCTCACCTGGTGGATTCTGGGCCTTAGCCTGATATCAGCCAGTCCCTCAGGGTTCTGCTCACACCAACAAAGGAAACACACACCGCAAGGCAACGATTCATGCCCGCGGCGAGTGTGTGTGCGCGCGCATGCATATGCGTTTGTGTTAAGCTTCTGACTTGTCGTAATAGCAGCACCAGGTGGTTAGACACCTATGTCCACATCCACCTCGGCGTCCTGCTCGTACTTTTTTGTTTGTTCGGTTTGTTTGTGTGTGAACTGATTCCGTCTGAAAGCAGTGGTTCAGGTCGGTGCACTTGTGACTTTACACCCAAAACAACCCAGTAGGAAGTGCGTGTTCGTGTTGGTTCACACCGGCCGCAGTAAGTAATACCGCGTGGAATGATATCGGTTGGGAACAGGATCGCCAGGTCTCCTCACCTGTGTCACCGCTGCACCTTCAGGCGTAGGTGTGTTTGTGTAACGCAGAATCGCCTCTGTAAAACAAATGTGCAGATCAGAGGCATGATCTTTATCTTGGCTATTTGTTCTTTCTGTGCTGTTGGGGCCTTAGACGCACAGTAATTCAGCCTCAAAGGTGCAAGTAAAAAAAAAAAAAAAATTTGTTATTAGTTATTACCGTTGTGCTTAGCAAAATGCTCTTGAACAGTTATTTTTAAAAGTAAACCTCCACGTCCCATCCATAAATGAGAGAGCAAGAGCAGGCCCACAGACCATCGCAGATTCACACACCAGCCGTATTGCGTTTCCGGCGGTTACCATGGAAACGAAACACACAAACACACCCACCACACTGCTTTGACATGGGACAAAAGCAGAGCCCCGCCATACCTCATCGTATCTTAAAACACAGAGCGAGTGCGGGTGAATAAAGCTCATGATTGTGACAATTATTACACTTATCTTAATGAAGGTGAATTACCGTGATTGCAGTGCCGAGTCTAATAACGGTAATGATGATAATAAAGTTGTTAGACTAATAGAGACTAATAGAGACTCATAGAGACAGCGGTCCACCGCGTTTTTGCCGTCCGCCTAATTTTTGTTGCGTAATCTTCCGGTGTAAAGCAAATATTTTTCATGTAACAGCCACATGGAATAAAAAAAAATAATTTAGAAAGAGTTCGTGAGCTAATGGTGTCAGTCATTTTTGGTGAGGTCTCAAGTCTGCAGTCTATGACCTGTACCCCTGCCCTGGTGGGGGACAGCACCACCGGGGCACCGTGCAGCATTGTGTTAGCTTAACCAGAACGGTCTGCGATTTCCTCTCCTTGGTAGAATGGATCAAGGTTAAAAAAGTGGAGGCAACGTGGAGGCCGATGCAGTCACGTTTACATTAACGTAGGTTTGCGTTTCTTCAGACGGACGAAACTGCATCGGCAACGGGGGAAGAACTTTGGACGCAAACAAAGGCTTATTAAAGCGCAGCTGTTTTGTCCGACAACACCATGTTGTTGATACACATCAGTCAGGTGGCTGCCTCTGGAATTGCTGTTCAAACAGCCAATAGGTCAGGGGAGATGCTCTTGGACTCTTTTTTTGTAGCTGTCAAGACATCAGGAGAGAGGTGGGTCTGTAAGAGATGAGTCAGCAGCTCTGAGGGACAGAGGGAGCCTATTCCACCACATGAGGCTAAAATCAATAAAAAGCTTTCGGTTTTGGACCCTTGCGAGGGTGACGAGATTCGTATCAAACGCAAAGCGTAAAACAATCAGAGGCGAAGGACCGTAGCGCTCTTGAGGGCTGTGGGAAGGAATCGGGTCCTGCAGTTGTTGCTTGTAAGAGAGTGCGAGACAGGAACAGAGACAGAGAGGATCCTGGGACTTTGCCACCTGTCGTGACAGCATTTCCATGGTTCCTCCTCGAGGGGACTGGTAGAACGGGCTTTCTCTTTTGGGAACTCGAAACGGGTATGTCGGAATAATGAGCGGTGCCAGTGGATGGGGGCGGCTGAAGTTACAGTTCTCACACAGTAACACAGGCGACGGTGTTAAGTAGGGCCCTGGCAGCAGCTGTTGCTAATTATCCTGTTTAAGCTCACAGAACGGCTAAAATCGTGAGCACCGGCAGGCCTAGACAGGTCTGGCCAGGCTGGGGAGCGCAGCGATCTGCAGGCCCGCCGGGGCCTGCCGGGCCGTAGGGGGGCTGGCGGCGTTCTGGGTGCATCGCCCTCGCCGAGAGAACAGGCACCGCCGCTGCCGGTGCACGTTTGGAGGCAGTTCTGCTGAAACAAAAAACAAGAAACAAAAAAACCTCAAGGAAAATTCTCCGTTTCTCTCTTTCACAGCCTTTCATCATCATCATCATCAGAGTGAGAAAAGAGTAATTAACTTGGCTAAATCCAATTGAAGCGGGCAAATGGGAGTGCGTGTGCTTGGAGAGGGCTTCACTGAAAAGATGAGCAGCAGGAGAGCAGAGCGGCTGAAAGGAGGACCGTGTTTGAAGCGCGGAACGGAGCAAAGGCCACGCACGCTTGCTTTTTTAATACACCTTGCGCTTCCGAAAAAGGCTCGACTTAATTAGCGGCCCATTATTCGGGCAGGTAGCGAGTGTCTTCTTCCGCAGACACTTGTCCGCCTGCGGACCGGCCGCACAAAGCTGCATCGACAATGAATAAAATGCGGGCTTGCGGAGAGCAATGTGGCACAATGGTGCTAGAGAGGAGGGAGGGGGTCCATCTGCGTCTGCCTTGGGGTTCGAGGACACCAGAAGAATGAGCTAATTAGGCCGCAGTCCCACCAGGCTGGGCTTCAGCAGACTCACGCACGCATGGGTGCGGAGTGTCAGGAAAGCAACAAAACTCCGCAGCTTGTTTGTTACATTGGAGCAGGCAGCCTTACGCTTTTCTAGGCCACAGCTCCCATAAAGAATCTGATGAAAGCAAAGCCCCAGTAACAGAAATATGCAAAGAGGGAATATTGCACAAGGAGAGAATTTCTTGCACTAAAAAGGAATTATCCTCACATGTATTTATATCATAGTTAGGAAGAACACAGCTTGTTTAAAAAAGTTTGATTTACTTAGTGCTTGTATTTTGAAAGTAGTCCTGTGCTGCACAGACCCCTGATGGCCTGTCACCAGGTAAAGACCTCTCTGTTCCTCTTCGTACGCCTTTAAAAAATACCGCATCTTCGTCGAAAGCTGGTCGTGTGCGAATGTTTTCCATTAAAATGCACTCCCCGGGAGCGCTTAAATCACAGTGTTTTCACCGCTGACTAACGCTGAGCTGTTAACGTGGAATTGTGAAATAAGACGCATGTCGACAGTCTCGCTGACGTGCGTTTTATGCGTGTAAAACAGGGAAATGAACAAAATGTAAATGCGCCTGACAGCTTGTTTACCGTGGTATCTGTCTTTGATGACAGTAGAGCTTAAACTGAACAGATACAGAAAAGATATGCTGCCAAGAACTAGGCGCTCCACCACTCACATGCACAGGCCCCCGAAATAAATCTAAACTGGAGTGTAAGGTGTGCTGTGGTGCAGCAAGGTTGTCGGCACCACTCCTTTTCGTCTGGAAGCGAAAAGTGGTAACATAATGAACGGGGCAAAACGTGCCAAAGAAAATACCTTTTCAGTGCAAATTTGCATGTTTTAATTTAGGATACCTTTTGCCCCACCGTTTCCTGCAGCCCATCGGCTGACTGTAAAACACCATCCTTCGGCAGTTATCTGTCCACCTTCCAATCCACATCATTTCCTTACCTTAGAACCACTAAAACTGAGCTCTGGTCCAGCTTTCACACAATAGCAGCAACTACTTCATAACATCTAAATTTAATATTAAGTCCTTATACAAATCTCTCACAAAACCCAATTATGGATGTACAACGATGATGTGCACATTACTTCCCTTTTTTAATGATTATTTTTTATATGCTCATTCAGTTAAAATTAAGCTCAAATAATTGTATGCTGTATTGTTTGGAGTGGATGATATTTCAATGTTAAAGCAATAAATGAAACTGAGCACATGAGACAATGTTGCTATGGGGCCAAGGGAGAAGACAACTGAACAAACTTGATAAAGATTTATTTCTTAGCTAGGATACCAGAAGATGTGGTGGGTTCTGCCTTTTTTCCTGGTTGCCAGTCAACACGAGGAGGTCTTGACCTGGTCCTTCATGCTCTGTAGGTGGCCTGCAGGCTGAAATGTGACCGTGTGCTGTGTTTCTGTTACACAGCCAGTCAGATCGAGACTGACAAAAATGTGACTGAAACACTGACTTTCTGATCACATCCAAATACCACTGTGGTTTGGCTTTGTCTCAAGCCTCCAAATGTTCTCTGGTGACCAAACTCTAGACTGACTTCATGTATTGTTATCCGGTTTCCTAGGCAACCATCACGCAGAACTTGGTCTTACAGTCATACCCTGGTTTACATCTTCCCAACAGAATGGCTCTTGTTTTTTACATCAAAAATTTGAGTGCAATTTCTGAGCTCCCGTATAAGATTTTTTTAAACTTTAATTTAAAAAAAAAAAATCCCAATTTACCTTCCGGATACTTTAAACAATGTTTTCCAGTTGATCTCTATAATTAAAAGCGCTCCATCTGTAGTGTATCATTTTCCAATGTGACATCGATTATGTGACATGCTTTTATTCTCCCTGCTGGGCAACCGTAGCATCTGGTCTGCAATAACGTCTAACTCACCTGTGCCTGTGTTCATACTGCGCAATGTGTTACACCATCTATGTCCCAAAAACCATGATAATGCCTCAACCCCAAGCTGAGAAATTTTGAACGGCCCACCAAACAGGAGTACAATAGAAGCGATTAAATAGATTGTAATTTTTCCCATTTAAACTAATGGAAAATAGGCTCCCTATTATGTTCGGTTTTCAGGAATGGAGTAGAAAAGCGAACTCGGGAACGACTGTAAATACCTGTTTGATTAATGTTTGCGCCATTCAAAGCTGTAGTGGTGATGGAAAGTGCACACTGAGCCAAAGTCAGAGAGAAGATACGGATTCCATCAATATAGTAATATACAGTGTACAGGCGTAACGGGTGACAAATTGGGGACTTTGGCCAAATTTCCTTGACCCTACTGGCTCAGTGACCTTGGCTTTGTGTTCTTGATTCGGTGGTCTTGGCGCAATAGCTTTGGCCCCATGGCTTTGGTTCAGTGGCTTTGAAGCCAGTGACATTGCCTCAGTGGTGCTGGTCCAGTGTTTTTGGCAGCATGACTTCTTGCTATCTGGCACAAAACTCTAAAAAATAAACAAGTTCTAAAAAATCATTTCCAAAGAAGCAGATAAGACGATCCAATATGGAACATTTTATAAACTGAAAGTAGTAACGCAGCTCAGATATGCAGATGTTTGGTCTGATTCTCTATTAGATTACATTTCATCCTGTATATTTTCGGTCAGCGGTGACTCACGTACAACGGAAAGACAAAACACCTCTGTGAGTGAACCCAAAAAATACCAAACTTCAGCACTTCACTGTTGACTTTTACTAGAAAATATAAAACAAAATGCACAAGTTACCCACAAATATTCTGGCATCCTATCAAGGGTAAGAATAAATGCAGTTGGTTCTGCGACAGCACAATAGTTGTATTTCTAAGAGCCCTCATGCGATACAAAATGATGCAATAAACATAAAAGAGCTTATGGGAAAAGTAGAAAGAATGAAAACACATTTGTAATCTAAACATCACCAAACCCATAAATATTCCCTATGAAACACTCATACGGCAAACACTTTCCTTCTTCCATTTCTTCTTCTAACATAAATTGTAGCACATTTATTTGTTCCTGCTAAAAATGTGCTTTCATTTTCTCAGCATTTCATGTGATTGTTTGCAATGTTGACTAATTTCTACCGCAGCATGGATCACGTCCCACGTTGTTCTGATTTTTCCAAAACGCTTAATAATTTCAGACTTTTCCTCTGTCGGAAAAGCTTTTCTTTCTCTGTCGCCATGTGAAAAATGTTATCACCAGAAGGCTTCTTTGGCACTTTTTTCAGGTTCTTTGCTTATTTTTTAGGGGAAAAGTAAGAGAACCGACGCGTATTACACACTATTAAGGAAGCAACCGACTTAAGTGGAAACAAAGCAGGAAGCCACCGTGTTCTCTTGGCATTTCTCATTAATGCATAAACCAGCATCTGACATCTTTCTCTTATTTATCAACCGTGTATGAGCTCATTCATGCGGCAAAGGTGTGCTAGAGAACTGACTGTAACATGGTAAAATCACAATAAAATCCTTGTACCTGGTATGTAGCCCTTATTGTGCTGTGCAGTTAAAGAGCCAGAAAATTATTTAAAGAGAATGAAGTCATAATGAGCCAGTAAACACCTTGGAGGGCATTGGATGTGCATTTGACTGTTGAGTAGAACTGAAGGGTATTGCGGGTGGCACAGGTGGAGGAGTGAAGGGGACAGTTTTCTTGCAATCAGACGTTATTGGTCTCTGGCCTTCTTCTAACCTCAAACCCCAAACATTGTTTACATTTTAACAAAACTGCACATGAAAAAACGATATGTATTTTAGGTATTCACTCTTGCGTGCTATGTATCTGCCGACAAAGGTCAGGCAGGCACTGACTTTCCTCCTTGGCCTGGGATCCTTTATTTTGTTTCAAATACATAATAATGTAAAATAAGTTAAATAATATTTTTTAAAAATCAGCAGCTCAAAGTAACCAGGGGCATTAACTGGAACACCTTCAGTCCAGAAATGAGTTAAAAGTGCAATAAATAAAAAGCATAAAAATGCAGGATGATGTACTGCTGAGAGGAGAGAACCATGGACAGAGGCCATGTCTACGGAGAAAACTTTCTCTTCCACATATCCATTAAGTATAAATAGTTTTCTGTCTCTGAGTAAACTTTCCATGATTTGTTTTAAATCTTTACATTGCTGCTTTTTGATCCATGTACACATTACACATATTTTTTGTACGCCGTGATACATGTTTCTTCATTGATGTCACCGCTGTAACAGAAATTGAATTAAAGCTGGAGAGACAAATGCTGGACACTGATATTGGACTTAATTTGTTTTTACTGGACCTTATTATGTCTATAAAATGGGAGGATTTTCAAATTTGTATGGAAAAACGATTTATGAAAGATCAAATTGTGTATCGGGGTTTATTTGCTGTGAAGTCCTGTTGCGTCATTTAAAAATGTTGGCAGCACAGTGCTATCGGCATGCCAGCAAAAACAACTGGAATGTGTGTGTGATGGTGCGATAAGGAAGCTGTATTATGTTCACGTATCCTGTTAGAAAGAAACACCTTCCTTATCCAAATGTTTTCTGGTCTTTCTTTGGTGTTTGCTCAAACCATTGAGAGGCGAATAACAGTTGGAGTCTAGTAGTGTATGAATTTGTTAAAAAATAAAAAATAAAATAGCTTTAAAATGTACATTTTGCTTTGTGTGTACAGGAATGTGAATGCGAAAGAGTGTGAGTGCATTTGCTCTGTGATGGTCTAGCATCTAGGGTGCACCCCTCCCTCCTGGGACTGTCTCCAGACCCTGGGCAAGACAGACGAGTTCAGAATCTGGAAGGATAAATGCTCGATCGTGATCAGAATCGATGTTAGTGAACAGTAAAAATCACAGTGAGCGGTTCAGGTCAGTCCAGTTCAGTTTCCTGTCCAGCTTGTCCTGGTGAGAACTGCGGTGGGAGCATGCTGAGAAGGTGAGCCCAGACCCTCTTCCTCGCAGTGATCTCCAGCTCCCTCTGGGGGATCCCTGGGCGTTCCCAAGGCACCTGAGAGATGAAAGCTGCTCAGCATGTTCTGGTTCTGCCTTGGAGGCTACTCCCAGCAAGAGGTGTCTGGAATAAATGTCAAGGGAGCGAACCAGGGGGCATCCTTACAGCATGCCTGAACAAACTCAAGCAGCAGCTCTGCTTCATGGCTCTCCCTGGATCACCAGGCTTCTCACTGTTCCTACATAGAAACCTAATTTTGGCCTCTTGTATCCATGATCTTGTTCTTTCAGCCATTACCCAAAGCTCATGACAGCAGCTGAAAACAGGTACATAGACCTAACACTAAACCGCTTCACCACCACAGACTGGCACAACACCCGCCAGAATGCCAACGCTGAACCAATGCCGCCGACACCGCAACCAACCATGTTTTGAATATTTTGATAAAATGAGAATCTGTTTCAACACTACAGAAACTCATTAGCTAAAAAGTATGCGAGCTAGTATTCTGCTATGTAGTTAAAAGATCACAATTTTTTTCTTATATTTTAAAAGGAAAAGAAAGTGGGCAGGAGCTGCCTTTGTTTAGCAACTGGGTAGTCAGTGCGGTGGAGGCGGCTCAGACTTCCTCCTTTTACCTGCGTTCTGCGCTCGTCCTTTTATTTCCAGGAAATCATAATTGGCACGTGACACAGTGCTTTACCCTTACAAACTCCTTTAATTGAATTATCTGTCACCCCCCTCCCCCAAAATTAGATTTCCTCTAATACACCGTTGTACTAAATCTTGGCTACAGTGTAAAAGCTCTTGTTGTGTTTCTTGTGCTGGTTTTCTTTGTTCAGGTCTGAGAAGAAGATCTTCTCGCTGGGTTTTGAACCTGTGATCTGCAGTCTTATGTCTGACAGCTAAGATGTTTTATGAACCAATGCTGAGACGTTATAATGACTCCCAGGTCCTTGCACAGCACACACTGAGACTAAGTAGGGCGGCTGTGTGATGCTTGAGGTTGGGAAACTCCCGGGCCATGAAAAAGACCCTCAAAGGCCTGCAAAGTGGTGGAACATTGGTTTCTGCTGATCGCTTCACTCTGGCACTAAGCTTCCAGAGAAAGTCTCCCATTTGGAGGATAGAGGGGCACAGCCATATTGCTGGATTGTAAAAACACTTGTACACACATTTCATTATAATTCAGGACATCACCATGGTGTAACATCAGACTCAGTGGAATCCGAATTTTAAAAGCACTTGAAATTTTAATTTTGAAAACTCGGTAAAAAAAAATCAGGGTTTGAAATTCAGGTGTCAAAAAATTGATGTGCGTGAAGTTCAGGTGGCAAAATTCAAAGATAACACTGATAGAAACACACACAGCAAACGGAATTCTAATCGGTGAACTCTGTGCAGTACAAAAACAATGACGAATGAACATGTGAGAGCTTGGCAAGCAGCTTTTATTTGCAGCTGCACTGCAGTCTCAGTCAGACATCTGCATGGATTTTGAATGGATTGCCTGTTTATTGCCGCACGGGACACCAGCAACTCTGAAGCACATCACTTTGCAACTGCCAGAAGGGCCATTCGAATTTTTTCAGTGTTCAGCACAGATGACCGTCTATTACATGCTTGTTGCGTAGTTGCTGTGGACGTAATAAGCTAAGAATTATTTTTTTTTTTTTTACAATGAGGATAAAATTCAAGACCTTTGTATTATACCTTAGAGAAAAAATAAAAATTCACACAGGACAAGAGCAGAGAATGAAATACATCAGTCCACATGGGTGGGAGGGGATGGTTTTTACAGTTTACACTGACACACACTGGGCTGTGAAAAAACATTTTCCTCCTTCTTGATTGCCCCTATTATTCCGCATTTGTCTCGCCAAATGATTTCACATCTTTAGGCAAAATGTAATGTTAGGCAAAGGCAACCTGAGTGAATGTATTACCGGTTTTTAAATTATTACTTGATTTATTTAAGGAAGAAAGCTATCCTACAGCCATAGCATCCATTTAAAAAAGTATTTGTCCCCTTAAACATAATAACAGGTTGCATTAACTTTTAGCAATGAGGATGGGGGCAAATACTTTTTCATAGCTCTGTATACAGTTATACTGAGCTCATGCTGGCTCTACCATCAGGTTCTTGTGTGAGTTCACCGCTGTATCCTCAGTATATTTACTTGTTTGTCTTTTATAATTCCTGCACTATCAGCTCATTTATCAAGGCTGGATGTGACAGTGAGGGAAGTAAGGACTACCTTTACTATTTAATTTCCTCAATTTCCTGGAAAGTGAGAACAATGGTAACTTTATTTGTTAGTCTGGGTGATAACATCCCGAAGGCAGCCAAGTGCAGGATGAAGCTTAGTATAACAGTGTATCTGAAAAATGATGGAATGCAGTGAACACAGACCACCCTCAGGGAAAGCACAGACTGCCATCACCCAGCCATGGCACAGCCCAGAGAAAAAGGTGCAGTTATCTACAACAGTATGGTTCGGTCAAACTCAATGGCATGGGGATTAACTTATTAGATGGCATTAACTATCTGTCTCAGAACAGCTCTCAGATAAATAAACACTCCCTCTTTTCTGTGCAAAAGGCCAAACAAGGTACATTTTTACAAAAATATAGATCAAAAGGGTTAGGGTTAGACCAAGTAATTCTCAAATTGATTTAAGACTATAAAAGGCAAACTAAATAAAAGGTATTTTATTTTCATTTGACATAAAACTGGTCTGGGCACAATAGGTGCAGGTATCCACATTTGCTGAGCAGGGAGGTGAAATGTAAGTAAATTAGAATTCACAATCATTTATTTCCAAAACAAAAACATTCCTAGTGTGAAAGAAAAAAACATTTTTATGAGCTGGAGGAGGTACTGAGGGGCTCCAAACAAACTTTCGTCCATCATGGACAATGACTGTTGCTTTCTGGATGTGACCTTGGCTAAACAGAGGAGCACAATGAGCAACAGACTGGTCCAGTTGTGCTGTTCCAAACAAGCACTACCTGAGGTCATTCGTGGCACTATAATGGGACCTCTTGCTCTAATGGTGGCGCTACAATATTGAGACTACTTTTTTATTTTCTTGCACTCTGTTTACTTGCCTCTCTACTTAAAGCATTTTTGCAAAGCACCACACAGTATGCAATCTTTACACGAATATAATAAATGCAAGAAGTCTGAAGGTGAGCATTTTTGCTGATATATAATTTGTTATTACTGTGTGCACATCATTACGGCCAGCACACGTGTTGCTGTCAGCGAAATCCGCATGTTTGACCACAGGAGCCAGTGAACAAATAGAAATGTGAAAATTTATTAGAAACTATACACAAAAAATGCACACAGTGTGCAGTACACATTAGTGATGTACGGGTTATAAAGTTTGCCATTGTTTTATTTCTTCTCCACTTCACTATGACCAGCGCATGTGTCACTGTCTGTGGTGTCTGCCTGTCTGACAGCAGTAAGTATACTTATGTACTAAATGTAACCATTTTAATGGCAAAACTGTTTGATGATTATACAATGTGTTGTCTTTTTTTAACCTTTCCAATGGGGCACCTTTTCAACCCATGCAGCTTCGGTAACTCTGCCAGTTTGCTTAAGGGACTGACCGGTTTGCTCTGGTTTCTTATTAACCCAGATGAACCAGCTGTGTGGACTGGCTGTGGGTGGTTGTGACATCACATAAGGGCGGGTCTTGGCATCGCCCACTCCCTGGTTTCACTCCGGTGAGTCACTGCCGATCAGCAACCGCTTGTCTTTCTTGTTTCCATTGTCACGGGGGTGTGTTTGGATACCCTTGGTTTGTTCCTCTGGACTCCTCAAATTCATCTTTGCTGCCACTTGATTTCCATACCAGACCTTGGGAATACACCACACAGCCACACCCATAAAGGTCAACTTCTATCAAAAACCTGTTTGCTAGCTACTTTTTTCACCTTAGAAACATCTCCAGTGAATAAAATAACTTTTACATTAGTGGAGGCTTTCATCAATATGTCACATCTATTTTTTTTTTCCATTTATAAAGTAATTTGACAGAACAAAAGCCTTTTTCCACATATAGGCCCCTTATGAGGCATAAATTTTCAAACTTTTCTGCCCATATAAAATATTTTTATTCTATTAAAATGATTTATTGACTTTTTGGCATATAAATTAGATGTTTGGCTCCATTTGCTGAAAACATCCTTGGCTCACAGCCATGCCGTGAGGTGTCTTCTGTTGATCTATAGATAATTGCAAATGATTCACTCTTCAATAACGCCATCTAACAGTTGCAATTTTATGCAAAGTAATGAAAACTTGTCAAATGCAGTTGGTGTGACTTTTTCTTGGAAAGCTGCTCTGCTAGATGAGCTGGGTTTGGGATGCTGTTAATGTGGATGAAAAGTGTTGCAATAGACATCTCAAAGTAAAGGCAACATGAGGTCTGCAGGAAGTCCACTCTTCAGGTTTTTTTGATCAGAATGTTTGTTTTAGGCAAGGAAAATTTTACCACTGTTTCCTTAGTGTACGTTACAGCCACACAGTATTGCTTATTTACCCCTGACACTTTTCACCAAGGTGACATTAAATGTTAGGTCTGAGCACTAAGCTGTGTACACTGATTTACCCATTTGGTCAGGAGAGGAGAAAACAGGAGCCAGAATTCAAACTCACTTTCATCAGTTGCAACTCTGACAACTATGCCACCTGCTGTCCTGGTTGTGTACAGCTTCAGGGCACTCTTGCATGAATGAGAAATGCTGTGAGTTTGCACTCTGTTTTTGCCCGTTTACAAAGCCATCAAGGTGACTGTGAAGACCCTGGCCTTGTACAAGACCTCCTGTCCCTGTTCTCCATTAGCTCCCTGAATGTGTGTGTGTGTGTGTTTTTGTGGAAGAAAAGCACGCTGTCCTAGCGTGGTGACCCAGAGGTAAGGGGGAACTGGAGGAAAGGTGACTGACAAATCACAGCCCCATGGTTACTGAGTAATCAGCCCCCTCTGGTGCCAGTAGACCCTCTGTGTGTGTGTGTGTGTGTGTGTGTGTGTGTGTTTCATGTGAGTGTCCTTCCAGGTACACCACTATGTAAAAATCAGCACCTACCAAAAGTGCAGGGGTCAGGGGGGACATGTTCAGATGGATTGAACACTGGGAACATCACCAAGCTGTCAGTAATTACACACTGTTAACATCTGGAAGAACATGCTTGGGGAGTGTGGGTTGGACAAAGAAGGATCTAAGGGATATGTTTATTTATTTATTTATTTGTGCGCATGCTTATTTTATACAAAGAAGAACTCTTCAGAACTTATTTTTTTACTCAACACCATTTTCAGAGTTTCTTTTTGTTTCATTTGTGTTCCAGTTTGTTCCAATCTGGTTATAAATACCTTTCTGGAAGGTGCAACAGGATGGCTTTTCCTGGGATTTCATCTGGCATCCTTGAACCAGGGCAATACCTGCTGGCCCTGCATCACTTGATTCGTCACGAGCTGTTTTGCTTCCGCACATCAAACTTTCGAGAGGGACTTCAAAACGGTTGTCGCCAGCAGCCCAAAAAGAATAGCACGTGAAAAGGCCCCCTTGTCCCCGCAGCTGCACCAGCGCTCTATTTGCAGACCTTGGCACAGAGGAAAATGAAAACACAACAACTGTGTCCGTGAACCTCAATGTCGCTATGGAAGAGCAGAACAACGTCCCCCAGAATGAGCCAGCCCTGTGGCTACCGGCCATTCGGCCTAAACTCGTTCTCACCTCTCTGTGCGGAAATGACACCTCTGCCTCATGCACAGTAATACTAACTGTGACTTGGAGGGGGGATTAATAAAAGGGAGCGCATTGTGTGTGACTACTGACAGTGCCGCGAATAGCTCAGAGTGTAGTCACACTAAAGTCATGTAGCCACGTCTATGAATGAACATCTCTCTCTTGTTTTATGGTTCACCAGTTCCTCCAAAGCCGCAGGCCTTGGACCAGTGACAAGTGTTGGCAGTTGTACAGCATTTTATTTATTCATTTTTTGGCCTACAATATTGTCTCAATGTGTATTTAAACTACACTACCTACATGACTCTATTTCATACCACCATATACATTATTCAAACCAGCTTTTTTTTTTATTTTCCCCTCCCTGCTTTTCGGAGTCAGGTCACCTACTGTACTGTATAACATGTCCTGTTTGTTACACATTCACATTTACGTTCTCCAAAGTTAGTTATGCAGATTTATAAATTTGTACAGCTGCATTATTTTTTCCATGTTAAATCATGTACCTTGATCAAAGGTACAACAGCAGGAGGGAGTTTGAACCTGGGCTGTTAGAGTCCAAAGGTGGTGGATCTATACAATATGTTACCTGGTGATCCATTAAAATTAAATAATGTTCAGTGTATCAGTGTGTTCAGTGCTGGAAGAGAAGGTGAAGAGAGGAGAGAAAATGTAAATTCAGGGTTGGGGTTCTAGCACCTGCACTTGAGGCCACAAAAATCAAAGTGTTTGTCTTGATCAGGTCAAAAAAATGTATGACTTTTCTTATTTTAGACTCTATTTCTGACTTTTGCAGAAAATGTCACTGGATCGGTCCAGCCTGGTAACCTGATCGAATGGTCATCTTAAGATGACCACTTAAGAGAAGGAGATCTCCTTAATGCTGCAGGCCTTAATGCTTAACACCTGTTGTGGATTTTCCAGATTCAGAATATTTAAGCATCAGTGGTCATATTTTCCTGAGAAGTGGTCAGGTTTGTTTTGTCTTATCTGGGGGAAAACCAAAGAGGTTGGCCAGCAGGCCGGTAGGGGTTGATGTTTTAAATTATGTAACTGATTGTGATCACGTTCCAGGAAAGCGCGTACAACAAGTTCACATAGGATGTTAAGCACACATGAAAAGTTTGCTCAATAACCTTGAAAGCACCATGGGGCACATTGTGGGATCCGATGGCAAGCGCGGGGGGGGGGGGTGAAGTCATCAGATGATGAGCTTTGACGGCATAATACCCAGATACCTCACACCGCTTTATCTGTGCTACGTCTTGAGCCAAATCTCAGCACTTTGAAGAACCTGGGAATGCTCAACGTTTAAGTCACTGGGCAATTATCTTGGATTATGGAGGTAAACCATGTCTAGGCCTGCTCACCGTTAAAAAGGAACTTCTTGAGAAATATTGTTGCATTACAAGTTTGAAGTAGGTTTGTACAGTTTTTTGATTGGAATCAAAACTGAACACATTCTGCTTGTAGGAGCACTGTTGGAAGTTCTGTTTTCTGTTCTGAGAAACCTCACAGCTCTTTAAATCTCCCCCAGAATTGTGGATCCTCTCCAAAATCAATCAGAATTCGATTCGGCTTCCTAACTGTGGCAAGAACGAGACAACAAAGCCTGTATACAAGGGTCCCTTTGAATCATGGCTCCCCATGTGTGCAGTTTCCCATGTGCTCCTCAAACATTGAACTTCAGGTTTTGTTTAGGTTTCTCTGAAATGCGTGGCTGTATGGGTGACTGTATGTGCCCCGTGACATCAGCCTCGCTCCACAGGCCATCACCCTCAGATGGTGAGATGAATACACTGAGTGCAGAACGTCCAGCATCAGGTGGCCAGCTGGAGACACAATATGTTCCTTCTAGTCATATCTTAGTAGATAACATTACGCAATCCAGAGCTCTAGCACTAGAAATTCCCCAACTATCACCACTGTAACGTCAATATCAGTGCTGATTCTTGTTGTAAAAGGATAGCTTGGTAAAGGCTGGCTTTTCAAGTGAATCTGCCTCGGATATGAGAAAGTTTTTTCTTGAATGCTGCACCAGAGTCATTCGACTGACTACAGAACAGAACCGAGTCACTGAATCGGGTCTCAGAATCAGCATATGGCCCCCTCCCACCTAACACATTTGTACCCAAGAGAACTTAAGGTAAGGTGTATTCTCATGAACTGGAACAGTTTCATTCCGCACGCTGTTATGTTCATGAACAGCTGATTTGTTTGTCTGTGCAATTTTCCCCTTATAATATTTATTTTTGCTTATAATGTTTATTACTCCCTCATAATATTTATTCTCACTTTCATTCTCCTGCACTGTCATGCACCTTTGCATTTGTTGTATGCTTGTACGTATGTGTGTATGTTGTGTTGTCTTATGCACACTGAGAGCCACAGGAAACCGAAGCCATGTTCCCTGCAAGTGTGAGCACACTTGGGCAATAAATCTGCTTCTGATTCTGAAGATGTGATTACATTATTTGTAATATTACATTATTATACATTATTTCCAATTTTATTCCTTCCTGAGCTGTCAAACCTACACACCATTTATGCTGAAGTGCTACCAAATCACATTAAAATGGATACAATTACTGCAAAACTTCTAGCACTTGAAAGAAGACATACAAAGTGTAAGTCATTATTCTTCCCTAGGTCTTTAGGTTGAAACTCCTGGATGGCTTTGAAGCCAGGTTGTCCGCACGTTTGGAAGTGTTGATAGAGTGGATGATCAAAACCAAACGGTCAATGTGGTGGCTGTTCCAAACGCAAACCTCCCCTTCAGGGTGTCCTTGAGCAGGTTGAACCTGTAGAAGATGAGGGTGCAGGCCAAAGATGGTGAGTAGGCTGTTACCTTCAATCACAATGCACAGACTGTGGTGTAACATGGCGGCCTACTATGTGGAGCAGTCACTGTACAATACTGACCCTGCATGCTGAACCCAACAGACCAACAAACAGCAGCAGTGAGAAGTGAATCCTCTTGCTGGAAATGTGGTTTTTCCCCAAAGGTTTTCACTTAAGAATTTTGACAAATACATGAGCTCACATCTGTTCCCAGCTCCTCTGTAGCATTTTCCAGAAATGTAGAGCACTTGTGGCTTGCGTTGCTGTCACCCTTTCGTCCAGTTTATCATACACGGTTTTATTTTTCCAAATGAAAAATATCCTTCTTTTTGACTGCTACTGCAGCTCAAGCCCTGAATGGATTTCAGTCGTTCACATTTACTCATTTAGTCGATGCTTTTTTCCAGTGTTATGCAAAACTCAGGGTGTGCAAGAGTATTTGGGGTACAAAGTCTTTATTAGTGCTTCTAAATATACTTTAGATACAGTGCGTAACAATAACTGTGTTTTAAAAGCCACGCAAGAGAAAGTAGCACTAACTTTTTGTTGCATTTCCTCCTTTTTGGAGTAAAGGGGTTCTTGTCTTACTCAGTGTCACAGTTGGCTGGCGATAGCAGAGTTGCTGATGCCTGTGTGTGGATGGAGACGGAGATTTCGTTCAAAAATTAAGGCAAAAGCGGCGTGCGTGTTACTGAGCATTTGTCCAGCCGCTTTGCTGACAGTGGGGGGGGGGGGTACGGACGAGATTGCTTACTGAAATGCAACTGCCATGCATTTTTATAAGATTCAACAAAAACTGGGAGGGGGGTGGATGGCTCATCTGTCTGTGTGTCATGCCCAGTCTCAGATGCAAAGCTCAGTGGCAACCTGCCATCAGGATCTGTCAACTGTGAGTCAAACCTGGCGCTTGTGTCAGCCCCCAGTAGGCCGCACTGGGCACTGATGTCATCTAGGATTCCTGGTGTGAAGGACGGTTGAAGAAAACTGACGCCAATCAGTTGAGGAAAAGATGTACTCCTATCCTCTGGCCTCCAGGATTCAGCACAACGTAAACATGAACATCTGAGCCATTTTGGATAACAGTGTGTAGCTAAATTAATATCTATTTAAAAAACAGCATTAATACCTTTATGGCTTAACGTGGTTGTGAGCCTTATGCTCCATGGGAAATATTATCTAGCGCCACCTTTTCACACTTTGCCGCACGTAATGTGGGACTGTGGCCCGATCCAAAAATGATTCAGTAGCAGGGTCTCAGTCAAAAGGAGGGCCTGTGTCTTTTTTCCATTAAATTTCACTCCATCATACCTCCTCGTGGACATAAAAATGCACCAAAGTGCCATTTGTGCCTGGTAATTACCTGTGTTTATCAGCAGCCCTTTTAAATCGTGACACATCTGTGGGCTCAGGTTTCACATTCCTTGCCCTCAAAAAGCACTAAAACTAAATTTAGAGGAAACCTAAAATACGTGCCTGCTTTTAGGACTTGAAACCAGTTGGTGCTTTTCTGCTGGTTGAAAGCCTGTTTTTGTTTAAAATGACAGCTTAGTTTGAGTCTGATAATGGCTGCAGACATTATTTACCCCTCAATCCTTTCAAATTCTTTGGCAGCCACATTTCTGAGCAGCTTGCTGTCACATTTACTCGCATTGCCAGTCACCAGCAGCCCCTTTTTAGAAGGTACTTACAAAATGTCATCGCTGACTCTCCTTCTGGATTCCAGGCCCTGTTGAGCAGGTGACAGCAAATAAGCGCTTATCAGTGTCTCCCGTGCTCACTTACAGCTTAGTCTGAGGCTCGGTGTTTGGGTCTTGGTGAGCTGGCTGCCAAATTCTCGACTCACTGGAAAACATGTGAGGTGAATTCCAGATCAGTCCTAGAGCATTGGCCTCAAAGACTACCAACACTTATTTGCCAAATGTTCCTTCAGGGGAATGCACTTCATAAACTAAACATTATTGTTCTCTTGTGTATGGTTTTTGAAGGAAGGAGATTTTAAGAAATAAGGATGATAATAGTAATAATAGCGAAAAAAATAATAATAGAGGACATCTAAAATATGCTATTTGGTTGGAGTTATTATTATTATTATTATTATTATTATTTGTGTGAACAGCATTAGGTTTACTAAACCTGTAAAAATGTCACAGTTGTGGACTGGATGTGTTTGTTCCTTTTCTTCTTCCTTCTCTATTCTGAATCTGTTGTGGGGATTGCATTGCAACTAAATAAGGGGAGCTCCCACCCCGTGCAAGTAAAAACCAATTCGAGTAGAAGACTTTGTTTTGGCTTTGCCACTTTTCTAATGTGAGGTGGATAAGTTGTCTGTTTTTGCACAATAGAATAGATTGCACAGTTTTTTTTTTTTTTTTTTTTTAACGTGGGACTCCTTCAGCAGTATATACTGTATATATAAACACAAATATATACTGTGTGTATATATATATATATATATATATATATTTCCCCCCTTTGGTTTTTTTCTTGGGTTGTTTTCTGAATGCCATATATTGAACACGTTCCTTTGTGTTATTCATATGCCTCCTAGCACCAACCTATTAAAAAAATTTATACATCAAGGTAATTTATTTTGGCTGAAGTTTTACAACAGGAGCTGAAATTTGAACCTGGAATATCTGACTACAAGGCTCTAACCACTATGCCACCCCAGTAACTCCCAGCCTTCCCATCTTATGTTAAAACACAGCAGAATAATTCTGCTGCTTCTAACAGAATACACTGTTTTGTACAATATTATACATTCTGCCCCAAAATTGTACAGTATATAGAGAATGCATTCATACTGCATTATTAAATCAATAGTTATGTCATGTTATACAAAGTTCAATTCAGAATATATTGTAATAACAGTCCAACCAATGTATACTTATATTTCAAGCAATTACAGTTTATTTGCCATGCCAAAGCTTCTGATTATGAGAATGCATCCTAAATTCCTAGCCAAGGCATCCCAAGAGTCAGCTGTGGAGCAGCATTTCTGAGATTTGGGAGGTTTCTCAGTGGGCTGGTTAGAACATAGCAATCGGACTGAGCAATGCAATGGTATAGCAGTGGTGTAGCTAACGGTGTAGCATGCACACACAAATACACACACAGAAGCAGAAAGGTAGCACTGAAAAAACAAGTTTAAAAATAAAATCTGCTGACAAAGGTATGTTAAAGTCCTCACAAATAAACATATTTGTAGATAAAGACAGGTGAGACACAACAACTGCACATTGTAAAATATTAGGACAACTTGTGCTCACTTTGCCAATTGTGCTGTTCAAGAATATGGTGGTTAAAATAATTTTACTGATGTACTATGACAGCCATCTATTCAATATACGCCTTCATTATTTTTGGGAAAAAACTTTTCCCTCTGCCATTTTCTTTTGATGCCATATAGACATGATGGCTTGGAGGGAAATGACAGTGCTTCAGAGTTTCTAATGGGCGGAAAGTTTACAGGTTCTCATCATATCGGGAGGCCAAAAGCATGCAAACAAGAAGGCAGCTGTAAGACACTTTTGTACCCACCTTTAGCAAGAAAACCATGCAACTACTCATTATGCAGAGGAAAATGAGTCCATGGCACTTACAGTTGAAGTCAAGTCTTACAATTAGTTGATGTTCAACCATAGAAGCCTGCAATTTTAAGGCACTTGCATTGATTTAGGCATTCATACATCTGGATAATTTGTACTGAAATGGTTTTAAGGTAAGTACATTGCTTGAGGGTGCTGTAGCTGGAGGCAGAATCCGAACCTACACGAGTTTTCGAAAATTTGGAATCACTAGTAAATTTATTCTTTTTTTATTTTTAAATTGTTTACTTCTTTTTTGAATTTTTTATTGTTTTTGAAAGGAGCTTTTTTGCGTCAAGGTGCCATGAAGCTGATTTAGAAATATGGCCTAGACATAACTAATGTTGCAAATGGCTATAACTGCCTGAAATGGCTGATTTAAAAGTTATTATTCACATAAGACTGCAAAGCCCCATTTTCAGCAGCCATTTCTCCAGCATCCTAATGCTAAACCCTTTTAGCTCATCCTTAAATAATAATGATAATGTTTATTATTTATAGGTTATTACAGAAACCTTTGCAACTGTGTTAACACAACTGATGTCTAATTCTACTCAAAAAAAACAAATTTTTGAGTAGAATTAGACATCATTCCTTAGGTTGTGAAGGGCTGCCATTCCAAACATTCATTTCTGAAGTTCAGAGCTTTCTCAAGACACACGCCTGTGTATTGTTGTTTTCCAAAATGAAGGTTGATTCAACACATGGGACTGGAAAGAAACTGAAGATTTCATGCAAAGGCATCCACTACTGTATAGAGAGAAGTGGGCAAACTGGATGTAACCAGGATAGAACAAGAAGTGAAGACCCAGATGCACCGCTGCACAACTGCACAAGTACATCAGAGTCTGCAGCTTGAGAAGCAGAAGCCTTACAGATCCTCAGCTGCCTGCTTCCTTAAATAGTGCACATAGCCAAATATTATTTACTGTATGCAGGTAAGTATTTGCTATGTAGCTGGCCAACTGCTGCAAAATAATAATTATAAAGCTTTTTTTCTTGTGCATTCAGGTTACATTTTAATTGTTTTTTTCACTTTATTTTCTATGCTCAGGTTTTTAAAAACAGAGCAAGGAGTTGAGAAAAAGAGATTTCCATGTCCTCGGACGATGATGAGGTGTTCACCCCCATGGCTGAGAACTGTGAGGGAGGTAATGTGAAACAGCTTGTATTTGGCAATGTTTTCCTGAGGGGACGACTAACGTTCTACATGTAAAGTCAGGTTATTGTTTTCAGAAAGTGAAATGGTTTTATAGTCGATTTTTCATTTCAATCAGTTTCATTCCACTTGTTTTGATGAGGATCACGGGGTGTCTTATTTTGTTTTTATGCTGACCCTTTTCTCTAAGGAAAAACCCAGTGTAAAGTTACAACCGATTCATGCAGCGAGGTGCGATTCAAGTCTGAGAACTCCAGGAGTTGAGGACTGCTCAATTTGTTTCATTTTTCATTCAGTTCCAAGGCTTGATCTGCACTATGTACATTCAAGGCTGAAAATAAGTCCAACTCTAGCAATACTTGGAGTAGCAACCATTGGTCTGGCTTTGTATTCAAAATATTGCCAGTTAAGCGCCCAAGGGGAACTGTTTAAAAGCAATACCCCACCCCCCAAACAATGCCCCCGATTTCTTCTAAATGGCTGTAAAATTTTTATAATCTGCAGCAGCAATAGCGATATTGGACATATAAATAAAGGACTGAATATAAAATGCATGTATTTTTTAAAAACAGATTTTGTACAGCTTTGCAGCTCCCAAGTGTGATTTCATTACACTTCTTTTCCTTTGCATCAGGAAAAAGTGGAGACTGAGACAGGGCGGAAGAGAGCCATACACACAAAGGGAAGCATTTAAAGGAGCGTGAGCCCAGCAAGTGGGGTCCACGGCCCCTCACAAAGTTTCTCTTTTTATTTTTTCTTTGCCAGCTGAAACTCTCAGTAGAAAATGTGCAACATCACATCTGAAAAAAACCCCTCCTTTTCCATCTCTTTGGCCACCTTAGAGCGCAGACACCCAGTGAAGGCTGGCAAGTATTCCTCCTGCAATTAAGGGATGCTGTGACTGGAGGCCAATAATGTGAAAGCACCATTGTCCCGGGGAGCGCCGCCAGCCGGCCCCCGATCGCTCACAGAATTCCACTTAACTATCTCTTTGAAATGAGGGGTGGCAAGCAAGGGCCAGACACACCAAAAAAATTTCAAAACTCCAATGTGCCGTAATGTTTCAATGTCATTTCTAAGAAGGAATAAAAGGGTGTTCATTGAGGAAAAGGGAGCAGATGTGTTCTTTATTAAAGACAGAAACAGCCCAAGTTGTTGCTGGAGTGAATGGGGTGGGGGTTGGAGGGTACTTGGTCTGCTGGCAGTGGGTGAGGAACCTGTTCCCAATCCCGTGTTCTTATTTTGTTTATGCCTTTATCTTGCATAGGTTCACATAACCCAGTAGTTCTTAGGAGCTTCACTTGTGGCCAGGAAGAATTCTCTGAGGTGCTTGCTGTTGGATCCTTGAGCTCCGGATGAAAATGGGTCTGAAAGGAATGTATTTTGAGAGCCTTCTTAAACGTAGAAAGGAATTCTTCCTCTCTGAGCAACGCAGGGAACTCATCCTACTAGAGCCGAAACTGGGATTCTACAGGAGTTCAATTTTGGGCCCCTTGTGAGTAGAACCACTTGGTTGGTTGCAAGTTGAGCACAATGAGATTTCCTTTTGTACAGCAGGGTAACTTTTACTATGTCAGTTCAGGGTAAGCACCTTGATCCAGAGTGCAGGGATTCAAACCCAGGTCTTTCTGTTACATGCTGATGGCTATAAGTATGATGTGACATGTTGCTTACGAAGCCACACACCTTTCCTCATTAAAATGTAGGAAGAGCACCGGCAAAGCCTAGCGCTGTTTGCTACAGAGGGAGAACTTGGACAGTTCCTCCGCTCAGTGGATAAAGCTTGACAAGACTGAGATCTTAATTTTCAGACCATAAGCACAGTATGTGTTGAGCCACGTTCCCTTTCTGCATGTTCTTTTGGACACTGAGTTGAGCTCAGAAGGCACAGCTTGGCTGTTTCTGTATTTTATTTAAACAGTGCAGGTGCCAAATTTCCTCATTTCCAAAGGCTCCTTGTCATACTGAACAGAAACGCTGTGGACTGCAGCCCGTGTGCCTGTCATATGCTTTTAAACACAATTAAAATTGGTATGCTGACAGGACTCTTAAGGCTTCTATTGAATTCAGCCAGCGAGAGGCAAAAAGAGGCTTCATGCGACATCTAGAGGTGCGGTACTTGTACTAATGTTCCAGTTTGGTTTTCTATGAGTGTGGCTGCTATGCCTGGCTCTGACCAGGACAATAAATGAGATGAACAAGGAGGATAGTGATTAAAAACTAAGGATGTGCCGTTTCTTTCCAAAGCCCTACACTGAAATAGCACTAGAATACCCACAGATCCTCTCGCTTAAACACCCTGCAGCCCCATCCCTGTCCTACTGCTACAAGGCTGGTTCTCACACACATACACACACACACACACACACACACACACACACACACACACACACACACACACACACACACACACAGCATACCTGGCCTTTGGTCTTAACCACTCCTTGTACTGACTTTCACTTGCATACACTGTAGCCCGTGCATGTGGTTGCATTTATTGCCCCCCCATATATGTGTGTGCATGTGTATGTTTGTGTATTTGCCATGCTTGAGTGATTGAAAGAGCAGTTGCATGCAGAAGAAAATCTGTTCTTTTATATGCAGAAGATTTTTGTATAATTTAATTTCGAGTTCTTTTATAACTTGGGATGATCCTCAATGGAAACTAAATCGGTTCCATGTTAGGAACGAAACTTGACGGCGGCTGCCTGTAAAAGCAGTAATCTGCTTTATTTTGAAGCGGCAGCCTGCTGCTCTACTCCAACAGCATGGAGCTTCACAGAGTTCTTATTTTACCTTGACCGCATCGCACTTGGATGTGCAAAGTTGCTGATTTCAACTCCAAGGGGCGGCCACTTCAGCTCTGACCATCCAACAGCATTCAAGCTTTCTCGCTTACATACCTGTTCAGCCTGCAAATATGTGTTAAAGGCATGCATGTTAAAATATGAGTCTGTGGGAGTATCAAATGGTCAGCATTTTCGGCCAAGTGCGATGGAGTGAACTCCCTCTCTTCCTCAGGGCTGCTGAATCCCTCTTAGCATCAAAAAGGGCCTCAAAATACACTCTTTCAGACCCACTTCTCTCTTGACCTTCTAACAGGTACTCAGATGAGCCCAACACTATCTGCTGTGGTTGTCTATGTATTTGCCATCCGAACGTCACTTCTACAGGCAGCTACTCGAGTGATGAGAACCAGCAACACGCACGTGTCAGACCGACAAGCTACGCTTTGATAATCCCACATTTCTGCCTGCAAGCCTTCATCTGTTTTTGATGTACTTTCATTTACTCCGTGTTGTTTTGGAGACATGTCTGACTAATGAAAAAATATAAATATAAAGGTTTAAAAGTTATAGTCTAAATATGTTTTTTATGTGTATTAATGCATGGATATGTTTATGCAGTTGCATGTTTACAGTTTGTTTAAATGTTTTAATGCACTGTATGTATAAAACGTAGTTCAGACAGCACAGTCTGTGCTTAAATGCCAGTGTGTTTGTCTCATGAAGCCAAAGTCCTACGGGTGTCCAGAAGAGTTCCTTTCCCTTGGCACTTTTCTGGCTGAAGACCCTCTTGGTATGACTGTGTAATGTAATGTGAACTTCTCCCACAGTTCCCTCACTGCATCCTGCGCTGCCACATTTACGTGCACTTTTGCCTGGATGTGGCAAATAAATTCGTGCTTGTGGGATGCATATTGAGCATCATCAGGGTGAAGATGGTGGAAAGTCCATAGCTGGCACCAGGACATGAGCGGAAAGGAGGGAGAAACTGAAATGCTGGAACAGATGGGCAGATAAACATGTAACTGGGGGGGTAGAAAGAGAAGGAAAGGGCTGCCATTGCATTGTAGGAAAGCATCACCTATGACTGTGAGCCCATGGTGGCACTGGGCTGGAAACCGTTGTCACCTCAAGAGGTTTTGACCCCACATGACCTTCTCTCTTCCTCAAGGCCTTGACTGCAACTTTGCATGCCGACTCCTCAGACAATTTTGTTCAAACTGACTGGAGTGACACTGGATTATAAACATCCATTTATTATCATTAACTGGCTCTCTAATGCAGGGTCTGGGTGGCACAGAGCCCATTGCGGAGGCATCGGGTGTGAGGAAGAGTCATCAGTCCATGTTTTCGAACTCATCATATGAACATGAGGAGAACATGCAAGAGTGAGCCATGTTCAAATGAAAACGCAAACCCACAAGACTAGAATCTATAAGCTATGCGACCCCACAGTACCACGACACCTCTGGGGGGGGGGCAATGCCACCTCCCTCTGCTTAATACAGCTCAGTATTTCTCAAGATTAAATTTGTCACCAGTACAGTGGCAGCCCCCCTGCAGATATGAACCTGAATATCCTTAGTGATTAAACCACCAATAAAGCAATAGTTCTCTTTCACACACCAGAAGGAATCAATTTCCACTTCTCCCTTTTTTATCTGTTTAAACAAAAAAGTCCTCTTTTAATGCAGCTCCCCTTGGATAGAACATCCGCATACAGATACTATTCAAGCAGCTCGAGGCGATACGGCAGTTGGAACTGCCATGCTATAACTAAGGGGCCTTGGTTCGAATCCCAGCTCCTGCAGTAGCACCCCTGTTGAAGATATTTTGTCAGAAGTTGGGCAGTGAAAGTTACCTTGCTGTATAAACTGGTAAAATAGCTATAAGCAGCGTAGTGTTCGAATCTCAAGTCACAAGTTGCCTTAGAGAAAAATGGCAGAGAAATGAATAAACAGTTTCTACAGCTGGGTAAACCTTGTCAGCTTAGTCTTAACTAAAACCTTTTTCATTAGCACTCGTCGCTCCCGTCCTGCTGAACTTTAGCGCCAATGGCGAGTTAATTTTGTTAAAGAGCGCATTTGTGCCTGGTTACTCGTACATGAGATTATCATGGAAACTCGGCGAACCCGCAGAGCCCAGGTACACAGTGGAGTTTGCTGGTGGAAAAATTGGGCCACTGGATTCGAGGGTGTGGAAATGCCAAAATATACATCTATCCCCTGCATGGAGGCTCTCAGAAAACCATTATGGTCACTTTTTAAAAAAAATCTGTTTTACTTTTCCTGGAATTATTAAAGCATGCCTATTTATTGCACACTATTTATTGCTGTTGTACAATTTGCTGTCCCTTTAACCTTATGTACTTTGGTTAATGCATCTTTATTGAGTTTTTTTCCAAAATAATGTACTATATGCTGCATTTGTATTTATAAACTACAACAGAAGAGCTCGTCCTGAGATTTGAACTTGTAACCTCTTGCTGCCAAGCTGAGGTTTTCATCCACATGCAGATGACAAGTGAACAGGAGTCTGTGAAGAGGGGCCATCCAGAGGTCAGCCTCTGGCAGCGCATCAACGCTGACGTACGGAGCTGGAACGTCAGTGTTACTTGGCCGACTGTGGAAGTGCGGGAAAGATTTTGAAGTGTGAGCTGAGCCACTGCCAGGCAGGTAGGAGCCGGAGAGGCCCATCTTCTGCTTTGTTAGAGTCGCATGCACATCTTCTAATTTTTAAATCTTTCGTTTCAGTCAGTATTATTGGTTAGTTCCCTTTTTCAAGCACAAATCTGGTGTTTGTTTGCTCTGTTGATGCAGTATTCAATGCACTTTTGTTTTAGTTATGCATTTCTCCCTGGCAACTTGCCCTTTCTGACCTCTTTAAAGCCCTCAGAAATTTCTTGTTGTGAACTCGACTTGTAAAAACCTCGATCAAAGGTACTTTAGCATGAGCTGAGACTTGAAGCTTGGCCTCGGAAAGGTGAAATTTCCACCTGGGTCCTTTGGGTCCAAGGCAGCACCTCTCACCTCTACAGTACCGGCCATCCAGAAGGAACACTGATGCTGTAATGCGTCATCTAAATATTCAAACAAAAGCCAATGTTTTTAATACTGTAAGAAATGCCTTAAGTTACATTTACAGTTCTGTTCTTCCCTGTTTTTTGCTATTTACATCTGCAATTTTTTCTCAACAACAGTTTAGTGTACATCTTATGAAAATATCTACAACATGTGATCTGTGCCACTGGATTTGAGGGTGTGGAAATGCCAAAATAGCTATAAGCAGCATAGTGTTCAAATCTTAAATCACCTGAGGCCAAATGGTGGTTCTAAGACAGAGACTGAAGAAAGGGATGAATGTCTCCAGTGAGCCTGCCTGTAGTCCCGGAATTAATCGACAGAGGAAGGGGACAGGACCTCGGGCGCCGTGTGTGCCTATGAGAAGAAGGCAGTCTCAGGCCTCAGCCAGAACTTCTTCCTCAATCATCCAAAAAGACAAATGCAGGGTGTGTGTGTGTGTGTGTGTGTGTGTGTGTGTGTGTGTGTGTGTGTGTGTGTGTGTGTGTGTCTCAGCACACAAGCTGCAGTTCACTGCACATGGTCATTCTCTGCAGTGGCTAACAGATGCCAGTCTAGTTGTCTCCTATAAACACACACACGCAGTTTTGACAACACAGCTGTGTTTGTAGCATAAAGCTGGTTCGGTTGTTCAGGACCTCAGGCCCGGAACCTGGCATGAAAACGTACCTTTTGCCGAAAACCTCTAATTTGGAAGTGTTTCTGTTGTACAGAAAACTCCTTGACTGCTCAGCCAGGGCTGCTGTGTGAGTGCTTGGTTCTTTTCCTGACTCTCCTGTTTGGTTATAGGTCCTCTTAGACCTCCTCACGTACTCTGAGAAAAGCAATCGCTCTAATGAAGCACAGTCCTCCCTGAAGCCTTGTGCCTCGGCCTCCGCACCCATGCTGTTAGGCGCCTCGCAGGGCAGCGTGTGACCTATCTGCGACTCTGATGCTGCTCCTCTCCTGGCCAGGAGACATGGTCAGCGCTGTCAGCCTGCTGAGATCCCATTATTGCCACTTTGAGAGGATAATTTGCTCAACAGTAGGAGCAAGACAAGAAAATATGGCTTGGATCCAGACAGCCACTCGCATCGATCGAGCAGCAAACAGCCTGTTCTGTGAAAAGACCTGGGCCATGTTCAGGGAGCTATCAGCTCCTATTGAAGGTCCCTAGAAGTGCTGTTTTTTCCTTGTTTTTGTGCAGCTTCCTTGCACTTTTTGTGAACCGGTACCAGCATGGAGGTTGTTTATGAGACACACATCCCTCAGCGTCCAAAAGATGCTGCCGAATGCCCAAGTCTCTTCAGATCAGGTATGATCGACTCCTTCCATATCCTCAGGTTTGTATCTACGGATAAAAGTGCACCCACCGCAGCCTGGGTCCCTTTCGGGATGAATTCATGTTTTCATGAGAGATTCTGAATTCTAAGTTAACCTTGCATTGTAATTTTGCTCAGTCCCCTGTGTGCTGCTCATAAAGGACTGGAAACATTTTGGCAACATTCTGCCATGCACACATCTCTCATTTGGAGGCTATGAAACACAATGATGCAAATGCAGATGAAAAGGAACGGCAATCACTACGCATGGCCGTATTATAGCTTTCAGCGTGTTTGTTGTGAGCACTTACATGGCTGAATGCAGTTTGGAAGTTTGGAGCCTACTAGCCCTGCCAAGTCATACACAGACAGGTTGACTCTTCCATTAAATCATTAACACGTAGCAGAATGCAGTCCGGAAGGTTTCAGTGAGTAACTCGATCGTATTTGTGGCCACCATTTATGCTAGAACTCATGGAATATTCCAGAGCCTTGCTCAGGGCATGGCTTACTTCTGCGTGTCTTTCCACAATGCTCCATTGTCCTATTGCTTGCCACTCTTGGACACAGTGAGCCAAGTGCAGTTCCTCCCGACCCCCTTCAAGGCTGCGGCCAGCTGGCTGCCACGAGACACTGCGGAGAATAAATCAGGAATTTCCTCTGCTCTCCACATTGTATTTTCACAGCCCAATTCTGCCAGCACATTCCCTCAGAAATGCCGCTCTGGCGAGAGCAGCACCTCTTTATCTCCAAAGAATGCGCATTTACGGTTTTTGCGATACCAGGAATGCACTATGTTTAGTCTTTTTATTTTTTTTTTAGAACGCGATGCTGTGCCAGAGAGAAATTGCATTTCTTGTTCACTTCCACATGGAGTTTTAATTGCATATCCGATTGTGCTCAAAGCGCTTGGGGAGGTCCACGGCTTGGCCAAGGATGGGCTTTATTTTCTGCTAGACTGTACTTAGTGATCAAAGAGACTGTATTTTATAGCGCATTTCCCAAAGTTTCAGTCGTCTTACTAAACCCAACAATAAATCTGCTGCCTTTGAGGGGACCAGGTCAGTTCCTTGTGGTACAGAAGTAAGCTGAAGTGGAGATTAAAGAACACCATACTGGCATTCTGGCTCCTCAAATTATGAACACCACTGGGACCAGAAGAATGTCCAGACCTATTCATAACCCTAATGTCGCTTTTACCACTTAGTAACAATCTATAAAATGGTTAATAAATCAAATGTGGTTTGGGTTTTGTAAAAAATGTCAATATAGCTGTAACAAATTAAAATCAAACTGCACACATTTTTGTACTCATCTTTTATTGACTGTAAGCTACACTAAATTTATCGGTAAACTAAAAGGACCGTAAATAACCCCTGGTCAGTGAGGATTCTCAACTGATTCATCCCACAGTAATCCTCACTTTTCTACTAACACTCAGGTTCAGCAGGAAACACCACACTTTTTCCAGTTTCAGTGTGTTTCCCTGCCAGCTCACTCCCGGGCCTGCAAATCTAGGCTCCATTTGCTGTAAAATTAGAATGTATGTGATGAAAGTGCAATTAATGAAAATTTATTAAAATAAAAATGCAAAAATTCACAGTATAAGGAGAGATTCCTCAGAAGTGTTTTCAGGGCACAGCAGTAAGACCCAACAAGAAACCTTACTTAGCAACCTGAAGGCTCAAGGTCAGTGCCTGTAACCTCTGTACTGTCTGCTTACCAGGATGCAACCCTAAAAAAGACTGAAAAACTACAACCCCAAATTAGAAAAAGTTGGGACAGCGTGGAAAATGCTAATAAAAAGAAAAAAACATGGTGATTCTTGCATTTTCTTTGACTTTTACTTCATTGCAGACAGTATGAGCCCAAGATATTTCATGTTTTGTCTGGTCAACTAACATTTCATTTGTTAATATACATCCATTCCTTCATTTCAGGCCTGCAACACATTCCAAAAAAAGTAAAGCATTTACCACTTTGTAATGTTGGCATTCCTTCTCACAACACTTAAAAAATGGCTTGGCACTGAGAATACCAAGCAATGAAGCATTTCACATGTTGTTTTGTCCCGTTCTTCCTCCAAACACGTCTTAAGGTTTACAACAGTACGGGGTTGTCGCATTTTTCATTTCAAAATTCTCCACACATTTTCTATTGGGAACAGGTCAGGACTGTAGGCAGGCCAGTCCAGTACCTGTACTCTCTTCTTCTGCAGCCATGCCTTTGTAATGTGTGTAGAATGTGGTTTTGCATTGTCTTGTTGAAAAATGTACGGACGTCCCTGGAAAAGATGTCGTCTTAAAGGCAGCACATGTTGCTCTAAAGTCTCAATGTGCTTTTCTGCATTAATGCTGCCATCACAGAAGTGTAAATTACCTTTGCCAAGGGCACTGACACAAACCCATACCATGACAGACCCTAGCTTTTGGACTTGTTGCTGATAACAGTCTGGATGGTCTTTTTCGTCTTTGGTCCGGAGCACACGGCATCCATTTCTTACCAACAAAATCTGGAACACTGATTTGGCCGACCACAATACACGTTTTCACTGTGTGACGGGCCATCCCAGATGCCTCTGGGCCCAGAGAAGTGGATGCCACTTCTGGACATGGTTAACATAAGGCTTCTTTTTTGCACAATTTTAAGTGGCATTTGTGAATGTAACTCCGTATTGTAGTGCTTGACAAAGGTTTGCCAAAGTAGTACCTTGCCCATGTAGTTATACCAGCTATTGATGAATGACAGTTCTTGATGCGGTTCCATCCATCTGAGGGATCGGAGATCACAGGTGTTCAGCTTAGGCTTGCACCCTTGCCCTTTACACATTGAAATTCCTCCAGATTCCTTGAATCATTCAATGATATTTTGCCCTGTGGAGGGAGAAACATGCAAATCCCTTCCGATCTTTGTTTGAGAAACAATGTTTTTAAACATTTTAATAATTTTCTCACGCATTTCTTGACAAACTGGCGATCCTCTGCCTACCTTTGTGCCTCAAAGACTCAGCTTTTCGTGAATACTGCTTTTGTACCAAATCATGATGACAATCACCTGTTCACATTGCCTGTTGGAAATCACATTATTATTTAATATTTTTTACCTCATTACCAGCGCTAAATTCCCCCATTCCAACTTTTTTTTGGAATTTGTTGCAGGCCTGAAATGTAGGAATGGATGCACATTAACAAATGAAATGTTAGTTGACCAGACAAAACATGAAACATCTTGAGTTCATACTGCCTGCAAAGAAATAAAAGTCAGAGTAGATGTACAAATCACTGCATTTTTTAAAATTTTATTTGGATTTTCTATAATGTCTCATCTTTTTCTGATTTGGGGTTGTAGAGTGAATTTGTCTTCCTGTCTTCTTGTATTTTACTGCTACTACTTTCTGGATTCCTTCATTGTCACATTCAGGCTGTGGGCACCACCAAAGACTCACAAACTGCAATTAGATGCGATTACTGGGAAACCTAGACGTCTGACTGTTGACATCACTGGCACATAAAAGTCCATTTGTTTTTGTGAGGTTGGACTGAAAACGCAGTGGCATTGCAGACGAATAAGGACACAAACCAGAAGACGGACCATTGTCTTCTGGGACTTGGTTGTTTTTAACACATATCATCTTTTCCTCCCCCACAACTCCACCCAGTTCATCAGACACCCCGGTTCTGGTGCCCTGGTCCCATGGTGAAAGCCTGGGTGATAAGTAAATGAAATAAAATCAGAGTGTTACAATGTGTACGTATCAGTACAGAACTGAGAGCAACAACATCGGTTACTATCATCAATACTGATAAAAATATAAAGTATACGCTGGACCTTGCGCAACACCCTATGGTGGTTTCAAGTTTTTGCTAACAGAGCTCTTGGCAGACATCTTGGAGTTGGACACTTACCACCTCTGTGTATCACAAAGTGTATTTGTGTGTATTCATGCTTTTCCAGGACATGTGTGTACACTGGACCTGGACTTTTTGACCAGAGCAGGGTCAGCGGTGGTGCTTGAAACACACCCCATCCATGAATGAATCACCTTCAGCGAGATGTTCTGGATGTTTTGATGACAGCGGTCGCCAACGAGGAGTCTCACGGCCCATCGTGCATTTCTATAAATGCTGCATTACATAAGGCCTTGGGCACAGCAGCATTGCCATTGGCTGGCAGTACATTATTTGTATTACTGTATGCTCTGCAGAGAGGCTGTCCATAGACCCTCATCACCATGAGGCCTTGAATGTAATCACCTGAATGAATTAAAAGCCATATCAATGTTTTCGCAGTAATTTTTCCCGGCATGTTTTTGTATTTATCCTTGGGATTGTGAAATTGTATAGCAGCACTTTTATCCCCAGTCATCTGTAAAATTCAAACTTTGCTGGCACAACCACAAACCCCAGTCCCTGCTTGAAGTTAGCTGGCCCTCACTGACCTGTGCGAAGCCAGAACCACACTTCCATCTCAAAAGCCCTGCTGCTGTAGAGGAGACAACCTTAAAAGAGCCATAACACTTTTGCTGCTAATGCTTTAGTTGTCACAAATATTATTCTGCTCAATTATTCAGGATCAAATGGGGCCATGAAATACAGCACACTGCTCGGATAACAAGGTAAACACATGTGGCCCCTGTTTAGTCTTCCATGCAGTCGGCGTAACTGGCCATCCTGTTGAATTTATTCTGAGCACAACGCATGAGAACCATAACAGAATCCAAAGCATCACCTGACCCTAGTTATTCAACTAAATGTGTAAATAATGTAATGTGCCAGACAGGGTTACGCAAGGAAATGTCCAAAAGACAACACTGAGCCAAACGGAAAGCCTAACCTCTGAGTGATGGACAAGACAGACAGAGACAGAGGCACGTAAGGGCAATATTTACTTTAAGTGGGTGCCTTATCAGCATCCAAATGACAGGACTGGGAGGAAAGAATGAGGGGAGTCTGCGATAGGCCAAGTTCTCAGAATTGTCAATACAATGAGATGGTCCCATGGTATCAACATATTCCTGGAAGTCTATTCCCTCTGGCTTGGTGGATTCTGTAAGGGAGAAGAGGCGCAGGCAACAGGGTTTGAGGTGGTGGATGATATGGAGGTTTAGGCTGAGCAGCGGGAGCCCTGCAGGCATTTCAGAGAACCTCTTGTTCCAGACATTCAACCCCGTGGCCTTCCGAACCAACTCCTCATGTTCCCCCCTCTTCACCCCCCTCTTTAAATTTAGTCTGCTGTTTGCAGCGGCGTAGCTCCAGCGCCTCCGCACCACAGCAAAGACAACACGTTGCTAAACTCCTGAAGGGGGACAGGTGGCACTGATAATCCAGGCTAATTTACCCATCCTGGGTGTTGGATGTATAGAAGCTTCTAGAAAGCAAAACGTGCAATGTCAGTGTGAAAGTTGAACTCGGGCAAACTTCTTCAGGTCTCAGAGCATCATGTTGTCCTCACATTTATTCACTGACATAAGAGGTGAAAAAGTGGCTTGGGTGCTTTGCAGGTTAGAGTCTCGCAGTTGATGCTACGTTCCAGTGGTAGGCAAGTCTCACTTCTCCTTTGCCTTCCATCTGCACAGTTAAGAGAGAGTAAGTGACATGCTGGCTTCGAAGGGAAATTTGAAACGGAAGTCAATTCTCTGGTTTACTGTTTGATCAGAGGCTTCGGCGGATGGGACTCAAGCTGGGAAACTGTTTGGGTTTGAAAGCCCGGAGTTAGAAATTACAGACTAAACAGGGGTGCTGAAACAAACCCAGAAGCAGGGGTCTGGTTGAGATAGCAGGATCATGGCCTTGAGATTCAAATGGCTTTCAGAGGAATTCTGGGAAGTTCAGGGAAGTGTGGAGGAGCTGGTGGATGTGTGGAAACATTAGTATGCAAGAAAGCTGGAAGCGCTTTAACTCTGTTACTGGGATAGAAGTTATGCCCATTTCCTCTGCTGCAGTACCTAAGAGGGATTCCTGAGTTATGGTGAACGTTGTTTAGTACAAACCGGCTCCCATTCTGTTTCCAGCCTCCCCCATGACTCCAACTTATTTACAAAAGGCCTTTGAAGAGCTGAACAACAGTGAGAAAGAGAGAGATGGGTGTAGGACAGAGTTGATGTTATCCAGAACCAGTGACACTGTAAGGTGGGACTGTCTGATGTTCTGTCCCTGACTATGGACCAGACTTTACACCAGAATGTGTAAATCCCTCTATGTGGCAGCTGTGGACATGGATGGGAATCTTTATTTGACTAATAATGCAGTCCAACATGACTTAGGATGTTAGATAAACTTTACAGTGATTCATTTATGGAGTACAGTAATTCCAAATAAGTTCCTTAACCAAGAACTTGAAGGGCATGGTTGTAATTTTCATTATATCATCCAGCTGCTTAACCTTTCCAGGTTGAGTGCTTACTTGTCCCAAGGTAGGCCTGGGCCCTTCAACTTGCAGTCGACCTTTGAAGAGTTTGTATACCACCTATATGAGGATAGTATAGGGTCGGGTACAACTTTATTGATCCCTACAAGGAAATTTGGGCTACAGAGCTGAACTCAAAAGACACATAACACAAGACATCCATAATACATACAAAAATAAATAAATAAATGACATAAGGAAAGAATAATAACATAAAATAAATAACCAGTTAACAACAGCCTGCCATATTAGCCTCATCTGTACTGTATATCTCCATTCTTTATACTGTATCTCTAAACATAACCCTATCACTACTCTCTCAAAAGTACCTTTAACTTCTTCAAATTCTGCTATAAACAGATTCTGGGTAGTAGAGGTACAATAAATCATCATCACAACCACCTCTTGGTTTGTTCACTCTTCAGGGTGTTTGACTCAAGGACCAAATGTGGGTATTGGACTCACCAGACACCATTCGGGCTGCCAAGAGGTCTTCAGCAATGGCTGGTTACATTCACTTTTCCCAAAGTCAGATCTAGTGGGGCTGCAAAGCACCAGAGAGCTCCTAACCCAGCAATGTAAGACCATCTGGGCTTTGGAGAAGGTAAAGTTATTTATTATTTTTGGTAAAGGGCTACAGGAAAGAAATGTTTCACAACTTCCCATATTTGTGTAAAAGAATAGCAATTTTTAGACATTTTTGGAAGTGGGACCTGAAAAGATGGAGAAAATTTCAGTTTAATATCTCAGACAGCAAACATAAAAAAGAAACCACGGACAGAGGCCAAGGGGTATAGACGTGCACCGAGACATGACTGCGTCAAAACCAAAACATGTGTTTTCTAAGCACTCTTCAAAAGATGCCTGACTTTACCGATGCTAAAGCCTCTGTTTCAGATAAAAAGGAAAGCAGGTTTTAAACAGCTTAAAGCAGGTTCGGCGGATCCAGGTATGTTGTAGGTTTGCTGGAGAACAGCAGCGCCTGGTGGTGATCGGATGCAACTGCAGCTCTGCCTGCACCGTGTAAACGCGTTATTGCGATTTACAGACCTGGGAACGAATTTCAGGGCAGTCACGTCTCTGAAAGCTGCATATGTTCACTTACACTATTACCACCAGATATCAAAAGTACTAAATTGGGCCCGAATCCTGTCAGAAAATCTTCTTGTCCTCTCCATGAAAGCAAAGTAAATATCAAATGTTCTGAAGGTTTAAAGTAATTGAAGGTTAAAGAGGAGCGTTCCTGCGTTTTTTTGAACAAGTTTGGGATTTTCACTTTGGATATGAAATCAACTCTTGTATCAGAGTTAACCTTGATTTCTTCACCAATGTAAAAAATACGTTGCATTTTTCAAAATAAATGTCCAGTGTGAAAAAATTGCTTTTTTTGCAAAAAAAGCCAGAGCTTTGCAGTGAACACAGGGAGGCCTCTCCAGTGAACTTTGCTTAGTATAAGTTCACCATCACCCGACACCCACTAGATGACAGTGCTGCATTTATTATGCTCCTTTTTGAAAAGTTGTGCGTGGTTATCCAGTGGTCCAGACAACAATTAGATTTTTCACATCAGTTTCTCTTTGCTTTTTGCTGAAAATTTGTTGGTTTCAGGCAAATTCGTCAATAATTCATACAGCAAGAACTGCAGAGAACAATGACTATGGGAAAACTTTAAGTCCAGTCCCCCAAGCTAAAGCCAGGGAGCTTACTCACATCACCCTTAGGGGGGCTTTTAGTATCTCAGCATCCCACCGACAACCCTAAAGATGCTGAAAGTTTAATTGTGAGACAGGAAACCAGTGTAAGGTATTAAAAAATGCCTCTGAGATGAGTTTGGCAGGAGAAAAGTAGAAATTAAGAGGACTGAAAGGGGAGAGGAGAAGAACTGACACATTTTTTCAGCACAGTTAGTCAAGCAGAGCTGAAGTTTTGGAACACAATAGTTGTCATGGCACTACAAACCTGCTCAATTCCTTGCCGTGTTGGAAAGCCTCCTATGCCCCCCACTTTGTCTGCCTTCCCCTCTTTCTCCCTCTTCTTTTCACCCCCCACGCCCATTTAATTACCTTTAAATGACTTCCACTTGCATTTGGTCACGAGTTTAGTCTGCTGATATTTAATTTCATGGAATTATGATTAAGTTCACTGCAAGCTGCCTATTAAATCCAATGGTGTCTGATGGAACAGAAGCCGAACAACCAAAAGGGAACAGTGGGTGACCTTGTGGTTTTCTTCTTGCTATTTGTTGCAAAGTTCTCAGTTTGAATCTCTTGTCTTGCTGAATTACCCTTGATTGGTGTACTTAGCGTCAGTTTTATGGTAAAAATTACTCATTTGTGTAAATGGGCAAATTTCTGTGAGAATATTAACTCACATTACAGACAATCACCGAATCCAGCCGCAAGGGGATGCACAAACTAGTGCATGTCTTTGTGCCGGTCCCAAGCCCGGAAATGGAGAGGGTTGCGTCAGGAAGGGCATCCGGCGTAAAAATTTTTGCCAAACTAAATATGCGGACAAAAATAGAAATTTCCAAACCGGATCGGTCGAGGCCCGGGTTAACAACGACCGCCACCAGCACTGCTAGCCGACAGGGTGCTGGCGGAAATTGGGCTACTGCCGGCCAAAGAAGGAGGAAGAGAGGAGGAAGGCATGTCAGGAGGAAGGAGGAGAGGAGGAAGGTTAAGAGAGTGGATGTGAGGATAGGAACTTTGAATGTTGGTAGTATGACTGGTAAAGGGAGAGAGCTTGCAGATATGATGGAGAGAAGGAAGGTTGATATATTGTGTGTGCAAGAGACCAAATGGAAGGGGAGTAAGGCTAGGTGCATCGGAGCGGGGTTTAAACTGTTTTACCATGGTGTGGATGGGAGGAGAAATGGGGTAGGGATTATCCTGAAGGAACAGTATGTAAAGAGTGTCTTGGAGGTGAAGCGAGTGTCTGACAGAGTGATGGTTATGAAACTGGAAATTGATGGTGTGATGCTGAATGTTGTTAGTGCATATGCCCCGCAAGTTGGGTGTGAGATGGATGTGAAAGAAGAATTCTGGAGTGATATGGATGAAGTGGCGAGGAGTGTACCTGAGGGAGAGAGAGTGGTGATTGGAGCGGATTTCAATGGACATGTTGGGGAAGGAAACAGAGGAGATGAGGAGGTGATGGGTAGATATGGTGTCAAGGAGAGGAATGCAGAAGGTCAGATGATAGTGGATTTTGCAAAAAGGATGGACATGGCTGTGGTAAACACGTATTTTAAGAAGAGGGAGGAACACAGGGTGACGTACAAGAGTGGAGGAAGATGCACACAGGTGGACTATATCTTACGCAGGAGGGCCAGACTGAAGGAGACTGTAGACTGTAAAGTGGTGGCAGGGGAAAGCGTAGTTAGGCAGCATAGGATGGTGGTTTGTAGGATGACATTGGAGATCAAAAAGAGAAGGAGAGTGAGGGCAGAACCAAGGATCAAATGGTGGAAGTTGGAAAAGGAAAACTATAAGGTGGAGTTCAGGGAGGAATTAAGACAGGCACTGGGTGGCAGTGAAAAGTTACCAGTGAGCTGGACATCTACAGCAGAAGTGGTAAGGGAGACAGCTAGAAAGGTGCTTGGTGTGGCATCGGGACAAAGGAAGGAGGACAAGGAAACCTGGTGGTGGAATGAAGAAGTACAGGAGAGTATACAGAGGAAGAGGCTGGCGAAGAAGAAGTGGGATAGACAGAGAGATGAAGAATGTAGACAGGAGTACAAGGAGATGAGGCGTAGGGCGAAGAGAGAGGTGGCAAAGGCTAAAGAGAAGGCTTATGGTGAATTGTATGAGAGGTTGGACACTAAGGAGGGAGAAAAGAACCTGTACCGATTGGCTAGGCAGAGGGACCGAGCTGGGAAAGATGTGCAGCAGGTTAGGGTGATAAAGGATAGCAATGGAAACGTACTCACAAGCGAGGAGAGTGTGTTGAGCAGATGGAAAGAGTACTTTGAGGGGTTGATGAATAAAGAGAACGAGAGAGAGAGAAGACTGGATGATGTAGGGACTATGAATAGGGGAGTGCAATGGATTAGCAAGGAGGAAGTTAGGACAGCTATGAAGAGGATGAAGAATGGAAAGGCTGTTGGCCCAGATGACATACCTGTGGAAGCATGGAAGTGTTTAGGAGAGATGGCAGTGGAGTTTTTAACCAGATTGTTTAATGGAATCTTGGAAAGTGAGACGATGCCTGAGGAGTGGAGAAGAAGTGTACTGGTACCTATTTTTAAGAATAAAGGTGATGTGCAGAGCTGTAGTAACTACAGAGGGATAAAACTGATCAGCCATAGCATGAAGTTATGGGAAAGAGTAGTGGAAGCTAGGTTAAGAAGGGAGGTGACAATTAGTGAGCAGCAGTATGGCTTCATGCCGAGAAGGAGTACTACAGATGCGTTGTTTGCTCTGAGGATGTTGATGGAGAAGTACCGAGAAGGTAAGAAGGAGTTGCATTGTGTCTTCGTGGACTTAGAGAAAGCATATGACAGGGTACCTAGAGAGGAGCTGTGGTATTGTATGAGGAAGTCGGGTGTGCCAGAAAAGTATGTAAGAGTGGTACAGGATATGTACAAGGACAGTGTGACAGTGGTGAGGTCTGCAGTAGGAGTGACGGATGCTTTCAGGGTGGGGGTAGGATTACACCAAGGATCAGCTTTGAGTCCTTTCTTGTTTGCAATGGTAATGGACAGGTTGACAGATGAGATCAGACAGGAGGCACCGTGGACTATGATGTTTGCAGATGACATTGTGATCTGTAGTGAGAGTAGGGAGCAGGTTGAAGAGACCCTGGAGAGGTGGCGATATGCTCTAGAGAGAAGAGGAATGAAGGTCAGTAGGACTAAGACAGAATACATGTGCATAAATGAGAGGGAGGACAGAGGAATGGTGAGGATGCAGGGAATAGAGTTGGCGAAGGTGAATGAATTTAAATACTTAGGATCAACAGTCCAGAGTAATGGGGAGTGTGGAAGAGAGGTCAAGAAGAGAATGCAGGCAGGGTGGAGTGGATGGAGAAGAGTGTCAGGAGTGATCTGCGACAGAAGGGTACCAGCAAGAGTGAAAGGGAAGGTCTACAAGACGGTCGTGAGACCAGCTATGCTTTATGGGTTGGAGACGGTGGCACTGACCAAAAGACAGGAGGCAGAGCTGGAGGTGGCAGAGTTAAAGATGTTAAGGTTTGCATTGGGTGTGACGAGGATGGACAGGATTAGAAATGAGTATATTAGAGGATCAGCACAGGTTGAACGGTTTGGAGACAAAGTCAGAGAGGCGAGATTGCGTTGGTTTGGACATGTGCAGAGGAGAGATCCTGGATATATCGGGAGAAGGATGCTAGGGATGGAGTTGCCAGGCAAGAGGAAGAGAGGAAGGCCTAAGAGGAGATTTATGGATGTGGTGAAGGAGGACATGCAGGTGGTGGGGGTGACGGAGAGAGATGCAGAGGACAGGAGGAAGTGGAAGCTTTTGATCCGCTGTGGCGACCCCTAACGGGAGCGGCCGAAAGAAGAAGAAGAAGAAGAAGATTACAGACAATCACCAAATAAATAATATTTTTTTGTTTTCTTCACTCTATGATGTGGGTGTTTTTTCCACCAGATCTCCATCTTCTCTATGCCATTTTTTCTTCACTGCCCTAAAATCTCACAATATCTGCCAACACACTGACTCGACTCACACATCCGTTTCTCATCCTTCACAACAATCACAGTGAATGAGATGTCTGGCAATGATTGGCGCTGCAGTGAAATTTTACCTTCAACCATGTCATAACCCTCACTTGAAGCTGTCAAGGAAATAATAGGCTTCAGCGACCATACTGCCGGCACAAGGTTGTATAGCTTTTTTGAAGCTGCCTCGATTTACATGTGTCAAGAAATGCTTGACACCTTTGCTTTGGGAAAAGTAGAAAATAAAGGAAGGAAGCTGTAAACAAATGCGACTCATGTATCAGCGCCTGCAGACTCGAAAAGACTTGAGGTGGCCAATGGCCAGCAGATAAACACTTAGTTACTTCACATGCTTTCATTTTGTGATGGGAACCCTTGTGTTCCACAACTGCTTGGGCTCCAGCAGCTGCCTCCTTTCTATTGTCCAGGGCACCAGGGGAGTCTACCTGCTCAGCATAGCACTGTGGCTGTGGGCAGTGTGATGGATGGAGGTAATCCCTAGGAGAGATCACATCAATCTCATCTTCACAACCCCACAATTCTTCTCCTTTTGTTCTGGCTTACACAGCTCCACTCAGAACTCTTGTTGGAAGCACAAATGATGAGACTGAGGTTATCGTGCTTTGTACACATTGAGAGAAGATTGTATGTCTCCCAAGAAGCCAGGGATGCTTCGCCAATCTGGGGGAAAAGGAGAGGATCACCAACAGTCAGATGGATGGACTCAATTACAGTGATAAATGAATACACCCCATTCAACCAGGACACAAGTGAAGGACTGAACTATACAGTAAACACAGTTTGTGGTCAGAAAGTCATCAGCTCAACAGCACCTAAAATAACAGTTCATTCCGAGTTAAATTGTTTATTCAAATGAATTATAATTAACTTTTTAAAAAGGACTGCCCTACCCTGGTGCCCAGTGATTTCAGGATTGAAAGTATTGCTGTGACCCTGACTAGGACAAGCATTGAATGAAGATGGATGGATTGATAGATATTTAAAAAGTGAAAATGAATTGCTGGCTTGAGTTTACAAAAATTGTGAGTAGCATTCAAGTGTGTCTGTTTCTGTGGTTGGGAAGCCCTACTGGTGGCGGTCCAAAAATACATAAAACGCATCAGGGCTCTACTGCTCATCTACGAGGTCAACCTGAAAACTTTTTCAGTTACTGTCAGTCAAAGGCCACTGGTACAACAGGTTTTGGAACAAGCAAGTTTTCAATCCAAACAACGGCTACTTTTCGACTTTCCGCGCAACCCATTGCAGGAGAAAACCTTTGTTTTCAGGAACATGAAGAAGAGATTCTCCGCCAGGCGATGTAGCATACAGGTGCCTGGGCCGCTTTCCCATCGCAGACAGCGAGAAGCAGGTCATTTCAGAATATAAATGAGCTGGGAGACCTGCTGCACACCCCTCAGTCCTTTCGGGGGAGGGCAGGAATGAGCAGTAATACGAGGAAACCCACCCGCTCACATACCCCACCTCCCCTGTGTTTAACTCTGTAATTAGAATCTCTTTTCTGAGACAAGCTGCCGACATTCAGCCGCCAGATACCTCTGAAAGCGTCCTATTAAAGGGCTGCAGCATCAGTCTGACTTGAGTGTCACATTAAAGAATGTTACCTGGCAGCAGGGCATCATTCATGTTTGGGTCAAACCCTGTGGCTTCCGCACCTCTAGAATAAATTTGATTTCCTGTCAGAGGTAAGTGGATCAGAGATGAAGTGGGATGTGTTTATTCTTCTCGTCAGCCTTGGCTGCAGCAGCAGATGAGAAGATCATTGGCAACGGAGGACTGTCCTGACTGCGACTTGACAGTTGGAATTGGGCAACTGGTGTGGGGGAACAAAGACACATTTGAATTGCATGTCTGGCCTCAGCCCCGCTGGACCATCTGGGCTAGTGAGGCTAGTGCTTCAATGAATTTAAGACCTTGAATTGGAAAATTTGTCAAAGGTTACTTCAAGGGTTGAGATAGTAGAATTTGGAAGTTCTTATTAGGCCTCCAATTCAGGGCTCAGTAATACAAGGCTAAATATGAAATCCAGGCAGAGGTGTTCATTACTGGTGGAGCGGAAAATCTGTGCATTCAAATTAGATCCTCATGGTTCCTTCCGGGTTTCATTAAGGAACCCATTTCATCGCTGAACTCGGATCTTAAAGACTCTATATTGAGATTTGTTCTCAGTCACCTTTAAGAGCCATTTTCTCATTCAGATCGAATAGTCGGACTATTCTGTAATTGTGTGTTTGTGGAATCTGCATAGGAAATCTGTTTATAATTCAGTTTGTTTGCAAATACAACTTCACTTTTACCACAGCCAGTAATAGTTTAATAATATGCAGATGTTGCTCAGTTTATTTGCTGGACAGGGTCTGTAGAAATCTTGGCTACTGTTATACTGAATGAAAATACCTTTTTTTTATTTTAACCCTTTCATTAACTTTGCGCTAAATTACAATTAAAACCAATTTAAAATGAAAATGCATTGTCTCCGGAAACTGCTTGGCAAAGTTGTGAATAATTCATCATGCGAAGGTGCGATCTGCCTCATCCTGTCATTGATTCCTAGTACTCAGGGCCACCAGGCAGGAGCTGTAAACACTGCAGGAGCAAGCTGAATTAAAGCGGTCCTATACTGCTGCTTTGTTTGAGTGCTCTTTACTTCCACCTATCTGCTGGGCAGGCATTCGAGTTGCATTTGCATTTCAACAGACCTGTGGCAAAAAGCATAGCTGAAAAACTGCAATATTTGGAAAAAAATAAGTAAATACTTAAAAATTGTGACTTTGAAAATGTTTAAGAAAGAAAAAATCCTCTTTAATATAGTTGGTGCAAAGAGAATTTAGGAGACAGTGGTCTACAGTGTATATTGCACAGAAAGGAAGGACTCAAAATAAACTGAATTTCCAGAACTGTCTGTATGTGAACACATACTTGTGCAGTGTGTGAGACTGAATCAAGTCACACAGTTGTTTGTGTACATATCTGTGTTACCGTACGGTTCACGGAGATTACACACTGACATAAAAGAACTAAACGTCATAAACACGTCTGAGCTGTAACTGGAAACTGGGCCATCCAATTGTCAGCCATTGTCGACAGTAGAGGGGCACATTAAATATACTTTTTGAAATTGCCGGATTGAAATTACCAGGAAAAAAACAAAAGTTATCCCCCCCCAAGGATACTGTGACAATGAGGAGGGATAGTGAAGCTCTGGATATTATTTCTATTTCAGTTTCAACGATCCTTATAAAAAAACTACCTTCCCCAAAGGAGTGTGAGACTAGGATTAGGGACAGGCGGAAAGGGACGTCACTCCCAATCATCGGGGCACTAAGAGGTGGGCAGTGTGAGTCCAGCTGTGTCCTGGGACAAGAGGTGTGCTTCTGCTCATCCTTCTCCCACAGGTATATTGCCAGGCTCTCTCCCTCTCCAACTCAGCCTCAGCTTCCACCTTACTTCATCCTATCTTCCTGTTTTTTCTCTTGTTGCTAGAAGGACACATTTTCCAGAGGTGTGTATCAATTTGTCTCTGTGAGGGGTAATCAAAAAGTTTTTCATTTCTGAGAAGATAGTAAAATCCGTTCTTTTGGATCGACCCCTGTATATTCAGTTATTTGGGGGTTTATTATAGACAAGTGTCACAGTCATGTTGGCACCTTCCTAATACCACCAATCCAGCAATGTACGTATTCTATTTTATTGGAGGATGTCTCTGAAACAGCAAACTGATTAATACAGGTTACTTAATTGTTCATTGTTTTCCAAAATGGCCTGTTGTTCAGCTACTTACAGTGATTTGTTCATTTATGCAGCAGAATCATTTTTATGGGAGAAATTCATGGTAAAGGGTGGGAATCAAATTTGTGTTCTTTAGCTCTCTATCCACCTTGCCACTTGCTGTCCCTTGAAAGATGTAGCTGGCACAAATAGGACCTGAGGGAAACCACCCCCTATGAGTGTTTCTGTGTGATGACCGTCTGAGTTGACAGGTCCATTCAGCAAGTTTAAAAATAACAAGTAAGGACCCGTACCTATGAACTGCAGGTCATAACCAGACACCACATACCATCTGATGGCGGTTTAAAGGTGGTTGTTGGTTCAGGTTTCAGAGTTCGCTACTCACAGGGCTTGAAAAGAGAAAGGTCACATTAATAACATACTTCTGCAAAGTAACCCATCTTCTTTAGCCTTGTTTTACCCACATTTGTCTGCTTTGATAATTTTTTTCTTTTTAAATTCTTATTATTAACCTTGAATTTAAAGGTTTTGAACAAGGTTTTCAAAAAAGATTATAACTACTACTTCAAATACATAATACAGAATTACAGGAATTATTTTGCTGCTTGACATTCTAGTAGTACCTGACATTCATGGGGCACAAGGACTATTTGGGTAAACACTTGAAGAAGTCATAATCAAGCACAGTTCCTTATATTTCCAGCATCCTTTTTTACATGAATGCTTGTTTTCATAAATTATTCCGTGTCTTCTCAAAATTAAATCCACACTGATAAATAATCTCTGTATAATGCAGTAATAGCCATTCAGTGTGGTGTAAATATTTGCATTAAGTGCATTTAGAGCATGTCATGTAGTAAAAATAGGATATATTTTATTCTTATTCTTATATTAAATATATACTTATATTGATATAAAAATGCCATTATGTATGCAGGTGACAGGCTAACATTTATAATCTTTGAAAAGCTGAACTCTGCCACAGTCTTATGTTTAAATGTTTCTGTGTTATACACAGTAGCTTTCAAGTAACATTGGGGCAGTTCCTTAACAGTTTGGTATACATTTCCATATCTCAATGTAATATTTGTTGTTCACCGAAAGCTCCTTTACTTGAAACTATAAGCAGTGATGCCACTGTGGGACTGTACCTCACCAAATGTTTGCAGGTTCAGGTCCCAGAGTCCAGCAACCAATCATGCTCATGTGTATTTGACCCTTTCTTTGGATAAACATCCAACTGTATAAAGAAGTTCAGAACAACAAGATATAGAAATCTGCACTGTACCTCTTGAAAACCAACCAAAAATAATAAATAATGGATGTCATGTATTCTCTCTACTTTGCATAATAGCACAAGGATATATTTGGCTGCAGAGCAGCTGAGGACAAGATGGTGAGAGACATTTCTCAAGGTTGTAGCAGTTGCCACCTTCCTTGTTTCCAGCCTTATTTGCTATGCCACCTATGGGTCCACGGTACCATCCCAAGAACCCATTACCATTCTACGGTCTGTTCTCCAAAAACATAATGGTGTTACACTAACCATAGATTCAGCAAATTTCTTTTGAATCACAATCAGTTCAAATCAAACCCATTTTATATATATAAGCTTTATGCCTCCTTCTTTTGAGTTTCTTATTTGTCCTTATTGGCTTTACCTGATTTGGATCCAAACTTTAATGTCATTTTCTGCTCTGCATAATATTAACAACCATTAAGTGTGAATGAAGAGAAACAGCTGGCAGAGCTTCAGAGCCAAACACGTGAAGAGGTATCTGGTGTCCAGCAGATCAATCAGCTGTTAAATATCCAGTAGGAGGCCATTCGCCTTGTCTCGTGGGGGAAGAGTCTAGCTTTCACGCACCCTTATTTGACATTCAGAGATTTCTTTCCTGATCTGCCTGCTGGAATTATGTTGAGAAGATTTTAGAAGATGTAGCAAAATCTAATGTTTTTGCTCTCTTTACCTGTTGAGAAGATTTGCCTGTTTGACTGTCCATCATCTACCTCTGCTTTTGTGACAATTCTCAAAGAACTGGTTCATACAAGTATTTTCTTTCACTTCTGTTTCTATGGGCTTCTGTTTTATTGTGCTCTTCAGTTGGTGTCATTGTCTTTGCCTTTGTCCCGTATTCTGCTGACGTTAAGATGCACACCATCTGCAACATATTACGGACCTGACTCCCCAGCGCTTTCTGTGTGATTTCTGGGGACTTGAAGAGCACCTCCCTCACCTCCACGTGGCTGTTTCCCTCAGTTTGTGAACTGCAGTATATGAGCCAACAAAGCACTTGATATGCTGCATGCTAATGTCAGGGAACTAAACAGCTGCACTATACTGCCAAGACTGGGAAAATCAGGTCATAACCCAGCCCTTCTCACTACTAAATATAAATCAGTGATCCAACAGCATGCAATGGTTGATAGGATACTGAGGAATGGACAAAGGAGGTGGAAAAATCCCAGCAGATCTGCTTTGACAAAATGGACCAGGAGATGTAGTGGAAGCTGCAGGTCCACTGTGGACAAAGGCTCACATCCTATAAATGAAACAATAGTCATGATCTCTTTTAGTCACTGGATTGCTAAGAAGCACTTCTCTATGACCTTCTTTCCAACAGGCATCTGTCTCCAATAAGCCATACAAGGACCTGTCAAAAATGAGACTGTATTTATTACTGTGACTTATTTATTATTTATTCGTGGTTAATTTATGAACTTATTTGTTAAACAACTCAACTCAACTCAATTATTAGAAGGCCTGTCTAGTAATTTTGGCCACATTGTGTATTTTTAAACATCATTAAACCGAACAAAAGAAATCAGTCTGCTGAAAGGTGTGCTGAAAATTTGAGGCAGTTTTATTTTGTTGCATTTTCTCGTTGTGGTTTACTTCATCACATCATTCAAGTATTAAATTTTCTATAACATCTACCTGTGCTACCATTTCTGTTTTGATGTATTAGTGTTGCTATTCTTGCTAAGAAAATTTTAAAAAGTGCATTGTCAAGGAAGATAAAGCGTGTGATACACTGAAACAGGAGAGGATTTAATGCAGAATGCTTAACCTCAGTTGTTGGGAAGGGTTGATTTGGCATCATGAGTTATGGAGAGGAAGAGGTCAGTCAGTGAGCGGCCTCTTATCATTCGCTCAAGGAAGGAGGGCTGTTTGAGCTGGCCTACCTCAGGCCCCCATGTCCTTTGCTCAGCTTTTTCATTCTGGATAATGGAGTGACAAAGGGATTCGTTTATTGCTACAAAGCCTTCAGCAGTTCCAGAACATTGGTCACCTGGGGGGAGTGCGCTCCAAACCAGGTGTTGCACAAACAAACCCTGGGGGCTGAAGTGAAAGGCATAGGTGGGGTAGAAGTGGTGAAAGCCCTGCATGTTTGCTATGATGTTATCACTCCTCCTCCTGTAGTCACTTGATTGTCTAAAATTTGAAAGCTTGTTGGTTGTCTGTTTTGATCTCAGTGTGCTGGAAAAAACACTCTCTGTCCTTCAGCCCTGCTGAATCCCACCCACTGCTCAAGAAAGGTGTCAAAACCCACCTCATTCAGAGCCATTTCTCTCCCAATCTCCTGACAGCTGCATAAATGGGTTCAACACCACCTGCTATGATTATCTGTGTATTTTCCACTTGGATGTCACTTCTGTAGGCAGCTTCTTGAGTGATTTGAGCCAATAACTTGCTGGTGCCAGACATACAAGACCTGCTTTGATGATCCTATGGCTGTGTTCGGCAAATTTATAAATGTAAATGTAAAAAAAAAATTATCTTAAGTAGCAGTTAAAACACTGAAGCCCAAAAAGTGGTGTGTGTGAAATGGAAGGGTCCGTATTTTCAGGGGTTATTTGCAGCATTTCAGCGTCCGGCTGTGCGTCATTAGCCATCTTATTACTTAACCCATTTAACAGCAAGTGGGGATGTTGACTTTGAGAAGGAGAAAGGGAGAGGGAGGGAGAAAGCACAACAGCCAGGGTCAGGCTGGCTCTGTTCTGCCATTAAGAATGCCCGATCATTCATGCTCAGTCACACACACACACACACACACACACACACACACACAAAGAGAGAAAAGGGGGTGTGTTCCTCACACCTCTGTCCTCCAGCCTGTTAGCAGGAAAGACCTTGGCAGTGCTCCATGACCACACTTGTCATCACACTGCCAACCTACTATCTGGGGACAGCAGAGAAGAGCACTGTGGTACCTCCTGTGGGGGGCCCCCTTAACCAGGTGTAAATGAATAACCACACTTCATAAAGTGATTCTGTGTGTGAGTTCTGAGCAAGTCAGAATGGTGTTGGGTTCGTACCTGACTTTTCTGGCTTTGATAAGCGTTTCAAGCAGTATGAAATTCAATCTCAGCAGCTAGAAAGTGAATGAAGTGGTTAAGGAACAGCACGGTGACTGATGGATGCTTTGAGTCTCCAAAATGGGCTCTTCCATTCTTCCCCTGCATTTTAAGTTCTGCACTTCCAGAAGCTCCAACAGGTCATTAAAGTTCACACTCTGCCTGCTGAGAAATAAAGTGGGTTTATTAATTTGTAAGAAATGCAAAATGATTTGAAAGCAGAGGTCCTGCACAGAGCATATGGAGGACAAACAACCACCGAAAAGCAACATCATCCAAGTGATGTGCACATAAAGATGTAAAGCTGCAAAACATTTTCCACATCTTCCACAACCTAAGACAGAGAAAAATAATACCAACTATTCTAAAAATACAGGGAAGCTTTCATTCTGGACTCAGCACAGAACTAAGTTGTGACCGAGTCTGCTTAACTAGGAGTGGAGCAAACCTTAATGGTTGATTGAATATGCAGGGCTACAGGCAGGCAGGTGACAAGACAGGTGTGCTGGAATACACAGTGTCCGCACATTTTCCTTCATCTCTGCAGTCCTGACAGCTTCTTTCAACCCCTCCAGTCCCCGCTGGTTGCCACACAAAGATGGAGGAATGATGTGTGCTTAAAGATAAACACGACAGTGCATCCTGGCAGCTGAGCATGCAAGGTTCTTCCTGCCACCTCCTCCACTCCACAGTCACCTGGCTGTGAATGTTCTGTTCGTGCACAGGGTGGTGGATACTTGGCATCATATTTCCTCCACAACAGCAGCCACTTGCACACTGACCACATGTTCAGTCTACCTCATGAGAAACTTGACCTTCATCCTTCTTGGATTCCCTTCTTCCAAGCAGTTTTGCATAGTGTTTGAGAGGAAATGCAGGTTATAAACAACAGGAATCAGACAGGTGCAAATACATTTCCTTTGAAGGACACAAACTTTACCAGGCATGATTTTCTAAGGTACCAGGTATAGGGGTTAAAGCTGCTGCCTTGCACTTTCATAATCCAGGTTCAACTTCCATCTTCTGAAAGTACCCTTGACAAAGGTACTTTCCTTAAATTAATGCAGGACACAATTACCCTGCAGTGCAAAAAGGTAAATCATTGTAAGTCTGGACTCAGCACAGAACTGAGTTGTGACCGAGTCTGCTTAACTAGAAGTGGAGCAAACCTTAATGTCTGATTGAAAATGCAGCGCAAACTGTAAGCCACTTTGGAGAAAAGTGTCAGCTAAATGAATAACTGTAGTAAAATCAAGAGTATGAAAGGCATTTTCTCAATAAATGAGACAGTTTTGAAGCCTAACTGAACTTCTTTGGTTAAATATGTTTTACCAGCTTTTTGATCCTAACAGCCAAGGTTTTGCCCCAGCTCTTTTTGCACAGCAGTGACTTCCTCCTACCCTCTCTGTAACTTCACTTTCTAATGGCTTCACCGTTTTACACAGGCTTATCTGCCCTCACCGGAGCTCTCCTGCATTGGTTGTGGAGAGAGATGAAAGATCCCCCAGCCACGGGGCTCCAGAGTACAGGGGCTTAGATGAGAAATTTACAGGGATGGAAAAATGCCCCCCGTATGCAGCATAGCCAGAAGATACAGTGCATACTTAAATGCAGAAGAGGTCATCTGAGGGCACAAGATGTGGAATGAGCAGACTGTGGGTTTCTGTGTAAGGCCCCTTTTCTAGCAGAACTCACACAATGGTCTCCATACTATCATTTTCTGACTCACCATTCCATTTTGCCCCCCTTTCCCACTTTTCTCTTCCTGTCCACACTTGACCATCATTGCTATTCAGCCCCCCCCCACACCTCTGGCACCAATTGCATCATGTGCTGTGGACAGGGTCTTTTGGCACATCAGCTTGGCCTTGGCAGAACTCTTATGCCTCCCCCACCAGCTATTCGACCATCACACGGACACAGAAACCCTCTCAGATCTTGACATTAAAAGGGTGAGTGACTGTTCAGAACAGGCAGTTTGCTATGCGATGTCACTAATTTCATTATCTGCATTTTTGCATCTCCACTTTTGTTTCTTGTTTTTCATTTCTTGTTTCTCTTCATGCATCAACACAAATGTTGGTTTAATCCCTTTAATTTTTTTAAACCTTTTAAGAGTCATTTAACCATATATCTACTCTTTTATATATCAGTTTTCATATGTTTGATCATTTTAATAGAGAAAGACATGTTGTGAATTTTAATGCCCATACTTTTGGTATGTTTTATTGGTTAAATATATCCATCATTCATGGTTTATTTTTGTTGGGTTTATTCTTTCAATGGATTTTAATGGATTTAATCTCAGTGGCACACAACGGTGTGTAAATATTTATTGCAGCATTTTAATAAATAGGTTTTGATAAAGATGATGAGTGGAGAGATTATAACTGTGAAATTGGACTGTTGTTCATGGCTGACACTTTGTGTCAAGGGATGTGGATTCCATCCATTGGGAAAACAATGACCCTACTCAGGATAAGCAGGTTTTCAAAACAGATGGATGGATGGATGTTTCATTTCACTTGAAACCCTGAGTGTCTCACTGTATGTAGTTTACAATGATATTTTCAGCATGTGCTTAATTTGAACATTTATTTACTTTAGTTTTTTTTTGCTAAATTTCGTGGGACTGGTAAAATGTCAAATGTACCTGTTCTGTGGACAGCCAAGCACAAAAGTACAAAGTCAAGGCTCCCACCCCTTTCATGCAGTCATCTCAGGTCCACCCTTTCACATCAGGGAAAGACTGTTATCAAAAACCTCCTGAGCTCCCTGTCCACATTTCATCTTCCTTCTTCTCTTTGCATTTCTGAGACCCCTGGACTGTCCTTTGGAAACACCAGCCATCAGGCATCACTTTTAACACAGCACGGTGCTTCGGGTTTGGACTTAGCTACAATTTTGCATCTCTTCATGTGGTTTACACACACCTTCCAGGAGATCACCAGACAGACACGTGTCTGAAGCCTTATGAAGTCTAATTGCTGGTGTGTAAATCACACACATACACACACACACACACAATGGGTAATTACAGAGCGCCACCACGGTGGAGTACAGCAACCACATTGGAGCCATTGTCTAGAGGAAATAAGAGCCCTTAGCTTCCTGTACCTTATAAAACACAGGAAATGTGGCCAGTTTAAAAAAACTCCTCAGTTTTTTCTCTGTTCCTTCGCACATGCTGCCTAGGCATTTTATGCTGTATAGCCTTCCAGATCTAGAAGATGTAAGAGAAGGGACAGGCACAGCTCAAGGCTGAAACAGAAATGCAAGCCCAAAAATGTGCAGGTTCTTGGGTTGTAGATACAGAGTTCTTAAACTACTTAAATGTAAATATTTTAGAAATGTTTTTTTTCCAGTAGCAGCATGTATACTGATTTCTAAACATTTGACACACCTCTAAAACAGGCAGTCTGTTCACAGCTTAGTTTGTTTGTAAATTCACTATATAAAAATATGTTTACACAAACTCCTATTAAATACCAGTTGTTGAGAAAAATTATTTAATAAATGAAGAAAATGCTATCAAAAATTGATAAATAATCTGGAAACTGTGTCTTTAAAAATTCATAACAAGAATGTTCATAACATAAGGGGCCCATTTATTAGACTTAAATGTTGGAGAATTATTCCAGTCCTTCCATATTTTATACTTGGCTTCAGCTAACAGTTTTGGCACTCTCACTGGGATATCTTTATCCTAAAGTAGGAGATTCTAAAGTGGTTGTGGGAGAGCCTCAGTTCCATATAGAAGACCGAGGAGGTCTGTGGGACACAGTGGTCTGATACTAAAACTCTGGTAAAAGAAAAAATGTAAATCGAATAACTTTATTTCTTTTTCTATAAAACTAAATCTCTGTTTGTCTCTGCTTTTCTGTCTATTTGTTTATTTGTTCTTTATGCACAGCTTTGCTTTTTTTTCTCTGGCAAGGCTGGATGAATTGGCAGTAATGAAGTCACCTGCAGCCCATAGTCATGCAATACACAGACTGTATGTTGGATTTCTTTGCTCAGAACATGTAGACACATGTGCCAACACACATTCTCTCTCACACACAAAGGCATACTTTTTCAAAAACACACACGGAGAGGTAATGAAGTCTGGTGATATATAATTTGTAATTGCTGTGTGCAAGTCACTACAGCCTGCTTACGTATTGCTGTCATTGCCACCCATGTGTTTGATCACAAGACCCAGTAGCTGTTATATGAGCCAGTGAAAATGTCAAATGAATAAAAAATTATACATCACACACACACACACACACACACACACACACACACACGCACACACACACACTGCACTACACACTTTACAAATGCATGGGTAATAGAGTTCATTGTTTTATATTATGTATCCATTGTGCTAGAGGACATTTTTAAGAATACCGCGAACGGCCAGGAAATCAAAAAGATGGATTTTGAATTCAATTAAAGCAGAACTCTAACAGGAAGTGTTAATGTATGCAGCTTTCACTTTGCTTCATCTTACTGGTATGAAACCAATGTTTGGAGTGAGCTGCTATTCTTAGCCGGTGACAGAAAAACAATTTCATTTATTCATATCACTTTTCATATGAAAAATAGCCCTTTATTCCTTAGCAAAATTAATTTATTTTATTGCTATTATGTAGACAAATTGCAAATTCCTTTTTCCAAAGCAACTTAAAAGGTTTAATTTGTTCTTTGGTAGACCGTGACACAGGGGAAAAATGGAAAGAGGGGTTTCAGGTTTTAATTATCCTTTCACACTCAAGCATAGACCTCTGTGGTATCCCAGCTGGTGCTGTGTCTGCCCTCCTGGCTGCATTTGGCAGATCAGCTTCGGTGAGGACAGGCTGTGAAAGTCACCTTGGTGAGACGTTGAACTGAGAACAACTGAATTCAAAGATGGTCTTTGAAAGCAGGGATTGCTGTTGGGAAAAGAAGACAGTGGTGTGTCATTATTTAGTAGAATGCATGTGAGGATTGTGTTTTCACATCCAGAAAGTTGTGTCCTTAGGGCTGAGAGGATTGCATCCACTCTTTCTTGGGTACATCCATCTAATTTTTGGTCATCCTCTTGTTCTTTTTTCTCCAGCCATTCCAAGCACCACCATTTTTTGAGCAAATTCAATCTTCTCGTGATGTTTCCAACAAACAATATCAGTGTCATTGTTTGTGCTTCTAATGACATTTAGATGAATTTGTCCTGGACTCATTTGAAATTCAACTTAAAGTGAGCTTCATTAATCAATCATTAGGCCCAGTTAACACATTCTCCACACAATGTACATGTAAAATGATGCCATTTTTCAAAAGCTAATTTATTATTGAAATATACTGAAGGATTACATGTTTAGTGTTCACTTATTAGCACCTGCAAAAACATACTATTTTGTCTTTGAAAATCACATTTCATAAATGGTTGTCTGTATAATTATGCAGTCTGTGAGGGAATTAAAGAGCCAAGAAATTAAACAAACACCTTTATCGACTGAAATGACCAGCAGATTTCTCCCCAAAAAGGGGGCTTTAAAAGCTTTTATTGCAAAATGAGCAAGGCTTAGAATGAGGGAATACACATCATAGAAACTTACAGATGATTATTGGTCAGGGGATTCATTACTCGCAGGTTAAATACCTTTGATTCAGCTCACGTAATTTGTTCAAACTGATGTGTAGGGAAGAAAATAAGTCTATGACCTTTCTAAACCAGGCATGGATTTTTTACTGAAGGATTTCAAATGTCATTTTCCATCAAGATACAACCAGCATGTCATGTGGAATTTGAATCTGCAACATTCTGGTGACAACATTCTTTACCAAAATGGCATTCATGTGTTGAAATGTAACTTAAAACGGAGACTGGATGGAAATTCAAAAAGAGATCATCACCGTGTGACACCGCCAGTGAAATTGGACAAAGTTACTGCTTTGATTGACAGGCATGTAAACATCTTTCTTGTTTTGTGGTTCAGTTCTGAAATAACAAAAGACAGTTTGTTGGTAAATGTACAGAAAAACCACACTTATGATCTGTTATCCCAGGGGCAGCGGGTGGAGCACTGATTAGTGATATTAATGCCTGCTTGAAGAACCCAAAGAATTCACCTTGTGCTGTTGACCATTGATCAAGGCACCAAATGTTAAAGAATAAAGGAAAAAATATTCTTCTGTAGCCATTCATTATCCTTAACTGCTTCAAAGTCATGGTGGTCCAGAACCTACCCCAGAATCGATGGGAAATAAGCTAGGATACCGTACCATGGATGGGATGCCAGATCATCGCAAGGTAGCCACAAACACACACACTACAGGCTACAGTCACCAAATAATTCTGAATCACGTGGTTTTGGAAACCAGATCCACCCTAACCATGATATATAAATGGGTAAAATCACCACTGAATAGCTTAGTCTACAAACCTAACATTGTAAATCACCTTGTAGGAAAGATAAATAAATAAATAAATAAATAAATAAATAAATGTGTACAGTTTCCATTTCTATTATGATACATTTTCATTCACTGAGAAGATTCTCCTCTGTAATTTAAGACGTCTTACTTCTATATTCTATTTTTGAAATCTCGTGCAATAATTTTATTGATAAATCCACAAAAAAAAGTTTGTTTATCAGCATAAATAGTTCATTTTATTATTCTTGAGTTTATTCTGAGATCTTCTAAAACCACCCCATCACAACCTGGAGAAAGAGTGGCGTTTTCTCGCAGTGGAGAGAAGTCTCTTCTGTGTTCAGACGGTCTATAACAAAGGATGTAAGACGGCATTGCTGGGGACCTTCCTCCTCCTCCTTCTCTTCATGTCCAGGGCTGTCCTCCGCAGCCCTACCTGTCATCTTTATCTGTAAGGGTCTGGCTGCTCTGGTTGCCGCTAGGGCTCCACGCCAGGGTGCCAGACATTTCCAGCAATGTATTTTCATATGCAAATAAAATGGGCGTGGATTGGTAACCAGACGGTTGCTGGTTTAAACCCCGCTCCTCATCACTTGCCGTGCACTGATACGGTTATAAATAAATGAACAAATAAATGTAATGAAATATTTCACCTCACTTTCGGTAATAAAGCAAAGTTTTGTTGCGAGCGCCCGGGGTGGCGGCAGCCAGGAGGAGCACGCGCGCCGCGTGCGGCCCAGTCGGCGCGGAGTCTGCTCGGAGTGGGCGTGGTTTGGTGACCGAGGGGGCGTGGCCGCCGCTCCGGCCCCTGGGTGGAGGCTTCGCGTGACGCTTTCTTCGCAGCTTCACGACGCCTCCGGCAGCGGAGCCCCTCATTCCGCTCCGCTACTTCTGCGGTGCCGCGGCCGGCTGGCCCCGCTCGTCTTCCGTGGATGTAACTCAGTGGCGAAGGCGCACCGGGAACCTTGTCTCTCGGTCACCTTCACCTTGGATGTTTGGCTGCTGGACGACCTGCTTAGCAACCCCGTGTGGGACGCCTCAAGTTCTCCTCGAAGCCCGCGGACGGTCGGTCCGGAACGGAGTGGCCGGGCAGCGAGAGGGGGCGCCGTCCCATGTGAGTGGCTTTCTCGTGTCGCTCATTTCGCCACATTTTGCCGTGTTGCACTTGGGCCCATCCGAACCGGAGTCCGTGTCACACCTCCGGTTTGTGTCTCCAGGTCTTGTGTCTGTACCCCTTGAACTGTGCTCTTTCTTTTTTTATTTTCATTTATTTGTTCTCATGTACTCGTGACTATTTAACTTCAGTGCAAGCGCCTCTGCGACGTCGTTGTGTAAGATGCTATATAGACTCGGGATGAAGTTTTTGTTTTTTCTCATCAACATCATCGTCTTCGTCACCACCATCTTTATCATCGCCACCACCAAGTTTAAGCCGAGCTTCCACGCGGACCTGCTGGCTGTCAGCGCCGTGTCGTTTCCCTCAGCAAAGTCACCTGCTGTTCGCTCCACTTTCGCGATATTCATTCTCTGTCTGAAACACATTTCGAGGGTGAATTTGCTTTAGAAGCTGTTTGTCTCATTAAATTTGCTTTAAACATTTCATATGTGTAAACAGAGTTTTTTCAGCTCTTTTCTCGTCCTTTGTGAAGGCAGTGATGAGCGCTTGGAACCAAAAACCTCATCGCATGAGATTCCAAAATGCACAAAACAATAATGCATATAATAATCACTTTTACCTAAAAACATCGCAATTGCTCATGAAAATTAACTTTAGTAAATACATCAATATATACCAATATCTTCTTTTGTTGTTTAAAATGTACTTTCCTTTATATTTCCCTTTATTTATTTGTTCATACATAAATGTGTGAATGTGATTATGGATTCACTTACAATGTTAATCCATCTTGGTCGGTCCCTGATGTTTGCTTTATGTTTTATGTATACTGTTGTAGCCTCTTGTGGATCTGGATTGTAATTCTCATTCCTTTGTCCAATAATTTTAGTTATTAATATGTATATATCTGTGTGTAACAGTAATATATTTGCCCTTTTTTGCTTCTGTGCTTCACTGCTGATGTATGTGGCGGGGTATTTGGAGGGGATGATTGACTCCAGAGTGTTGATATGGCATCAGTAGTTCATTTTCCATGTTTTTTCAGAAACAGTAGTGAAATTTGGAAATGCATTTTTATACTTTTCTTCCTACAAACAAACAAACAAACAAACATACAGAAGGTCTTGTCTATGATAACTCTGTGAACTCTCCCTTTATGTCTGCAGGGATCTCAAGGAGGTGATGAGGCGAGGAGGACAGTGGTGGTAGCCATGGATACAAATGTGGGAGGAATTTAAAAAGTATCTCAGAATAAAGTGAAAACAGAGCTAGGATCCGGAATAGGAAGATCTGCGCACTCAAGGGGGGACTTCTGCGATGGCGTCCAGCCTGACATGTGTGGGTGTGGTGTGGGCGCTGCTCTCCTTCCTGAGTGCCGTGGCCTCCTGCGTGGGCTTTTTCATGCCCTACTGGCTGCTGGGCTCGCAGATGGACAAGCCAGTGTCCTTTGGCACCTTCCGGCGCTGCTCATACCCAGTACTAGATGAGCAGCGGAGGGCCACGGTCATGCTGGAGCAGTGCGGCCGCTACGCCTCCTTCCAGGGCATTCCCAGCCTGGAGTGGCGCATCTGCACGGTGGTGACAGGTGTGGGCTGCGGCCTGCTCCTCCTGGTGGCACTCACAGCACTCATGGCCTGCTGCATCGCTGACCTCATCTCGCGTGCAGTGGGACGCGCCGCCGGCGGCATCCAGTTTGTTGGGGGTAAGTTGGCCAGGGTATATGGGCTCATTGCACCCCCCCAATCCCCTCCCTCACACTCAGAGTTGTATTCACGCCCCCCACCCCCCGCTGCTTCTGTCACACTTCATTCTGCAACAGGAATCCCGGTGTACGAAGCTTTCTGGAATTCCACATTCAAAGCTCCACATTCCTCCCTCAAGTGTGGGCCAGGAATGTGACTCCATCATGTTCCTCAGGCTGCTCATTTTAGTCTATGGAGTGTCCCAAAACAGCGCAGACACTCCATGTTTGCCTCATTGTCTTGTTATGTTACTCAGACATATTCTGGGCCATGGCACTCAGTGGAGGTGCCAGTCACTCATTGTTGTGTATTGTTCATGCCAGCTGGTGTCCCCGAGCTGCTCCTTCCCTCTGATTAACACGCTCACTTGCACACACACATTCTCACACACATTCTCCGCAGTTTGTCGCGTTACCATTTGCCACTCGCAGGGTAGCTGCTTTGAAAGTAAAAACAAATAGTTGTTGGTCGTTCCACGTTCTTGCTGTTTACACGGGCTTATCAAGCAGAGCCTCAGCTATGGAGTCGTCGGCTGGTGGCGATGGTCGTGTTTGTTTGACGGAGCTGGGGAGGAAGGTGACCCCTGAGTAACCCAGGAGTAGCAAAGCAGCCTTTTAGACAGCCACAGGGATACAGTTGTTTTCTTCATTCTGTTGCGTTTACAGTGTGTTATCGTTGTAATGTGAAGTCATAATCTTCAAGCAGATGTACATGTTGCTGGTGGTGTTTCTCTTTCTCAAGTGGTGTTTTTCAGCGGACTGTTAACCAGCTGTCAAGGAAGGTGTGTTGTGCTGGAAAACAGATGGGACAATCAGGGGTTAACTGTATACAACTGGCAGTTTGGTGAACTGTAAACTGGGGTCTGTGCCCAACAGGGTATCTGCCCTAGCAAGGGGGTGCTGCAGGGGGATCTCTGGTATGTCAGGTTTCAGCTCAGAGCTGTCACTGGGTGTACGGTACCTGTACCTCACTGGTGTACTTGGCTGCCATTGGATGGTTAGAAATTGAATGGAGTCTGCATGCAGAATGCTGGGTGGTTCAGGAATGAAAGGTCCCTTTAATTCGACCCATTCATCTCCCTGCCACAGAGAAAGCGCTGAGGCTAAGCTTTTCATCTTCGCCAGGCTTACAAATTGGATTGATGAAATGAAACCTGAGCAAAGGCTGAGGTTGTGTTGACGGTATATATGTGATACTTGGGGTCAGTTGATGGACAGGGGGTATCATTGTCCAGGACAGTCACATTTATTTTTGTGGAAATCCAGCCCCTTCGTGGCTTGGTACAAAGTCCCATCCCCTGTGAGGGGTATAATGGCAAATCCTCAACTAAGCCCAGGTTACAAGATCAGCCATCTTGCTGGCTACCCAGTGCCACCTTGTGGGACAGGAAGTACATGTCCTCCAGCTGGAAAAACCTGCTGGGACTGGCCTGGGATCTGTGAGCGCTTCATCTCTTTGTACTGGTTCCAACTGGAGTCATGCCAGCTGGAGAACTCAGAGCTATGAGCCTCCAAGCCATCGGGATTTAGCTGGAGTAACCAGGGGGTGCCAGGCAGAATCAAACAAAAGCCCTCAGCCATTATTATTATTTATGTGCCTACAAGGAATTGTCTAAAACAGCTCGCGCTACTTGCAGTCGTACACCAGTACACATTTGTAAAGCTATAGGGACCGCTCAGGTGAAACAGTCTTCTCAAGTGTTTGCCGTGAGTAGATAGAGGAACATCTTAGGGCCTGGGTTGGTGTCTGGCCTTCTCAGTGTCTCCAGAATTAGTTCCATGTCACTCAGGGGATTACTGAGGCATCTATCCACACTCTCAGAACAACCACCACAAACTGAGGCAGCCTTGGTTGTGACTTTTCATACTTGAGTCGATTGCAACCACCCATCAGCAAAGGATCTTCGCAGAGCTGAAGGTAACCTCAGGGGCAGCACCCATGCTGTGTATAAAATGCTTAAAATGGTTTTTATTGTGTTTTCGTACCGAATTGTATGTGTTCCTGAGGGTTTCCTTCTATTGAAAGTGTGATGTTTAGAGCTTTGTAAGATTCTCTGAAGCAGAGGAAATCATACATTTTTGAAGACCAGTCTGAGTATCTACTGAATAGACACCGATGGCATTTCCTCTTCACATTGATAAGGAGATGTCTTAATGATCCAAACTCTAACCGTCACAGAAGTTATTTATCTCCCAATTGGAGAAGAGTGAGTCAGCTGGCATTTCTTTCCTTCATAACTTCTTAGCCAACAATCCCTTTGCTGTTTTTCTGTGTTACAGCTGAGGCCATGTCTTTTATTAATTACTTCTAATTTCATATTAACTTCCCTCCAGTTCCCACATGGGTCCCCACATATGTACACGCACACATGATCAATGATGGGGTCAAAGTAGGATTAACTTTACAGCCCATGTCACAAACAGTACTTACCCAGTGCCCATGTGTTTCCCTGTGTGTGTGCTTCTGTGTGTATGTTTCCCTGTGTGCACCCTCAAGTACAACCTGTGTCTTAGTTGGATTGTGTACTTTGTCTCCAAGATATTAGACATTTATGGCCTTTTAGATGTTCCTGCAGTCCATCGGTTGAGTGTCAAAGTCCAGTCGGCAGCAAAATTTGAAGAGTTTGATTGTTCTAGTGTGTGGGCATCTGCTTTTCCAAGACTGTGTAGCAAATGTTTTCACTGAATGTAAATTATTATCCTCTGCTGTTGATACACAAATAGTAATGGCTTAGAGATGACGTATTGGTACCCCTGTATTTGTGCAAAATTACAGCTCTGTAAAACTGTACACACAACAACCAGAAACTGAAAGCGTGGTGTGATAAGCCCACATTTACAGTAGGATTGTGCTGTGGAGAGTTGTATAGCTCTACAACTCTATTGTAACTCTACTAGGAGATTCTGTGAAGTGCGGTGTTGTGAGACGATAATGCGCTTGACCGGGAGTGTGTTTGGAAGGTGAAACTCCCTGTGAGGAAGGTCTGTGTTCAGGATTCTGGATGGTGGTCGGTTGCATCCTGCCATATGGTTTCATCTGTCCTTGTCCTTTTCTTTCCGTCACAACATCTTTCATGTTGTCTCACCCTACTGCAACTCCACTACACATGGTGGCCTCCTGCCTCTCCAGTCACACAGTCCCTAACATTCTTGTCCTGCTTCTGCGCTCTGCCAGTATCAGGTTCCACCCTCCCCTTCCCTTTTCACTTTCAGGGCCATGGGGATTATGGCCGTGCTCAGTGGTCTGCAGCACGGGCCAGGCAGTGTACTGAAAGAAGGCTTGGGTTGAAAAGTCCAGCTGCAGCCCAGGCATTTATCTAGACCAAACAGGAAGTCTGGGTGATGGGAGGCATGGTGGGGAGAGTTATTTCAGGCCATTGTCCTGTTAAGACTCTTTGCCTTTGCTGTTTCAGAACCAGACAAGTGCTACAGCCAGGATACCTCCCTGGCTTCTGCATCAAGGGTGTCTGTGGGTGGCAAAGTGGGATTTTGTGACCCGGAATGCACAGAGGGGTGAAATGTGGTGAATCTAGGATTCAAAATGTCACAGGAAACACAAGCATGTGCAGATCTTTGTCACTGTCAGGAGATTTAAAGCTGTATGCCATTTATTCTGTGTAAGTGGTGCAGCCCTCTTACAATGAACTGCATTCCTCATGCGTTCTAGTACCGCCTGCAACCTCATATCGCTGCTTTAACATCTTTAGCAGGTGGAGCTGAGGGCCATGTCTTTTGTCTGACTCACTGACTGCTACAGGTTGCTCATGCTGAGTGTGTCCGGTGCCATATGTCTCTCGCTGGTGGAGTATGTGCTTAAGAAGTCGGGGGGGAATTGCAGGTCTTGCAGATGTGCGGTCTCGAGGTGTTAATCACAGCTTAGTTGATGCGTGTTTCCATTATGAGACACGGTTCCAGTCACAGTTGGTTTGTAGAGTTAACAGGCACTTTAGCACGGCCACATTCTTGCAAAAAAAAAATATTTTGAAGAACACCGCAGGACGTTGGCAGCAATGGATCAAACCAGCCGGGTAACGCCCTGTGACTTGGGACAACATCACATCCACTTTTGAGTCACATCTCTGACTGCCTGAAAAGGGGTAGTGTGCAGTGGGGACAGTCCTGTGGGTGTGGCATCACATTGTCAGTGACAGGAGAGAGCATCAACTGTCTGTCTCTCATCTCTTTGGGAAGCAGAGTCGTTGTGTATGTCAGCGAGACAAGCGAAGGATGCAGTTGGTAAACGAATTAATGCTTGGGTGTGGGTTGTGGGTTTGGGTGCTGTTCTTTTATACAAAAAAGTCTTCTGGCTCGTGGTTTAAGGCTTGTGTTCATATCCAGCCCCACCTTTATTTTGTAATCCAGGGTGGCTTTACTGGGACCATTTGGTCCAGTTCTGCAGTTTCAGTTCTCAGTGAGCAAGTATAACACAATAAATCAACATAATCTATCATTTCATGGCCCAGTCACAGAAATGCCCAGTCTCCTCCTCCTTCATACTACTGGAGTTCAAGCGATTGCCCTGCCTTGTAACTTGTTCACAAGCTGTGAAATTGAAATAGCTTATAACGTAGGTTGTAATATCTGCATCTGTTCTAAATCATGCTTGCAGTTAAGGTGCTAATATGGTTCTTCCATGATTTTTTATTTTTTATTTTTTCAGTCCTATTTTTTTCTAGTTCTTCCCTTAAAGTTACTCTGATTAACATGACAATATTGTAACATCTATATAATGAATAGGTAACATGCAGTGGCACTTAACAACAAAAGCATATGCAGATATATATTTCAGTCTTAAGATGATTTTTGTAAATCCCCAGATGCCTAGCTTTCTATTTATATATCTAGTTGAAATGCAGAAGACTGTAAAGGAATTTACTGTGTCTGCAGGTGAGATACACTGAGTTTGATCTGTGGAAACGTGGGTTTTGATGTCCAACTGTCTGTTCCACTATCCTGATTGCAAAGGGGCAGTGAACAGTTGTACGAAAAATGTTTTGGTTCTGAGGATGTGATGCCCCTGTAACGCTCTTTTTATAGATACAGTCCTATTCATAGCTGTTCCTCTAGGGCCCACTGGGAAACTTCAGTGGCAATTCTGAGTTGTGAAGCATTGACGAAGGGGCTGGGCACCTGAACTATAAGAGCATCTGAAAGTAGTCACAGTGTCATAAATGTGCCCTTCCTCATGGTTACTCATCACTGCTGCTCTTTTGGGGTCTGAGTTCAAAACATGTTCAAAACACATTGCGAGTCCTGCTGCTCCAACCTGGCACCCACCTGGTTACAGAGGCGTGTAGGAATTTAAAGCACTGAATATTTTATTTATTTGTCTCTCCATTTCTCTTACTATCTTTTTCTGGGCTCCACCCACTAAATCGGTGGAAGACAGCAGATGTCAGTTGTAGATACTGGTTGACCCTGTTAGATAGCGGATAATACTAGTTAATTATGGCAAATGCTGGTGAATACTGAAAGCCAGGGTGCTTTCTCTGACAGTGTGTTTGGAGCTTGGTATAAAGAGGAGTGTCGGGACACAGACCACCTGGGGGGTAACAGGCAAGCACAAAGACAGCAGAGGCTCTGAGGCCCCCAAATGGACTACAGACTTAATCAGCCTGTGTGTGTGGGGGGGGGGGGTGTTTTTGTTTGTGTATGTGTTGCATCTCTTTAAATTGCTGTTTTTTTTTGACCCCATGTCCTTGAATATGTGTGAGGCCAGTGTGCGCATGTGTAATGTGTCTGGTATGATGCATGTGTGGAGCCATAAGGGCACACACGGTAGGAATGCGAGCGCACACATTTGTGAGAGATGCAATGTTTATGGGTGGTTTATGTGTGGAAGAGGTGGGATTTATATGTGAACAACACTGTCAGAGATTTAGTGTGTGTGTTTGTGTGCGTGATTTCTTTGGATCGTGAAATATAGGAAATACTGGAATTCAGTGAGAATCTTAGATTGATGTCCGTTCTCACCCACTTTGTCCCAGGCAGGATCCAGTGCAACATGAATGTGATTGTTCATTTACTGCTGCATTCATCTGGAGTTGCAGAGTTGGGGGAGGGGAGACTTTTCCTTGTTCCAGTCTGCTTGGTCTTGTGTGATTATGAATAGGAATTTAAATTTATCGAGATGGCTTTGATTCGGATGAAGAAAAGTAGGTCTTATGGCGAAACCGTGTGCTGAGTCTATTTTGATGCTCTACTCAGTTTATTGCAGATTTAAGCGCCACATACAGAATTTTTAGGCTCAGCCAAATTCTTTAGAAGATAATCTGCTAATGGCATCTCTCATTTGAAGAACTTGCATTCTTGAGTCCAGCTGAGCACTTTCAGATGCCTTTTGAATTTTGCCTCTGGGTGGTAGCCAGCTTAATGATTTTATGTCAAGAACTGCTGTATTAAGGTTCAAACATTATCCATTGTGAGTTGGGATTATGTAATTGCTCATAACTGAATTGGCTTAGGATATGAAGTGGCACACGATAACTGAAGCTGATTTCAAAATGTATCAAAAACTACCAATGGTGGTCATCGGATGAAAATTGTGCAAGGAGACAAAGACCAAAAGGTAAGAGTGGGCCACATCTCCAAATAAAACTGAACCCGGAGGACCGTTTAGAAAGGAGGATTAACAATAAGGGCTGTGATCCATGGCTATGTGTCTCTCGCAGTAAGATGTCACCTGTATACCACAGTGGTTTCCAAGAATTCCACCGCCCAGTGAGCAGAGTGCAGGCAAACCCCCTTGAGTCATCAGTAAAGCAGGCTGGTTATGTGTGGCAAGAGGGTGGTGGCATGTGCTGCGACTACAAAATCATTTCTGAGCAGTCTGGAGCAAGGCCCTTAAATTGGGAAGGATCCGACTGGCTGCTCACAGGGATCCTTCCTGATGGAATTTATATGCACGAAAAAACGTGCTGTGCAGTCAAATGTGCACTCAGTGGTCACTTTATTAGGTACACTGGCTAGTACAGACTGGCAGAGATAGTGTTATGATGTGGTGCATTTCGGTTTTTAAAACCACCTGAGTATTATTTGAAAGCCACAGAGTAGCAAAACACCATTGTTGGTTACTATATGTATACTTTTTTGGCCAGTTAAGCCTTCTCAAATTGGTAGTTTCAGCAAGATGTCTCGTAAAAAAAAAAAAAAAAAACCCACATGATTTCTTCAATCAAATAACTTGCACAGTGCCAACCTTTCAGTTTTGCCAAGCAACTTTGGAATGAGGAAAAGTGCAAAGTTAGAATGAATTTGTTGTCAAAAAATTGCAGAAACTACAGTATGTGAAGCTCTTGATGCAGCGTGGACCAAGAACCTTGTTGAATGTGGCCAGGTTCTTCTGGAGGTCATCGAGTACCAGCCAGGGGTACCAAATAAAGTTGTCTGTCAGTGTCATTTGCAAAATACATTTCTTTGAAGTATTTAACTACATCAGTTGTAAATTTGACCACTTTTTACTATTTTTTAAGGATTTTTTTAAGGGATTAGAGTGAGAGAGTACTCAAGGCTTGATTCTCATGGCATTTTCCAGCCAAGCTGGTCATTAGTTGTATCTCTATATACTGCTTCTCTCTCCTTTTTAATGTTTTTTTTTTTTTTTTTTTTTTTTTTACAAACACTGATCACAGCTGAGTTGAAGTTTTGGCTCCCCTTCCTGAGGGAACTGCATGTGTCACAATCCCTGTCCCATTAGTGACATTGCCAAGTCACTTTTCAACAAAGCTGAGGAGAAAACATGGCACATAAAGCTGCTGTTGAGCCTCTGAGTGCCAGGGGTGGATGGCCTTTTAAAGTGAAAGAGGGCTTCTTAAATTCTCTCTCTCTGGATAATGAAGAGCTGGGCTATCATGGTGCAGTACAGTGTTATCCTATTTTTTTTTAACAGTGATATTTTGATGATTGAATAATCAAAGCAGCTCTCTCCCTACCAGGCTCACAGACATGTGTTTAGTGTAAGCTGAACCATTGTGGTGTCAGTATGAGACAGCTAAACCAAGGCAGTAAGAAATAAACTTACATATCTGGACTTGTAAAAAGGTGGAGACCTGCTCAAGATCTTCTGTGACACTGATTGAGCCCCAGCTTTAGAGGTTCAGTAAATATTAATTGGATGAAACCGTGAGTGGAATGAATAGAGCTCTGCTGATTCAAGTGCTAAGGAAAAAAGTTTACGTGCATGTTATTCTGTGAAATAATAGGTCTCATTTCACTCAACGCAAATGGGTCCGAGTGACCGTGCCGTGCTCCTGTGTTGGGTTTGGAGTGCTGTCCGGCCTCTACACCGCAATAACCCCTTGCTTTGCCTCCAGTAGCTTACTGATAGCAGGCAAATATCTTGGTGATAGCTTTGCAATCGCTCACCGATAGCGGGTTAATAGCATGCTGATAGTCCACTACGTTTAAAAAGGAAAATGTTTGCTTGATTTTGCAATTTGCCCACTTCTTTCTTTTTTCCCTTTCATTGTGGTTCTTTAACAAGGTCTTTTGTTTAGTGCAACAAAAGGCTTGTTGTCATCTGGGGGGAGTCAACAGAGTCACACCACTTTAATGCTGAAGAGATTGACTGCGGGAATTTTAAACAGCCCAACTTTAGCCATTAACGCTAGTTCACCTTCCAGCTTTCATAATGGCTGCATAGATTTGCTCTAAAATTTTATTTCATTTCTTACAGTGGAATCACGAACAAAAGAAACTTTTGTGCTTTTTTTGGTGGATTTCCCCTTCAGATATACTGTAACTGAAATGAGACGGCAGGTTTGCATTTATTATCTGATGGGAGATGGAGATGAGCCAGTGTCCCAGGCATATCTCTCATCTGCCTAGGCTTTCTGGGGAAGCTGATACTTGGGCAAAGTGTGGCCATGACAACATTGCTATAAATTTTATTTTGTACTCTTGGCATTCCTGGTTCCTGTTATCCTGACTTTTGATTTACTCCTTTCCTTGGTGTTGATCAGTCAGTAACTTTCAAAAGGTAATAGAAGTGTTGTGCTTGATCACTTGTGTTGAAAAGTTGAGCTAAACAAGTACTGCTTTTTGTTTAACTAATGCATCCAGCTTGTATTCCTGTTGACTAGTTTTGTAACTACCTTATACTACAAGCGTGAGTTTGTCAGGAAGTCATCGGAATGTCACACGATAGTGAAATCCATGCCCGTGCTCGATAAGAGGAAGCATTTTGTTCTTTTGTGGGTAGTTCAGAATGTTCGGGATACAAGCCCATCCTGTGCTGTGAGTTGATTTCACTGGTGTGCTTCACATGGGTGTAGTCATGAAGAATAATGTGCCATTGTGGCATTGATGAAGCCAGCCTTTGTGATTCACCACAAACTGCTGGAGGCAGCACGATGATTCTCCAGCACGAATGTCATTGGGTGACACTCCCTGTCCTGTAACCCAGTCCGTGGGAGTTTGTGCACAGTGGGTCCTAAGGAGTCATTTCACATTACAGAGTGGTCTGCTCTCAGGCCCTTAGTGGATCTGAAGTCCTGTAGAAGAAAAGGTGTGGTGCAAGTGAGGAAGATGGACACTGCAAAAGCAGGCTGTGTTTCAATTACTCGTCTGTCTTTCTTTACTATAGCTCCCGTCTTCCTGTGTTTCTGCTTTGTGTCTTTCTTTCTTACTCTGTGACCCTATGTCTCGCTCTGTCTCCTCCCCTATTTAAAAGCAGCCCAGCATAACGATAAGAAAACTAATGTCCATTGTTGCCATCATGTCACCTGCACTGGAGCAGAATGACAGCAAGGTACTCTGTCAGCTGTCACGGGCAGATAAGTGTGGTTTCGATATTAGCCAGGGATGTTCCCTCATAATGAACTGTCAGCTATAGTTGAGAACACAGCTATCAATCGTGGTCCTGGACTGACAGACAGCTCAACACTGAAACACTGTATTACACATTGAAGCATGAATATGGCTGTTAGGCCTTTTATAAATATTCATATTGGGTTGCATCATCTTTTAATTCTGTCACAGGACTTTTAATTTTAATTTTGAATCTGTCAGGCTTATCGTGTAACAATATGCTGAACTGTAGAAAATGATGTAAGCTGCACAAATCTCAGAAATGCCTCACTCCATCATCAGCACTTAAAAGATCAGACTTGCTTGTTAAGACTTTATACCAGCATCCAAAAGAATAAATTGCAAACCACCTCATCGGTGCATAATGGGAAGTAGAGGCCCCCTTGGAGACAGTTAATTTCAGTATGCTGACCCTGTGATACCCAGGCGTTAGAAATGATCAGTCGACACTCAGTTTTTGGTTCAGGACACAGCAAGGAGCAACACGCAAATGCTTGGTTTCCCATAAGTGCTGCTGTGAGGGTGAATATGTCTCCCTGACCTCTGGGGCTGAAGGTGAATGCTTGCTGTGAACAGTCTCTTTCTGTCACCCCTGCCCTGAGCCCCTGACATTAGCATAGGAATCTAAAGGGGCTTCAGTGTTTGGATCAAGAGATACTGATGGTCTCATCAGCAAAGACACTGTGGACCTGAGCACATGGAATTATGGGATTGCTTCTTCCCACTAGCTCCACCACTCACTGCATAATCCACACATGCCCTCTCCAAAGACATCAGGTGCTTGAAATTTATATGTCCAACAAACCAAACTTGTTTGTTTTCCCAGTTTTTGTTTGCGTCCTTTCCATTGGATTGGACTGGGTAGTGCCATCAAGTCATTAATTCCATAGTTGTCTGTTTTATTTGTACATTTCCACTCTGTTTTCACTAGAATGTTTACAATGACAAAGTGAAACAGTTTTAATTCTGGTCACTCATGGAATACTTGGGCTTTTTCTTTTTTATTTAAATTGTAATCAACAGACCAGTGCTAATTTAATAGAAAATATAAAATCTGCACTTGAAACAGACTCTAATGGGTAAAGATTTATTTTGGCAGTATTCAAGTATCGCCTGTAAATTGGAGAGGAATGCGAGATTTGCAGGACCAGGTTGTTTCTCATATTGTCCCAAAGTTAAGGAGCACAAGGAAGCATGAGATCAAGATCTGGTTATGCAAGTCCTTGTCAAGGCGGGATGGGGTCATGTATGGATTTCTCTTCCTGGTTATTGGGAGGATGTCCTTGAGGAGGAAGATACTGTTTTGACTCTATCACTATCAACACGTAAGGGGGATGTACAGGATATAGATGCCCTGTTTTAACCTCAGATGAGAGGTCATATTTTTAAATCCAACTGCCACTTTTGTTTATCCACCACTTTACCTGGGGTTCTCTCCTTGTTTTCTTACCCTGCTGGCCTCAGTGAATCCACAGTGGTCCAGTTTTCCAGCAGAATAGAAGCACTAAATTAATTCTCTTAACTTCAGTGTTTGAATGTTAGAGCAGGTAAGAGGGATGATATTTGGTACACACACACACACACACACACACACACACACACACGCGTGCTCGCGCGCACACACACACAGATAAATAGAATAGGTGCTGTGATGAATTGCTGCTTAGTGTGCAAATGTTCACCTACTAGCCTTGTTCTGTTGGTTTTGGTAAACACAGTTGGATATAGTCAGAATAAGATGAGCTATGTGGGTTTGTGACCTGTAGTCATCCCTGTGCGAATATACGTAGATGTGTGGTTCATGTGAACGTGCTATGTCCAATGCAAGAAAGTTCATTTTATAGGGGCTAAGTGTTCATAAGAATTTTCCACCTCCAGGGCCAATTACATACAGAGACACCAGTCATGGGCATATACATATTTATTGCTCTCACCCATGGCCCACTGGACTGCAAAATATACTCGGAGCCCATTTGGTAAAAGTTTGTTTGTTGTGTGTTTGTGTTTGTTTAACCTGCTGTCTATTCCCTCCCCTGCTTTTGCTTTGCCTGGCCCCATCAAGGGCATTTCCAGAAAATGCTTTTCCATTCTCCAGCAATTTTTTTGTGATAGTAATGGAGATGCTCTACATTCTATAAACTCATCTCACATGGGCAGGACATTAATGGCAAAAAAAAATCATTTCATGTTAAGCAAGAGGACCCAGGAAGTGGTGGTAGTCCAGGAGGAGGAAGACGTGGCATCTTGTTGCTGCTGCTGTTGTTGTCAGTGCTTTTGCTTGTTTTCTCATAATTGTCTTGTGGGGTGTTGCTGTCATCTTGGTCATTCTCATGTTTCCTCTCTCCTCTGTGTTTTAAAAAAGTTTTCACACCGACACTGACAATGGCTTCTTGGCAGCACCTTGTAGTGGTTCTGCAAAGTTTTTTATGTCAAGATAAAAAGTTCTACAGACACTGTCTCTGGTGAACTGAGTCCAATAGAGTTTAATTTTTTTTTTTTTTTTTGTGGTTGGCTTTTAGGATCAAAGAGTTGGATCAGAGTACAAACAGATGGGGGGGGATAATGAGAAAAAGAGAGAGGGAAAGAAAATAGGAGGATACTGTGAGACATTGACTTAGATGTTGGCTGAGAAACTGGTTGAGATACTGACTTCAGTGTTGGCTTATATTTAGACTTTGACTAAGAGGGTGGCTGAGATATTGGCTGGAACAATGGTCAAGACACTAACTGAGTTTTTGGGCACAGTAGCTGATACACTGGCAGAGACATTGGGCATGACGAAGGCCTGAGATGTTGGTTCAGGCACTGAACGTAAAGATCCGTCTTGGAGCGCCTTGTGTTTGTCACAAGTAAATGATACGTTTCCTCTTAAGGATTCAGGCTGGGTTGCACTTGGTCTGTTTGTTCCTTTTTTACAAGATTATAAACTGCGGAGACACTTGGCTTTTGTTGGTTTGCCAAGACACAGATGGACTGCTCTCTCTGACGGGAGAGGTGGCTGAAGTGGACAGAAGCTTTAAATTAAGTTCTTTCTTGCTGGCAAAGTGATGAAATGTCATTTAGTCAAAAAATATAGCATTGATCTTCTTAAAAGTGGAGATTTTAATTTTTTTTTTAATTAAAAATACAGGTTCACTGTAGTAAACAATTGGTTAATTCTGCTCTTGGTTATTTTTCTCCCTCCAGCTTGGGAAAACTTTTACAACAAGATGGCAAAATAAACACAAAAAAGCCACATAGTTACTTACTGACCTTCCCAAAGAACCAGTGAGCAGCACAGTGGGTGTAAATGAGGGGTTTTAGAGAAGAGTAACATTATGGCTGGATGCTGACCACCTCTGTATGGTCTGTAACACCGGTTTAGGGACCAAACCTGGCATTTTAAATCATTTCCCAGCTGCCTAATTTTAACACTCCAGTCTTACAGGCTTTTGGTTTTCAAAATAGCCACACTTTCTTGACATATACATTTCATGGAGTCAGATAATTACAGCAAGGTAAATTGAATGCATATTTAAAAATGTTTTTGGCTAGTGGGGAAGACTAGGTTAGAGACATTCACGTGTTCAAAGATAAATGAACGATGACCTGCAGGGAGTGAGGGGTCAAATGTGGCGGGCAGCAACGTGTGTTGTGGGGTGTGATTGGAATCCATTAGCGGGCCACTCACAGCCATCTTGGCTACAGGAAGCTACGGTGATTTACATGGGAAGATCTGTAACCCATTTCCCTGGACCGCTTTACACCCCCAAGATGGGGGTTTGAGGGAGTGTCTAATTCAGTGCTGAATAGATTAACCTATTTGTTTTGTTTTATTCTAAGAGGAAGAGACAGTGCCTAGTGTAAGATTCTCCAGCATGGTGTCTGCACAAGGTAAAAATCAGTTAGTTCCTGGACCTTGGTGATAGAAACAAGCTTAAGAAAGACAGGTTTTAGAAATGTTGAAGATTAAACCCAGATTCCACACCATCAGGAGGGCTGGATATGAGCCTTGCAGAGTGAATCATGGTCATTTTTTCTTGTCACAACATGCTTTTGGGACTCAGTAGGTGTCCCAGAATAATATGCAAAATATTTTTGGTCTTTCTTTGTTCCTCCTGGCTCTGGTCAGCAATTTCAAATTAGCGGCAAAACTACGGAACAAGGAGAAGGAAAGTTGGAACTTCTGTGCAAGCCCACAAGCTTTATGTCTGTAATTCCAACAAAGCTGAGACTGTTATCTATACCGTCATTTTAATTCCATTCCTGAAATCCTTTCCCATCAGGTGTTGGAGTCATTAAGGACTTGGATGTGACCTGAAGGTCGTCCTATTGTCAGACCCTGCAGTCTTGGGAACCAAGGAGGCTTATGAGCCCACTGACAAGAGCCCCCTTGAAGTCTGTGACACATCTCCATCTATTGCTCTCACTCTGTTCCTTGTCCTTGCCCTCCAGTTTTCTGGATCTTGGCCCAAATCAAAAGAGAAGCATGGGTCGCTGCACTTAAAACCAGCTGGGGAATGCTGGTCTTGATACTCTGAGTGTTTGTGCTCCACTCTATTTGGGAAGCTGGTGCATTTACAATCCCTTTTAAACTCCACAGTCCCCAGAGCCTCTGCCCAGCAATATAGATTGGTTTGTATCACTGAAGAATATCATGGCACAGAGAGCCCCTGCCTCTGTATACCTACAAACACAAAAAGGATATTATAAAAAAGAAGCTATTTTGCACTTTTTCCTGGAGATTTCTTTGCTGCGAACTCTGAATACCCGCAACAGCTCTGGGCCCCACTTCAAATCAGGACACCCCCTGTGAGATTTATTAATTGTTTGCATTTCAGCAACCCTCACAGTCTCATAAATATTCATCCTTTGCAGGACTTTGATGTCCACATCCAGAACAACAGCCATGGCTGAGATGAGTGTCACTCAAGTTTCAAAGTCTGTGTTTTTCCATCATAACTCCACTGTCATGAGCTTTGTTGCCTCCAACACTTCCTGTTCCATGCTGGTTTGGCTGTTGTAACTAGAAGTGCACAGTAGAATCCACCCAGTCGGTCCCACTGTGCTTGGTCTCAGACCTTTACTGGTTCAATTCCCAAACATCATGTGACCTTGGAAATGATAAATTTTTTCTGCCAAGGCCTTAATTAGAATATGGACTCGTTCTCAAGCTTTGGGCCTTTTCTTGGTCATGCATGGTTCTGTTTTTGCACTCTAACAGTGACATGGCAATGGCAATGAGTCCTCACTTCTGTCTCTTTAATAGTTTTTCCTTCTTATAATCAATTACTCACTCATGTGGTAACAAAAAATGACAAAAGCACCTTTCAGCAGAAATTTGAATGCTTAACAGAATATTTTATGGAAAATGTTAAAGTTTTTAATGTTTCTTCACCTCTTATTCCTGTATTGAAACTAAAGGAAACAAAATATTTGTCCAAAATACAAAAAGGATGAAATCACACCAAGCTACCCTGAGTATCTGCAAATGAGACTTTGCAAATGAGATGTTTTTCCATTCCCTTATCCTTAACCATTTGTCTTGGTCTGGATCGTGGCAGTCTGGAGCCTGTCCCAGAATCACTTTGTGCAAGGCTAGGAAATTACACTTTAGATATTCACCAGTCCATTGCACAGCAGCCTCACACACACACACACACACACACACACACACACACACACACACACACACACACACACACACACACACAAAAAAAAAACAATTAGAATAACCAATTAACTTGAAAAATGTGTTCGTATGGTGGGAGGAAACCAGAGCACTTGGCTGGAACCCACGTAAACACCAAGAGAACATGCAGACTGCACACAAACTGAGCTGGATTAAAAAATGCAAGCTCTATCTTCCAATATAGAAAAACCACCCAAACATCCATCCATAATTCATCCTTCCATCCATCTGTTCATCATCCATGCATGATCCACCATTCCAGTTATTCATCCATTCATGTTGAACCTTATAAATGCTGTCAGATGTGCAAAACCAATGACATGGAAAGAACAGCTGCACATTTGTCTCTCTTATTCTTCTTTAGTTCCAGCCAGGTTGTTAGAGTGAGTGTGTGTTTTTGGTGAAGATTTCATTTGTTTGTTCAGCCTTTCTTCAATTAGCTACACAACAAATAAATTGCAGTTTTTTGTTTTCTGTTAGACATCTGCACTGCTTTGTGCTTCTTTTAGTGTCTAGACGTTTCACAAATCTTCAAAGAAGTTAGCATAAGTGTTGGCATGTTTCCATGGGAACAGTTACCTTCAGGTAGGAGCGGAAGTAAGAGGAAATCAGGAAAATCTTTGATTGGTTTTCATTTTCCAGCATTCCCAATGTAATTTATAGTCTTAGATTAGCTGATGGGCCTTCCCTGAGGTTGCTTGGGGCAGGACAAAGATACTTGAAGCTGGAAGCTTTCGTGCCTTCAGCCTTTGTGACTTATGAGAAAATCTCTTTGATGGTAATGTGCATGCAGCAGATAAAACCATGTTAGGAACAACTGGAAGAACAGCAACACTAAACACTGAGAGTCATTTGAGGAGCATATGTGGCCTCACAACTAAAACATTTTTAAAAATTATCCAAATTGAGATTATCAGTGTATTTATATACAGTAGCACTGTGAATGGAAGACATTTAAGAGCATCTTGGCTCATCTGGCTTCCTGTACCCTTCTCGTTCCATCCAGGACCCTCCCCATAAACAGCTTGGCAATGCTTCTTTGTTCCAGGTGGAAAAAAAAGAGTTGTTCCCTCAAATGACTGTGGTGGATGATACATGTTGTTGGCCTATAACTTATTTGATGATGACGGTTAGTGCCTATCACATGCAATGTATTGGTCTTCTGATAGCACCTCCAGGGGCATCTCTATTTCCATGTCCCCATGTCCTAATAGCTTTCTGTGTCCAGCAGTTCTATTTGTCATAGCAGCATGGTGGTGCTTACCATAAGAGACTGCCATTGTCTCACTGGTAATAAGGCTAATGTTAGCAGGCATTTTGAATTGGCTGGGGGGCAGGGTACTGGAATGTGTTATTGTTATAGAATTTTCCTGGTGCCCCACCACTTTGGATTTGCCTTTTGTACTAACCCCCCCTTTGCAGCCCCTCAGGGTGTGACGTGTTTCACAGCCTTGCAGTTTTATTACCTTGCCTGAAGGGGTTAGACATGTATACTGAGGTGGATGGAGCCTCTCATATCTTCTCATGTCTCAGTGGCAGTGTCCCCTTTTGGGGAAGATGGTTTCTTTTGTTTTTGTCTGTTTCAGCATTCATTTCCAGTTTTGGTCCTAATTGTGGTTCTGATTCTCGATATGATGACAGCCAGACCTTCAGTGCACAGGTCAGACACTGGCTGGTGCTCCAGAGGCTCCTCAGAGTTAGTGGAGCATGAAAATTCAGAATTACTGTGATTTCCCAGAAACATAGATTCAGGTAGGGCTTTGGTGGCTAAATTTTTGTTTTATTTAGGGTTGCAGAGAAAAATAACAAAGGAAAAGATAGCCTGGCTGTCTTGAGCAGGTTGTGGATTGAAGTTTTAATGGAGCTAGGTCTGATCAAAACTGTATGAAAATTTACTGAGAACGTGTTTCCAATGTGTAAATGGAGTTAAAATAATAGCTGCTGCCAGATGTGTATTAATGACATGGAAAACATACCTGGACATCTGTGTTTCATGTTAGTCTTTTTCCTGTCTGTTTTGGTGCAGGTGTGTGTGTGTGTGTGTGTGTGTGTGTGTGTGTGTGTGTGTGTGTGTGTGTGTGTGTGTGTGTGTTTTTAGGGAAAATTTCATCCAGTATCTGGCCTGGTCTCCCTGTGGTCCTCAGGTGTGGCCTGCATACCCAGCTGTGTGAAACTCCAGATGTTTCCACTGGCTGCTGTGAATGGAGCTTTTGTTGCGCAGCCAACGATATGGAACTCAAACCATGGACCCCCTTCCTTACTCACAACTTTGTCTGTACACGGAGTGAGCCTGTCCAAGCACAGCACAAGAGGGGGAGATGGAATTCTCATTATGATACTTTGTGTAATCCCCTCTATGGTGACACTGTGCGTGTCATATCCTGTGTGCAGAACATCTTTGTTGTTACTGTTATTTTACACCATTGTTTGAAGAAAATGTAAATATTAATTTTCTGTATTAGACTACGTCTATACTATTATTAACCTGTTTGTATAGGTGTATTATTTTACCAGGTCCATTCAGAAGGAGGTGGAATTTTACTCTGGAGCCTTCCAGCTGCAAGGTGATGGCTGTTGTTCCACTTTTGTTACCAGTGGAGATTCTTCTTTGCCCACTATTGAGACCTGTGTGTGTGTGTGTGTGTATGTGTGTGTGAGAGTGTGTGTGTGCGCGAGCATGGGCATGTGTGCATGCACACCATAGTCTTATTTACAGATCTGTTTTAACCCTTTATAGGGCACTAATTCAAAATTTCAGCCCTTCACGGAGAAGCTTGGGAAGGGCATTTTGGATGTCCGTTGAAGTTACCAAATATGGTAATTCACCCGATAAAGGGTTAAGATGGCAACGAAACCCATAAAAGGAAAAACGAGCTCCTTGCGGTTGGTCTTCTACATACAACACACGCACACACATACGTAGACACACAGAATACATAAGGTTCTTTATTTCAGCTCCACTGAAGGAGGATTATAGAAAATCCTGATTGGCTCTGAAGCCCTCTTAAACTGAACGATTGCAGGAATTTTAAGTGAGCATGAGCAGCTGAGGTCCCTTTTATTTCAAAAGAGGGCATGGTAAAGTGTGCGGAACAGTTGTCACAGGACGAACTGATGGGCTGTCAGATTTCCCTCAATAAACCCTGAAGCTTCTTACTCTTGTTTGCTGTCCTCTTTCACACCACAAGGGGTGAAAACATTAGTTGCAATGTGTCAAGTCCTGTTTTTGCAAGAAGTCCATAATGGCATCCACTTGATGCCTAATGGTCAAAGTCTTGTCTTCCTGTGATTTAGAGAGCATGCTTTAATGTCACTGGGGATTTACAGTCCGAGACACCAATGAAATTCACACACAAGGTCTGAAGGGGTTGTAGAGAAGCATGTAGTTTTTGCAAGGCCAGACAGCATGTTAGCCCATAATTCAACCCTAATCCTTAAATAACTACACAGACACACACAGTGCAGGCTGGGGATTGAATAACTGCAAAGGAGCAGTTTGTGTCTCAGGGTGAGTGGGGAAGATGATCTTGAATCCCCAGCCTGCACCCTGAGACACATCATCTCTTTTTTGGTCAGGTCTTGAGGTTGATGCATGAGAAGATCAGATGCTTTATGAGCCGATTGGGCTGTTTTATTGCTGCTGTGATGGTGGCAATGTTGTTATTCCAGTGGTTGTGTAGTCCACATCAGCAACCCACAAGATGCTGGGTTGGATTGTAAGCACTGAGGGACACCCCTCAAAAACATGCAAATGTCAATAGTCATGCGTAGCTTAACATCCACAATATGTTCTGTGAAATAGGACTTTATCTAATTTGGACATTGTGCGAACACCATATTATATAGACTATATCAGATTAAAATAATAATAGAAAGTGCAGTACATTCATAAGCCAGTAACATAGGTGTTTATTATGAATATCAAGACAAATGTATTATAGGTTATATATGTGCTGTACTATTATTCACCTGGCAGCTTGATTGCTTTGTATACAAGAGACATGAGATACATGTGTTGTATGTGGGAAGCTGTTGTGTTGGCTACGTCCCATTCTCCAATTGGGAATTCTGAACTCTATTATAACCTCGTGGGACCACGGACGTATAGTATATGCGGTCGGATGTTGCCCAAATGGATGTTATGTGGCACATGACTGTACAGCGGGAGTCCAAGGTCTAAAGCAGGAATAGTGGTCGATGGTTGATTTGTTCTTGAAGTGGTCAGTGTGCAATAGAGATTGGCCTTCATTTAAAGAAATGTATATAACTGGGCAGGGGAATAGTCCCAGTAGATGCAAGAATTCATTGCATCATATGGGTAGGGACAGGGATGATCTATATGTGAAGTAGTTCTCAAACTTATTATCGTGACCCAAGTAAGGGCTGCAAAGTGGTTCTTAAAGGTCATTGGACCTTCTCAAGATATATTAGTGGTATAAGGAAATTACGTTACTGGCACAACATGGAGGATTATTGTGGATAATACAGCATCCATATACATTTTATTAATAATGTGCAAGTTTTTCATGTCCAGTACACAGGTCAATCAGACCAAGCAAGGAGCCTATTGTTAGGTAGCACTCTTCTCCGAATGCGGTATTACAGAAGGTGCTGTAATTTTTAGCAAAAAGGAGGAACTTATTCACAAAATATAGTATCATTACGGCCAATAAATGACTCTTTATATAAAAGAAGTCACATTTTCATAGAAATTTGTTTTTTGTTTGGTTATTTAAAGACCATTTTAGTGATGGTAAATAATCAGAATCAGGTTTCTTGGCCAAATGTGCTCACACTTTGGCTTTGGTTCCCAATGGCTCTCAGTGTACATAAGATAAGACAACATGCACACACATCCATACATGTACACACACACACACACACACACACACACACACACACACACAAACATGCATACATGAACACATACATACAAATGTACAAAATACGTTAATTCAGTTCAATAATTAAATAATAATTCCATAAAAATATGATTAAACACAGCATATAAAAATTATTAGACAAGAACACTTCCTACTAGTGTTTTGGGTCACCAGGTGAAGAAAAGATTATATTCCAGTCACAACCATAAAACTTTGACATTGCTGAACCTTTCAAGAAGTTCCCAAATGACCAGCTGCAACATAAAGCATTAAAAACCTTGGTTAAAGGCATTACAGTTGGTGATGCATTATATCATGTTATACTGGTGGCATTTGGGTCTCTTGGTTTATCGTTCACAACACATTGAACTGGGAATAAGGTGCAGTTTGCATGGTGTGTGTCAGTGCCAGATTTGAAAAGCGCTTGCCCTTGATTTGTTGATAAGACCATCTGTGAAAACATCCTGAGGTTGGAAGCCCTGGATTCTGCATGCTCCCTTCAATAATGAAAGAGCAAGTCTTTGTGCAGCACACTTGTTTTTGGAAGAAAAGCCCTTCAGGACTACTTTCTGACAGCTTTTATCCAGATGGGGAGCAGGGAAGCGATTGGCAGGAGTTTATCTGACAGGTTACATGCTTTAAATTCTCGACTTCTGCACTCCATGTTGAGTATGAAACAGTTGGCAGTGGAGGTTCAGTCTCAGTGTGTCAGCTTTTCTTTCTCAAAATCATTCAGTGTGTGTTGAGGAGGCTGGCTCCAATTCACAAAGTTTGTGTTGAGTGCAAGTAAGGCGGAATGAAGACACTAAATAAAGGAACACGCCAAGTAAAATCACAGCAAGAAGCTGGAGGCAAGCATCTGCAGCATCCTGGTGTGTTTAGTTGAGGAGCAATAAAGAATACCTGCTGGTTGTGGGCAAAGTTTCCACTTTCAGTCAATAATATCTTCTTACAGACTACCCTCAGTTTATTATGTACCTTACATATGATGCAGTTGTACTTACAATAATAAATTAATAATATCGATAGTACAGGTGGTTGCCAACTTACCATGGGGTTATGTTCCAATATGTTCCACCACAGCATCTGTTTCTGCCTCTGCACCAGTCATACTACTGACTGATAACCAGCCATCAACAAGCTCAGTGGGGCTACTGACGAAACGTTTGCAAGAGAGAGCATCACTACATCACGTATCTCATAATGCACAGAATACTGAAGTGTTTAAAAAATATTATGAACATACTGTACTTTTTAAAAACAATGCACTACTGAATGTTTTAATAATGGCATGTGCTGTATACTAATCTGTGGCCAGTGAAAAAAACAAAATAGGTCGAAACATCAACAAATGTTTGAAAAGAAGTTACCACATGGTGGACCACACACTTAGAAATAATTTCTCTGTCATGAGTATCACCTGACTTGCAACTGATGTGACTTACAGCCTGGCTGCCGTCCCCTTAAGCCAGTTTTAAGTTGAGGGCAGTCTGTTTCACTTCTTGGCTTTAGTGTAGGACCTGTTCATCTCTCACAGCCTGCCTGTATGGCCTGTTTGGTGCCAACAACTGAAGACTGAAGAGTTAATCAGTCTCTCTCTCTCAAGTGTACTTTACAAGTGTCCCAAGGCACTGTCCAGCAAACATTTCCCAGTGGGAATCCAAATAGAAAGGAAAACCGGGAAACTAGAAATATCTTTTACTTGACAGAAAGAAGCCATGAAAGACACTGCAACTTCATGGCAGACCTCAGATTTATTTGATGGCGAACAGAACCATATTCTTCCCCCTGCACTGTTTTGTATTATGTGGCGATGTAATGATTCCAGTCTGCAGGACCCTTATCACTGCTATAGAAAGCAGATGGAGCTATTCTCAGCAACTATGGTTGATTCTGAACGAAGTAAAAGAATACAGACAACAAGGAGAGAGACAAAGTTCCTCCATTAGGTTTGATCATGTGTGTCCTTAGTGTCACTGTGATTGAGTCCATCAATCCAGGTACTACTTGTCCTCCTTTGCTTTTTCTTACAGCTTTTCAGTTCATCTTTTTGAGAGAATCCAATCTTCTAATAATGTTTCCAAAGTATACTGACCTCATTCACCACATTTGAGTCTCTAATGAGAGTCCTGAATTGATTTTGTTCAATATCAAGCTTTATTGTTTATTTTCCTTGTCAAAAAATGGTCTCCTTAAAAATCTCCTCCAGCACCACAGTTCTAAAAGTGAGTTTTTTCCTGTCCTACTTCTTCTTTTACACCCACGTAGTGTTACAGGAAACCCTGTTGGTTGAACAATTCTAATCTTTTTTCTTGCGGTCATGTCAGCACATCTGAGGATCTATTCCAGATCTTTAATTGCATCTCCACCAAGTGCTCGTAGGAGTGTCTCTCTTCACTGCTACAGTAGATCCCTTGTTGATCATTTATCCCAAGAGGCAATAGTTCAATAAATCTTCATTAAGGTTCCAGGTTTTTCTTGTCTTGGATGCTGCTTGTTTCCTGTTTCTCATACTTTCCAACTGCCCCCTCCTCTTCCCAGGCATACAGAGGTCATGGGAATTGCACAGCAACACGCCAGCATTTTTCAACTTGGGCCAGAACAAGAAAAAAACACATAAAATTTTTCTGCAGGGTTGCTCAGACATAATTGAGGGCAAAAAATGATTGAGAGGATGGGTCCCTTTCTGCCTGCGGGTTATGGGGAGGTTTCTATTCATGCATATGTCCAACACTGTAAGACCGGAATGGGATTTACCACAGTGGGTGGACTGCTGGATCTTCTCATTAATTCCTCTGTGATTCCTCTCACTCCCCTGTGGGCCATTTGATTGCTCTCTCTTATCTGGGTCACTTTTATTGGAGCTTTTCTCTGGATGTCCCAACCTAAAGCCACACACAGTGTTACCACGGCAACACTGATAGATGCATAGCTCCAGCATTGCTCGTATGAGGTTATTTATGAGGCACCGAATAGTCATTATGATGTGTTTACTTTTAATAATATGCTGCTGATATGTCACTGTCCTTTCAAACACCACTGACTGAGTACAGAGTCGGGAGCGGTTTCATCTTCATTTTCCTTACCCCTCCAGCCGATTGCTTTATTGGGGATCATTCACAATTTTTCAGCATCTCAGTCTGCTGGCAAAACTTTGAAGTGCAACTAGAAAGGGATTTTTAGCTGAAAGGTCAATTAGCAAAGTTTACTTTACTATGAGGCCTGCACCAGCTGCACTGAGCTCTACAACATGAAAAGGAGACTTTGTGTAAGAGGCGGAGACGATGTCTCGAGAGATCTGTGAACGTCATGCTACTAGCTCTTTCTTGGGCTGAGGTCTACATAATTGTGGACAGAGGCACAGCAGTAAGGATGGTGTGGTTCTTTTGACTCACTACATATGGAAGGGCATCGGTCAGTCTAAAGAGCCACCATAAGAATGCTGTTGGTCAGGTTCTTCTCAAGGGATCGCTCAGGCATCCCCCTAGGTTGCCTTCAGCTCTTCTTCTCTGAGCTGTACATGACCTTCTTGACCATGCTGCAGGGTCCTTCTCGAGCATCATCCTAAATTTTTAACTGGGGCTGAGATATTCCTGTTAGCCCACGGAAACCATCTGGAAACTTGTGATTTTTGTCCTGATCCAGTATACAGGCTGTAATTAATCTGGTAAAATTGTGACACAAGAGGCAATACTGAGGTATCTGTGGTCAAATGCCAAACCACCCTCACCGAGTAACCCATGCCACTCTCCAAACTGTCGAACAGCAGTAATTACATTTGCGTTTATTAATTTAACAGATGCTCTTCAACAATGTTAAGCTTCTTACAGCTATTTTGCACATTTATTCAGTTGGACAGTTCAGTCCAAGTAGCTTCATTAAGGTTGCTACAGTAACAGGTGGGATTTGAGCCCGAGTCCTTCATGTCCAAACATGATGACCATTTTATTTTAGCCATTATACACCTGCTGCCCAAAACAAACTGCCTTTTTTACCTCCATATGCATCTCTACACCTCATCCTCCAGCATCAACTGGGTTGTATACCTTAACTCAATGTTCTTTATCAAATGGAGCAAGCTCATCCTTTACTGAGTCTTCACTGTGGAATCACATTCTTCCCACCCCATCCTCAAGGAAATCCCTTGTGAGTAGTGATAAAGTAATATGTAGAAGATCCATTTAACAGAATGGCACTGAGGAAATTCAAGAATGGTCCCAATCCAGTGTTTTCTGAGGTGTCTGTGATGCTAGGCCTTGGAATCGGGTGCTTGTGGAACTAGCCATGTGCTTTGGATCACACACCAACGCACCATCAGGAGGGGTGCGGAGGCCTCTGTAGACTCACCCAAGCCAACAGTTTAATGACAGACATTTTTAATCATGGGACACGTGCAATATTAAAGACTTCCTGATCTCAGTGTAGAGACATCCTGTGGTGATTTAAAAAGGTTTACGGTGTTAGCATGTTTGCTGGGAAAACCAAATTTGCAAGTTTGGTTTGATGTTACATTTGCATTTATACATGAAGCAAACACTTTTGCCAGCCTGAGGTGTTATTGTTATTAAATTTTATTTAGGTGTTGCTAAAGCAAATTATAATTTCAGCTGGAGTAAGACTGGGCACTTTATACAATCTCATTTTTACTTTAAATTGGTAACAGGTAACTTAATAGTAGTGCCATCTTCCATGTAAAGGACCCACAATTGAATCCCATCTCCTATTTACAGTAAGGGACTTTCCCTCAAAAATTGCTAATGTAAAAATGACCCAGCTGTATAAATGGGTAAATATTTGTTAGAAACTTAACCTCTTAAGTCCATTTGGAGAAACATGTCAGATAAATAAATCCAAAATTTATATTCCATTTAATGGTACAAAAATAACCATGATTCACTTATGCACCTGGATGAAGGTTTCTGACTTCTGCAATATTTTTATGTCTTTGTACATGCAAAGAAGGAAAGGATTGGCATAGCAGTTTAAATAGGATTATGGCTCAGGGTCAGAGTTCATGCTGAGCCTGTAACCAAGAAAACAGCTGCAGCAAGACCGCCAGTCGCTTTGGCTCCAAAACCAACACCCGCTACAGATCTTGCAGGCTATAATCGTTTTGTGGTCCCTTAAAGGTGTCTGTGGATAACACTGTTTACCAGTGTGGATCCAAATTCAACCATACATTGAACCTCTTAGGTACCTTGAGGCCAGTACCCACAGCAATAACAATATGCACACACAGTCTCACACACATTTGTGATCATGATCCAAGTCATCACTTTTTCCATTTCCTCAGTGTTTTTTGGCTCTTGTTGCTCAACCTTTTTTTTTTTTTGGCTAGTGATAAATTACCATTTGGAGCCAACACATTTTTACACAACCACAACACACAGTGCTGTCACTCCCACTTTCATCCCGTATCCCCTAACCAAGCCCGGCATCACCCCAGGCCATCTTTCTGGCATGTGTCCAGCCGTGACCGTCCATCTTCTCTAGTCTTTCTCCCGCTGTCACGGTAAGCTGCCCGTGCAGCGCTCCACCCTCTCTACAGATTTCCATTCCCATTAGCAGATCCTTCGCGGAGGTGCCTTGTCTACCAGGGACTCACACCGCCCCTTTCTGTCTAATCACAAAGGGCTCAGAGTGCTTGCTTTTGCCCTTTCTCTTCCCCACCTCCTCCTGACCCTTCTGAAAAACCAATGTGAATCTAATTTAAATGGGTGAACTCTGCTGTTTCTGGGATTTTCAGGGTCCTTGGGACAGACAAAAGGAAGAGGCATCCCTGGAATGCCGAGATATGGGTGTGAATGATGGAACCTCAGGTTGGCCCCAATGGAAGGAACACTGAGCTGCACTGCTTGGAAGGAAAAACAATTCCGGCTCTCGTTTTGGGCCCATTTCTGATGCCCAGCCATTCTTTCGGATATCATCTCACCCAAGCAGATGTCTGTCAACTACTCTTTTTTGGTGCATCGCTATGACAACCATTTCCCAAATGGCATACAAGGACATCCAAGATTTGTCAAAATTAAGGCACATGACAGGGGAAAAAAGAGCCGTCCATAAATAAGCAGGAGCATGTTGTCTTGCTTGTTATTCTCCTTTTGTGGCGCATCGCTGCCATTGACTAGCGGCTCATCTGTCTCACCGGGCTGATCGGAGACATTCCTGCTACTGACAGCAAAAAATGGAGCTGTTTCGTTACAGGGTGAAGTGAGGGGACTTCATACACTGTACCCAGTGCCTTGTGATTTGTTTTTGGGGCCTTTCTTTGTGTTTGTTCCTAGTCTTATTGGTGAAGGGAAAGTGTAGGCACAAGTGAAAATGTCCCTCCCTAAATCACAATCTATAAGCCATTCATTTTCAGATCCCATGCATTACGCAAATATTCTTTTGAATTGTTCTAATAAGGTATTTTCCTGTACAGTCTGAACCATTTGCAGTTATTCATCTAACACTTTTCACCAAAGTAACTGGTAATGCAAAGTACTATCTGGTGCTTATACTGGTTAACTGTTTACACAGCAGGGTACTTTTTACTGTATAAGCTCAGAGTAAGAGCTTCACTTTAATCCAGAGTATTACAACAGGAGGCAGGATTCAAACCTGAGGATTTCTATCACAATCCACTATGCCACCTGTCCCCAGTGCAGAAAAGACATGGAATCAAATGCTGTAATAGCTGTGAAATATGCAAAGGAGTAAAATGGGCAAAATGGCCACTTCTTCACTCAAATGATAGACTGATAAGAAATAAGTTTTAGGAAGGAAGATAAGTGCACAAAAAGTGGTAAAAAACAATTATCAAACAGTTTTTTTTAATTATTTGAAATAGTGACTATAAATGCTTTGAAATGATGAAATCCTTTAATAATAACGGCAATTACATTTGAGTCCAAAGTTTGAACGAGAGAATGGAAGCATTGCTGCTGAAGAAAGGGAAAGCGGTTCAAGGAGGAGATAGCGAAGGATATTGTTAGAATAGGCAGGAAAGATTCAAAGTGGAGGTAGGATGGGATGCACTTTCTAGGTTAGAGATGCGACAGGCATGAATGCACAGAGGTGATAATAGGCACCCGGGGCCTTGAGGTGCTTTGCTAAGAGGTGATAACCGTAATGCTAATGGGCTTAGAAAGGAAGTACAACTCCACTGTTGTTTCCAGGATTTATGTGTTTCCATTGCTTCCTTAAATGACAATCCCTGTGCTTATTGAGACTCTAGTATCAAATAGAGAGTTCTCCTTTAAAGTGCTTCTGTCCCCCTCACCACATTCCTTTGTGTTTGGGTCATATTTTCCATCAGCCAATCAAAGGGAAGCCGCTTATATTTAAACAGCGAACGCTTTACCTTATGTGGTCTGAATACTTTGCACAGTCGAAGATTTGTTTGTCTTAAAGCCATAAACCCGCTCTGTTGTGATTACTTCAGCCAGATTTGGAAGCAGCATGGTTTGGCCTTTTATTTTCATAAGATGGAGACCATGAGGACTATTAGAGGAGTTGCATTTGCATTCATTTATCTGACCATTTTTTTCTAAAGAGTTAAAATTAAATTAATTTATAGTTTATCAATTCAGGGTAAGTACCTTGACCTAAGGTACAATTATGGGGTGTGAATTGATCCTGGGTTTTTCAAGTGCACAAAGCTGGTTCTAACCATTGTGCCATTTGGGTACCTTTGGTTATAAATATAAATAAAATAAATTTTCAGATTGTAATTTCATAGTCAGTTCAAAGGAAGAGCAGACTCCTGCTATTTGGTGTCTATGAATCATTTGGTTTTTGCAATTAAAGACCTTAACTTCTCACCAGAAGTTTGCAGGCTCAAGTCCCCAACCGCTGAACAGCTATAGTGTCTTGCAAAGACCTTATCCTGAATTGCTATAATGTATAGTTGTGTACCAAGGGCAAACATGTAAACTGTCCAGAAAATAAAAGAAAAATAAAACCTTTGACCCCCCCCCCCCCCCCGTTTCGTTTTTACACAAGGCCACTGGGGGGGGGGGTCAAGTGGCCCTCTTAAAGTGCAGCAATGCAACTTACATTTCATGTTCATTGCTGCAGGAAAATAAAGCCAATTACAAGCCCCTTTTATCTCCTAGAATTACTGAGGACTTGAAAGAGAATTTCTGACTGTGTTTAATATTCAGCGTGAATACATTACTACACCAGCACCCCCCGTCACCCAGCCTCCATTGCCTCAAACTGCTATGGTGTATGATCCGGGAGTGTGGCCCATGCCAGCTTATCGTGCTTGCAGCCCCTTGCAAATCGAATGCAAACGCAGCGTGACAGAATATATCCGTCTGTGTTGGTAATTCACACTGTTTTTAAAATCTGCACTGTGGTGCCACACATGGAAACTAGGAAGTGCACTAGGGACTGCTAAGACACACACTGAAGCAAAATTATGTCTGGATGGTGGCCCTCATGACAGCGCTTATTAGAACTGAAGTAGAACAACCTTTCAACATGTTTAAAAATAGGTGATTTTTATTTAAAAATTATTTTGAACCATGTTTATTTTACCCATTTTTACATCTCTTCCTTAACATATGATGATGGCACTAACTGAACTGTCTTATTTTTTTTTTCTTAATGAATCAGTTTAAAGCAGAGGTGGTGGGAAAAACAAACGTTGGCAGCTTTGAGCTGAAATCATGAGGATGGTCACAAAAGATATGTTTTTCTTATGCAGAAAGGCCTCCCTGATGAACTTGCAAGGCTTATATACAGTACATATTAGTGTGCTGGTTACTCAGTTTACAAACTCAGATAAGTCTGGAAGTCTGCTCATAATTCGGTTTGTTTGTAACCCAAGAGTCACCAGTAAGTGTGACTCAGCTGTCCAAGTAATGAGATGAACATGAGGTTACTGTGGATCCATGACGGTTTTATTTTCCTTTAGCAATACACCGGTACTCTACTGTATGTACAGATGCAACAGTTAAATAATAACTACTTACAAACATGAGACTTTTGTTAGGAGAGCCAACAGTCTTTACAACAATGCCCATGTGCCTCCTTCATCCACCAAACACACCACCCATTCTCTCTCAGAATGGGCAATTTCAACCATATACACCACCCTAGGGCTTTCTATTTGCTATTTACATGAATGAACATCCAATCCTTTTAAAAATCCAACACAGTTACCATCATTTATTTCAAATACATATAATTCAGCCATTTAACACACATTTTGCAGTATTTAAATTAATCAAAACAATATGTACCTATACTGTGGATTCACAAGTATGCTCTTCTTCAGGGAATTTATGCACTACATTTCCCATGATTCCCCATTTGCCAACTGGCAGTCAGCTCCCATTTTACTGCCAATAAAGTAATTGTTTGTTACTCTAGCACACAGTTTCTTTTAGCATTTACTGTACATCTTTCATATGAAAACATCACATTTACATAGCATAGTTGCTACAGTTGTAGGGTTTATTTGTGCAAAAAGTCACAATCAGTAAAACCATATAATAGGTATGTCCCTCATTTAAAGCACTGGTTAGAGTCTGTAGAAATCTCAGCAATTCATTTCTGGACAACATTATTAACATCTTTTTTGTATAACCTTGGAAATCCTCTTAAAATGTTTTAATGGTCAAAAGTCAGGAAATTTCCAGTTTCTGAAGATATTGCAATTGATACCTAAAATGCAAGGGTGCCAAGAACATTGACCAGAACCATGCCTATAATAAATGAAAAAAAATCTGTTCTAATAGTTTTAACTTGAATGCTGTTAAAAATCTTCAGCTGCAATTGTAAAATTATTTTTAAAAATGTCAAAAAAACGTTCATTTTCTCATTGATCATGGGTTCACAGGAACACTAGACAGGCAAAGAAACGATTGTGGAAGTGAGCTGGGTTAAGGTTGTCATACACTCTTACTGTTTTTGGGTGCTCTTGACTGCTGGTCAGAAAAAATGTCTGTTCAGCAGGTAAACGCAGGTCATGCTTGGACCACTACAGACAATATCAGATTGATAAGCAAATGTATTTGAAATAAATAATCCAGAAAAGGTATCTTAGAAAATGTGTAACTTGACTTTCATACGAGCAGTCAGTTATTGAGCACATATTCACCAACAACATTACCTGCGCAATTCAGATACTTTTTTTTGTCCATATGACAGTAGGTTTGCATGACTTCATCTGGCTTGAGGAGAAGTTCTGTGTAGGGAATTTATTTACAGTCAAGACTGACAAGAGTCTGTTAATAAGTGGTGAAATTTGGAGATGTTCTGGCTAAATGAGCTTCTTATCTTCATTAGAACCAAGGTTAAGGCCTTTGCTCAGGAAAGTAATTGAGTGCAGTGCTAATTAGGCTCATTGACTCACTGTGGGACCCCCTGCCAAGTTGGACCTCCTGCGGGTCATCAGGAGTCTCCAGTGCATGGACTTTTTTCCATGGGAGGGAAATAGTTGGAAATAGTGCCCACCTCTTATCTATCTTTCCTCAGTGCCTTCCAGAGGAGGGCAATGTGTTCTTTCTTTGGGCAGGGTTTGTGTTGAGACACGTTGGAAAGCAAAGACTTTGAGTTAAATCTTTCCAAACCTTTTCATGCTCCTATCAGCACCCATCGTCACACCCAAACGGCCATAACACCTCATTCTCGAGAGTATGGATGTACGAACTTGTGTTTGAAATCCATCCTTAATGGACAGGTTTTTCCTAGCTGAGGTCCATTTGAATTCCCTAAGGGGTCAGCCAAGGGGCGGCCGAGCACTCTGTGTAATTACCTTGGCCGACGTGAAGCTGTAGTAGCAGCCTCATTTCGGGCATTGCGAGAACTACGGAGCCCCACAATAGCGCTGGCCCGGATTAACCACAGCTTGTTATCTGTGGGAAGCGGCAGTAATTGGGTCCTGCATCTGTGCTGACGGCCCACCCACCCACTGTCTCGTGTGCTCTAGCGCATTGCTACATGGGAGGCAAATTGAAAGGGATTAGGCTAATTTAACTGTAAAGGAATTCACTAAAGAAGGACCCACTCCACCCCCAAACCCACAACCCCCCATTCCCAGGATTAGGTTCTCCCTTCAGCACCTGAAACTCCTGCCAAATTTGTTTGTCATTTTGGTTCTGGCCATTTGGTGAATTTAATCCCACAGTTTACTTACGATCCATCCAAAGGCTGGCTTTCTGTTTTGGCTTGTTGTTGTTGGTTAAATGCCACAGGGTTCATATCAAACATTGACGTCCAAATGTATATAATTTCTCAAGGAAGTTCTATTCTCCATTTGTGTCGCTATTGTTCACAGAGGTGTGTTCATTTTCACTGTACTTGCGTACATCTGTTCGGTTGCAGTTTGAGTTTTTTTTTTTTTTACTATGTAGTCAAGTCTACAGAGAAAAAGGCATTGTTGAAGCACAGGGTTAGATGCTTCCTCTTTTACACTTATACAAATTTAATGGAGATCAAGCATCTGTGTACCATGTGGTGCAGTGGTTAAGGAATCTGGCATTTCCTGATTTAAACAGTGGCTGAGGTAGAGTGCAGTATGTTTTACATTACATATTAAGACAAATGTCTGAATACGTAGAAGCAAATAAATGTGTACAGCTGTAAGATACAAGTTAATTATAATTCAAAGATTCTGCAAGACAAATATAAATTTCAAATTATATGTTTCACTGTGAATACTCTGCAGCAGCTAGAGGTGCTGAGTGTCATCGTCACCATGAGTCATTGTTTTGACCTGAGGGGGTATTATTGCTGTACTGTTATGTCACCTCTGGCCTCATACCTCCACCCCCTCAGGAAGGATGATTTATTTTGTGGATTGTGCCTGCACATTCATCATGGCATCTGAAATTACTACCAGCACTTTGTCTTTAGTTACAGCAAATACATTCTTCATACATGTGTTTATGGTTACGCATTTATTTGTCTTCCCGGAGTGGTACGTATACCCTGTAATACTGTGTTATTTGTAATGATAGGTTTGTGGGGACATCGCCTGATCCCTGCTGGGAAAGGGATAGCAGACAGCTGTGCATTCTGTCTGCTGCCACTACCTCCCCACCACCCAGTCTAACAGATCAGGCAGAGATGACACCATTCATGGGACCTGTGGGTCCTGCCAGTGGCATTGCTGTCCCAGAGCCTGATTTATACATCTAACTCTAATCTAATCCTTTTTTCTTGGCAGTGGCAGTTGCTTGCAGTCAGAGTTACGAGGGTTAGGGGGAGTTCTTTTATTGGCTGCACTGAGTATTAAGCGTATTTTTCAGTAAATATATAGCAGTTATTTACAGTGTGTACAATGTATGATAACTTCTGACAACTTTATTACAGACACAGTCAATAAGCCATAAAAATTTAGATGCCCAAATCACAGATTATGTTCTGTAAATAAATATAAATGTATGTGATAAATAATAAACAGATAAGTGAGGAAAATGTAATTGAAAATAAATAAATTTATACCTTGAATGTGTTCAATTTCATTCTTGGGAAATTAATAAACATTCATGACACAAGGAGGCAGTGTAAAATTGTAATATATTATTGAAGTTTTTTTGGTCTGTGCACATAAAGTACAGACACTTCAGAATTTGTTTCATTTTGTGCTCAGCTGTTTTTAAGATTTCCGGTCATATGTCAGTGTATCCCTACCTCAGTCATGTTTTTGCATTCTGTTTTCAGGGTTACTTATTGGTTCTGGATGCGCCCTGTATCCTCTGGGATGGGACAGCGAAGAGGTCCGTCAAACCTGCAGCAACATCTCCAACCAGTTTGAGCTAGGTGAGTTAAAATCAGTGTCCATCATGCACGAGCGTGTCATCAGAAAAGGAGAAGACTTGAAAAATATCTCCTTGTTATTTATTCTGTAATCATACACCATTATTAAAAGAACTTACTTTAGGTTTTTATGCTAAGCTGCTATGATTCACTTTACTTATTTATTTATATATATCTGGATAATTTTTATTGAAACAATTTAGAATATACTAGCTGAGTTGCATAGACCTGCTAGGTCAAAAAGTGTAGCAGTGGAAAGGTAAAAAGTAATAGCACATTGAATACAGTATCAACAAACTGTTTTAATATTAAAATGGTTGCATTTAGTACACAAATATTGTGCTGTCGGACAGGCGGCTGTCATAGAGAGTGATGCACATGCCAGTCATAAACACATGAAGAAAAAAAAAAACAAAATATTCAGTATATCACCACAATTTAAACTGTTCCCAAAAAGTAATGGCATATTAAATAATCATCAAACTGTTTTACCATTTAAATGGATGCATCTAGTACTTAAACATAGTTAATGCTGTCAGACAAGCGAAGAATACAGAGTGAGATGTGCCTAACAGTCATAGGTGAAAAGGAAAAACTAAATATAAATCTCCAACCTTTTTTACCCTTACATCACTAATGTGTGCAGTGCTGTGTGTGTCATCTATCATTTCTGTTTTTACATTTCCATTTGCTCACATATAGCAGCTACTGGTTTCTGCAGTCAAACACACGGGTGGCACCGAACAAAAAGCCGCACGCTGGCCGTAGTGACATGCAACCAGTAAAATATTGTGTGATGCATTGAAAAAGAAAGCTGAGCATGAAGAGCAAACAACAAACAAAAAGAGATTTAGCTCTAAAGATGACTTAAAAATCTAGACTATCACAGCAGAGGTCAAAATTTGTACCCAGGTGCTCTCAGTTCAAAGCTCTACTACACTTACTGCCAATTGTTATATATTAATATTAATTACATGTTCCAACATAAAATTTAGAGAATAATCACGTTTTAACATAATCTTGTGTGTTTTTCATGTTTTTGAGGGTTGAGATGATTGAGATGAGTCTGGACCAAGGTTCCTTGTCTGGTTCAAATGCCACCTCTTTACATTACAAGTGAATTTATGTATGTATGTATGTATGTATGTATGTATGTATGTGTGCATGCATGTATGTATTTATTTATTTGTCAAAAGCAACTCATAGTATAATGGTTACTATTATTTACTGATTTCTCTAGCAATTTTCACTGTATTTGTTCTAGGTCAGTACCGTGTTCTTTGGTACTATATCTGAAGGTGGGTGTGACCAAATCTGTGGTCTTAAAGTAAAAAGCGGAATCTCTAACCACAGTGCCAGTTGCTGCCCCTAGATAAAAAAAAATACTACAACTCTGTGCCCTCTCCCACCACAGTGTGCAGAAAACCAGATTTTGGATCTCCTGGACTGGAAACACATGGTAATTGTGTAACTGGGGCCCTAAAAATCAGCAGTTATGTTAAAAGTAAACAGAGATTCACTTTGTATGGCCTGTGAGATTCCTGCACACCCTGACTGCTGTCAACTGGTGACCATGGGACAGGAATGTGAAACATGGCAGGACGAGAGGGAAACACTCACAGCAAACCTCACATGTAAATAAAAGGCAAATGCCAGCATCTGACTGACTTTTGTCATTAATGTGTCTGAAACCCACATTTTAAACCTCACACATACGTAGCACATTGTGACTCAGTTGGACAAGCAATAAGGTCAACATGAGGTTAATGTGAATCCACACCAGGTTTATTTCTCTTCAGCAACATGCCAGAGCTGCATTTACAAATGCAAGCCTTTTCATAAATTTCAGACTTCTGCTAGTAAAGAACAATCTTAACAATAATACTCTTCGTTCGCTTGCTTCCATCCCGAGTTTCTCTCTATAATGTGCAACTTTATATAATAAGCTCTGCTCTAAGCCAATCCATTCACCATTTAAATAACACCCATCATTCACTTAAAATGCAACACAATAGATGTTCATTTAATGCAGCACAGTTTTTCTCAGTTTATTTTACCAGAATTCAAAGAAACAATGTATGTATTTCTGCCTTGTATTTCTAAATGGACTCTCACCATTAGTATTTAAAGAACTACAATTCACATAGCACCTCTTTTGCCACTTGGCCCTCAGCTCCCATTTTACTCAAGGTAAGGCCAATGTTTGTTGCACCTGTTAACAGCACATTTCTGTAAATAGTCACAGTGATTATATATATATATATATATATATATATATATATATATATATATATATATATATATATATATATATAAAATTTAAAAAAAAAAAAATTTTATCTCCTTCTCACCTTCCCCTACCTGGGCGGGGTGGTATGTGTGTGTGCCTTCCTCAACCTCGGTTCCTCTACCAGAGGCCTGCGAGTTTGAGGGTTCTGCGCAGTATCTTAGCTGTTTCTAGAACTGCGCTCTTCTGAACAGAGACCTCAGTTGTTGTACCTGGAATCTGTTGGAGCCATTCTCCAAGTTTGGGAGTCACAGCCCCCAGTGCTCCTCTTACCACGGGAACCACTTTGGCCTTCACCTTCCACATTTGTTCCAGTTGTTCCTTCAGGCCTTGATACTTCTCAACCTTCTCATGCTCCTTCTTCCTGATGTTGCTGTCAGCTGGGATTGCCACATCCATCACTGCTGCTGTTTTCTGCTCCTTATGAACCACCACTATGTTTGGTTAATTGGCCAGCAGCTGCCTGTCTGTCTGGAACTTGAAGTCCCACCAGATCTTAGCTCTGTTGTTCTCAACCACTTTCGGAGGTGCCTCCCATCAGGACTTGGGGACTTCTAGCTCATACTCGGCACAGATGTTTCTGTATACTATCCCCGCCACCTGGTTATGCCTTTCAGTGTATGCTGTCCCAGCTTGTATTCTGCACCCAGCTACTATGTGTTGGACAGTCTCAGGGGCGTCTTTGCACAGCCTACACCTTGGGTCCTGTCTGCTGTGGTAGAGCTCAGCCTCTACAGATCTGGTGTTTAGGGCCTGTTCTTGTGCTGCCATGATCAGAGCTTCTGTGCTATCCTTCAGGCCTGCTTTTTCTAACCACTGGTAGGATTTCTTGATGTCAGCCACCTCCTCTATCTGCTGGTGGTACATTCCATGGAGGGGCTTGGTCTTTCACAATGCCTTCTCTTCCTCCTCACTGTCCACTGTTTTCTGCTGCCTGAGGCATTCATTTATCAGTTCGTCCTGGGGGGCCATCTTCTTGATGTGTTCACGGATGTTCCTTGTTTCATTCTGGATAGTGGCTCTGACACTCACTAATCCTCACCCTCCTTCTATCCGTTGTCCGTAGAGTCTCAGGCTGCTGGACTTTGGGTGGAACCCTCCATGCATCGTGAGGAGTTTTCGTGTCTTGACATCAATGGCATCTATTTCCTTCTGTGGCCAGCTCACTATTCCTGCTGGGTACCTGATGGTTGGTATGGCATACATGTTTATGGCTTGAATCTTGTTCCTACCATTGAGCTGGCTTCTGAGTACCTGTTTGACCCTCTGGAGATATTTGGCTGTGGCTGATCTTCTTGTAGCCTCATCCTGATTCCCGTTGACCTGTAGGATACCAAGGTACTTGTAGCTGTCCTGCATATCTGTTATTCTGCCCTCTGGTAACTCCACTCCCTCAGTTCTGATCACCTTCCCTTTCTTGGCCACCATGCATCCACATTTATCTAGTCCGAACATCATCCCGATGTCCTCGCTATAGATTCTGGTGAGGTGGATCAGTGAGTCAATGTCTTGCTCACTCTTGGCATACAGCTTGATGTCATCCATATACAGGATGTGGCTGATGGTTATTCCACTTCTGAATCTGTATCCATATCCACTCTTTGTGATGATGTTGCTGAGGGGATTCAGTCCTATGCAGAACAGTAGCGGGGACAGTGCATCACCTTGGTATATACCACACTTTATGTTGACTTGTGCAATGATCTTGGAATTAGCTTCCAGTGTTGTCCTCCACAGCTGCATGGAGTTCTTGATGAAGCTTACCAGTGCCTTGTTAGCCTTGTACAGTGCCAGGCATTCTAGTATCCATGTGTGGGGCATCAAGTCATAGGCCATCGTGTAGTCGATCCAGGTTGTGCTCAGGTTGGTCTGTCTAGTCTTCGAGTCTTGGGTGATTGCTCTATCAACCAGTAGCTGGTGCTTTGACCCTCTGGTGTTGCTTCCAATGCCTTTCTGGGCTTTGCTCATGTACTGACTCATGTGGCTACCTAGCTTGTCTGCTATGATGCCTGAGAGGAGCTTCCATGTCGTGGAGAGGCAGGTTATTGGCCTGTAGTTGGAGGGCAGTGTGCCCTTCTGGGGGTCTTTCATGATCAGGATTTTCCTGCCTTGTGTTAGCCACTGAGGGTGGGTGCCTGCTGTTAGCAGCTCATCCATCTGTGCCAGGCGGTCATGGAGTGCTGTTAGCTTCTTCAGCCAGTAGGTGTGTATCATGTCAGGTCCAGGTGCTGTCCAGTTCTTCATTCCTGAGACACATTGTTGGATATCTGCCCCGGTCATGGCGACTGGTGCTTGTTCTGGGAGGTCGCTGTGGTCGGTTCTTAGGTATTCCAGCCACTTGGCATTGGTGTTGTGTAATGCCTGTTTCTCCCATATATCCTTCCAGTACCTCTCAGTCTCAGCTCTGGGTGGATCTGATCTTTTGCTGCTGGTGTTCCCTTGCAGCAGTGAATACACCCTAGATGGTTCTTTGGAGAACAGGCCATTTATTCTTTTGGCTTCTGCTTCCCTGGTGTATCTCTTCAATCTTGTTGCCAGAGCTGTGAGTCTTTGTTTGGCAGTCTCCAGCGTCTTGCTTACAGGCATCTTACCATATTTTCTTTGCATCCAGGACCTGCCTCTCATGACTCCCTTCTGTACCTCCGTGAGCCGGCTGATGTCCCTTCGGGCTTCCCTGATCTTGGCTTCCAATCTTCTTCTCCATGGGGGGCACTCTGCCCTGGTGCTCTTGATCTTGTACCCAAGGATCTCCAGGATTACTGTTGCAGTGACATATACAACCTCATTTGTTTCAGTGATGGTGGTGGTGGGAATACTGAGCAGAACACTGTTAACTTCCATGAGCATCTCTTCCGAAGGCATTCTGGCAGTTAGCCGAAGGAGTCATACCCGAGGGTTAACTGAGTGTAGTAGTTGGGCCTCAATCTTCATCCTCAACTCATCGGATGCTGTTGTTATGACTGGGGCAGGTGGGGCAGGTGGTTTCTCTGTACTTGCAGGTGCTGGGAGAATATATATATTCTATAACACAACTGCAATGCATTCACCTTTTACCTTACATATGTGCATATTATGAACCTGTGTGGTTCTAGTGAATATAGTCAGTGGTTACAGTGGTTTATAATTTTTTATCAAGTCAGACCACGCCTCCATCCTGCTATTGCCCGCCTATAGGCAGAGGCTTAAGCAGGAGAAACCGGTGACGAGGACCATCCAGCGCTGGACGGATGAATCCTACGCTGCTCTACGTCTCTGCTTCAGCGAGACTGACTGGCTGATGTTCCGGGAGGCGGCGGAAAACCGGGTGGAGGAATTCGCCGAAACAGTTACGGGTTTCATCGCAAAATGCATCGACGATGTCATTCCGAGAGTCACTGTATGGACTTTCCCGAACCAAAAACCGTGAGTGAGCGGCGAAATCCGTGCTTTACTCAAAGCGCAGACATCAGCCTTTAACTCCGGTGATTTGGAGGGCTACAGGCGCTCTCGTTACGACCTCAGAAGAGCGATAAAATCCACTAAAATGGTAGTACAGGGACAAAGTGGAGTCTCTCTACCGGGGCTCCAACATCAGAAACATGTGGAGAGGGCTTAGAACAATCACGGACTATAAAGGGAAAGGCAGCGGTGTTGTAGAAGCGTCTGCTCCCCTCGCTGAGGAGCTGAACACCTTCTACGCACGGTTTGAGAAGAACCACCCACGCCTGGCTGTGGACCTGAACTAGGATGCTTGCTCACTGCAGGCGTCCAGGGCAGACGTATGTAAATCCTTTAAAAGGATAAACATACACAAAGCTCCTGGACCAGATAACATCCCTGGTAGGGTTCTTAAGGCTTGTGTGGACCAGCTGGCGGGTGTGTTCACCGACATCTTCAACCTTTCCCTGCTGCAGTCTGTTGTCCCCACATGTTTCGAGAAAACCATCATTGTTCCTGTACCCAAGAAACCCCGAGTCCTCTGCCTAAATGACTACCGCCCTGTAGCACTTACGTCCATCATCATGAAGTGCTTTGAGCAGTTAGTCAGGTCACACATTGTTGCCTCTCTGCCGGACACACTGGACCCACTTCAGTTCGCCTACAGACCAAATAGGTCTACTGACGACGCAATCGCCTTCACCCTCCACAAGGCTCCCTCCCACCTGGAACAGAGGAACATGTATGTGTGAATGCTCTTTATCGATTACAGCTCAGCATTCAACACCATCGTGCCCTCTAAGCTCGTTGCCAAGCTCAGGAACCTAGAACTCAACCCCAGTTGGGTCATGGACTTCCTGACGGGCAGGCCCCAGGTGGTGAGATTGGGGAACACCATCTCCTTGGCGCTGACTCTCAGCACGGGGACCCCCCAGGGCTGCGTGCTCAGCCCCCCGCTGTACTCCCTGTTCACGCACGACTGCGTCGCCTCGCTCAGCTCCAACATCATAGTCAAGTTTGCTGACAACACCACGGTCATCGGCCTGATCACCGACAACGATGAACGGGCCTATAGAGCGGAGGTGAGAACCGTGACCTCATAGTGTCAGGACCTCCTCCTCAACGTCAGCAAAACAAAAGAGCTGATCGTGGACTTCAGGAGACAGCAGGGGAATGGCCATGCGCCCATCTCTTTAGCCGGTGCCCCAGTGGAGAAAGTGAACAGCTTCAGGTTCCTCGGCATTACCATCACTGAGGACCTGTCCTGGTCACGGCACGCCAGCGTCGTCATTAAGACGGCAACACAACGCCTCTTCTTCCTCCGTCGGCTGAGGAGGTTTGGCATGGGCAACAGGATACTTGTCAACTTCTACAGATCTACGATCAAAAGTATCCTGACTGGCTGTTTCACGGCCTGCTATGGCAGCTGCAGTGTGTCAGACCGTAAAGCTCTGCGAAGAGTGGTCAAGACAGCACATCACCAGGACTGATCTGCCAGCCCTGCAGGACCTCCACACCCAGCACTGCAAAAAGAAGGCACTTAACATCCAGAGGGACAGCAGTCACCCCAGCCACAAACTATTCTCCTTGCTCCCATCCGGAAGATGCTTTAGAAGCGTTCAGACAAGGACGAAACGGTTCTGGAACAGTTTTTTCCCCCACACCGTAAGACTGCTAAACCACTGACTCCTCCCTGGGCAGTGGAACAGTTGATCGGGGTCTGCCTGTCCCACCCATTGTGGAAACCCGTCTGGCCACAAACATATTTCTCTGGTACTTTTTGTTGTAGGTTTAGTCTGTATTTGTAGGTTTGGTTGCTGTGTGCTGTTGGTTTGGCTGCTGTGTCTTCTCCCCCCCCATCCCCCCCGCCAATCCCTGATGTATATCCCTTTCCCCACATACCTATCCCTATTTATTAACCATTTCTTCTACTCTTTTATTTATTACTCTCTTATTTATTATTATATATTATATATTATTATTGTTCTCCTCTCCCGATTTCTTTCTTTCTATCCTGTGACCTTACTTATTTATACTTTACATATTATGTCCATATTTGCACTGAGGATGCCTGGAAACAAAACTTTTCATGGGGACAACACTGCTATGCTATGTTGTTCACCCATGACAAATAAACCTTTGAATCTTTGAATCTTGAATCTTTGAATAAACCCTGAAAAACTTTATTTTCATCATATCTGCCCTTTTGTGAGGCTAGTATAATACAGGCTGGTAAATTTACTAAATGTTTATCCACCTAAAGTCAAATGAATAATCTCCTCATCCCTTTCCTATATTGCCTTTTCCAGCTGTACAAAATTAAAAGAACAACACTAAATTTGTACAAGATAGAAAAGTATCATCATGTGAATAGTAGCATTAATGAAACAGAAAAATGTCTTCAATAAAAAATATCTTCTATAATACAACAAAATTAAGGATGAAACAGCGTATCGTACTTTTTTATCTTTTCAAATTCTCATCTGAAAGTTATTTTTATCCAGAAAGTATTTGGAGAACTCCCCGTCAGCTGTTCCAAGGGGACAGATACCTCCGTGTACCCTTATATGTAATTCCTCTGGAATGGACTGACTTTTGGCAAACTTTTGTTTATTGGTTTTACAGTGGAGACTCATTTTCACATGGACTCTTGAAAATGTGGCATCTGTAGCAAAAATTCCAGAGTTCATAAGGAGTTTTTATTAAGTTAACCTTGACTTTATTATTTGAGTAATGGTCTGTCTGCCCAACAATGTAAATGTAAAATATATTTTCCATAACTGCAAATTATTCTTAATATTATTAATAATGACAAGCAAAAACACACACTTTAAGTTTCCTTAAAGATGTGAGCATTCCAATAATTTCTAGTTCCCAGACTCATTTGTGCTGCAGCTGACGCCCAAAGAATTACACACACACCCAGTGGACCCAAACACATACCATCACCACCTCTAACCCATGAGACCAAACTATAAAAGAAAATGAATTCCATCTGACACAGAATGAAATGAGAGAAACTGTTATGTGCTCAAAATTCACCTTCCTCGGTCCCATTAACAACTGGGTGGTTTCATATGGGTCTACTCTGAGGTGACAGTGCTTTCTCCTCTGAAACACCATTATGAATCAGAATCAGAAAAACTTTATTAATCCCAAAGGAAATGACTGATTATGTCAGTGATTCAGAGCATTTCTCATTGTTTACATACTGCAGCATGTAACTGAGTTATCCAGTATTGCCCAGGTCAAACAGGTGTAGCAGTCAAAAAGATCATAATGCATTGTGTAATCACAAAACTTTTAAACGACTGAAGTGGTTTTATTTGGTACAGTCATAGTCATGCAGAAAGGAAAAGAAACAAAACGTATGTCACCAAGCTTTACAACATTTATATCACGAATCTGTACAGGGACTGTGTGAGAATGTGTGTGCGAGATGCATAATTTCTTATTATGTTTTACATTCTCATTTGAGCCCATATAACAGTTTCTGTCTTCTGTGGTTGAACATGTGGAAAGTACTGACACTAGCGTACATCGGCTATAGTGAGAAAATTCTTTAGCATGTCTTACGCCAGCATGTGTGGGGCGAGAAAATGTGTTAGCGTCTAGTTTGCGAGGATTTGTGGTGTCCAGTAGTCTGTGTCTGTGTGTCATGTATAATTCATTTTTGCTTTTTTGTTCTCATATGCGTGCATGTGAGAGAGAGAGAGAGAGTGCATTATTCTGTGTGCGGGGTGCGAGAACACGCAATGTAGTTTCTGTTAGTTTGAAAATCCTTCCTCATCTTGTAACTTGTGTGGATTCCTCTGTGGGCTTTTTATGTATGAAGTGGCCTGTTTGTCTTCATCTTGACAAATCAAGTACACATCACTAGTGTGCATGTGTTTGAATACGCAGAAATCTACTGTGGGGTGAGGAGTACAACATTGTACCAGTGTACAAAACTAACAAAGCCGTGCATAAAAAGCAGACAACCTGCTGACAAGAGCTGTTATAGTGCAAAAAATTATTTTGAAAAATTAGATACCCAGCAATTTCTGTGTATGCTCACCTCACCATCTGCCCTGTATATGTAGCCGTGTCAGTGCTATGCTTGTTCCATTCAGTTAGCCTGACATGAGACATAACTACATACTAGGCCTTTTTTTCAAACATCACATTTGAAATTTTCAAGATAGTGAGTGGCCTTTTTGTGGCATTTAATCAACTTTACTGCGCATAGCTGACTTAAGGTGATAAATACCTGTGTGCCAAATTTCAAGCCGGTGCCTTGCAAAATAAAGCTTCCTTTTAATTTTCTGTGTTTCTACTAGTGAATTGTCTAGAATATTCCGGTAATGCAAATTTCATACATGCTCGGCCATAAATAGATTTAGATCAGGTTTACTTAGGAGGATTCCAGTAGTAGAGTAAACTTTTACCTAAACTTGACCCTCTTTAGCACAGACTGTATCTGGAACAATGGAGGGCATAGTGGTTACAGCTGTTTTCTTGAAACTCGAGGACATGGGTTTCAATCACTGCTCCTCCATTAGTGCGCTTGAGCAAAGCACTTACCTGGAATTCACAGAGTAAAAATTACCTTCTTGTATAAATGGGTAAATCATGGTTAGAATCTTAGTGTACAAACCTAGCACTGCAAGTTACCTTGGAGAAGTATGAATTATGAATAATAATCTGCATATGAAATTCATTCTTGCCCTGCTCTTCCTGCAGGGTCCTGCGAGATCGGCTGGGCCTACTACTGCACAGGTGGCGGAGCCGCGGCAGCCATGCTGCTGTGCACCTGGATGGCTTGTTTTGCTGGGAAGAAGCAAAAGCAATACCCCTACTGACGGAGCCGGGGTGACGGCCAAAAGGGAGGGACTGGCCACTGCAAGGGGCGAGCCATGGGCAAAAAGATCACCGAGGAAACATTTTCCCAGCATGCCTCGTTGAGGACTTTTTCATAAGGGAGATAGCTTAAGGGACTTGCCCTCGACTGTGCCTCATTTTGCCCTCCAGCGTGGAACACTACAACCTGACTAGTGCCGCTGCAGGAGCTGAATCCCATTTTTAAGCTCCTAGTATTACAAACTGCTCCTTCTCACTTACTCCCCTAAAATAAAAACTACACGGACCAATCATTCTTCTCTTTTCTACTTAACATTTTCAAGCGTGTCACTTTGTACTTTCTGAATCCCATGTAGTCTAGCATGTCCTCTACAGAAGATGTAACACAATAGTACTTTTTTTGTGAAGAGATTATTTTGCTTTATATATACATATATGTATTATTAGTTGTTCTTTTTGGCCTGATGTTACCTTAAATGCATCAGCTTATCATAGAAAAAAATTTGTAACCTCAATAGTCTCTGTCAATTCTATGTGTGTGTGTACAGTATATATATATGTGTATACATACAGTATATGTCTGTGTCTATATATGTGTGTGTGTGTGCATGTGTGTGTATACTGTATACACACACATGCGCGTGTACACACACAGTATCTTATTCTTTTTGAGTTACACAAGTTCATATCATGCTGGTCTGACACACTATATGGCCAAAAGAATGTGGACACCTGAGCATCCCATCCATATGTGCTTGTTGACCATTCTATTCCAAAACAATGGGCATTAATATGGACTTGATCCCCCTTTGCTGCTATAACATCCCCCACTCTTCTGGGAAGGCTTTCCACCAAATTTTGGAGCTCGGCCGTGGCCCATTCACCCACAAGATGATCGGTGAGGTGACGTGCTGATGTCAGGCCAGATGGCCTCGGTCACCTTCGGCCTTATAATTCGTCCCAAAGGTATTCAGTAGGGTTGAGGTCAGGGCTCTGTGCAGCCGCTCAAGTTCTTCCACACCAACCTGGACAAAACCATGTGTTTATGGAGCTTACTTTCTGCACAGGGGCAGAGCCATGCTGTTGCAGGAAAGGAGCTTCTTCCCCAAAATGTGGCCACTAAGCTGGAAGCACACAGTTGTCTAGAATTTGTTTGTATGCTGCATGGGTGCAAAAGAAACAGCTCAGCTCAATCAAGTATGCTCACATACTTTTGGCCATATGTTTATGTTTTAAAGTTTTTCTGTACAGTAATCTATATTGTATAAGTTCAGCATACAGTTTTGGTATAAACAAAAAATTTGAATGCTTTATTGGGCCACATTTATTAATAAATATTGATTTAAAAATATGATATCGCTGGGGTTAATACTTCTAGGTCACAGCAGTTTAATTTTAGTAAAGTGTATAATGAAAAATTACTGCATGTTAGTTAGAATTGTTTTCTTCTCTGAAAGTTTATTCCTTCACTTGTTTTAGTGAAACCATACTGAAACTTGCAATTATGAAGTGTTCTGAACAAAGTGATCTGAATCTATACCACATACGTAACACCACAATCCAGGCAGCACCAAACACAAACTAAATGAAAATGTTAAGTGCCGTGGAGTCAATGCTAACTTGTTGACCACATACAGTACTGGGTTTTCCTTACAACTGAGTCAATCCATCTGTTTTCTGCTTGTCCTTTTTCCTCCAAATTTCCTCCAGTTACTATTGCCATCTTTTCAAGAGAATCCTGTGTCCAACGTATGATAATCTCATTCACAGCATTTGCGCTTCCAGTGAGAGTTCTGGTTTGATTTGTTCCAACATCCATCTGTTTTCCTGTTCTTTCATAGTGTCCTTAAAAGAGTCTCTGCAGCACCACAGCTCAAAGGAATCCATGTTGTCTTATCCTGCTCCTACAGTGTCACACTTTCACACCCATTTACTAAGATAGAAGATAGCAATACTTGAACAATTCTAATAGACCATAACACATCCTGGGCCATATTACCAACTGGGCACAGACGGGCATGTGCCCCAGGGTCCTTTGTCTTTGGGGTCCTTGGTCCTCATTCCTTCACTTGTTTTAGTGAAACCATACTGAAACTTGAAGTGTTCTGAACAAAGTGATCTGAATCTATACCACATACATAACACCACAATCCAGGCAGCACCAAACACAAACTAAATGAAAATGTTAAGTGCCGGGAGGGCTGCTGCCACCAGAACAAAACATGGCTGGGCCCTATTCCTGGTTTGCCTATGGCCCTGGACCCATTCGCTCAATTATATTGAAGAAGCCTATATTATAGACTCCAGGTGGACCTGGGTAGGCAGCTGTCTTGCACCCTCAATAGCCAAGGGCCAACAGTTTGCACTGGGTTGGGGGAACCCCTTAAAAAATAATTTTCTGGGATGGACAAGGAAATTAAAAAGGAGCTGTAATGTATGTATAAAACATATTAAATCTTACGGTGACACTACTACGGATCTTATCTTAGACACAAGATGGTCAAGCTATTAAACCAGAACCAGGTTCTTCACTTATCAACAAAATGCCTCATTTTTTTGGTGGCTGAAAACACAAAAGAGCTGCAGCTTCTCTTTGTAATGAGCAAAAGAAGTCATCCCTGAAATTCCACATTAGTATTCTCTAGGTGGATAATTCCTCTCTTTTATGGTCTCTGAAATCCTTCTCTGCTGCTTGGAGATGTGTCATCTCCTCATTAATGAATGCTGTAATCTATTGATCTATTTCATGGCCAGTGGAGGGCAGGGAACTTTTCCACCCACATTACCCTGACATTTAGACTGATCATACCAAATATAAATGATGTCCAGTTAGAGCCCGGTAAAAGAGGTGAATTTTGATGCACCCCCTGCTACGCTGAGTATGAAGTGGAACCAATGGAATTAAGAAGATCGGGAAGCAGGAGTTTCCTGAGTTCAAAGTTCAAACATCTTGATGAGGCTTCACTTGCTGAGGTTCACGTCTTCTCATAATGACACCAGGTTTTAAATGGAAGAAAATTCTGATTTGCTCTGAAACTCAAGTACCACACACTTTGGTATGTCTGCTGTGTTCTACATGTAAAAAGAAAATAAACTGGAGCCCTCATTAGCACACGCTCCATTTGTCACGTCAGGTCTCCTCCCATCTTCGCATCCCATGCATGTCGCTCTCTCAGTCTGTCAACGTTTAGGTAGACTAACAATCTGCTCTCAGGGGCTCTGATCTTTCACACCGACTGGAATGTTTTGAAATTATTACAAAGTGCCAAATATGCAAGTGATTCAGCCAGGTGGATTTGGGCCACTGTACAGTAAATTTAATATGAACTTTATGATAACAAATCCCTCAAACCAGGAAGTGCAAAAAGTTGATAACTTCTGTCGATCGCATTTGTGTACGGTACTTTTCCTAGGAGACAGCGGGGGAATTGGAGAAAGACAAGATCGGTGTCAACACCTGGTGTTTTACTCAGTGTTGAAGTGTAACAGTTTGTCACATACTTCTTCTTCTTCTTCTTCTTCTTCTTCTTCTTCTTCTTTCGGCTGCTCACGCTAGGGGTCGCTACAGCGGATCAGTTGTTTCCACTTCTTCTTTTCCGCTCCATCTTTCTCCATCGCACCCACCACCTGCATGTCCTCCTTCACCACATCCATAAATCAGTTTATCACATACTAGAGGGAACAAAAAATTTGCAATTTAGGCTTTGCTAAATATTCAGCACAGCAGTCAAAACGGTTGGCGCCATTCCACAGCACGAGGACGCGCATGACCCAGCCCACAGCCGTTTCCGTTCTTCGTGTCGTCAAACGTTCGGCCCCTGACGTTCCTCACAATGCACAGGTCATGATTTCAAATTGGCCCTTTCTGTGAGTTTTGCTGCCTTTCAACTACCATGGGCTTAATTTTTACTCTGTATCTATTGTTGTCACTTATTAACCGATAATTCTGACATTTTGTTTAGGTCCAGGTTTCATGAGGCCTCTGACAGGTTAGTGAATCTGTTAAGTAAGGATTCCCACTCGCTGTTGCATCAGTGTTTAATCTTCCATTAGACAATACTGTACTTAGGTTACTTCGCATAGTGGTTTTAACAGATTTAGATCATGTAAAATTGTCTTATTCTTTTATGATTAAGTTTCGGACACATCCGGCCTTTCCGTCGGTTTACAGTACCTCACTGCAGGAAATGTTTATTAGTTATATGTGTTATCCGGTATTTCCACATTTCAAATTGAGAAAAGATTAGCGTAGTCAACCACGTTATATGGACTTTTGGAATATTTTAATTATAAAAGTCATTACACTTTGAATCCTTGCCAATGGGAAACAGCACGTCTTGCATACATTTGCTGGTTATATTTGAAAGATTAACGTAGCTACCCCAAAAAACGTATTTCTACCTGGAAAGATAAAATCACGTAAAACACAGATTATACAGTAGAGTCCCGAATATCCAACGCCCGGGTTCCTCTTGCCGATTTACAGTGCTGAGATGCGGCCGCCTGTGAGCTGCACCCCTGTGTTGGTCAGTTAACTAAATTAATCTATTGCTTTACAAATACTTTTGAGTCACTTTCTGTAAAAACAGCTATTGAAATACAAGTCCTGTAGTTGTATAATGTTAATGTATTAACATTTCAATTTATACTGGACTTGCGTTCATTTGGCGCTTCTTTCGTCCCGTGTCCGCCATTTCCGTGTTACCTGAGCACCTGTCAGCCGTTTGTCCCAGATAATCGGGACGTTGCTGTATTAATGATGATTTTTTTAATTCCACCCAATAGAAGGGCAGCCTGCAGCGATCGATGGTTCATGACACTAATAGGACAAATAGGTGCTGACACTGAAAGCGGTTCTTGGGTTGTGTTGAGGGCCTTTGCTCATTCTGCATGAAGTCCTTAGGATGGATGTTCAGTGATCTCTGCAGAGCTTCCACACCCGTCTCAAGTATTGAGCTGGTCCATCCTCGACATCTGGTTTTGTAGACAGGCAGTTTACTCCATTCTGAGCACTTCTTTTGAAAGCAGAGCTGAGAGAGTTGGGCAGTGGGCAAGCCCGGGGCCGGCGCAAAGTCCCTCAACGCTTGCTTTCAGTCCTTCTTCTCTTTGAACATCAGATCTGCCTCTTCCTTCAATTAATCACGCAGGCATGCGCTGTGTATGGGGACTGCTGAAGCGAGCTGCCTTTCCGCCACTGAGAGAAGGAGAGAAGTAGGTCGATCCCTCCCAGTTCCTATGCAAAGCAAGAGACTCAGTGAGGACCATTGGAGTAAATACATCTGATGGCAAAAAGTAGGATGAGTCTATAACTGTGAAAAGTGAAGCGTTGGCATTCCACATTTAATTTTCTGTTACAAAAATTATCTCAGTGATGACAGTGCCACATTCATTCGGGAGTTAGGTTTTGCTGTGTGCGATAGCAAAAACGTCTTTAAGCTTAAATGTTAATTTTTTAAACCAGGAAATATTTGTTTATTATTTAACACAGATGCCAAACATGGGCTGCTGGAGACCCAGTTTCTGTATTGGCACCCCAGTTGTGCTCAGAAGATTTTAGATGAAGTAAGCTGTTATCCTTCCTCTGACTCATTCAACCATTTTTTGTTGCTGTTATGTTTTTCAAGACAAAATAGTTGTACAAATCAAAGAGAGATGTGGGAGATCATCTTACTGCTCTAGTGCGGTGTTCTTGGACGCGTCATTTGTGCCCAGATAGGGTGGTTTTCTTTAGAAGACCATTTCGACCAGACAGAACCAACAAAGTAATTCTTAAGACTACATGACACCCTTTAATCATTGTCACCCTGACAAACATTTGTAATGAACACAAACCTAAAAGCCATGTTTCTGTGCAATTGTGTGTTTTGGTGGCTTCAAGGTCTGAAAACTTTTTAAAATGCTCTTCAGTAGTTTTATTAACATCTGTCCCTTTACTGTTAACTTAGCTGTATGAACTGAAGTTGTGTGGTTCACGTTTGTGTTGTAACAGAATTGAGAAGTTCTTAACCAAGGCTCTGCTCATTTTGTCCTCACCTCAAAAGAATCTGAACTTATCATAACAAGGAAAAAGCAGAATCCAACAGATCTTCCACAAATTTTTAACACCCGCCGCCTTCGGCTATTCCCATACAACCGTTAATTTGGTCCAACTTGGTGAAGAATCCGTTCACAGTTTGATCTGAAAGGACTGTTTTGAGTCGGAGTCACATTGGTTGAAGGTGAATCTGAAAAAGGTGTTTCCGGATGCTGACGGGTCCGATAGATGATCCAGTCCCTAGTTTTGCTGGTGTTTGGTTGGTGCTGTTTAAGTGGGACGGCACGGGATAGGATGGAATGGCAGCCCTACTGGAACAGCCGTAGACTCCCGAGGCCCCTTGAACATAGCAGGCTGCTGGGAAGGAGGTCCGACTCAAGCCACACTTCCTCTGTGAGTCATATGAGGGTGATGAAGACCATATGCGTATTTAAGATCTGCTGCAGGTTTTTAAATGAACGGGGGCGTATTCCCACCAATCTTCCATATGCCTGCAATTAATGTTGTTTTTTGTGGAGGGGGCAATATTTATATAGTCCTCCACCCTTCTTCGCACGCACACTGCCTGTTCGAAGTTCTGGCAGTCAGGAGAATCTCTGTTTTCCCAGTCCTGTACCTCATCCTGCAGCTTGGAAAAAGCTCAGGAAAACAAAAAAATGTGCTTTTTTTGGAAGCAAATGGGGAGGGGGCGGTGTTAATAACCCATGTTCCAAAATTACAATAATGCATCTAATAATTGCTGTAGTCTGATCCAACGTGTTGTGTGTTTTTAGGTGAATATTTGCTTTTCAAGCTTCGGATCTCTGTGCACAGGGGCTTCATTTAATGCAGGATTAATGCAGGTTGTCCTTCAAACCCAGTCAATCGATTTGTCGCAAGTTGTTGGACTTTTCCTCCCGACTGTGTGGAATTAAAGGCGTGCCGCTCGGCTTCCGTCAGCAGTCAGGGGTAATGAGCCACAGGGGACGGAGCCTGAAACGCACAGTTCCACACAGTCGGACCGCAAACCACTTTGAACCTGTCAGCACAACAAGAGGTGAACAGCAGGCCTATGTGTAACCGCATGCACCAGACCTCTTCAATTGTGCCCACAAAAATGTCTTCTTAGTGCTGGCATGAAATGTTTCCTGTAAAGAAATTGGTTATTGAAAGCAATACTTGGCAATATAAAAATGAAACAGATTCCGGCCTCACTAGGGCCAAAGCGGTATTTTAGCTATTTTGAGAAATAAATTGATGCTTAATTTGAATCCTAAATGTATCACAGTGCCTATCATTCTGGGAGTCTTTACACAAGTCTGGGTGCTGCCCCAGTTTTGAAAAATTTCCGGAACATTAATAAGTATTTTTATGCAATGTTCCTCGTCCCAGTGACTGAAACATTTTCGTAGGTTGTGCTGAACGTGTGCGTTCGTGTTGCCATCGTAATGTGTGTCTTACCTTAGCCAAGCACGAAGCCTCCGAGTAAATTACAAGCACCGCGTCTCTGGAGACCGAGCCGGAGAAACGATCACTGAGGTCCTGACTTGTCACCTAAACCCAGAGTCAGACGTCAGCTATTTTTCTTATTCACTTCAGAAACATCTGTAAAGCTCCTATCGCAATGCTTTTTTTGTCTCTGAATTTTAGTTTTTAATTTGTCATCCTGCAGCTTTCTTTTAAGCCTGAGAAATGAGGCGGTCCTACTCACTGCTTTCCTGCCCAGTGCACCGGGACGAGCCCTCATGGACGCACCATCTTGAAGGCCACGAGAGCCATAGCCTCTTGAGTTACCTGCCCCCTACTGGAGAATAATGGTATTGGCATCTCATGTTGCCGGCGACAGGGCATTACGGTAGCCATTATGGTGGCCATTCTGGGCAGTATGGGCCAGTATCTACTTTGCCTTACAAAACATTATCGCGATGTCAAATAACTTGAGGACAGAGAACTGAGCAGTCCTGTGTCAGGCCCCTAATTGGGATGTCACGACCCGTTTTATTTTGCTAATAGCAGCAGAGGCACAGCCTGCGAAATCAAGCTGGCATCGACACTTCTTACACTCGGGCGTCTTTATGTGGAACCTCTTTGATTTTTCTTGGCTGCTTAATTCATCTGAGGCATTCAATTCCCTTTACAAACTGAGTTTGGTGTTCTAGATTTACGTTAACAACGGTATTAAATAGTAACACTTGCCAAATCTGCCTCATCCATAATGTATTTGTATGCTCCTTACTTTCCGCTCTCTTGTCACAGACGTTCCTTCTGTAGTCATCTTGTTCTGCTTATGTAATTTAATGTAAATTATGTTTCACAATGAAAGTGTGCAGAAATGTGACGTGAAATGGACAAGTTATTTTGACATGTTAAACTGAGTGGTGGTACATTGCAAAAATATCAAAAACAAGCCCCAACTCATATGAATTGTATGTTAAGAATTTAAAAATGTGGTTTATTGAGGATTTCAGTTCTCCTTGTTGTTGACACAGCTCATCAGCATAGAATGAGGGAAGCATCACGCAGATTCCTACGTGAGGAGACACCCGCGTATCTGTTAATGAAATGTTTTATTTGGTTGGAAAGATCTTCATTCCAGGATGAGCATCCTGCTCTGAAAGACAGTAAACTCCGGGTAGTATTTTATGCCTCGCACAGGATTTTGTGCTAAATAAAATGTTTACATGGGATCAGTAAAGTTTTTAGGAATTTTATAAATGTATTCAAAAACCTTTAACACCAAGAGTACCAGCAGGTTACACTACTTCGTTCAGTGTAGTAAAAATAAGCTATTAGGTACCCTGCGTACTTTCTGTACCAGTAAGAAATAATTTTTTCCACTCCTACCAAAAGGAATTGCTGGTAAAGCGGAGTTAAAATTAGACAAGGCTATAGGGGGCTGGCTCATCTCAAATATGGATAAGTAACACAGGCTGCAGCACATAGTTTTTCTTGTCATTTGGATAAATAATTAAAAGCAGTTCATAACCCCCATCCCAACATCATATTTTTCAACACCTTCAAAATTAGTAAGTTTAATGAAATGGTTAAAAGTTTGCTGTCTTCTGGATGCACTGTGATTGTGGTACAGTACATACAAGCAAACACCTTCCCCAACTAGTTTATTGGGAAATGAGGAGGGTTACATGTTACCCTGAAATGTATAAAAATGGAAAGAAAGAGCAAACACAAAAGGGAAAATACAACAGAACTTTTAGGACAGAAACACTAATGAACTGCATAAAATTTTCTATGTATGGACAATGACAAAATAAATATACAGCTTTTGATTTTCAGATTCAGCATTGTTCACTGTTAGCAATATGGCACATAAATTATGCACGGCCTTCACACCCAGTTATATAACTTACTATATATACAGATTACATATTAGAAAGTCAAAAAATACTGATGCACAGAAAATGTTCACGTGGAATCTGCATGACATCCATTCGTTTTTCAGATTTATCAAAACCAGCAACAACACATGTAAACTGAACAATTTAGAATAATTCAGGATTGGCATTACAGCTATGCGCCACATAACATGACGGTCAACGACACACCGCATATACATCAGTGGTTTGTAGCCTAGGAGCAACAGGCACAAATCAAAAAGGATGTAATGTGATGCAGGTGCACTCTATGATGTTTGCCTCAGAATGCATCCCTATATGCATAAATATTGCAGTAGCTTCACTAAATATCCAGTCTAAACATGCCAAAATATGTTAAAAGAAGTCAGTCTGACTAATTATTTCCAAGTAAAACAATTTTCTTTCAGTGATTTCTCAACACGGTACGAAAATAAACCCCCATCTGCATCTACCTGTTTGCATACATTCAAAACTTATTTTTTGTATTTAATCCCCAATCTTTCATTTTTATGTTTTTCCTGGTGTCCATTACTCACCTTAACAGTAACTGAGAGGAATACGGACCTTTGAGTTTAAATTCCAGTATGAAACCGCAGGCATGTGAGACCAGATGAACGCCACAGCGGAGCGGAACAGACTCTGCCCGTCAGATGCGAGTGTCTCTGCCGCACCTCACGGAAAACCACCCCCCAGCGTGAAGGGTGTGAACTTTTGGGCCTGCTGGGCACCGATCTCAGCCACATACAGGGCCCCGGTCTTCATATCCAAGTCCACCAGGTGAGGCTTGATATCCTCAGCTAGCTGGATGACGCTGGCCACACGGCACTGACCAATCACACCCACAGGTGGAGCCTCCAGTAGGGAGATCTGGTTGGTGTTCAGCTGCACCACCACAAAGTACTTCTGGTCAGGTGTGAGCCTGGGGTGGGGGAGAGAACGTTTTAAATGTCTCAAAAGGAATTTTGTAAGCAATACCTGGATCATTTATATATACTGGCTCTTCACCTCACAAACAGAGTTAGGACAAAGCTGTAATATTTTATAAAGCTTGCAATTCATTGTTCCAACTTTAACTTGATCTTCAAGTTCTTTTTTTTAAATTCCTGAAAATAATAAAAAAATAAAATAAAATAAATAGTAAATAAATAAATAAATATATATTTTAAAAAAAAAAGTCATCTCCATAACTTCCACTTCCCCTTCAGATAGTTATCACATTAACATCCAGTGTTCTTCAGCTTCTGGCTACTTCCATCATTATGTACTAAACATTCAATAAAAGCTTAAGAATACTGACGATCCTTGTTCCATCTATAAATGTGGTTAAAAAAATTAGAAACATAGCTGTAATACAAATGGATTGTAAGTCTCAAAAGATAAATAACTTTAACCTAAATAACTAGTTTAAAATTCCTGAAATTAAAAATGAATCAAGGACTCCTACTCAGCGCTGATGATCGACTGATTTGTCACATGAACATTTTGGAATATTTTTCTATTTTGTTAAAGATGACCAACACTCAAACATGACACTTGAGCTGTAACCTATGTAAAGGTGATCTGAATCATGTAGGACCCACGTACCTGTTTGGATGCTCTTTTCTATCAGCTCATGACTCAGTATGAACACAGATTGTATTTGCTCAACAAATAAATGTTAGAAAACAGATATATCAAGAAAATGCTATTTAAATAAGTAAATATAATTGAACAATGTTTGTATTTTTGAAAAGTTGTAATTTAATCTGTTTAAATTAAAAGGGCCAATCTGAATCAGTGGCCATACCTCACAGAATAAGGGGCATCCTCTGTGAAGCAGCTGCCCCAGGACCCCAGCCAGTCACCAGTCACTGCATTGAACACCTGGATCCGCTTGTTACCGCGGTCGGCCACCCACACCTAAGAGCCATGATGTTTTGAAGGTCAGACAAAACCATATTCCACTGCAGTGGGGGCGCATGCTTCTCTGTAACAGAGCGTGGGAACTGGTGTGACCCCACACCCCTACTGTGTTTACACACCCTCTGGTAGGAATCTACAGCCACGCTGTGGGGGATGTAGAACTGCGCAAGACCTGCGCCCTTCTCTCCATGCATCCACTGGACCTGCAGGTCTGCAGAGAGAAAGACAGACAAAACTGTCCACCACAGAGGCACCAACAAGGTGAACAGCTGCTGTAAATGAGTGTCTGCAATGTAAAACACATAAAGGTGCACATTTTTAATATAAAAAGTGAGGCTGATCCACTGAGGAGCCACCTTTGGAAAGCTTCATCAGCCGGTTGTTGAGGCCGCCATCTCCATCCACGATGTAGATGTCCCCAGAACTGTGGACAAAAATCTCAGCAGGCTGGTCGAACTGCAAGGGGTTTAGGCTGGAGCCAGCTTCCCCAGCAGTGCCCAGTATCCGGAGCAGCTTCCCAGAGGGGGAGTACTGCTTGATGGTGTGTCCATATGGGCCTGTAACAGGAAGACAGAAGCATCACGCAGAGATCATGTCGTCTACAATGAGCTGTCATGACACCAGGTGCTGGATGGTCCGCGAAGAAGGTCGCTGGTTCAAGCCCCTGGAAGTGTCATGTTATTATGCACCCTGAATTAGCACAGCAAAACTCTGAATCTCTAAATAAGTTTAGCAAAAAACTTTTTAAGTAAGACTATTAAATAATAACAGCAATATTAATTCAGTGAGGGACTAACATAGTGTTTTTTGTATGAGCCCAGGCTGCAACAACAAAGACAAAGTTTCCCGTTCGCTCACCATTCCCCACATCGGTGATCCACACTGTGGGATTGGTAGAGGCATTGGCCAGGAAAATCCCATGTGGCATCTCCAGCGTGCTGGTGTTCCAGGCCTGCAGGAAGTCGCCGTCCGTGGAGAACACCAGCACTTTGGGGACGTTGTCTCCCCTCTGGGACAGAGCAGGGTTATTAGGTCATTACAACCTCAGGTTATTATGGCCTTTTATGCAACAAGCCTACCACCAGCTGAAATGCAAAACTCAAAGGTCCGACAAACACATCAAAGACCAAATCGCTTCTTGTTTACATGTACTTACTACAGGCACTCAGCTGAAATACACGTGACTGCGAAAAACACTAAAAATCACTAATAAATCATCATGTTGATTTCATCAGCTTTTCCCCCACAAAACACACCAGCAGACACATCTTTAAGCCTTAAGTCATTAAATGCAAGGTGTGTTGTGATGCAAAATAATCATAAGTCCACGTGGACCAAGGGGACCGGGCAGAGCTCACCTGTGCAATGTACACCAAGCCTGCCAAGTGGTTCACAGCCACTCCGAACACCTGGCCCGTAAAGTGCTCTGTGTACTTGGGCCAAGAGATGTCCAGCTTATACAGCGGCCGCCCCAGCAGGCGGTAGTCTGACTTCAACGCTGCGCCATCCGACAGCTGCAGAGACCAGAGATTAAAATATTACCTCACTGATGCACTCAGCACCGTGCCTGTTAACCTCTGATGCGTTTTAATATAACAAACCCTAACAGAGAGTAAACCCACATAAACAACAAACCCTGAAATGTAGAAAATAAACTAAAATGACCCCTTAAAGCTGAAAGCGCTGCAGGAATGCAAATGAAATGACATAGATGGTTGAGATCGCAGAGTGGTTCAGACATCGGGGCGCCAGTTGGGGGCGTACTGGTTAGAACCACGGCCTCTCCTGATGTAGTACTCTTGGGTCAGGTACTTCAGCTAAATTGATACAATACAAATTAAACTACTGCATAGATGGATAAATTGGTGTAAGTTGTTTATCTAACAGGAGAAGCAGAAGCTGTCACGTAAATAATCAGAAATATTATCGGCGGCAACAGGAGACACTGACCAGCAGACGCAGTGCAGCTCACCTGAGAGTCCCAGGTGCCGTACAGCACCACCATCAACATGAACACGGCTCCCATGACGACGGCTGCCACGCACAAGCTGGTGCTGCTCCTCTTCTTCTTCATTCGTGAAGCTCCGGGCGGCCCTGTGAGCTCTGGACGTTACGGCGGCACGAAAATGCACTCCTCCATTTACTGCCGCGTTCGCAATCACTTCCTGTTTTGTTCACGAAACGGGCAGCGGAGGCGGAAGTGACGTTGAAGTCAGGAAAAAAACCTTGCGTAGCGCCTCTTTTCAAATGAATTCCTTTTTCAGGTGCTGAGCTGCTTTCGTGCTAAAGAGGTTTCATTTGGTAAACATAGGGGTTTTAATCAAAATGACGAGAACAGGTATATTGCATTGTCAAGACGATACGAATAAGATACAAATGCAGTAAAATGCACTTTTAAGATTCCGGTTTCAAATCCCAGCTCCTGAGCGAGGAAAGTCGCAGGAGTCCTACGCCTACACTACATTGATGCAATATAAGTTCCCCAGTTGTTGTCCTCATGTGAAATGCCTCAAAGAACAGTGCTGTTTCACACTGTGATGGTCACTCCACACTCCAGCACCCACACAGATGAGTGTATAGTTTGAGTATATTTTTGTTTGAATTTTTATTTGTGTTGATCTGCTTTGGAGAATTTGGGTGGGGGAGGTGTTTGGTTTGAATTTGTTTGGGGTCTGAATGGAAATTGTTTTTGGGTTGCTGGTTTGGCTGGTGGTCTCCGGGGATTGGCCTATCCAGATACCAGTCCGGACGGAAGATTGGACAAAGGAAATTGGGCCTTGAAAAGCGGGAAGTAGATCCAGGGCAGATAAACCTTTGCGGCAGCATGGGGGGGATATTGGTGTAGATGTTCACTTGGTTTGATTTCCTGATTTGTGTTTTTATTAATAGTATTTTGATTCTGCTGGATTTTGTTATGTATTGGTGTATAGTGTTTTGTTGTTTGTGTTTGTATAGTTCTGGTGTTCCCCTATTGTATGCAGTTGTATGTGAATGGTCTGATCAGCCATTATTTAAGCCCTATTGTTTGAGTGTTTGTGGAGTCAGTTGTATGTCTAGTTGATTTGAGTTGTGCACAGTTGGTTTGGGTGTTATGGTCTGTTAACCTTTTTTATGGGCCCAATTTTATTCTTTGCTGACATGATAATCATCTTTTTGGAATAAATGATTTTTTGCTAACAATTAACCTGGGATTCCTTGTGCCTGCCAACTTGGTCCCCCACATACACTGTTTCCATTTCTTTTCACACTCTACACCTCTGACTTCAAATACAAACCTGGGCAGCGTCACCTGCAGGAAGGTCTCTGACTCTCCTTTCTATCAAAGGCCCATAGACAGCATCCTCTGCAGTTGCACGTCGTCTGGTTTGGGAACTGCAGTGTCGCTGACCACATGTCCTTGCAGCGGACAGCTGAGAGGATCATTGGGGCCTCTCTCCCAACCATTGCTGATCTGTTCATAAACACTGCAACCACCCAGCAGCTAGCACTGTTGCAGATCCCTCCCACCAGTCCCATGGGCTGAGCATCCAAACCATCAATGCCAGACATTGCAACAGTTTATTTCCTCAGACAGGCAGGCAGTTTATTTCCCAACTTCCTGCTGCCCCCCACTCCATGCCTCCAGAGTCTGAATTGATCCCCTGAGCACTCCATGCCCCTAACACCCCCCTGACCAAAATTGGAGTTTATATGCACAGCCACTTTATGAAACTGTACTTTGTAAACACTGTACATTGTTTCTAGTTTGCTCATCTACTTTAGCCACTGTTTTGAGTTTGCCTTGTGTATTTTTGTTTTTATTCTTATTGTACTGTGATGTCATTTTCTGCCATTTATGTTGTCCTTTGTCTAACTCTCTGAATGTAGTACCATGGGCCCTGGAGAAACAGTATTTCAACCCTACTGTATACTGGATGGGCTGACAATAAAAATGTCTTGAATCTTGACTGTGCATTACTGTAGTAGGATGTACAGAGAAAAGTGATGAAACAAAGTGCAGGCATCTGATTGAGGGCCAGAGCACATTTTTCATGATGCCAGCTCAGTATCAACCAAATGAAAGAACCGGTGGTTGATTTTTACCGTGTTAAAGAACCATTGGGTCTGGTTACCATTAAGGGTGCCAACCTGGAGGTGGTTCACAGGTATTTGGAGCTCCACATCAGCAACAAACTGGGCTGTCTCCCAGTAGGCATTCAGTTTATAAAGGACAGAGCAGGCTGTTCTTTCTTAGATGGATAAGGTCTTCTACTGTGGGCAGCAAAGTCCTCCACCTGTCTACCAGACCGCAGTGGTTAACGTGATGTTTTATGCTGTCATGAGCTGGGGGGAAACATCACTTCTGGTGAGAGGGGCAGACTGAACAAACTTGTAAGAAAAGTGGATTCTGTCATGGGTCAGAGTCTGGATTCGGTGGAGGCCATGGGAAAGGCCAAGATGAGGAGAAAACACAGTCCCTCATGCACAATGGCTCATCCCCTAAATGAAGCAATGGCCATGATTTCTTTTTGCCAGCTGGGTTTTCAACATAGATTCACTAAAGAAGCACTTCTGGGAGTCCTTCTTACTAACGAACGTCCAGTCATTGGAAAATAAGCTGGATGATTTAAGAGCAAGGGTGACCTTCCAATGGGGCGTGAGGGACTGTAACATCCTGTGTTTCACCGAGACATGGCTGACCCCCCTAGTACCGGACTAGGCAGTGACTCCGTCGGACTCATTCTCTGTGTTTCGCATGGACAGAACGGCAGAGGCCAACAAATCCAAAGGTGGGGGAGTCTATTTCTTGGTGAACACTAAGTGGTGTGAAGTGAAGCATCTCTGTTCTCTCTCGGTCCTGCTCATCTCATCTAGAGCATCTGACCATCAAGTGCCGTCCTTTCTACCTGCCTCGGGAGTTCAGCTCGGTTATCGCTACGGCGGTTTATATTCCGCCTCATGCGGACGTTGGCACAGCCCTGTCTGAACTACACGAGGCACTCAGCACGACTGAACACAACCATCCGGTCGCAGCAACCATAGTGGTGGGGGACTTTAATAAGGCGAACCTAAGACAAGTCATGCCGGACTTATACCAACACGTGACGTGCATGACTAGAGGGGACAACACGCTGGACCACTGCTACACGCCGTACGAGCAGGGCTACAAAGCTGTTCCACAGCCGGCGTTTGGGAAGTCGGACCACAGCGCTGTTTTCCTTGTGCCGGCTTACAAACAAAAGTCTCGTCTTGAGGCTCCGGCCACGAGGGAGGTAAAGCGCTGGTCTGCCCAATCGGAAGCCGCGCTACAGGACGCGCTCGATGACGTCGACTGGGACATGTTCAGGACAAGTTCGGATGACGTCAGCGAGTTCGCGGAGGTAGTGGTCAGCTTTGTTAGCGTGCTGGAAGACAACATTGTCCCCACGGTTACGATTAAGAGCTTTGCCAACCAAAAACCGTGGGTCGATGGAACGGTCCGCAAAGCAGTGAATGCGCGCACTGCTGCGTACAACGCAGGTTTCGCCACCGGCGACATGAGCGCTTACAAAGCGGCTTCATACGGCGTTCGGCGTGCAGTGAAGGACGCGAAGCGCTGGTACTGGGAGCGGGTCGAGTCGCTTTTTCACCGGGGTGACACGCGCAAATTGTGGCAAGGACTGCGCACCATCACAGATTTCGGAAGGAAATCTAACGTGGCTATGAGTGCCGACTCTGGGTTCGCTAACGAACTCAACGCTTTCTATGCCCTGGCTCAGTCCACAGTCCCTAGGTGCTTTAAAACATTCACCATTGTCCCGGTACCAAAGAACAATAAGCCCTCATGCCCAAATGACTACCGGCCCGTTGCACTAACCTTGGTAGTCATGAAGGTCTTTGAGAGACTCATCAAAGCCATCATTACAGCATCCATCTCCAGCTTTGTAGACCCACTTCAGTTTGGCTACTGCCCCAATAGATCCACGGATGATGCCATATCCCACGTCCTGCACACCACCCTCAAGTCATGTGGACAGGAAAAAGGGGACCTATGTGAGACTGCTGTTCATTGATTATAGTTCAGCTTTCAACACCATTGTCCCCCACAGACTGTTCACTAAACTGAGTGACTTGGGATTGAACCGTCACCTGTGTGCCTGGGTTCTCAGTTTCCTCACAGGTAGATCACAGGTGGTGAGAGTCGGTAGTTGCACTTCCAGCATCATCATACTCAACACAGGAGCTCCATAAGGTTGTGTACTTAGCCCTCTGCTCTGTGCCCTCTACACTCATGACTGTGTGGCCACGCACACCTCCAACTCCATCATCAAATTTGCTGACAACACGGTGGTGCTGGGCCTCATCTCCAACAACGATGAGACAGTATACTTGGAGGAGGTGGAGAGCTTGGCATCATGGTGCCAAGAGAATTGTCTCCAACTGAATGTAGGCAAAACTAAAGAGATGGTGGTGGACTTTAGTAGGCGACAGCAGCGGTCCTACACGCCCCTTAAAATCAACGGGACTGCAGTGGAGAGGGTGAGCAGCTTCAAATACCTGGGCGTTCATGTCACTGAGGACTTGACATGGACTGTACACGTCCGAGCTCAGGCCAGTAGAGCAAAGCAGCGGCTCTACCACCTCAGGCAGCTGAGGAAGCTACAGGTCTCTCCGGTGACCCTTAAAACGTTCTACTCTGGTGCTGTACAAACTGTTCTGACTCAGAACATCATCTCCTGGTTTGGGAATAGCTGTGCTCGCGACATCAAGGCACTGCAGAGAGTGATCCGGGCGGCAGAACGCTGCACCAGATCTGATCTGCCATCCCTACAGAACATCTACACCAGGAGATGCAGGACCAGAGCGACTAGGATCATCGGTGTCCTGTCTCATTCCAGCAACCATCTCTTCATCTCGCTGAAATCAGGCAAACGCTTCAGAAGCATTATGGCCAGAATGGAGAGGCTCAGGAGAAGCTTCTATCCACAGGCCATAAGACTTCTGAACCCGGACATGCCATCACAATCCTCACAAACCAGGGTCTACAATATTCTCTGACCGCTCCCCTCACTGTCACTGTCCTTCCAGTGGACCTTAAGGTTTATTTACTGTGTTATTTATTTATTTATTTATTTACTTACTTATCTATTTGCTGTTTATTTCTTTTCTTGGTGTTTGGTTGTTTGTTTGTTTTACTCATTGTAAATTTTTATGCAGTCTCCTATCCTGAATCAGAGCACATTTCACTACATGGTATACTCAGTAACCATGTATGTGACAAATAAACTCTTTTGACTTTAACAACCATGCACCTTCATGATGGCACACAAGGACCAGCTATTACTCTTATTATTGGATATTACTAATTAACCCATTAATTAATTTGTGTTATTTAATGTTATGGGTCTTACGAATGTCCTATGTGTTCAGGTGCTGTACAGGAAATTTCCCTGAGAGTATCAGTTAAGTTCTATCTCGTCCTCCTAATGTGCTCTTGTGTGTGTAAATACTGTATTTCATTTTTCTTTCCGCTGTAAATCCATGGCTACTTTTAGTCACCAGCAGCCAGATTTTTAGCTAAAGAGCAGTGCCTTTTTTAAAAAAAAAAAAAAAAAAAACTAAACCAGCTGAATTAAATTTGAAAAGGGTTGTGTTAAACTCTTAAGAAAAGTTTGTGAATAAATTTTCATTGAATGTAAATCAAGTCAAGTAGGAGTTTATTGTCATTTCAAGTCATTTAGTAATTGAGAGTACAGAGCCATGTATGTGTGTTTCTGCTGAGTAAATTTGGTATATTTATACAATGGCCAAGTGATACTTTATTTTAACACAGGTCTACGGGTACAGTTTGAAAGGACAAAAAAGTTGAAAGTGGAAAATCTTATTTTGGTTCGACTTTGACAGCACGAGCCAAGCCAACGCGCACTCCCAGCACAGAGTAAATTCAGTGACGACAACAAGCGGCTTTTCCGATTGGCTGATTTGAGTTCGTATCGCCTCAAAACTAGCCAATAACAAGACGGCGCTCCAGCTCCAAGGCCAACGAGCGTTCAGACGGTTGGAGTGCTCGTGTCCTCTGCGGCGGTCGTGAATTTTGCGCACTTTTACCCAAAAGAAGTCGAAAAGACGGCGACAGCGGCTCCAACAAGCACGGGAAACTCGTGAACAATTTCAGCAGGTGAAAGTTCTTTTTTTAAGGTTTTGTGTGGTCGTCTGTACGCGATCACACTTAGAGCTTGGTTTGTTTATAAAGCGTAAGGCTACGGCTCCCTTTTTTGCTTTCTTAAATCTGACAAGTTGAACTTTTTGTGATCGAATTCATTGTTTTCTAAATACCTTTTCTCCTTTGGCGGACCTGGCAGGATAAAGCATTGAATGCCAAAGAAATCTGCGCAGCTGCTGCCTACAAGTAAAGCGATGGATTCTACAGCTACAAGAAAAATGACCATTGCACGGGTAATTTGGAATTTTTGTGTTTTGCAATTCCATGCAAAAAATTGTTTAAAAGTGTGCTAATCAAAGTGTTTTTTTTCTCCTGTTAATACACCAAACAGAATAATAAAGAGAATAAGAAACCAACCAGTGAGTCCAGTAAACTTCAGGCAACCCAAGATGCCCAGAGAATGAAAGGAGGTTTAAATAGAGCTTTGACCTCCAAAAATAGTACAAAAGGTGAGGTTTTTCCTAGGGACAAAGTCCCTGTTAAAAAAGACACCCTGGACAAAAAAAAGAGGAAGGTGGGTCCAGCAGGGCCACCAACTGACATAAAGCATCAAACCCTGAGCCAGACCTTCCTGTCCCAGCAAGCCATGCAACAAAAGAAACTGGTGGCACAGATCACCAAGTCACATGCCACTATGCCACCTAAAGCCACCTATAAAGGATGTGTTGTTCCTTCGAAAGTAAACTCTTTCCGGAAGCCAGTGGGTGACAACAAGGAGGCCACAGCAAAACCTGTGGAAAAGCCTTTGGTATCAATGGAAGCGAAGCTGAAGAATGTGATGGAGAGGCCTAAATGTACAGCTGTTCCCAGGCTGGGACTGCCAAAATCTTCTGCTCTGCCTCCCAGACCTACAGCAGTTTCCCAAAAACCAGCACAGCCTATGGTCAGACCTGCAACCACCTCTGGGGCGCAGCAGCTTCCCTGCAGCTTGAAGCCTCCTGCAGCTAGATCCGCTCCAGGAATTTTATCTCACCCGGGGTCCAGCAAGTTTCCTACCACCTTGAATCGAAAGGGAGTGTTGTCAAACGGCAATGCCCAGGTGCCAGCAGCGGTGAACGAGAAGACCAAAAAACCACCTGTCGGAAGTACTGTTAGTCAATACCGGGTTTCCATGGAAACTGCGAAGGAAAGGAGGTGGGTTCCTGTGTGGGTTGTCGTCTTGGTTCATCTGTGTTCTAAGGTAAGATGTTTCATTTAAGTTTAATCTGAATATCCTACTCTAGAGCAAAGCTGGCTGAGTGGTTGGCTTCCAAGGGAAGGACCCTGAAAAGACCCCCAATTGCCTCAACTCTTTCCAAACCATCAAGACCAGTTACCAAGGCTCAGTCAAATCATCAGCTGAGCACAAAACCCATGTCTGGTGTGGAATCCATGTCTGCAAGGGAGATTCATTTGAACCTGGAACCTCAGGTTGAGCCTCAACATGAACCTGAGGAACATTCAACTTCCAGCACCGACATCATGAACACAACTTTAGACTTGTTGGACAACTCAGACATGGAGTTGCCTGTGGATCCACAAGTCAGGAAAGATGATGTAAGAATTTATATCTATCTATTTAAAACATGGTTTTCTGTCAGAGAAATTTTTTACTAGGTTAAAACTTTCCCCTTACATCTTCAGCTGGTGGTTGATCTCTGCAGTGCTTTGGAAGCCCTGGAAGTGCCTTCAGCAGAAATAAGTAAGTTACGCTGCACTTTTGTGGGTTTATGCAATTGGTTAACTATAGGATCCATTTCAGTTTTTTTTTTAAAATTTGCTTTAAATTTGCCTTTTTTTAAAACTTAAGATCATAGGGAAATTGAAGAGGATGTCAGGAAAGAAGAATGTAAAGTAGAAATGAAAGAAGCACGTGTTTTGGAAGCTGAGGAGAATGAACATGTTGAAGTCGGTGAGGAGGAAGATGTCTCTGAAAGAGAAGTAAAGCAGGAAAATTCTAGGGAGGGAGGGAGGAGTGATGAAGGTGTGGAAGAGGCTGAGATGGAAGCGGCATCAACGGTGAGATACAGCGTGAGAACAACCCCCTATCTGCAGAAGTAAGTCCGAGACTGGAAGTTTTGTATGAAAGATGGAATTATTAAAAAGCCACCTAAAAGTGCTGCAATAGAGTTGGTTGTTGACTCTTTTCTGCCCCACCCTCATTCTTTGTCTAGCATGAAGCAGAGGATCCAGGGTGAGGTGACCCCAGCTAGAAGCACCAGTCGCCACCGCAGCAGCACCATCAAGGACCTCAAGTTCCTGACTCCGGTGAGGCGCTCCTGTCGCATCCAGCGCCAGTCGGCCCAGTTGCCGGGCATGTTGACTGACCATGACCCCAGCGTGTCGTCACTTGCTGAGCTTGCAAAGCTGGACGATGACAGCAATGCCTACATTTTTCGCCACAACCCGGCACTGTTGGAAACTCTGCCAGATCAGCCAGGAGAGGCCTAGTTCTAACTGAAGCCTGTTCTGCAAGGGGTGAAGGATGGTTGAAGGTCAGGATTTCTCACACTAGGAAGGTATTGCTAGTCAGTGGAGTGCTTTCTGTCCCTCTGTTTAAAGGACCGTTTATGCTGACCACAGCAACTGTATTTATCGCTGACGACGTCCTGGTTAGGGCTTCCTTAACCATGACAGAAGGCTCTGTCTAGGAGCCTAGGAGCTCTGTGTGTCCATTCTGTGACCCCTGCATTTAGAAATGGGTACAACCAGAGTGTCAACACTAACAGTTTTAAAGTGCTAAAAATATATTTGTACTAATATGTTCCTGTAAAATAAAGCAGCCTGATCTTCAATGAAGCTTTTTTTTTTTTTAAGACACTGAAATGTTAACACAGCACAGAATTAATATTTTTTTTCTCCCTTTTTACCTTATTTGTGATTCTTTTGGGAAGTTTTTTTTTTTTTTGGAGGGGGGGGTTGTGGACACCATTGAAAAGGAGTTGCCCCTTTAAAAGTGTGCTTTATTTGGTAAAAGGTGTATGTGTAACATTCCACAAGTAACTAACATTGGGGCAAAGTTGAAGCTTTAAATTACTGTATAGTAATGTTTTAAAATGTACTGTAAAGTGCACATGACAAATAATCTGACTAAAATTGTGTTTTGTGGATGACCTTTTTCTTTGTAGTCATTTCAGAACTGACAATTTTCTGAGTAGCATACAGAGATTATGTGAAAATGACTTCGTAGAGGGCATTAATGAATCTATTTATGGGAATGCTGTGCAAACTTGCAATCATTGAAATTGTCACGTTCTAAAAGTGTAGCTATCAGAGTTGGACTCTGAACCTCCATGACCCTAATCAAGATAAAGGATGGAACAGCTAAAGATACAGTACAGGAATGGTAAATGTGGAACATTACAGTATCGGGGTGTTTCAGGATGCAGAGTAACAATTCTCCAAACGTGTTTAACCTTTTCGCAGCTGATCGGCTTCTATGCAGTTTCTGACAATTTAAGAGCGCCACCTAGAGGCCACGTCGAGCAGATGCATCTTCACAACATAATGCCATGAACTTGAAGTTGACACAAGGCAATTTTTTTTTTTTTTTTTTTTTTTAAATATTTGTTTATAATTTGTCTGGAATGAGACAGTCTTCCAAAAATTTGAAGGATTATAGGGACCAGAAAAAAAATTAAAAGCTCCATAAAATGTTTAAAAGGCAAAAATGAATCTCACACTGCTCCATTAGCAGGAGACCTTGCTCACCGGGGCGAACATAAGCAGCGCTATGATGGACGTACAGGTGTGCACATGGACGTGTGGTCCTCTCCTGAAAGGGCAAGTGCAACAGGGGTCTGGGCACCCATCATGAAAACATTGGCATCAGTATGAACAGAACATACAAGTGCTGATGTCCAACCACAGCTGACAGACTTCCGCAGACAAGTCAACATGCTTAAAAATACACTCAAAATTGTGCACGTGTGAAAATGATGGATTTTTAGCACATTCCTTTGTGGAGAAAGCGATGCTTTAAAAACAATAACACTTGTAATTGTCATTACATTCGAGACTGAAATTAGTCCAAGTGAAATATTGTTATAACTATTTTACCCCTCACCCAGCAGAGCACAAGTCCACACTCTCCTCCCTCGGTCATAAACCAGACTGAGAAGTCACACAACACCTCACCCACACAGCTCTCGTCAGCTCTTTCCCCCCTAAAAAAGCTAAAGATTACATTTCCTTGTATTTGATTTCTGTGCAATCTGACTAAAACACACAGGTGCACCTGTTGATGACCCACCCACCCCACCCCCAATTACCCTAAGGGACTGCTCAATACTACTGGTAACAGACAGTTCAACAAAGAGCACTTGTAGAAATCACAGAAATATGGCTTTTAAAAATTGTAACTATGAGAAAGTTTAAAAAATATTCTTCCCAATGGATTTTTTTCCTTTAAAAATGTTCTTTCAGGGTTTTCTTGCTGCAGTCTTTCGAAGGACAAGCGAGCAGCTGTGGGTGTGTGAGCAGACTGACCGCTGCTCTGTCAAAGTGTGTGTCCTGCATATGCACTGCGGTAACTCTGGGATGGGGTAGATGTGTGGGCAGCTGCTGGTCGAGCCACTTGTTCTTCCCAAAGTTAGCGGTTTGCCCATTCTCGCTTTATCGGTGTGTGAAATAAAAGCTTGTGCGCGTACATGCGTGTGTGTGTGTGTGTGTGTGTGTGTGTGTGTGTGGTGCAGAACAGCGTCACTCCCGTATGCTGGCTGAGTAGGAGAACTGGGGGAAGTGCGTAGGCTTGTCAGAGTCCTCACAGTCAGCACTGTCATCTGCAACACAACGCGGGACAGCAGTGTGAGGGTGCTGAGCAGCATACGGTCTGCATACATCAGGGCATGTTCATAAGTCCCGCGCCAACACGGCAGAGACCCCATAAGCACAGTACACTGGCACAGAACCACGCATCAACTCACACTTGTCCGGAGGAGTAACCGTGATTTTCTGTGCTGTGAACTCGTCGTCAAAGTAGCGTGTGTCCGTCTCAGAGGTGACCTGGGGCTTGAAGGGCGGGATCAGCTGAGACAGACAGGAATAGACAGTGTGAACAGAGATGATTTTTGACCACACTGTCTTAGTAATACAGTACAACTAGCGATGGCCTCACGGTCAACTATCCTTCCAAAAATGCTTTGTACCAGACTCAACAACATAACCTGTATTTGTCACTTAAGAGGAAGAGCCATAGTCATTGCCACAAAAATCAAAAGCATTTACATTTTTACCTCGTTATTACCATCAAGGTATTATTGTTTCTCCCCACGCATTCCTCCATTACTCTGTGACATTTTTAGTTTTCCTGTGAAACCTAATGCACACCATCTTACTTATGTGAGGCAGAACCTGACTCAGTGACTTGGAGATGGAGAACATTATTTTAAAATAACAGAACAGACTTTAATGTGGCTCCTTAATGTTAATAAAAACTGTTCATGCTGCATGCTTTCTCGTGCCCAGTGTTTCCAGGATAGAGGAACACTGAGACCCTGCACTGTCGGCTGTTGATGAAAACAGAATGAGTACAAATCGTTATAGATTTATGTGTTTTTAATTACAGAATCTGACCAATGAATAAATTACGGGATTAATCTGTATTAATTTTTTTATGTGACGTACGGTAGCTAGTGGACTTGTAAACAATCCCGAGTTATGAACGCACTCTCTAACTGTTTCTAAGTTGAGGTTGCACTTCTAAGTGTACTTGAATCCTCATGTTTTGCGAACTTACAATGTTAATCAGCTTTTTACCTGCCCATTTGTATAGCTGGGGAATTTTTTACCTTGACAAATCAGGATATTATTTATGGAACGGCTATCAGAGAAAGCAAACCTGCTGCATACAACCTTGAAATTCACACACCTTTCTCTGCACTACATCCTGCCAGTTGATGGAGATGAAGAACTTGTGGCTCATCACTTCTTTGGCATCTTGAGGTCCACCTCCAAGCCTGTGGAAAAATGTCACTGTCATTCCAGTGCTTGACAGCTTCGCTGAAGTTCTTACTCATCACATTCATCAGAAGAGCTCAACCTCTGTTTGGGGTCCTTCTTGAGCAGGCCAGCAAGCAGCGCTTTGGCCTCTGGGGACAAGTTGCGCGGAAAGCGGATCTCTTCCATGAGGATGAGCTCAAATAGACGCTCGTGGTCCTGGTTGTAGAAGGGCAGCCGGCCACACATCATCTCATACATCACCACCCCCAGTCCCCACCAGTCCACTGCCCTGCCATAGTCGTTGTCTTCCAGCACCTGTCAGCAGCAGAAAAGTGGGATGTAAACAAACAAACCTGTACAATTTTAGGTGGTTGATTCAATGAAATGACAGCCCTTCGGGCTAATTCATACCTCAGGAGCCAGGTACTCGGGTGTGCCGCAGAATGTCTTCATAGTGGCCCCATCTGTGATGCCCTCTTTGCACAGGCCAAAGTCAGTGATTTTGATATGGCCATCTTTGTCCAGCATGAGGTTCTCCAGCTGCCAAAAACAAGGAAGAAGCAGGATGTATGGAGTGAGCAGTAACTGGTAAAACTACTCTGCCCAAGGCGCTATCCTGGGCACTGGCTCCTAATGCTACTTTTCAAATTCTGTAAATACAAACATTTCAAAACAGTTTATTTTAAAAGTTTAATTAGTTTTAAAAATGTCTGTTTCCTGAAAAGTGAACGAGATGTTTACCCCCTGAATCAGTAGATGGCTGTAAAGCACAGCATGAATGTAAAGCTTTAGTTTAACTCACTTCCCCAGTATGTTCATGAGCAAGATGAATAATGTTGCATATTTATGGGATGAATCAGTCAATGCCATCAAATAAGCACTTGAGATATAAAAATATTAAAGTCTTACATGTTCCGTAGTGGCCCAAATATAAGATGCTATTTTTTCTGGGAATTACATGTTTAAAAAAAAAAAAAAAAAAAAAAAACATGGGGTCGTCATATTCATGGAGTGAACTTACAAGGGTCACTTAACGTATAACACCAGTAGGTGGTGGACTATGGTAGGCGACAGCAGCGGTCCTACACGCCCCTTAAAATCAACGGGACTACAGTGGAGAGGGTGAGCAGCTTCAAATACCTGGGCGTTCATGTCACTGAGGACTTGACATGGACTGTACACATCCGAGCTCAGGCCAATAGAGCAAAGCAGCGGCTCTACCACCTCAAGCAGCTGAGGAAGCTACTACAGGTCTCTCCGGTGATACTTAAAACATTCTACTCTGGTGCTGTACAAACTGTTCTGACTCAGAACATCATCTCCTGGTTTGGGAATAGCTGTGCTCGAGACATCAAGGCACTGCAGAGAGTGATCTGGGCAGCGGAACGCTGCACCAGATCTGACCTGCCATCCCTACAAGACATCTACACCAGGAGATGCAGGATCAGAGCGACTAGGATCATCGGTGACCTGTCTCATCCCAGCAACCATCTATTCATCTTGCTGAAATCAGGCAAACACTTCAGAAGCATTATGGCCAGAACGGAGAGGCTCAGGAGGAGCTTCTATTCACAGGCCATAAGGCTTCTGAACCCGTACATGCTATCACAATCCTCACAGACCAGGGTCTTCAATATTCTCTGACCACTCCCCTCACTGTCACTGTCCTTCCAGTGCACCTTAAGGTTTATTTACTGTTTTATTTATTTATTTATTTATTTACTTACTTACTTATCTATTTGCTGTTTGTTTCTTTTCTTCTTGGTGTTTGGTTGTTTGTTTTATTTTTTCATTGTAAATTTTTATGCGCAGTCTATCCTGGATCAGAGCACATTTCACTACATGGTATACAACTATGTACGTGACAAATAAACTCTTTTGAACTCACTCACTGGTGTCAATTACCCAAAGAAATGATCAAGCAGAGCTAGCGAGTGTGACATGTGAGATGGTGTAGAAAAAAGTAGCTCAGAGTTAGGCCAAAATTAACCAAGGAACGGAGGAATTATGCCAATTTTAAGATAATGGTGATCAATGTAAGAGATATCAAACATCTCTCAAGCTGCCAAGAAATATAAAGTTATAGAATGTGACATTCGAAAGTGCTGAGCCCAAAAAGGCAGTTTTAGAAACACAAATGCAGTAAATGTGAATAAGTATGATTTTTCTTTCTAACGGTAAGATATGTTATAAAATCCTTTTTCCAAAAATGAGTGTTGAGAAAGAGGGGGTCATCTTATAATTAGGACTGACTTATGCCCGAGCCAATATGGTAATATATTTGTTGTAACTAAAGCCAAGACTTTTACAGAACCTAAAGGAGTAATGATTGCAAATTAATGGTAAAAGTGACTTTAGATCTATGCATAAATTTAGTTAGACTCCTGGTCCCAGCTATGTTTGTATGCTCAGAAGCCACAGCAGGCAGCAGTAGTGTTTTTTCCAACAGTTCAAAGCACAGAGACTACAAGCAAGAAAAGTAAAAGCAACAATATGACTCACCTTCAAGTCCCTGTAAACCACATTACGTGAGTGCAGGTACTCCAGTGCTGAGACTATTTCTGCACCGTAGAACCGAGCCCGGTCCTCTGTGAACACACGCTCTCGGGACAGATGGAAAAACAGCTGGATTGAGAGAGAGAGATTGTTCTGGAGTCTGGACCACAGCAGAAACAGATATCCCACAGACAGCGCATGGTTTGCTAATGAACAAGGCTCACCTCCCCTCCATTGGCATATTCCATCACAAAGCAAAGGCGGTCGTGTGTTTGAAAAGCATACTTTAATGTCTGTTGGGTAGAAACAAATTATTTTTTTAGCTAGGTGCCCCTATTCAGGGAGACAGAACCTGAGTCGTTTGAAACATAGCCCATGCAGAAAGCATACCTTTCCAAACTGACCACTTTCTTTACACAAAGGAGCTCGCGCAACACTGTTTATTGCAATGGCATATTCATGATCACCAGCAATGTGAAGTCTCCTGAAAGCTGTAGTGCTCCACCCAGGACAAATCAAATATAAAAAGCTAAGCTCATGCTCTGACACCCAGGTACTCACAGTGAGGAACGGATGTCGGGTGTTCTGCAGCACTCTGCTCTCAGTCACGGTGTGGGCCACCTCATCCTGGAAGGAACACAGCAGGATTGGTTATGAGAAGATAAAAAGGACGATGTCCCTGTTTTGATTTAACTTGGTCAAACTCCTGTATGCAGCACAGCCCAGCAGGTTAAGATGTGAAAGAAAGTCACGTTCTGCCAGATCTTTTCCCACCTTAGCAATGATGACCTCTTTGCGTAGTATCTTCATGGCATAGTACATCCCAGTGGCCTTCTCCCTCACCAAAATTACCTTCCCAAAAGTCCCTTTTCCCAGCAGCTTCAGGTAGTCAAAGTCATTCATCGTCTGGGGGGGAAGAGGGTATGGTTTGAGAGAGTTATGAGCGAAATGATCATTTACCAAGAAAGGAATATCATCTCATCATAAGTTTATATCAATGACAGATAAGTAAGAAAGTGCCTTTGTTTTAAACCATATTGAGAACTATATAAAATTTCCAAATAACATTCTATATTCAGCTGATTAAATCTGCACTAATACAGTTGTTCCCAGACTTACAAATTTTAAAGTAATGAACTTCTCCCAATACCAACTTTTCGAGAAGTATTTAGCATTTTTTCATAAAAACTTGCATACTAATCCAAATCACATATCAAAGTGTTACCTGAATGCGCCAACAGATAGAAATTATAAAATGTAAGCGCTCTTTTGAGCCCATGAGTGAAGTGCCGACTCCCTGTCACCCAACTCTGAGCTGATGAGCTGTTGTCTGCACTTCAGGGTGAATACAAACATACAGCTCACAAAGTATTTTAAACCTCTCGCAAGCATGCCCCCCATCTCATTATACCTTTATTGGGGGATCAGGGAACTCCATGCACCATGTGCGGTAAAAGAAAGGAGCAATAAACTATTGGTCAGCACCGACACCCTGGCCTGGTTCTTGCTGGGCTTGCTTATTTACAGCGTTACACATAATCCTGTCAGACGACTCACACAGCCTAACCTAGGCACCTTGTCAAAGTGAGAGGACACAAAGTATATTTCACCAACACACAGACATACACATGCAGACATGGGATTCTCCAAATACTCATTCACAGCACTGGTATTTCAATACTGTTGTCCAAGAATTTTTTATTTTTTTTATTAGGCAATTGCTTTGTATCAATTTCAATTGAATAACCTTTTTTCCAATTGGTTAAAGGATGTTTTTCTCCTCTCCTACAGTTCTGGTCAAATTCTTTTTCCTTATATGGGCTGTTACAGTTTGTATTTTAAACCTGCCCCCCCACCCACTGACTGTAAAACGGTACCTCTTGTTGATTTATACATCGTTTGCCTTGAGTTTCCCCACCAGAAAGGTGCGGTACATGGTTGTATTTGTGCTTTTTATATCCTAATCTGTTCACTCAGTTTAAAGGATGCTTAATTCTCACTGATGTGTCACACTCCAGTGCTGTATAAAACACCCCCTCAAACAAAGGACCTTCAAAGCACCTTAGTATTTCCCATGCATGTACCCTGTGTTAAACTCTTGGCTGCGCTGTACAATTAAAGTAGAAATTAGAGATGTTTGGCTTGTTTCCTGTTTGACTAAACTCTTCCTCACCATCATTTCTGCTTGAGCACTTGAAGGAAGTAACTGCATACAAAATTGATAACAATTCTCCCACTCTGTCCATGTCACATTCAAATTACAATTTTTGAGTAGCGAACCAATTCTCTGTCCCAACTAAGTGCAAGACAGGGACCAGCGGTATGCATTTTGCATACCGGCAATATGCATAGATGTGTACACATGTTATCGAGTCCAGTTATCAACATGAACTTTTGCTCTCTGATGCCATATTCGTATGGCAATTCTGCTCATCCTGTCAAAATTGTGTTTTGTCTCAAGGTAATTATATGACAGCTACCAATTACCATAGTTATTATTTTAGAAATATATACACCCTTACATAACGTACACAAATATCAGAATACACCAACAGTACCACTACACCACACAAAAATTTTAGGCAGATTTTTAGGCATGAATTGGGTTCAGATACAGGGAAAAGGTGTACTATACATTTAACCAATGCACAATTAAAAATGTTTGTTTTCAATTTCACAATGTGAAAATCTACATAATGTAATGTTTTTAAGATGTAAGGGGATAAACTATCCCGATTTTTATTTAAACTTAAATCTATTTTAGACATGTCCCTTAGTGCCAGGTGGCAAACCTCTTTTGTTGAGTCAATGTACTTCTGTTAAGCATACTAGTTGTACAACTAATATTGGTACACTGTTGTTGACACAGCAAAAGACTAAAACATGACATTATCTTAGATAAACTCAGACATCTGGTCACTCTGCCTGTACTTATGACTATACTTAAAAGAAAAGTGAAATATACTGTACATCTTAAATCCTACGAAGCACAAACATTTAAACCAAATAAAGTCATAAATGTTATGTGTTATACTGTGAGATAATTACTGTTAAGTAACCCATTGGTAGCTTTTACTGAAAGACCACTGAACAGACAACGTTCAAGGACCAACAAAGACCAACACGACACTGGTGTTAAGGGATATTGGTATAGGATATTGACCACTTTTGTGCGAGACTTGGACACAGCCACTTCCATTTCCTCCATCCCACTGCTATCACTGAAGGAGCCACACTTGATATCCATGGGTTCCTCCTCCTCTCGCATCTTCAAGTTATTGGCCACTGCCTGGATCGCCCTCATCCACTCCTCCCTGTAACATGAGGCACACAAGAACATGTGTGGTTCCAGTTATTTCACATGCAGACCCACATAGCTAGATTAAGCAGTGTATGAATGTAACACAATGTTGTTGATTCAGCCATGTCCCCTCCTTGTTTCTCTCCAAAGATTCTTACAGTGGATCGTGTCAGGTTCAAAACCACAGCTTACAGGACAGTCAGAGGATCTGTACCCTGAGACCTACAGGGCCTTATTACTCCCTACATCTTAGCAGGCACACTGTGCTCTTCCACTTCTGGCCATTTAGTTGTCCACTTAGAAGGTTTTTTAAAAATCAAAGTCTGTAGGTTCTCAGTCCTGGAAAAAATTCCCTCTGTGGCTCAGAACACTGAATCCTTTCTAACATTCAGAAAGGATCTCAAAACCCATCTCCTTCAGTTGCATTTCTCTCCTGATTTTACAGCTATATAAAGTCTAACAACATCTGCTATGATCACCTATGTATTTACTGTTTGAATATCACTCCTACAGCCACTTTTTTGATTGCCATGAATCAGCAAAATGGTGGTTTTAGACAAAGAAGCTGTGCTATGACAGCCCTCTGTCTGTGTCTAATGGTCTTCACCGGATGTTTAAAAAAAATGTAAAAATAATTCTAGACAGCTTTTCTTGCCACTTTCTCTAAATACTGGTTTCACTGTCCTCCAGCCATCATCTCTTCTTCTAAACAAGTACTTGATCACCTTCCTGCCTCACACCAACCCTAACCCCCCAGGCTAGCATTGAGCACCCAATCTGACCTCTCCTCATTGCTGTCAACATGGAAGGTGCGTTCAATGACAGTGGTCCACTGCAGACAGCGGATGATAAAGGTGTTGGGTTTCGGCCGCTCTGTCTTCATCAGCTGGCATTCTGTAGCAGGAAAAATGACACCCCTCAACCAATAAGCACATCCAAAGCATTGAGCAATGATGAGCATGACAGCAGCTGAGCAGTTGAGACTGACCTGCCACAGAGAAGTTGTTGAGGGGGGGCATACTGTGCTCCAACGTTTCGGGCTTCTCTTTGTAGCCAATGAAGGAGCCATCAGTCTTCAAGATGAAGTACCGAGGCCTCCACGTCTTGATGTACTCACCTGAGCAGATATAGATTTTTCTCAAACAATCAGATCTATCTAACCAACTATTTATATGTTAATGACCAACAATAAATGGAAAACAACACTTTCTCATTTTAAATCATGAAGGCGATAACTTCCAAAGACCAGCAGATTAATAAAAGAAACATGATGCTAATCACACCCTAAAGAAAGAACATACATTTTACTTTTGCTGTCAACAGCACATATTTGGCCTGATAGTGAAGCTATAAGAGATAAACACTGACACAGCCTGCTGCATCTGAGATCCGATCACTTGAGCAGAAGATGGCAGGCAGGCAAAAAAAAAGGCAGTTGACGTGTGAACGAGAGCTGTCCTCACCTCGCTTATGCAGCCAGCCCTCCCTTACCACGCTGATGTCGTTCATGCTGGGAAAAGGGTGTATGGAGGTGGTGGGTTGGGTAAGGGAAGGGGGTGGGGAAGGGGGCAGGATCAAGGGGAAAGCACTGTTCTGGTAGAGGGGGGAGGCGGAGAATTCAGAAGAATGTTACCACCAGCAGGGTCCCACAATGCCACTTGGAAATGCTGAGGGAGAAGAAATACAAATAACAGAAGAAAGTATGTTAGAAGTGAAACCCAAAAGCATCACAGCAACACGTAAACACAGCTCAACATAAGAATGGATAACATCAGAGAGGAAGTTTTTGTCCTCAAAATAACTAGTAAACTTCAAACATACCCCACAGCAACTTGAGAGTGTGAACCAATCTCCAGAGCAGAATGAGAAGTGAGAGAGATGATGATTCCTACATCTTTGTAGGTTTTTCGTTCTGAGGTCAATTTGATCTTTTAAAGTACACTGACTTCTTGCCTTACAAGCAATGAGTAGAGATACTTTTAAAAAGACAAAGATTTGATGTATTTTGTAAGACATACTCAAAAGAAGAAAACTGCACGACCACCATAATTCAACTCATTTGCACAAAGTCTAGTACTCATGTCTGATGTTCCCATATGCTGATGAGGAACACTGGACATTTATGGGGTGGAACGATCAACAACTACTAAAAAGGACATGAATGTGGATAAAATATTTTCTTTCCTAGCAATTTTAAATTCAAATGTAATCTTAGGTAAAAAGTGTTACAAAGAATGTTTTAATTTATTCTAATATCAGATATTTTTACAAAACATAAGGAAGTAAAATGAGGGACATCTTTTGTTAACTTTCATTGACTGACTTAGTAGTACAAACAACAATGGAGTTACAAACAAAACAAATTCCTAAGTCTCCATAAGTTGAGAACTCAGGGCATGTGTCATATTCTATATTTGTCAAATACATCCTATAATCTCAACGTGGCGTAGCCATAATAACGCCACACTAGAAGTGCAAACACACTAGAAGTGCAAAACCACATGGCCACAATCATATCCTGTACGAAGCAATATCCCAAAAAAGATAAATCTGACAGCAATTGAAGCCTATTGACTCTGGTCAAGCCACATGTGTACAGGAGTCCAATAATAACCAGCACTAAAGAAAAATTCAGTCACTTATGTGGCTTTAAATGGCAATGGCATTCTTAGAGGGCAAGGCTGAATATATCTGCTCATTCATACCAACAGCTAACTAACTGTTCTTAGTATCCCTTGTCATAATTTTGTTGTTGGCTACTGGTGTCTCTGTGGTCTGCCGGGAAGCAGTTCTGAATGGAGACAAGCGTGGGCTGATTTTTCCACTAAAATTAACTGTTCCACCATGTCTTACAGATGTGCTTTGCCCAGAGACAGGCATTCGGCACAGCTTTCTGAATCAGAGTACAGAAAAAGAAGATGAAAGAAGCCATAAGCACTGAACAGCTGACAGATCAGCAAGCTACTAATACTTTCAAACACTTTGGTATGTAAAAATCCTCAGGAGTGCTGAATTACTATTAACATTTATTTAACGGATACCTTCAAGATTATTTACAGTGTTAGGTTTGGACACCAAGTTGCTTACAATTACTTACCTGTTTATACGGCTGGGTAATTTTTACTCTATAATTCAGGACAAACACCTTGATCATGAGTACTACAGCAGGAGGGGAATGCAGTCCCAGAGCCTTTGAGTAGAAGTTGATAGTCCAAACTCTGCCGCTTCATGCAGTTCCTTCCAGACACCGTTCAAGTGTGTTAGCAAAAACAAACAATGTGAAGCTACACGTTACCTAGGTAAACAACATTAAATAAATGAGCAGATGTGGTATTTTTGGCATACTCTATGCAGTATTTACACTGATGAAGGGCTCAAATGAAGAAGTGTATAATACAAAGCAGGGCAAACTGCAAAGCAAGTACAAGTTGCAGTGAAATTTGCAGCCCAGATCATGTGTGTGTGTGTGCCCCAGATTTAAACTCTACATTGCACCAGACAGCCTCCCATGCCAAGACAGGTCTAGTTTCACCTCAGCTGACCTTGTAAACGCTGTGGACACAGCAGGGAATTACTCCACACCACAACTGCATTGGTGCACATCCGTGCACGCACACTCATGCTTGCATGCACACACACTTTATATCCAGGATAACCTTGTTCTCAAAGAATATGCAGAAATATAGATTTGTCAAAGAGATATAAATCTTTTACTGCATCATTCCCAGCTGTTCAGACACCATTTCTAGAGGTCACCAGCATCACAATCAGTGCTACAGAACAACAGAAGGACAGAGGTTACTCGCGTACAATGTCACAGATTCTCCAGCAGAGGCATTGTGGAAGGGCAGTAGCCGATGAGGTAGTTCATCTCGGTGCTCAAAGTGAGATGGACGAGAGGAAAAACAGAGAAACTCTGAGGCCATAATCCCAGCTGCTTATTTTCAGAAAATTTGTTTCAGTTCCATTCACATTCAGGATGCAAAAGTACAACAAGGAAGTAAAGCACCCAAGGTGTTGTAGTACAGAAACAAAGCAATCCAGGGTGCTGATATTCCTGAGAAGGAGCACGATGAGGGAATACTTCACCATCTCACACAACAAATGGTTTTTGCAACATGAGGATGCTGCCTATTCTTAGTTCATAGTTTAACTGTAGTCAAAGAAACCAAAGATACCAGTTTGGGGTGTATGTAACCATCACAACTGCAGAAGCTGCCTTTGGCTTCTCCCCTCATCTATCAACAGAACCCTTTCCATTTTACCAATCTTAGTTAAATAATTAATTAATTAATACTTATTTTAGTACTTTTTAAATAACTTGGAATTTTCCCTCAAAGTATTTGGGTCCCATACAATGAAATGCACCACTACAACAGTTTATGAAAATATATCCTTCATACAGCATGCTTATTCACCACAACATTTTTTCCTGGTTCAGCAATCTTTTTCAAAGGGTATTTTATTCACTGCTTACTAAGTCTTTCAGTCTGCAGAGCGCATGGACACTATGCTTCTTACATAACAAATCAAACTACTGTTTATACTTCCTTCTTCATATCAGAGTGACAATCTTAACCAATCATAGCAGTGATTGTGGAAAATCTAACTCAAAACTGAAATAGCAGACTGAATAATAACTTTCTGAAATGAACCGTATTATCGCTACATCTAAAAAGCTAAACCTTTCACTGTGTGTTCTTTACACACTATTTTGTTTTTCAAGCTGCTGACTTAAAATTTGATACATAGCCATTTCTCACCCTAAGGTTTCTGCACAGTCAAGCCCATAAACTCCAAAAAGGCTGTATGTGACAGATGGATTTTCTCACTCCTCACACAAATACTTTTTCACAAACAGAATATGCCTGCCTCACACGCTCTGCAAACACAAGCCGACATACTTTTTCACTCAAATACAAATAAACCGGAAGACAAATTTTGGTGGTATATAATTAGTTATTACTGTGTACTTGTCATTACGGCCAGCGCACACATTGCTGTCAGTGCCATTTGCATCTTTGGACACAGGAGCCAGTGCTGTTATATGAGCAAAAATGTAAAGTTATACAAAACTGTACATGAACCACACTACCAGTCAAAAGTTTTAGAACTCCTCAGTTTTTCTTCAAATGTAATCAGTTGAAATGCAATGAATGACTTAAAATGGTGAAAAGTTAAGCAGTAAACTGCCAGTGGTTTACATTTAAAGTTTAGGTTAGCAAAAACTGAAAAAAAAGGAAATTTCAGAATATTACAAATGGGCCTTCTTCAGGAAACAACTAATAGGTTACAACCTACAGATGTTCTGCAGCAACTAAAGTAAATTAAGCCTTGCAAGTTGAAGCAAACAATTTGCACAGGTGTCCCAACTTCTGTTTATTACTTAATAACCTTCTGTCTGTCTTAAAGCAGAGTTAGAACAGACTGTGTTACTACACCCTCTGAAGTACTACTTGGACAATATTACACTGTAGAAAGTTGTAAATTCCAGTGATAATGGCAAGAAAACAGCAATTAACAAATGAAATGAGACAGAGCATTATTACCCATAGAAGCGCAGGCCTTTCATTTAGAGAAATTGCAAAAAATAAATAAATCAAAGTGTCATTGAGTACGGTGTCCTACACACTCCAAAGGCAATTGGAAACTGGAAGAAACTCTGATGGGAAGAGATCTGAAAGTCACAACCCATTCAAAGACAAGTTTCTGAGGGACACCTAGCTTGCGTGATAGGCGCCTGACAGCACAACAGTTTCAAGGACAGCTTAACAGTGGTCGAAAAAAGCAAGTCTCAGTTTCTACTGTGAAGAGGAGACTTTGTGCTACAGGTTTGACAGGGTGAGAGGCAGTAAGAAAGCCATTTCTTAAAGGACAAAATCAGAAAGTGAGGCTTGTCTAGGCTATGAAATACCAGGTGTGGACCACTGCAGACTGGAAAAAAGTCTTATGGACCGATGAATTAAAATTTGAGATCTTCAGTTCGTCACACAAGGTATTTGTACGCCATCGAGCTGGTGAAAGGATGGGTTCCTCAGTGTTTGACACCAGCTGTCAAACATGGAGGAGGAAGTGTGATGGTCTGGGGTTCTTTTGCTGGAGGCAGAGCTGGTGACTTCTACAGAGTGACTGGTATTCTGAATCAAAAGGGTTACCACAGCATTTTGCAGCACCACCAGTACCTTCTGGTCTGCATCTAGTAGATCAGGGGTTCATCCTACAGCAAGACAATGACCCAAACATTCCTCTTAGCTATGTTAGAACTACATTAAAAAAAAAAACCAAGAAGGTACACTTCAAAACATGGAATGGCTAACATAGTCTCCAGACTTAAACCCAATTGAGTTAGTTTGGAATGAACTGGACAGAAAGGTGAAAGGAAAACAACCCACAAGTGCAACACATTTGTGGGAACTTCTGCAACACTATTGGGAAAATTTTTCTGTCCAATATTTGATTCCCCTTATAGAAAGAATTCCACATGTGTGTTTGGGTGTTGTATCAGCAAAAGGTGGCTACTTTGCTGAATCATAAATTTAAATAAAATTTTCTAAACTTAATGATTCCTTGACTTATTTTTAGTTTGCCATTGTTTATTTGTTCTATGCCTTGAATTCATGAAACATTAAGACATTAAACTGCGTGTATTTCTGCAAAAACTGAAAAAAACAGAGGTGTTCTAAAACTTTTCACCAGTAGTGTACATGGCGCTACACCCGTGTGCAAATGGCATGGTACATGGGTGTTAAATTTTGCCAAAATATGTATTTTGTTTTATTATTTTTTTTCACTGGACTACAAGTGGCGGCCATATCGCACAGAACTAACTACTGTATATTAAATGCTAAATGCAAACACTTTAATGGTAAAACACTTTGTTGACTATAGTAATAATGTGTTGTTACTTTTTATCTGTCCACAGTTACACCTTGGCAATGCGCAGTAATCCTTCATATAAATTATGACATAAATGTTGTTATGCTAAAACCTATTTTTTTTCTATCAAAAGATCATATGTTAAACACTACACATTGCTTCTAGTCTATGCATTTGAAAGATTGTCAGTCATCTTTCTAAAAGTCTTGTAAAGGCAGAGAATAAATTGAAATTAAAAAAAATATGATATAAAAAGAAAAGTTAGAAATGTAGTGATACAGAAAGATACTATTGCAAGCACCAATTGACCTGGTTTTTTCTATTTATAAAAACTTTATAAAATAAAAATAAAAGCAGAGAAACTAACTGGCAGTGATTCATCATGAAAGGTGTCTGGTTCTTTGTAGATATATGGAACAAAACAAAAGTGGATGGGGAAAAGCACAGAGAAAGCAATATAATTAAGGGAAAAAAATTAAAGCCAGCTCTGATATTTCACTCCTTCCTGGGAATTCCACTTGAGGAAGTGTCAATCTCCTTACAACAGGAATAATAACCCCATTATACAAAGGATAGGTGTGCTTAATAAATTAAAACTTAAAAGAGTAACTAATATCCAATGCTATGTTTTAACTCTGTGGGAGAGGTGTGAATACTCAATTACTTTAATTCATTTAAAACTAATATTTATTTCATTAAAATTTTCCAAACTTTGACATAATCGACCACTTTGTGTCGAATGGCAAAAATTCTGAGCTAAGCACATCATAGGTTTGTGCGGTAAAGTAATAAATAAAAAACAATAGGTGAGAAGAATAATTTTTATAAGTACTGTATTACTGATAATTAATACTTAATTACTGAGCTAAGTCTTCCCTACAGTACGAGTTGGATTCAAACTCAGGTTCCTTGTGCGCAAGTCAGTGATTAACAACTACACCACCTGCCCCGGTCTTCCTAACATACTGCACTCCAGAAGACCACTGTGATTAACTTATACCCATCATTCTGGAGAAAATCCACCAAAACCATCAAGTGTACCATATTTCTAACGTTTAGAAGTAGGTTTGGCATATAACATCCTGTTATTTACACCCAAATCATAATACATAACTATGCTTTTTAGTTCATTTTTTCTAATGCTGGAACGGCTGAATCCTCATCCTTCTGGGTAAGCCAGAAACTACCTAGACTCTTGATTTGCTGAGCAGATATGCAAGATGTTTGCACTGTAAATCTCATGCTGACAACAGCAAGCAACAAGATCGAAACCTGAAAACTGACAGCTCAACACTTTATCCCCATTTGAATAATTCACAAAGAATCTGAAGCTATCAGCTGATGATGGACCAATGATATGAACTTCCTGTGCAACGGGGGATTTTCATGCACTGCAACATCTGGTCCTTTGACAGTAACTGCAGACCGCGGGAACCTGCGCTTAACTGAAAACACATTTACTGATACTGCAGTAGTCCCATTATAATATCTTTCTGTCATGAGCTGCTTTATTCTCAAAGTGCTGAGGGCTTTGTGCGATGCAATCTGAACATGACAAGTGATGCAAAAAATAAAAAATAAATAAATAAATAAATAAATGCTGACAATGGATGCAAAACAATAATTTAAGCTACACCACCTGCTATTTGACCCTAATCATCAAACTGGTCCAGAACACTCTGCATGGAAGAAACCAGGAACTGTGAAGTATAACGTTTGATCTCTGAGACAAGCATTACTGGACAGCAGGAAGTATTTCAGTAGTAGTTCAGAGAATCCACCTTGCACTTCAGGACCTCAGCTTGAATCTCATCTCCAGCTCCTGGAATGAGGTACCTACCCTGAGATAATGCAGTAAAAATTACCCTACTATATTAATAAGTTCACTGTCACTTTGCTAAAAATGTTAAATGAGTTAAAGGTCACTTTGGATACAAGTACCAGAAAACAATAATAATTTACGATAAAAAAGGTGTTGCTTTTGATGCTGGGCTGAAAAATCAAATGCATCAAATTTTCTGTGTGCCAGAAATAATGAACTGTCAGATACAATAGCACCACAAGGACCACAGTAGGGAGGTCACTGTCCAAGTGTCCTGGAGTATGCGACTAAAGGATATCTCAGAAACTCTCAAAAAAGAAAAAAAGTGATTGTTTTGTTTTGAGTTCACTATCAAGGCATCTGTTGTTAGATAGTGTTTGCAAACTCACCTCAGGTTTCAGCTTTTGTGTGCATCTGCTGAGCTGCGAGTGTTATCTCACCCTCTGCGGACAATCAAGGCTGAGCATTTGGTGGAAAATGTTCATTAGAGCCACTGTTTGTTCAACTCCACCAGTTTGCTACACATTCCCCCCAAAGGCAAACTATTCAATCTTGGGCAGATGAGGGAATATGATGATGACCCATAAAATTAAACATCTTCACAAAAAAAAAAAAAAGAAATGATAGTGCAGTAAAAATATAGACAGGAACCAAACTAATTTTAACAATTTGGTTTTCAATTGCTTGTCCACACTATTTTATCTAGGGTCAGGAGGTGGCACAGTGGTTAGCAGCATAGTCACTTTCCAGGTCCAAGTACCCAGGCTGAAATTCCCACTCCAACCAAAGCACCCTTGATCAAGATATTTAAACTGATACAGACAAAAAAAAAAACAACTAGCTTAATATTAAAGCCTTACACTGCCAATCGCTTCGCACAAAGGTGTCAAATAAATAAATGTATTTTAATTTGCTTTGTGTGATTTTAAACTTCATGGAAGACTAATTCAGTCAGTTGAACAAGTTATGTCATGTATGTTTAGTGCTCTTCTGAAGAGCACAAGGTAAAGACCCTCTTTTGATGTGAATGTCCAGCTATGTTCCTCAGCTGCTGTTCTACCTGCTGCTCTACTGCAGATGATGTTGGAAGTAGCAACAGAACTTCTGTTATTGCAGTTCTGCAAATCTGCCTTCCTTTTTTAAAGGTACCAACTGGGAGGAATGGCTGCGATGCAATATTACACACTTCACCGTATTGCAAGCCGACTGGTCCACAGCATAGCTGACGTTTGCCACCTTGAGAGGATGCCACACGTTCCTCAATCCTAAGTAACACCATGGTCCATGACACTTACTGCTTACCATTTTACTGCATATTTTATTAACTCATCAACTTCCTGTTTACTATTTTGTACTCAGGCAAATTTCAAACTGCAGTTCCTCTCCTGGGATATGATCCTGCAAAACTCCAGGCATGATGCCAGGCCTTTTACTCAATACTGTTCATCATTTGTAGTTACAATTTCTGAACTTTACTGTTAAAAATACAGAAAATGTCAGCAAACACTTGTTTGCATGAATGACACATTATAAATGAAAGGCTGTGAACCTCTTATCTGCACTTTACATATTAAGGATTCACAAAACACACTATTCTACATCCCAGTGCATAATCCAGATGTTATTCAGTATTTCTTTAGAACTGAACATCAAATCCAAGCACTGCTGAACCTCATTGTATTTCAGCATTTATGGAGAGCAGAACAACACCCAATATTCACGCTGTTTGATGTGCCTGTGCTTTATCAGTATATTGAATATGTAGATACTGATGTTTATTTTTTAAATGACAACAGATTCATTTGCATATGGGGATTCTGTGACTAAAAAACTGTTGAGTCACACTGGAAACACCCTTGGATGAAAAGCACACCCACAACTTCACCCAGACAACATTTCTCAGCATCTCCTTGTCAGGCCAACACAACCTTATTTTTGAAGAAGAAAATTAGGAACTTGTGCTGTAACATGGGTTCAGTGGCAGGGAGACACTTCTTTCTCATGTGTTGTGATGACATGATGTTACTCTTTCGGCAAGGTGCAAATAATCTCCACCGTAACTTACAAAACTTGCAAAAACAGCTTCTGGTGACAGCACCTATAGAGCCAGCTGTTTTACATTAAATTAAGCTTTAACATGTGAAGTTCATATTAACAGATATATTCTCTTCTTGTCACCTGAATTACATGCACCTTCCTCTAATGTGAAACCCCAGTTTGCAGTCAAACTTGGTCAACTGCATGGGGCATACAGCTCGAACTCTTATACTGCTGATAATATCAAAAATTTATTTCATAACTTTTGTGGATTATTTAACCTAATCGCCTTTTTTCTGTCATTTACAGACATTATGACATTACGATATACTGATTTACAAACAAGAGAAATTAGTTGCCAAATTTCTATTTAATAATTACTATCTTACGATCCACTTACTATTTATTTTCATAACTATTAAATGTAAGCAAGAAACATTTACTTTAGGCAAAAAGTTAGACATGTGGCCTTCATTTAATCTCTCTGTGAAAGGCTCCAGTAGAAAAGAACAAAGAGCAGATAAACAGAACCCAACACATAATACTAAAGTTCTTCAGTAAGCAACATTGAGCAATTTGTTAAACTAATCTTTTTATAAATATCTACATTTTCCTTAGACTGTCAATATTAGTTGCTATAATTATTTTTGACTACCCAGTATAATGCCATTTCTGCCTAGGTACTAAAAATATCTGTGCTGATATTAAGGGTGAATGACAGATGTACCCATAATCCAGAAAATCCACTTCCTCAGAGAATTGCATGTGGCAGCAACTTTTGTTTTTATAATTATTATTCTATTATTTCTGTCTGAGCATTGTTAATTTGCACATTACTTAACAGTGAAACACCCGTGATCGTGTGATTTTCCTGCAGCCTTCAGTGAGTTGGATGTGTAAAGTTTCCCTGGAGCTGCAAGAGCAGGCTGGCAGTGCAGAGTAAACACAGCAGCTCAGACAGTGGGGCCAACGGTCGATGGGAGCACCTGAGACAAAGGTTACTGTCCACACTGAAGAGGGAGCATGGGGGATGGGTGACACTAAGGGGACAGGGGGGGGACAGGGAGGGGACACCTGCGTGTAACTCGATAAAACCATGACAACAGCATTCAGAGTGAACACAAGTGACTGGGTCAGGAGTGTTCGGCGTGAACAGGACAGGGACGCTCAGATAAAGGCAGTAGCATTCAGTGTGACCAGGACAGGAGCATTCACAGTGAACGGGAGTGAACGGAACAGGAGTGTTTAAGATGTACAGGATAGGAGTGTGCAGAGTACACCGAACGGGAACATTCAGACAGAGTGAACAGGAGGGCTCAGAACGTACAGGACAGGAGTAAACGGGGCAGGAGCACTCAGAATGAACGGCACAGGGGCGAACAGAGTGAGCTGGACAGGAACACGAGTGTTCTGCGTGAGCAGTAGTGAACGGGACACGAGAGTTCACGTCACGTATCCCACTATGATTTGCTACCCTTTCACGTCTCCGTGCACTGTTTTGAAACTTTTCTAAACTTAAGTTCTCGCTCTGCTTGCCCAGGGTCTCACCTAAAGTAAAGACCTGTTTATACACAGAACAACAACAAAAACACCGCCGGTTGTGCCCTTCTCCCATCTCACCTCGGCAGAATCTCCGGGTCCCAAAGCCGAAGCGCAGGCACATATACCCCGAACCCGGAGCCCGGAGCCCGGGGGGATTTCCTCTCAGTGCCGGGGGTCCACAGAGCGACAGTCCGGCCAGCCGCCTCGCTTCACACACACAGTAGCGCACAAACAGCTCTCCGACACACAGTCCGTTTCCTTGTCCCGCGCGCTCTTCTCTTCTCGTCCCTCTTCGACATTTACTGCCTTTTCACGCTGTCTTTACTCTCCAGAAGGACCAAAGATGCAGTTATGTTCACTAAAATTCGCCACAGCTCACCGTTCACCAGGCCGCGCTCGGCACTACATCAAAAGAGGAACTCCGCACTAGTCCCGACCGGAAGTGACGTAGCCACTAGGCTTGACATCACACTGCCTTGCGCTGTTTTTTTTTTTGTTTTGTTTTTTTTTAACGCTGTATTGTGTACACAATTATAATTTCTCCTCTTGTACTGTGTAGCTTTTATTTTTTTCTGGGCGTTTTTAGTATAATAAGTCAGTTATTTATAGGAACGAGAAGAGCGACGTGAACTAATAACCTTGTGGTTATAAATCTAAGGAGCTGACCCCTGCGCCACACACAGGATGTACGGAACACTCCTTTAGGATCAGTATTATTATATAAGCAGTAGCAATGATCTGTCTATGCAGAAATATCAGTGTAGTCAATTGCACACTCTGGATTAATAAGGACATAGGGTTGCTAAATGTCGCATTTGCAGATGCTCCAAGTAATTGGCAAAGCTGACGACGATGACTATTAAAGGTCTACTGTACACAGATACATGTTTGATGCAGTTGTTTTATTGTTTTGCTGCAACTATAACACTGCACTGGTATTGTGTTTTGAATAAAAATGTCTTGAAAGATTATTTCCCCTGGAATTACCATACTAACTCCTTGGCCTTGGCAGAAGAAAACTGATAGCAGGACAGGATGTTTTGGCTGATTATTTGAGGAGAAGAAGGCCATAGAGTTATGGAAACGAACAGAGTCTCAGACCAGCCCTGGTGTTGACCCCCCACCAACCTTGCTTCCATGGTGACAGGCCAGCGGACCCCAGAGTTTAAGGATAATGGAGCCTAATATTTTATTTCATCTTTGATCGTCAGTGGTGTTGTGGTTGCAGACCTGAACTTGAATCAAGCTACACACAAGCTTGACAACATTGGTTGCTTTTGCTGTGAATTTTGTAGTGATTTTCTGTCATTATAAAATAAAGTAAATGAAAATATGAAATAACTTTCAGTGTTGCAGAGCAATAATTTACCATAGCTGTATCCATATTAAAGTCATACTTTGATAATACTGTAGCTATAAACTCCTTAGTTTTGGGATGTACTTTTGTTTACTTTGGTCCGTGCATTAATTGGAAAAAAATAGTCTGACAAATGAATAAATGTAAATGTCAGTACAACATTTTTACAAAACCCGAGTTTAAAATGTGTGAATAAATAGATTTCTATATTATTATGTTTTTACTGACTGTGACTTAAGTGAATTTCAAATTAGGAACAAATTGATATATGACCATGAATGTGGTCCAAGTTACATTTGTAAGTGGAACGATGATTGTACACAGTGTTTGAATGAAGGTCAGGATGCAGTCATCATCCCATGGCGAGAAGTACGGCCCTTTCTGATTGCTGGGAAGTGACAAATGAGACGACATAAATCAGTGCAATTCCGCTGGCGCATTCTTACATCAAAACCTTTGGTTTGTGTATAGTATTGTTTTCTGGAAAAATTAAAACCTAATTTTACAAAAGTTTAAAACAAAAACTATAACTGAAATTTTTTGTATGCTTTTTACACTGTTACACAGTGAATTACAGCATTTACTATTCCTGTCTGTGATAAATGCTTCTTGTTCTTCCAAGCCCCACCCCCTCCAGTTAAATAAGTTAGTACACAGGAACCAATCAGGTGTAAGAAACAGCATTTACCTTTTAATGTCCATTTTTCCAACTTTGGAGGCATTTCTAATCCAGTGTATATATGCACTTAGCTATCATTTTCAGTGTAAAAAGACTATACACCTTTAGAAAAAAATAACAAAAGCCAAAATAATTATAATCAAGACAAGAAAAAAATCAGCAAAATATTTCCCACTGTAATTTCTCCAGCAATTTCAATTAAAATAGAAACAGCATTTTCTTCATTGTCCTAAAAAAAAACTCATAATATAGTCATTCTTCAAGGCAGTCTCTTCTTCATATTTCAACACATACAGCATCTACAAAACAGGCCTCAGATGGAAGAAAGAATGAAACAGAAGCACAGCCTACAAGCTTTGATTCAGCTGAGGGTCTCTAGCAGGATGTGAGCTGACCATCGCTAACCAGAGTCATTCACAGAGGACATGTACGACATTACAGAAGGACACGTGTGATAAAGATTACACATCGTGGCAGGTGCAGCGCAGTCATGCCAGGTGTATTTACCCCACTCCACCTCCAAACCCCAGAGTCCTCTACATAATCCCTCTTTTACAGTCTGAATTTTTCATTATTGCTCATATTTCCCTTTCCCCTTCTCCTGCAGGGATCCTGTAGTGAGCTGCTTGGAGGGCCTGGAGTGCTGTTTATGGAAAAGCAAAGTGGAGCCTATGATTGGGAGCAGTCAGTGATACTCACCGCTTCCCTGAAGCTGATCCCTGAGGTTAAAACTACTGGTTGTGAGGTGATTCACCAAAAAGCACCTGCATCGACCACTACCCAAGGCTGATCATTTACTATTCTCCTTCCCCTGGAGGCAACAGCAAAATCACGCCTGTTTGGCTGCTGCCCACACAATATTCTATTGAATTGCACAAATTACTGGTGAACAGCGGGTGTGAAGGAAGGACCCAGGGTCTATGTGAGTGGACTGGCCATTGTCATTATTATGATATGATCTGTGAAATTCGCTGACTTGTGATGGGCCAACTGGAGTGAAGAGAAATGAGACCTGAAACAAATCCAGTGAAAACAACAGAGAAGGCAGAGCTGGAGTGGGGGGGGGGGGGGGGAGTAAGGCAGCAGTGGAAGGAGGTGAGTGGGGTGCAGCAGGAGGGGCACACTGGTGACGTGGCAGTGGTCCTCAAACTGGCCATGTAAGACAGCAAAGTGGAGCCCAGAGGACAGCTGGAGGAGTAGTCCCTCCTGTGTGTGTCTCAGTGTGTGCATATGTGTGTACAAATATTTGGATTTGTGTGTTGGTGTGCTGCAGTGCAACAGGGGAAGGTGATGAGAGGCAGAGAAGGGGAGGGTGTCCCAAGGTTAATCCTACAAGAGCAGGATCACTGCTTTAAGACCACCCTGTAATCCCCCTGGCCTTGCAGTATGTCATTGGTTTCTGTGCTGCAGAACTATGAGGAACCTCTCTTCTGCAGCTCCTGGATGAGGACTGTGGGAGGAAAAGAGGCCAAGAAAATTAACATTCGTCACCGAAAGAAGAGTGGGAACATTCTTGTTTGGGATTGGGACCGGATGCACACTGGCACCTCAACTTATGAAAAACATTGGGAACGGAATTCCATCAGCAAATTGTTTTATCTGAAACTCTAAAATCTTTTGGACAGCTAAGTCAAAGTCACTAAACAGTTAATAATACAGGCATCCCTGCAACTATTTGTTGGTTAGAGTCTGTGAAATTTAAAATATACTATAGCCATTATAAATACAAAAAATTATTTATATTTTGAACTACAAAAACATTAAAACTAATTTAAAATGAGTACAAATAAAAATACACTGTCTTTGCAAACTGTTATTTTGTTCAGACTGATTCATGTGCAATGTTCCTCTTGCTGTTACTGAATATCCACACTCAGGAACACTAGATTTGTAAACACTGTAAAACTGAGTTGAATTAAGGTGGTTTCTGTGCTCTTTACTACTTTACCACATTTTTTGCCCTGTTGTAGAAGGAAACTTTAGAATATAAAACAGAATGCAAAAATAAATAAATAAATAAACTGGACAAAGGTTCATATGTTCTAAACCCCAAAACAGCCATTTGTGAGAAGAGGAGCCAGTGTACTGAGACTGGTGGGCTGGACCAGTCATAAGAGAAGTATGATGGGAATCCCAAAAAAAGAATAGAAAGAATGAGAAGCTTCAGAGTTGACAGCTGAAATGGAAAAGCTGTAGGTATGGTGGCCAGGAGACCATGGCTCACCTCCGATGATTTCTTCTTTGACCTTCTGAAGCTCTTTACGGACTTCCTCCAAGAGCTCCTGCACAAACACAGAGACACACAGAGAGTTACCTTTGTTTTGAAAAACCTTATAGGTGCACCTGTAGCGTAGACACGAGTGCTGATAAACAATGGCGCAAATATTTTATGTTGACCAGCTTGTCATCGCACCTGTTTGATCCTCTCCATTTCAGAGTCCTGGCTGCCTGATGTGTCATTGCTGCTGGACACTTGTTTTACCCTGAGAGAAGAGGGATCAAGGACAAGACAGGCCTGAGCAGAGGTATGTTTAATAATTCAAAATCCAGCCAAACTGGCAACATCTTGCTGCTGAAGCAACAGACTCCCATCGCCACGAAAATCAAGCGTTTGCTGATGTCACGGCAAAGCTCCAAAAGGCATCTCATGGTAGCTGTACCTCAGTTGCGAGGATGAGGAAAATAAAGACATAAAGCTTGGCTTTTGCTTTTGGCATTGTTCATGTATGGTTAAGAGATTCACAGATGTTTTTGGCAAAAGCAGCCAAACCACGTTTGTGTGTGTGTGTGTGTGGGGGGGGGGGGCAGGGTGGCATTTCAGACCATTAGTGGTCAAACCACCCTATGACTTCCAGTACAGCCAGCTAAGGTTTCGTGAGGAGTCTCTCAGTGATGGCTGCTGAGCCAGGAGAAGTCACACATCACACTTAGCATTAGCTTGTATCCTTGCAAAACACAGGCGAGTGACAATGTGAGCTGCTCAGCGGAACACAACCCACAAAGGACAAAAATGGCCCTGCCTTCCCCAGCAGGGGTCACACCTGTTAGAGCAGCACACACCCTTGACTGGAGCCAAAGCAACAGTGACACACTGAGGACAGGGGTGGTACTGCAGCTGCCCAGGCAGAGCGTAGACGACACAGCTCCAGAAGGGCAGGGGGTGTGGAATACCTGGAACCTGGGGTGAAGAGAGGAGGGGCGGGAGTGGAGGGTGATGCATCGGGGTCCTTGGGGGTGGAGTTAGCCCTGTTTGAGACACACACCTGCCCTTAGCCTCAGAAACTGCCAGTAAGAATTCCAGACAAAGTAGGAAATAACTTCATTTGCATTGAGCGAATGATTTCCTCCAAACTGACATACAGCTCAGAGTAAATAAAGCTGTGGCAACAACAGCTGAAGAGCATTAGAAAGAGATACAGGAATACTGAAGCGTGGTTTGTTTTTCTGATACCACCATTTTGCTGGTTCACATCACTCAAGTAGCTGCCTGTAGGAGTGACACTCAAACAGCAAACACATAGACAATCATAGCAGATGGTGTTGGATTCATTTGTGCAGCTATCAGGAGATCGGGAGAGAAATGGGTCTAAAAGAGTTAGGTTTTGGGACACTTCTTGAATCTTGGGACAGAAGAACCCTGTTATATCACATTGGGGGAAAAACTGAGAACCTGAGAACTTATTTTTCATGCCTTGTGAGTGGGACCATCAAGCAGTTAGAGATGGAGGAGTACAGTGCTCTTGTGGAGGTGCAGAGAACGATCGTATCCTGTAGAAAGTAGGTGTTAGGGAAGTTGGAAGAAAGAGGGTAAAGGAGCTAAAGGAGTAAGAGAAAGGGAGACACCAAAGACTTCTAAAGTGTCATACCTTGGCATGGTGGCAGCTTTCTCCCAGGGTCTTCTGGTGGGTTCTACAGGAGAGGAAAAGGGGTCACTCCATTAGAGGAGAGAGTCCAAGTAAAACCTGTATAATGCAACTTTCCATGGGGAAAGATCAGAGCTGGCAGAGCCAGGATCCTGTTCACAGGACCCTGAACTTACCACTCTGGACAGCTGGCTTTGGGGTCGGGGGCTCAGCATCATCCTGGAAGCATCAAAACACCCAGATGTCTTTATTATAGAATTTCATGTCATTCCTCTAAAATTTCACACATTCTACACTAAACTTCATGGCATATTGTTTGCTGATTACTGCTGTTACCTATCAGACCAGGATAAAAAGTGTTATGCATAAAGTCAACTGAAGTCAGTGATGGATCATGACTTAAAAGATGAGTTCGAATAAAACCCAGCGCAGTGAAAGGGGGCCCATGCAGAGGACTGAGACACTCTGCATTTAATGTGCATGCTGCTGAAGGCTAAATTTTTGGCCCTGTGTGTGAAAGAAAGATCAAGTATGCTTGTTCACCTTAGCCAGTCAATAAAAATCACACCCACTGAGCTCTCCGAGTTCAATACATTCTTCACGGCAATAAGTGTGTGTGCACTGAAGGAAAGTGACTTACAGTACTGGACTCATCCTTTTTCACAGCTGCTGGTGTGTCTGCTGCTTTCCTCCTGTACACAACAGACAGTTTCATTACTGCACTGGGCCTGCACTTAAATTCATGGTAAACTGAGGTTTACAGCTGCATTGTCAAGTGCGCTACACTGGCTCCTCGTATTAGAAAGGGTTGCTACAAATATCAAACAATATTTGGGTTATCGTTTTTAACTGTTCACCTTTTGATTTTCTATTTCCCACCTGTAGTGGGAAAAACCAGCATTAAAGAGCACCTACACAGAAAAGTAGTGTCAAACCACTTTAATTCAACTCACTTCCACGATATTTATAACTTGTGTCTTGACATGCCTAAGTGTTGTTGCTCAGTAAGAGCAGGATGAATATTGAAAATTTTATATGTTGTATCATTTAACAATCATTATTGATTTTTTTTCAGTCAGTTGACAATAAAATAAATCAGTCTGTATTATCAACCTTTTACTACTGATGACGTACTGTTAAATCTTACTTTTAGCTACAAGCAATATTAACTGTGAGGAGACATCCAACTCAGCTATGTTTGTCAAACCAATCTCTGACTCCTCACTGGCCACTGGCCTCTGACCATTACACTGTACACTGGACTACAGTGGCCATGAAGAGGAGAAAGAGTCCTGCCTGATTCCACTGACCTTCGTGCGAGAATGGCACTCATTTCCCCCATGAGACCACCGCCGCCACCACCACCGCCACCTCCTCCTCCCGCTGTTGGTGTGGGGGTGCTGCTCCGATCCACTTTAGCTGCTGGGGATCCTGAACCACCATCATCTGGCTGGTGTTAGTGATGAAAGCCAAAAAGGTAGTTACCGGCACATCCTTGACCTGAAGTTAACTGTATATTTCATAAGATATGCAGTGATAAGAGGTTCATTTTACTTCATGTAGCGTAGAGAGATCAAAACCCATAAACAGCCAGGGATATATATTGGCTCTACCTCACCTTAGCCACTTTGCGCAGTTTGGCTCCAGAAAGTGCTGCTGCCAGGCCCCCGCCCTCCCCACTTCCTCCACCTCCTCCTCCAGATGGTGGTGGGGGTGGAGCAGGAGGAGGTGCACCCCCAGGTGGTGGAGGAGGGCCTGGAGGTGGTGGAGGTCCAGAAGGTGGTGGGGGTCCGGGAGGTGGAGGGGGAGCCCCAGGGGCAGCAGGAGAGGCGGGTGGAGCTGGTGGTGCTGGTGGGCCGGAAGGGGGTGCAGCCTGTCTTTCCCTCTCTAGGCGCTCTCTCTCCTGCTGCTCCTGTCTCTGTTGTTCAAGCCTGAACAGATACACAAAAATACAGATAAATACAGATGGTCCCCGAGTAACAATGGTTCAGCTTACAATTTTTCGACTTTACGATGGTGTGATAGCAATGCACATTCAGTAGAAACCATACTAGATTTTTTTCCCAGGCAATCGATATGCAGTACGATACTGTCTCACGATGCTAGGCAGTGGCAGCGATCCGCATCTCCCAGTCTGCCACGCAGTTGCTAGTGTATACAACAAATATTCTATAGTGTTCTGCCAGCATTTTTTTGGATATACCCCCCTCCCCCAATCTATGTTTTCTACATCCATCATGTCAAACACCCATCTGTGTCTGTAACTCCTGAAAGAGGCGTGAAAATGGCAAGGCCGAGATGCCTTTTAAGGTAGGCTAGGCTATGATGTTGGATAGGTGTTACAGCGTGGGTGGGTGGAAGCAAATGCGGGACACCATGGTAATAAGTTTAAGTTCCGTTAAACTCTTTACTGAGTTGTTTCTAACAAAGAGTGTTGCTGTTAGCAAACATTAGTATTTGGCAGTAAACAAAAACAGAAGATCCCATAATTCAAAATAAACAAAATACAAGGTCTTAGCAACACAGTGGTTGCAGGAGAGTTCACAAGAAACAGAGCACTGACAGGATGTCTGAGTAGGAACTAAATCCCGTCCACAATTGGTTGGTCCCTATGCCAATCAATGCTCAGTCTGAAGATGGGGGCGGAGGGACCACCTATGTTCCATTACTGAAGTGGCCATAGGTGTGACAGTAGGTAAGGTGTATTAAATGTGTTTTCAACTTACAATGTGTTTATTGGAACGTTACCCCATCGTAAGGAACGTTCCAATAAACACATTGTAAGTTGGAAACACATCTTTAATGGCACAACACAATCACTAAAGTAGATATGTATGAGTATCAATGCGCCAGTGAGTCACTGTGTTTTACAACAAAGGAATCAGACTGCAGACAGTCTGCATCTCCTGCCAGTTAGACAGTGCTAATTTCACAGTCCTCCACAAGCTGTCAAGATGGAGGACAGATTCGAAGGATAGCAGCAACTGCCCTGCTGAACTTTGCTGCAGATTAGTACATATAACAATGTTCATATAAACTGATACAGTAAAGAAACAGTTTCTACAAGGTTGTGTATTTAGGACTTGCCGATTTGGAGCTGTGGTGACCGGTAGGTATGCGTGTGTAATGGGACAGCAGGTGGTGTGGTAGCTAGAGCGACACACCTCCTTCTGTAACACCATTCTTATGCTGTCTGTAAGCGCACACGAGTTGCATCATGAAGCACTAAGGGACACATCCAATCCACATGTCACTCAGGCCAGAGGGGCAGTAAAAAAATTAGTTATTTAATCCAGTTGAAACTACTGTTTTTAAGAGTTTGATTTATTTTGTAGGATATGAAACATATTCATGTTCTGTTTAAAATGCTGGAAACAGCAAGACAAACAAATACAGGAAGACCACTCAAACTGCATATTAACACAGATGTGGTCTCAAATCTGGAACCACAGAGCTGTCAAGTTATGTATTAAATCTGTATTCACACTCAGTCCACACTACCAAAATAGAAGCAATGTGTCAGTGAAAGGTTTGTACATCACTCTGCTCGCACATGGTCCATTGCCAACAGTGCCAAGTCTCCTGAGTACAGCAAACAAGTGTACTGGACTTAAAGGACAGCACAAGGACCTTGGGGAGGATGGGGCAACTGAGCCCCAGACAGCAAAATCCTGCACACTCCAGTCCCTTGTCTCTGTTCCTGGTGAACAGCTCAGAGCATCACAAGCAGCAGTAGCCTTTCTTCCTACACTACAGAACTCCTGGTTAAGGAAAAATGTCTCTTTCAACTTAAATTAGAGGTTAAAGCATCAAGGACAGAAGTAAGTGAGGAGTCTGATGGGGTGGTGATGGAGGAGGAGTCGCTACGATGGTGAGGGATTTAAATATAAAAGGCTGTGATCTGCTTTTTGTCATGTTCTTGTTCTCCCCTCAACAAAGAAGTCAAGGATTTACTTCTTTAGTAAGAATTTCTGTAAAACCTACAGTCAATTATATATTAAAGCTCTGTGTGTGTGTGTGTGTGTGTGTGTGTGTGTGTGTGTGTGTGTGTGTCCGTCTGCAGCACCTCCTCTGCTGCTCCAGTTCCTCTGGGGAGGGCCCATTCTGCACTGGACGGGAGAAACCTGGGGGATAGAGGAGGCAGATAAAGGAATGAGGATGGCTAAAGCAAAAGCATGAAGAGTAAAAGATCTGACTGTGGACCTGATCTTAGTGTAAAAATAAATTACTGAGAATAAAAGATAAAACAGAGCTGAAATTTCAGACACACTATATGGCCAAAAGTATGTGGACACCTCAGCTTTGCACTCATATAGTATACACTGATCAGCCACAGCATTAAAACCAACGGCCTAATATTATGGGGGTCCCCCTCGTGCCACCAAAACAGCTCTGACCCATCGAGGCTTGGACTTCACAAGACCTCTGAAGATGTCCTGTGGTATCCGGCACCAAGACGTTAGCAGTAGATCCTTTAAGTCCTCTAAGATGCAAGGTGAGGCCTCCATGGATTGGACTTTCCAGCACATCCCACAGATGCTCGATCAGATTGAGATCTGGGGACTTTGGAGGCCAAGACAACACCTTGAACTCTTTGTCATGTTCCTCAAACCGTTACTGAACAAAGTGCCACTGCCATCAGGGAATACTGTTGCCATGCAGGGGAGTACAAGGTCTGCAATAATGTTTAGGTAGGTGGTACATTTCAAAGTAACATCCACATGAATGCCAGGACCCAAGGTTTCCCAGCAGAACACTCCCCAAAGCATCACTGCCTCCTTCCCATAGTGCATCCTGCTGTCATCTCTTCCTCAGGTAAACGACACACACACTCGGCCGTCCACATGATCTAAGAGAAAATGTAATTCATTAGACCAAGCCACCTTCCTTCATTGCTCCATGGTCCAGTTCTGGTGCTCACAAGTCCATTATAGACACTTTTGGCAGTGGACAGGGATCAACATGGGCACTCTGAACGTTCAGCAAGCTGTGTTGCACTGTGTGTTCTGACACCTTTCTATCATGGCCAGCATTAAGGTTTTCAGTAATTTGTGCTACAGAAGCTCTTCCGTGGGATCGGATCAGACGGGCATCAACGAGCTTTGAGTGCCCATGACCCTGTTGTCGGTTCACCGGTTGTCCTTCCTTGGACTGCTTTGGGTACTGTAGGTGTTAACCACTTACATACCGGGAACGGCCACCCCAGAGGACTTGCCTTTTTGGAGATGCCCTGACCTGGTTGTCCAGTCATCACAATTTGGCCCTTGTCAAAGTTGTTCAGATCCTTACACTTGCCCTTTTTTCTGTTTCCAAGACATCACCTTCAACAACTGAAAGCGGTACCACTGGTTCATATAACACACACAGTGCCAAATACCAGGAGCTTGGTTTATAAAGGGGATCCTAACGCCCATCTAACCCGTCCTACCCCCCCCCCCCCCGCACGCTTACAATCCACTACACACCGGCTATCTTATTAAAACTAGCGTCAACCAACTATCATGCCAACCATGGCATGGCGCAGCAATGGCGCGTCATCTCATCGGGGTTATCAAGTGGGCACCTTCCTTCGTCGGCATTTCGTCGAGTTAGGCCCACGACACCTCCAGAAGGCTCAACCGCGGCTCCGGCGTCCCGGAGCTGCTCCCCTCCATTACTGCGCACACCACTGCGCCACCCCGCCGCTTCTCACATTACCGACCCTTTACCTCAGCGTCCTCACCCTCACCGCTCTTTCTACCCGCCGACTCAAAGGAAGAAGCCCCTTGCCACCTACTTTACTTTATCACACTTCTCACCAACTACACCGCCTGCTAACAGCTAACTGCCATCACACCTATTCGCTAACAACTATACGCCAATACACTAGCCACCATGACACCTACGTGCTAATGCTTCGCCGGCACCCACCTACATGGGTAGGTTTACATGGAGGCGCCTTAGCACCTGGTTATGCCTCCATGTAAACCTACCCAGCGCCAAACTAATCTTACAACCTACTAAAATGTGTTTCAGCGTCCCAACCTCCGAGCACAGAGTACAAGCGGAGTCCTCACCCCCCCCCACTGTTTCAGGTTCTGAGGTGATGGCAGCACATCATAAACTGCTCCTAGTAGAAACCTTATTTGATATGCATCCATCTTCCACAGTTCCCTCCAGCTCAGCCTCCTCCTCTCCACCCCATCCCAATTTACTCACTGTCCCTGCTTCCCCTGTGAGACCGCCCTGACACACCTCTTTCTTTCTTCCTGCCGACGCACCTGCCCTAGCACCAACCTCCTTCTCTCTATCGGGCCTGCCTTGCTCCACATAGGGTCTCCTATCCGGTACCTGAGACCTTCCCGTCCCTGCTGTACCTTCCCGACCATTTCCAGCTGCCTCAAGTCTGCTTTCGCTTCCTTTACCGCCTGCCTCGCATCCCATTTCCTACCTGTTACTATCCTAGGAACCAAGCCTCTTACCACCTCATCCTTACTACCTGACAGCTGCAATTCTAATCGCACCTTCGCACATTTATATTCCTCTGTTAAGCTTGAGAGCGGCAGCTGCAGGACTCCTTGCTCATACAGAGCCACATTGCTTAGACACCGTAATGAGATGTTATTTGCTTCACCTGTCCATGGTTTTAATGTTGTCGCTGATCAGGGTATGCCTGCTAAACATCCCATTTCAATTAAAGGGCATTAATACAGAGTTTCCCCCCCACTTTGCTGCTATAACAACCCCTACCCTTCTGGGAAGGCTTTCCACCAGATTTTGGGCATTTGTACCCATTCAGCCACAAGACCATCAGTGAGGTCTGGCACTGATGTTGGGCAAGAAGGCCTGGCTTGTGGTCGGTGTTCCAGTTCATCCCAAAGGTGTTCAGGTAGATTGAGATCAGGGCTCTGCATAGCCACTCAAGTTCTTCCACACCAACCTGGGCAAACCATGTGTTTATGGACCTCACTTTGTGCATGGGAGGGCACAGTCATGCTGGAGTAGGAAAGGAGCTTCTTCCCCAAATTGTGACCCGAAAAGCTGTAAGCACACAGTTGTCTAGAATGTGTTTGTCTGCTGCACGGGTGCGACTGAAACAGCTCAACTCAGTCATTAGAAGGGGTGCCCGCATACTTTTGCCCATACAGTTTATATGGTCCTGTACTTCATGGTGATGAATGTAATCCATAAGAGAGTAAAACTGCTCTGTGTTGCACTTTATCATTGAGATTCCACTCTACCTGCATCCCCCATGGAGTTCAGCACTTCCAGGGCGTGCATGATGCCGTTGGCAAAGAGAGCAGCATCCTCCTTGCTGCCAAAATTCAGCCCCCACACCTGCCTGGCATCCCTCCACTGGTGGAAGGTGGGAGTGGCCTGGTTGTACTTGAGCCCCTTTGAGATTGGGCAGTTGATGACCACCTGTGAGAGAGCAGCAGAGTTCAAACGCACGCGCAGTGGGAGGTCAGTGGGATGAACAGCAGTTGTGCTACACACATTCACTTGCGCTGGCTTTCACTACTAATATTGTTATTGGTGCTCAATCATTTAGAAACACCTTTATCCCAGACATCTGAAATGACAGCTACATTTTCTCCTTCTGTTGTGAACAGTCACGTTAATAATTACAGAAATACATTTTCCAGCCTATTTCCTTTCAGTTTTATTAAAAAATGTTGCCCACTACTGAATGAAAACGACTGATTTGAAACAGGAGGAGCCGCTGAATGTCTTCTTGTTTATATGGTTGTTATTACCAGGCCAGAACCCCGACATCCCCCAAACTTTTCTGACTTTTGTCCACATGGAGGCGACAAAGTTGCATTTTCAAAACAACTTTTAAAAAAGTCCAACAAATTATGCATGAACTGCAGCGTATTTTTCAGTCCCTCCTGCCTAATTTAGACTGCAGAGAATGAACCCACTGTCACAAATTCTGCGACTTTCTGGCGACAAAGTTTAAAGAAGGAACGCGGAAGCAGAATGGAAATGCAAACACAAGGGAGTGAGAAACGAAAGCGTCCGAATGACTGAGTTTTCTGGCTGTGTGTGGGAGTGAGAAGAACAGTCAGAGAGGAATAAAGTGAACCTGTGACTTTGTGGGTGGAGGAGCAAATGAGTTCACAAGGGATATGTTGTAAATCGAGACAGAAGAAAACACTAAGCATATTATATTGTAGAGCATATTATACACACACACATCTGTCCAATATGATTAAGTGCTTAATCCTGACCAGGGTGAAAACCTGAACCTAAAACGCGTATCTTTGGACTGTGGGGTAAAACCAGAGCTCTCCAAGGCATGGGGAGAACATGCAGACTCCACACAGACCGAGATAGATTCAAACTCGGGCCTAAAAAGGTGAGGTGCTACGAGGCAGCAGCGCTTCTCCCCGAGCCTTCGTGCCGCCTACAATACATATATGCTACACATGTATAGTGGGCAGAAAGTAGAGTAGTACTTGGAGCTTCCATATTTGGACTTAGCAGTCCCAAGTTTTAGTCCTGGTTTGGATTGTAAGAACCCCGGGGCAACGCACTGACCCTGGATCATTCCAGGAAAATGTACCATGCAGGACATATAGGTAAATCAAAACAAGGAGCCTAACTTTGTGAGTCACTTTAGAGAAAAGCATCAGCTAAGGGAATAAATTTACTGTAAATGTATTATGTGGAGCACTCTTACTGTTTTTCAGACTATAGCACTCACTCAGAGAGACTCTATTAACAGGTCTTTCTGATAAATTTTGTTAATGGATCCTGGCTACTTTGGCTCAGTCGATATTAAGAAGACAAACAACAGAGACTCCTTTGCTAGACTTCAAGCCCAAAAAAAAAGATGCCTGCTCCTCACTTGATCCCTGTGGTGTCCACCATACAGGCCACACGAAGATGCCAGAGAGGCATAGTTTTGTGACGGATGGCAGTGAGACAGAAGAACGGCAGTCGGGAGGATGTGAACAGTAGATAAGCGGATGTAGGCTCTCATGGGTAGACATTGCAAGCCGACTGAGGCGGCTGCGCTGCCCACACAGTCAAACGTTCAACAAAAACTGTGGAGGAGTCCAAACAGCACAGGCACCGAAACCTCTCGTCCATATGGCAGAAACGTCCTGTCGGATTTTCTCATTGAGAATTTAACATTTATATTTTATAATTCTAAAATAAACCTGAAGACAAACTACTACTCAAGGACTGCACTCACGTGAAGTCATTGTCACAATGGAAAGTTCACGAGGAAGGAAACAGACTTAAATGCTATGTATATGTAATAAGACTACTTAATCTAGGGAACTGGGCTGGAATAAAAAATAATAATACTCCATCCCTCCTTCCATCTCCAATTCAGCCTATGATACGCTTCAAGTGATACATCATCATACATGGCCACCCACCCCATGTCGGCTATCAAACAAGGGCATTGCCAAGCTTAACACAGAGTCCCCCCACCGTCAGTACCTGCTGGTCTGCCTGCAGCTTGCGCCCCACTATCCGGAAGGTATTGGAGCTGGGGTTGTGGTACACCTGCACCCGGCTGAAAGTCTGGTTGCCCGTGCCAGCTGGGACCCATTTCTTGTTGGCATCATCGTAGATCATCACTGTGGCTCGGGCCTGGCAGATGCTTGACTCACTGGGGAGGAGTTCAGGAACAGAAGAGGAGGAGGAGAAGCAAAAGGAGAAAACAAGTGAGACCCCTGGTGGGAGTGGATATTCAACGCCATACCCAGCAGGTTCCACAGCCCTTGAGGAACTAGAAGTGTTTCTAGTTTCCAGAAAGGGAACTGCTGCTGAACCTTTGATCATGCTGAGTCACTTCAGTAAACATTTCAGCTGTGCAAATACACGAAAGGTTACCTATTCAGGTCAGTCTTGATAAAGACATGTTCGATGGAGAGGAATGTTTTTTTATTCCAGTATGAGTGTCCAGTTTTACTGCACCAAAGTTTTGCTTTTTCACCAGCATGGGTCAAGACTAAGAAACAAGTCTCCTTCCTGCTGAAGTTATTTTACTATGCACGACTGTCTGCTGAAAATTGGTTCTACTGTCCCATTTAGCAGAATGCGGATACCAGCGTTGTCACAGTTCCTATATTACTATGCCACAACTGCACCAGCACAATGATGGGCCGTAGCCACAACAGGAAGTGGCACATTGTTTCCATGGCAATGGGATAGGGTGAGAGCTACCCGATAGCTGCACGGAGTACAGTGGTGCATTGTGAGCCTATAGGCCATGTGTACCCGGTGGACAGGGCTTCAGCAGGTAACTAACATTTCCAAACCTACCAACAGTTGCACTACCACATGCCAGCTACTGTGGTGGCCGTGATTCCCGGATCGTACGCAAGGCATCAAGCGGATGCAGTTAATATAATGGAAGACAGCTAGAAGCTTGTGTGTGAGAACATTTCGCCTCCTCATTCACGTCAACTATTTCAACAAAAACGATAGTATCGCCAAAGAATGGTAAGGGAATGTGTCAGCCACAGCCACTTCCTGTTTGCTACAGAACCTGAACAGTTGCTGAGCTCCTTACATGGAGACACAATGACTGTGTGCAAAATAGGAGGAACCACAAGGAGGCCAGGTGTCAGTCAAGACAGGGTGGAAAGAAAGAGTCTGGTCACTTTCTATTCCAAAGCCCTTTTTCTTCTGCAAGCTTTAAGTTCTTCAGATTTTGACAACGTGATTGCTCTGCCCTGAACATCCCAGGGCTTGCCAAACTCAACTAAAATTTTAGGCAGATTGCCACTGTTGCACGAGAAAAAATGTAATGTAATGTAATGTAATGTGCGCTCTCAGCTGAAATATTCGAGGTGAGGTCCCTCAGGGTCTCATTACAGGTCCCATACATTTTCCTCTTAACAGCTGGGCAAGTAAATATTTTCAGAACCATTTTGTGTACTACTTTTCACAACATTATTTCCTCCTATCACATTAAAGATATCATAAAAACTGCGGGAGAACACTGGAGTCCTAGGAGGTTTTAACCTATTTGCCACACCTCATAACAGGTAAAAAGTGTGGTGTTTTTGACAGAGGAACTTGTCCATAATGCCATCACCCGTTCACCCTTGTTTCTAGTGTTTTCTCCATTTTAGCTTCACCTCTAATAAATATCTGACGCGGTGCTTTATTTTTTAACGAAGAGTTGAATAAAGGTGCTATTTGAGCATCAGTTCAGTTAGGCAGCAAAAGAAAACACAGACAGCTGACTGTTGCTCTTTAAGAGTACTTGTGAGGCTGCGTGTGACAAGTGACGCCTGTGGTTTTGGCCTCCGCATCTGCAATAATGATGCAGAAACCTTTACACGGAACCTGTGTTCGTGCAAAAGAAAGACCAACAAATGAAGCGGTCCAAACCCACAGACTTTGTGTAACTAATTTTGCATTTATGGTCAGCTGAAGCATCGACACAGGCCGGACGGCCAGGCGGGCAGCACGAGCGGAGCGTTGCAGTGCCCTTTGTGTGCTTTTCGCTGTGCACAAGACAGCTGTGGGGGGTCACCCTGCCAAATGCAACGCATCATTAGCAGTCCAGTGTAAGCAACACGTGCAGACAACACAGAAAAAGCGCACACACCAAGTTTTCAAAGTGCTGCTGCGGTACAGAACTGATCTGCACACAGGAACCCCGTCTGTCTGGAGGAGAAAAGAGCGAGACGCTTATCTGATAGAATATGTTGGCCACAGATCTGCTGAGCGCTTTGAGCTCAGGTCTCCTGCCACACCTCTGAGCCCAGGTCCGAGGTGCTAAATTACAATAGCAGGGATTACAGATCAAAATTGGGTCAATGCAGCTGTTCGGGAGGGGATTAGGGCTCGTGTAAAAACTGTTTATAAATGCATATGGTCTGTTTTATCACCTTGCCGCAGTTCATGGTTTCCAGCCTGGTCATGGGGTCTCTGGTAACACCAACTACAGCTGCAGTCAGAGGCGGTATTAAAGATCTATAATCATGACTCATGGAAGAAAGGAACAAAAACCAAAAAATGTGTTCTCATTTAGTATATGGAGAGCCCAGCTTAAGAGTCTCACGACATGTTCACAGGCAGGGGGTTTCACTATGCGCAACTCTCAGTAATGCTGTAGTACCCTCGATCGGGGTACTTGCTCTGAACTCATAGGGTACAAATTACCCGGCTGTATAAACAGGTACATTTCTTTCACATATGACCCGATTTTGGGTGTGCGGATATCGGAATGGCTGGAGAGGATTTAAACCCATTTTCTAGAGTTAAAAAAGCATTTTAAAAGTCAGCAAACTGCAAGATATGTAATGAAGAAATTTTTTTTTAATCATATATATTATTATTATATATTATTATGTTTCAGTATTTGATGTGATTTAATTGCATGCAACTTTGAATGAAAACAAAATATTTTATTACAAATACAGACTTGGTACGAAAGTGTCAGAAATGGTTTGCCATCATCCAGCGTAACTTAATGATCATCACTTATTTTTCTCTTAAGTGTTCGATTAACTGGTGAAATGCAACCTTAACAGATTTTAAAAATCACTTAATTTAGACATTTAAAGTGATTCATAAGTATACAAACAGTAATACATGTACGGATAACAGATAACTTTTCATCCATAAAAACAATTCTATGATAAAAAATTATTAAAAATGAAAATCTCACATAGAATAAGTTTGGATGACCGGTCACTCATGTGACCCGAAAGCCCTTCTTCTCATCTCAGTTTGGTCATCTGAGGATGAACTATAAATAACTGCAAGCGCACAGAACTAACGTAACACATCTACTAGGCACATTTACAGTAAATGCATTAGGTTGAGGCCGCTGGACTTGGGTTGAGTCACCAGGCACCCTGGGGGACAAAGGGTTAATGGGAAGTGGCCCCTGAGCCGGGCTAGACACACAGCTGCTCCCCACACACAGATGGAGAGCACGCATGCCACCGAGTGTCACCTGCCCCCTTCCACCATCTGATCGCTCGCATTGCCGGACTCTCGCTTGCGTGGTCGTATTTCTGTCAGTTTTGTCAGCCTCTCCAGACATTAGCATTTATTTTGGTCCGTTTACGTCACGAACTGCCCCCCTCCCCCACCCCCACAGCACTGCTGCTCCCGTCAGTGTTCCTTGTCCGCCCCCCTCCTGTCATCCGAAGCTGCTTCCAGGTGTGTCACATGCACAAGTCTTCACTGTCCCCCCTGAAATCACCCTGTCCTAGGCCCGCAGCCCACACTCCTGTGTACCGGACCTGGCATAGACGCCCGCACGCACCTGCACACGCGGCATCAGCTAACACTCCTCAGCATCTGCTGCTCCCATTCAGTCCACTTTGAACCCTGGCATCGTTTGTGCAGTAAGGGGGCTTTACCAGCTTTACTAGGGTATCTGTCCCACAAGGCTGCTCAGCTGCAGCTGTCTGCCTCTCACTGGATGAGGGAAGGAGGGACAGATGGCTGCGGCTTTTAACCCAGCTGCCTGCATTCCTGATGCCAGCTGTCCAGGGATGGTCCCCGAAGGGCCGCATATAACCAGCAGATGGAACACTGGTTAAGAGACTTAACTTGTAACTGTATGTCACACACCCCTTCTGAACTACACGGTACAACGGCACCCTTGTGGTGTGAACATGTGTCTTACATGCAAATTTCTGTCTGTTTTCGGGGTTTACCGCCGCAGCTCTCAGTAGTTCAGCTGGATTGGATGGAATACATTCACCAACTTTTTTGCCAACCAGAACCACAAAGACACATGTGGACCCGTGAACCTCTGTGAAGCAGCCAACCAAAACACGAGAGGGGTAGTGTGTGAAACTTCCGCTCCCAGGAGACGTACTTCTGCATTTCCACACTCGATGATGTGCAGTAGCTCAGAGCATATTGGACGATGTATCTGCACTTTCTCAAAGGCACCGGGACTAAATGTGGACACACACGAACACATCGGGGTCATGGTTTTACTCGGGTTTTCGGCTGCTCTTTCCTTCCACGTGCAATAAAAACTGACCCCAGCCCTGCCCTGCCCATCTTCTTACACACTGGACAAGTACACTTCAGCCTTGAAGCCAAGACTCCCCATGAATTTTCAGAAGGTATTAATTTACTTAGATGTTTTCTGCCTAGTGTCGGTGCCACACAGCTTCAGCACTGTGGGTTCAGATCCACATCAGTATGTGTAGGGCTTGCTTGTTCTCACCATGTTTACACAGATTTCCACCCACAGTGCAAAGCCAAGTGTTTTAGGTGAATTGTTGGCTCAGAATTGCCCCCAGGGTGGGAATAAATCGATGAGTGTGTGAGTGACTGCCCGGTGATGGACTGGCCTCCTGTTCAGGGTCTGCTCTGCCTCACACCCTGTGCTTCTGAGAGTCTGTGCTGGAGTCCAGTGACTCTGCATTGGAAGTGATCAGCTGCTGACAATGGACAAGTGCATGAATTTTTTCCCCCAAACAGACATATACTTTTTCACACTGCATCAGTCATTCGTCCAAATACTCAGCTGAAGCAACTAAAATTTTATATTTTAACAAAGGGTTACGGTCACACAGGGGAACAGGGGTGCGAAAGAACAGTAGTCACAGCATAAGTGGTTGCATAACAAGACAATAACATGGAACAGAAGGGTTACTTCTCAGCACCGGTAAGGGTTATGCAAAAACATACACATGCAAACACACATATCAGCACACAATGTAAAACCTCGCGTATGTCTCTCGAGTGTGCTAAAAATAGACCCCTTGTGTATGCCCACCACCCCCCGGGGCTACTCTACACAGAGATCCTGCACAGTGTAAACCCGAATCGTGCATCTAAAAATGACAGCAGAACTCAGCAGGTCAGAAAAAGAATCTGTGAAAAAAAACTGACAAGAAGAGCACCCGAAAACTTCTCGCTCGGCACCGACAGAAATAGATCCCACATTTAGACCTCTTCTGCATACACCCATGACATATTAATATGCGATTCAAAGAATAACCCAGTACTCTATTAAATTTTTAAAAAAGTACTTCTTTGTTTCTCTCAAATGCTTCTCTGTTCTGATCTTGGTCACCATGTGACCGCAGGTAGGTTTCCGCACTGGGAGACAACGGGAGCGGACCCAACAACTCACTTCTGCAGAACTGGTCACGAGAGACACATGCATTTCTACAAGTTCTGCAGTCCCCCTCTTTTCACACTAGCAGCTCACCTCCTGCACTTCCCTTTTGCCACGTTTCTGGAGGCAGGAATGAACATCAAAGGCATTGCATGAACTTCCTGTTGAGATACACACAAGGAGCCTAGCAGGGTGACAAAGCTGAATGCTATCAATCTCTGACCTCAAACTGACAGCGCACCGTGCATTTGGCCAACAGTTCATGCAACGCAGCTGCACTCAAGTTGCCAGGTTCGATCACATTTTTGGAGGCTTGGACACAGGGTCATCGGTTTGGCTAAAACATGGGCCCTAATGACATAATCGAAGCTCCAATTTGCTCAACTTAAATTATAGTTACGCGTTGTTGCAGGGCCCAGCGGCACTCGAGACACTGAAATATGAAAATGTTCAATTAGGCGATTCCCCTGGATCAGGATGCTTCATCCAGAAACGTTCATCATTTAAAGTAGGCTTGCTGAAGAAAGATGAAACCTCTGCCACCAGCTCCTCCAAAAATTCCCTCTCCGCACCCAGGCAGAGGTGTTCTCACAGCTTTGGGGTTTATTTACCATCTGCTTGCAGTTCTGGATCTTTCGCAGCGATGTTTATTTATTTACATGTGTAGATTATGCAAATCTGATGTAGGGGCTGGACTGCAGGCCTGGACTCAGAGTGCCCAGAAATCTTTGGTCCATTTCATAGGAACGGGCAGGCGATAGCTTTTGCTTCCAGCGCTCTAACAGTCCAATTGGTTCTGTTATTTTTAGACGTTGTTCATAGCAACAGTGCCTTTTGCCTTCATTATGATGAAAGTGTACAATTTTTCATGAAGAAACAGTTTGAAAAGCCATATAAATTTGATTTTGTGGTTCCTAGGCAGCGGTGTCATGGCGAGTGCAGTGACTCCAGTATGACTAAGGGAAATAAAACACAGGTAGGCTGCTCAGACAACCCCAGCCCGCCGTCTCCTTGTCTCCGACACACTTTCTTTGATTAAATGGAATTCCATTTGTGGAGTTTTGCTTTACCAGGGTGTCGGCAGCGCAACCAGAAGGTACAATGAACAGAGGAGCCCTTGAGTCTAATGTACTGGTGGGCATCCAATCCTGACCCGGGATGCAGGCATTACATCATGATTTTTACGAAGGCCCATGCGTTGAGTGCGTTCGATTGTGCTTTAATGGTGTACTCTTGGCCGCCCACACCCAGGCGTCAGGGACTGCTAACTCGCTCACTTTCTGAAACCGGACCTGGGTGCATATTGATCTGCTCCACCGTTTAGATAAAATGGGCCAGAGGCTATATCGTGGCAAGTCCCAGGGACAAACCAGTTTAAAATGCAATACCTTGTGGTGGTCACTTGCCTTCACAAAGCCAAAGCACAGTCCCCCCTGAGTGACTGAAGGCCTACAGAAGAAAAGTGAATGTGCTGTGGCAGTGTGAGGGACCATTTTGCATGGTGAAGAGCAAGGAAGATAGTTTTAGGTCAAGATAGGCAAACCCTGGTCATTGTGGGATTTGTGGGATGTAGAAGTCTGAAGACCAGCAGGGTGAACAGGCCCTAGCTGTCTCGGTCTGCCTAAAATGCTGACCTGAGAGCCACATGAATGACTCAGCACATATCTCCTGTGGACAGTGCCTACATGGCAAAACTGCTTGTTCTGAATAAAAGCTTCTACTGAGCAAGTAAGTAATGAAATACTGGATCGCACTGACCATTTCCAACACTGAGTTTGTGAAATTCCGTGAAAGCTACGGCTGTTTCTTTTGCAACACATTTCACTCTGGGGTGGCTGCACAACCAACAATCAAAAAACAAAGTTCCTCTTTATCACTTCCATATGTGAAAGTCTGCAAAAGTACACCGGACACAGGAGCAACAGGAACAAATACACAATCACACGAATGTGCACACAGCTCACAGAAGGCATGCTGCTGCAGTTTCTCGGTCCACACAGCACGCTAACACAAATTGACAGCTACAGAGACACTGAGTTGCCCATTTCCAACAGAGACCATAAAGATTTGCTTAAAAATATACAATTGCACACAGACCTGCCATACACACCTGGCATACCTAAATATGAGAACTTCATTAATCCTGAGGGAAACTGCACAAGACTACAGCAGTGCATCTACAACAACGTTGTGACACTGAAACAACAATGGAGCTACAAAGGTCACATATAGACATGTACAAAAAAGCAAATAACAAATAAGAAATAAAAGGAAACAGTAAAAAAGAATCAGAAAGGAAATAAAAGAATGAGATCATGGGTTCATTGCAAGAGTGGAGGAGGAAATAATCAAGGGAAAAACTGGAGGAACTGCAAAGTATGTACTTCTCAAATAAGGGATTAATTGGGCTATTTACACTAACCAGCAACAAAATCTGTGACTTTTTAAAAATATCGGGGATACATTCCTGCGGGAAACAAGGCCTGTGGTCACCGAGAATGACGTAGCTCGGGTGTACTGGTGTCAGCCAGTTGACATGGGGCCTCGGGATGGCCAACCCGTCCACCTGGGGCAGCTCACAACCTCGAGGGGAGCGCGTTGTGACCCAAAGAGGAGCAAGACTGTGCTGCTGATATGATGATGAATCACTTTTACTCCCATAATGCAAATAAAACTTTCTTCTTCAGCTGAACATGTGTGCCAAGTGAACCCAGATAAGGTAATAACACATTAAATACTCCTACAAACAGGGTAAGACTGCATCAAGTACTTCCAGAAAATCTATAAATAAAGCAATACTACATTTAAAACAGTACTTACATGTACATTTATTTGATTAGTACAGGCATTTGCCCAGCGACACACAATAATTATTATTGACTAGTATTTAGTAGCATAATTCTGTCCAAAGTGACTTACAGATACACGACATCACATTCATTCATCTTTCTAGTGCTTGCACAGAATCAATAAAGCAATAAGTACAATATTTCTTGGTCTATAAATAGATTACAGAACATAACAGGACAGAACACCACAAAGTAGCTTTGTTAATGTTTTTTTTTTTTTAAGATACTGACACATTTCTAAATCAGGAGAAATCATGAGGAAAAAACATGTAGAAATTGAGGGAGAAAGGGAAAAGCAGAAAACAGGTTGAACAGAAAGAGCTTATTTGCATCCAGATGGAAATTAAACTAAATTATTTTTATTATTACATACAGTATATAAGTGTATGTAATGGTATGGTAGTGTACATCATACTGTGTGTGTGAGACAAAGAGAGAGAGAGGGATGGGGTAACGGAAGACGCCTTCATCCTGTGCTGTGCGTGACGTGACCGCACGTACAGCTCAGGAGTCGGGCGCACACGCGGTTGAGCGGCTGTCCTGCTCCTCCAGGGGCCTCCCAGACGAACACACAAAGAGGACAAACGGGGATGTGACGGGGGCGCGTTGCACATCTCTGTCTCCAAAGAGTTTTGCCGATAAAACACGTAGGCAAGCGAAACGGACCCAAATGTGCACCGCGTCACGACGGTGTCAAGTCAGAGAAGTGCCGATCGCACACGCGGGTCCGTCTGTCGGAGCATCCGTAATTGTGTCAAGATGGCGAGAAGGACACAAGTAGCGCGGAGCGAGCGGGCGCCCAGGCAGGACGCGGCCGGACCGAACCGCACAGCGCACTCTCGGCTGGCGGCCACGCCAAACAACGCACGGCGGGCCATCGCGGAGCCGCGACACGAGAGGCTCCGGTGACACTTTGGGACGCCGGGGTTCGAGGGGGAGGGAAGTTCGGTCCGAGTGCGACGGTGACAGCTCGCATGGGTGCGGACACGCACGTCAGTGCCAATTGGACCCCCCGGGGGCAGACGGGACCCCCACGCCAGCCCCGATGTGCCGTCCCTCCGACGCCCGATGCTCACCTCATTGTGAGACGGAGCTCGACGCCCTCTCGATCGCTGCTTTATCTTCTCCGTGCGCCGTGCGAGCCGCAGGGACACAGCGACGCTGGGCGACGATGAGCGACGACGAGCGGTGAAGCGCAGCGCCGAGCGCTCGATGCGCACATGTGTGTCAGCCGCCCCGGGGTTATGGGTTCGAGAGCAGCGCTAGCAGAGAGCAGCTGAACCCAGCGGTTTCCTGGACCGGGAGGGAGGAGACGGAGGACGGTGCGGTGGGAGGAGCCGCCACGGTTAACAGTTTCCACTCGTTGACACCCGCAAGCACCCTGGCGGCGCTTCCTGTCCGCTCCCAGCTCGGTAAATCGGTGTACAGCAGCGTCCCCAAAGGGAAGGACGGGACGGTTTTACTCACAAAATAAATTCACAAAACCACCCCGCGTCCGAATTTTTGAAAGGGCAGCAGCGTTCTTTTGAACGACGCGATTCCCTACAAACGAGGCCGTAAAACGGTCTCAATTCTAAACAAAATGAACCGCTGATTTCAGGGCCCCGCCGAAAAGAGCGGAAGAGGCGAGAAGTCGGAACTAAATGGCGAGGCGAAAACCGCGTTTTTCCCGCCCGGTCGACACGCACGCTGAGGTCGTTCTCCGCATCAGAGGCGTTCGTTCAACTTCTCCTCTTTTGCAGCAAAATAAGTGGCCACAAGATCCGCTGCCCAGAACTCAAAGTCGAACGCTATGCGATATTACAGATATTTTAAAAGGAATGAAACGGTTATTTTAGCAGTATAAGAATTAGCGGTTCTGATTCTTGCCCACTAAATGAGAAGTCAACATTAAATGTAGAGAGCTCTCCAAAATAGGCTGCAGTGAATTTACACAAGAGAAAAAAAATTGAGGTTCACAGGTGCACATCTTCTACAGTACAACAGTAGATTTATATTAAATATTTAACGGAAAAAGCAGGAGTGACTTATGGCATTTTGAGCGAAAAAGTTTAGCAAGCAAAAGCTCTTCGCTTGTTGCTTCTCGCTTTTATGGTACCCTGACGTACAGCACACTTCACCTTACGAGAAGCTGAAAGACTGGAGCATGCGTTTTAAACTCATTCTTCGAATGAGTGGAATATAATTTGGGAGCTTTTAAAAACACTACACCGAGTTATAATTTTATATTTCTTCGGGGGTTTCAAGCATACTCCTGCAAAGTTGGTAGACAAAACAGCACGCCGGTGTCATCATGTCTGGCCAGTGCTGTCCAGGAGGGGGCGCTAAGCATTAAGGTTACTAACGGCTCTCAACGCCGCTTCCCACAGGCCTGTTGAAAAATTTGGTTACTGAGAGCGCTGCAGGACTGAAACAACTTAAACCCTGGTTACTTTCAGGTAAAACTGGCAACTCCAAAATTTCACAACCTAAACACAGTGTTAAAAATTATGCAAATTCAATAATAATCTTTTTGTTTAGTTTTATTTAAAATAACAAAGAAAATTAATCACATTACATAAAGCAGTGATGGTATTCCAAAAAGGACTGTGGTAAAAAGGCATTATGCTTAATTCATTAGGAATCAGCCAGTTATTGTATGAGAAACTCTTACAAATATACTGCTGATTTTTTTTTTTTTTAAATACACCTACCTAACAGCCACATTCTTTCAAAACCCTTTCATTCACAAAATTCTCAAAAAATTAGCAAATGTAGACAGTAAAAATGGATGTGATGAGCAGTATGAAACAAGGCAATTCCAGCTTTCTGAGGTGTCAAAGGTAAAGTTCCTGTCAACAGCTCATTTATACCTGAAAGTGATGTAAAACTTATCATTCAAACACGCTCAATGATAGCAAGGAACCGAGAGGCCTTTGGAACAACTGGAATTGCCAATCTATGATACAACAGTAAAGGAGATAGGAGAGAAACTTGGTGTGAGAGCTATTTCCCCGTTATGAGGGGATTCCTCAGGACCACGATGACAGAGTCGCCACGCAGGAACATTTTGGAGATGTAACGGTCCTTGTTCACCGGCTTGGACTTCTTTCCTTTTCCGCTTTTGGGGACCTCTGTCCACATCTCCTTCACATTTTCCAGCACCATGTTGCAGTGCCTGCACACATTACAGGGTAAGCAACAACTCGGTTTTACAGGCAATCACTTCCACGCTCTACAACTTATGGTCAAAACGGACAGGGCTCTCTATCTTAAAAGTAATGCGGCATCTAAGAATGTGCACATTTGTGCAGAACTATATTTAAAACAGTAAAAAGGTATTAGCAATGGAAATCCTCTGGATCAAAACTCCAGGACTATTTGTGTCCAGATTTGCCACAGAAAAAAGGGTTCCATCTGTAAAGCTACAGTGTTCATTTGCCTCTCACCTGTCGAAGGCCTTGACACGGCCCAGCAGTTTCTTGTTGTTCCTGCAGTTGATGAGGACCTGTGTGTTATTCTTCACTGACTGTGTGAGCACAGACAGTGGCCCCGTGTTGAACTCCTCCTCCTCCCGCTTCTGTAGCTCCTCCGGAGTCATCTCCGACTTGGGCTTGTTCAACAGACTCCTGCAAAAGTCAACTCCAGCATGTTAGATGCAGCTGAGGCAGCAAGTGATGTAATGGTGTTATAAGGAAAAAGTTTAAATCCTTGCACCGCAATACCCTTCGTCAAGATACAGTTACAAGATCTTATGCCTTACAAGATACTTGAATCGATACAATAAAAATAACCCTGCTATATAACTGGGAAATGAGTAAATTACTCAAAGTTACTAAGATTACAACCATAATATTATAAATAACTTAGGAGAAAGGTATAGTGTAAAGCTTTACATCTCCATTTTCCAACACCGGCAATACTGATGCTGAGACAAAGCACCCAACACACTGTTACACATCGTTCTCAAAACACAAAATGGAAACTTACAAAAGTGTTACTTACATGTTTATTTCAAAAGGATGTAGGGAACGCAGACAGAAACGGTAGAAAAAAACCTAAGTAGTGCACATATAAAAAAAAATTAAAAAATTGAATGCAGCTTCAGTTCTACCGACGTTTTCTTTGCTCCGGCGGCTGTACAACTACTTCCGGGTTATCTTTAAACTCGCTTAACTACAATAACATCCGGGTTACACAAAAGACTTCCTGTCCCGTTCATCCTCTCGCCTTTCATTCTCAATGGCGCCGTCCAGCGATCGAGAAGTTGCAAGCACGGTTCAATGGCTGTGTTTTACGGCTGTTATTCCTTATTTCAGTAATTCGGAGAACTTTATCAGTTTGATTACAAATCGGATTTACTGTCTCATTTCACTGATAACAATTTCAAAACGGGAAGTGCCCATGTAACCCTGTCTGCTCCCTCAGTGCTGTAACCAAGCCGTTGGCATTATTTCTTATCAAGAGCAATAGAAGGCGTTCCGGGGTCGTCCGAGGAACCCCAGTTAATTTCCCAGAAATATGCCTGCCAGTCTGAACTACCAATTGCAACCTGATAATGAGCTGTATAAATGCCTTTCATCTAAATACCAAACAGTCTATGAGGGAATTAATATGCATTTCTGTGTGTATAAGCAGTTACACTGTAAATTCAGTATCATGTATTGGGTGACTTGGCAGTTTCTCAGCACCTGTTTGCAGCCTTGTGGCCAGTGATGCTGGGATGGACTCTTGACTGCCTTGATCCTACCCAGGGTAAGTGGTTAAAGAAAATGAATGGATCATCCATTACGTTTCTTTCCTTATTAGTAGTAATACCTTTAATAAACAAATGTATGTAAAAAGAAAAAAAAAATTAAAACAATAGGAAAAAAAACAAATTTATCTACTGTAACGGGCTGTTACTGTATGGAACTGTTACTCCTGTAGTGACCGGCAGAACAAATTGCAAATTGCATTTGGTCACACAAGGCAAAGACTGAGAATGCAGATTCTGGACGTAATGAAAATCTGTTTTGCGCATTAGTTATTTCGTCTGTTGTACAACAGGGTGCCTTATTTAAAGGTTTTGCAGCAGCAGAGTGCAACTTGAATTAATGACTTTAAGGTTACAAGTACTTCACCTTAACTTCTGCACAAACATATTTTATTTCATGCACATCTAGTAGAGATAAAAGTCTAAGAACAGATAGGAACTTATGAGAGGCAATTCTGCTTTGTTCTGCTTTGCTAGCACAGAAACTTGCAATATTACAATAATGGCAGGAATACTGGAAACTGTGTGAAATAAGCACTTGAACGCTGTATAAATTATTAATACAAAGACATCTACAGAAGTTTGTCATATTCGTTGAAATATCAGTTACCAATGTAATTCATTTATCAAAGGTGGGACAATCAGTGCTTTGCGCTGTGCCTTTCTAAAGACAGATAGTAGTTCAAAAGAAGCCAAATAGTCCCTCAGGATAAAATCAAAAACCCTTCATGTCTTCCCTGATCACCAAATTTGAAGCTACACATCTGAGCACATCTAGATTTCAGTGCATTGTCTTTCCATTGGATTAATAGTATTAAGGCTCTTTCTGTGATGTCCACTTTGCTTTCCTCTTCCCGTGATGTCCACTTTGCTTTCCTCTTCCCCTAACATGTGTCTGTTGTTACTAAACAGGAGTTATTTAACAGTCAAACATGCACCCAGGCTGGTCAGCGCACATCTAACTATGCAAATGGGACTCTTGCAGGGTTTGTGCTCAGGTCAGTCATCTTCCTGCTTGCATGCAGCCAGGCACGCTGGAAACCGCTCTTTCTCAGTCACACTAACAAAACCAGGATCCCAGGTTCTTATGGATTAAAAGAATACAGATGTTGTTCTGCTTTAATATACTTAATCCATAAACCTTTTTTTTTAACCAAACACCAAATTCCTGCTTTATTTTTCAAACATGGAGAAGATTTAATCCAAAAAAGGTGAAAATCAGAGCTGCTCAAGATATGAAATACAGAGTTAAAACTCATGTAACATATTCTTCATGCTTCTTTCCCCCTTCCTTCATCATTTATGTTCTTCATTTTTCTTTCCATTTTGTCGTTTCAATGCTCGCTTTATTCTGCACTTGTGCAGACGTACAAGAAAGAACAAAATGTAGTTGCTTGTGGACCACAGTGGGCAATACACTTAACAAACAACATGGCAACATAGGACAATGATAAACTGAGGTGGTTGGCAGCAGATAAAGACATTGAAATTTACGGTAAATCATGCAGCAGTGATAATAGTTATTTGCGGCAGTGATGAAACAGTCGGTGGATGGTCAGCCCCTATACTGAATTCAGCGGTCATAACAGACTGCTGGAAAAGCTGTTTCTCAGCTTGGTGGTGTTTAGAGTCTTCCGGATGGCAGCAGTAAAAGTGGAGAGGTTGACATGGGTCCCCAGGTGGCAAGCCTGGATGGTGGGCAGTGAAATCCAAGTGACAGACTGGGCAGTCTTCACTACTTTTATGGTTTCCACTTGTAGCTGCATTGCATGTCATCGGTTCTGTTATCTTCCAGGAGGCATCTTCTGACAGTGTTTGAGCACTGATTGACAGGTTGTGTTTCTGTGTATGTAGATGATGGCTTTGTCTTTGTTCATAGTTTCTTTATGCATTTCATGTAGTCTCTTCACATAAAATATTATATCAAGTCCATGTTGCCAGACCTTATGCATTTATGATACATGCATCAACCAATTGGCCCATTTCCAGCATTCTACATGGTCTTTGATAAATCTGGACAACAGGTCACCATGACTCTCTTTGTTCTTGTCACTCTTATGTTTGGAGGTAAGCAGGTGTAGTGTTGGGAGTCTTCCCTAAGGATTCTCAATTCTCATTGATCAACAGTTCTGTTGTTGGGCTGGGAATTGAACCACGGCTTTCGACATGCTAGGAGGTGGTGTTATGTACTATAGATGCAATGGATGCATGGATAGATCACAGGTAACACCACTACTTAGCATGTGGGAAACGGGTTTGATTCCTGGTTGAGGAATACCACCATGATTCAGTTAATTCGACAGTAAGTCACCTATAAGAGAACTGTCTATTCATATACATGTGCGTGTGTGAGGCTGCCTGTTTGCTACAGCCATGTCTGTAATGCTGCTCAGTGATCTTCAGACTCAGCTGGAGCATATTATAGGATGCTGAGTGGATTTGACTGCTAAATGTACCAGGGTCTTTCTGGGCCTTCCCAGGCACTCCCGAAGTGCTGTTACCCACCCATCCCCCCCCTCACTCACAAGGCCAAGTGCTGCTGAGGGACTTCCCTGCTGCAGCACACAGTCAAACAGGCAGGCAGATGCATGTTTGCATACAGTTAGAGCCACGCCCAAAGTCTGCAGCGGGACTGTACTGTTCAGCAGCCAACCGTCGTCCCAAAGAATGGCCGGTCTTCCGATTCCCTAGCCAATCCCTTACTGCTATGGCATTAATGGAAAAAATACTCCAATGTTTAGTGCTATGTAATTTTGTGGCATAGACAACCCCAATTTAAAATGCCTTACATAGTACTCTAGACATCAATACAGCTGAAAACTAAGCTATGTGTACTAGTGTTTGTCCTTGGCATGAGTCTTAGAGGTTGCAAAAAGAGATGGGGTGTGCACGCACGCAATGAACACACGCACGCGCACACACAAACTGAGTGCTGCTTGGCTTGTTTTGCACTTGACCTCTGTAACATTTGCCTAATGTTCTTCTCTTGCAGAGAAAGTACTTGCCATGCAAGGAGCAGGACAGCTCAGCGGAGCAATTGGCTGTCACTTGCATGCCCAGTACAGTGGCCTCCATGACAGAGACTTCTATAAATTATTAATATGGTGTCAGTCTTGAGGCTCAAGCACAGGATGAATTTCTTGGGTCAGATAAGGGAAGCAGAAATGCCAAGGTTTATTCTAGGCATTCGCGTGTAGCACATTGTTAATATACCTCAGAAACAAAGCGTAGTCATTACAGGTCCGAGACCCACCTCTTCCCATAGTACCTTTGATCAAGGCACTTACTCTTTGTAAGTCACGGTGGGTAGCAACAGGGTCACAAAATCACTTTGTAAAAAACATCAGATTAATGAGCTAATATCAATTTATGTCAAATTCACAATACAACCCTACAAGGGACCAGCGTTAGTGGTCAAACTGCAGGAACCACACTCATACCTTCTATACTTAAATCCACACTAGGTCATGAAATACATTTAAATAGGATGAATTTACACATATAGTATTTTTGATGAAATTCATCCTGAAGTACACACAAAAAAGACAAAATAATAATGGCTGCATTTATTATGTGCCAGAGACCTTTGTTCAGGGCCAGTTAGTGTTTCCTTTCAGCACACACTTAGGGCTCAACCTTAGAAAGGGTTTAATGAATTGTTTGCAACCACACTGCTGGAGAGAGAAATTTATGTTTAAGGCATAAACACTTGTCTGAATGTTGGCAGAATCAGTACAAGTTTGAACTCATCGCCACCAACCCACTATTGTCTGGCAACTCAACAAAGCAGTAGAGCTGAATACTCACCTTTGAGTAAACCCAGAGCACAAAGCAGCATTAAGGAGGAAATGTGTCCACAGAAGGGGAATCTATGTCTGAAGGATGCAGGGAACTCACAAAAATAAAATTATCATCAAGACAAATGAACACCGAGTATACAGAAATCTGAATAAAGACTCACTTCACACTTCTGTCGCTTTTGTCCACGGTGACTTACAATGAGAAGTAGTTTACAGTGATTTAACTGTTCATACAGCAAGGCGCTATTACTGTACCCTACTTAACATAAAATGATACATTTTTAATTTTACAGGTGCTACCCAAATTATTGTACACAAATACTATTATTATGTTTACACATTGATACATATACAAGCTTATGACTTGTATATGTATGTTCATGTTTCCATTGTATGTTGTGTAACTGTTGCCAGGTGGGCAGTGGCAGGGCACCTGTGTGTTTATAGAAGAAATGCCAGTGGTCTTGTGGCCTGAAAAGCGACAAGTGAAAGAAAACAGCTGCACAGGCAGACACACAAAGGAGCACGAAGGTCGGCAGAGGTCACAGGTCGCCGCAGACGGTAGTTGCTGTAAGCGAGACCACCCCCATCCCCATTTGAATAACCTTTATGTGTGTCTGGGAGAGTCGGAGGGCCCCCGGACAATAGGGGGGGCTGATTTTACTAGCAGTTCAGGCTGTGGGCTCGTCTGCAAGCCGCTGTTACTCGAACCGTGCCCTGCACAACAGGGGGGCCCATTTGCATGCGAGGGCCACCTGAATGAGGGGGCCAGATTCTCATTGCCTGACATGCAAACCAGTGGGGGGAGCAGTTAAAGCAGTGCACAGGTGCATCCACTAAGCCCCTCCCCTCCATAGCCTGTCTGGGAGGAGAAGTGCTAGGGAAATGAGTGCTGTGATTTTTCTTTACCTGTCTGGGAGCAGGCAGGAGGGGTACGCAGGTGATCCAGGTAAACTGACACTCCCAGCGTGAGCCGCACACACAGAAATAAACGGAGAGACAACAGAACGCAAGGACAGTTCTGCAAGGACAGTGGACACGCAAACACACACGCAGGAGAAGCAAACCGGGGGTCAGTGATGCCACGCTCTTTCCTAGTGAAAAAGAAGCAGGGCGTCCGTGGAGGATGGCGATGGAGAGATCCTGAGGAAAGCAGCCCTGCGGGAGACCACCACAAAGGTGAGGAGAGAGCGCCGGGGTCCTGCACCATTCACCACTTGCAGGAACTAAACTTATTTACAAACATTCCTGCTTGTTATTATTAATTTATGTATTTGACACTTTTCCTCAAATTATTATACTATGTACCCATTTGTACAAGAACATACATTTTGCTGCATCATTTCAGAGTAAGCACCTTGATCAGAAACTGATTTGAACCAAGAACCTCACGACTACAAGGCAATGACATACACTGCTCTTAAAATGATATCACCCCAAAACTGTACAGCTTTTGTTGCTATTGTCTGTTCTTTAAGCCAAATATTGGAGTAAGAAAGGTTACAGTGCAATCCATGTTCTTCTGTACAACACACTGCTATTTTATTACTTAAAAATAACTTGATATACAACAGCAACGTGGTATTAGTGATGTAATAATAGATTTGCCACCTTTCGCTCTGTTCTGTTTTCAGAGAATACCACTGCACTCCTGTCTTGTCCCATATCACCTCCTCTGACCTCCTGCCCAGAGATCACCTCACTGTCGCAGGTAACCGCCCCCACCCAACAGACAGAGGCTGCCCAAGGCTGGTATCCCCGTTTGCCACAGCACCACCTGCTGGCCACTCAGGGCCACTTTTACCCTGAGACAGCACTGAGCATCGCCCCCCGTGCCAAGGTGAGGTCGAGTCACCCTATTTCTGTACTCAACCACAAACCCATGCTGATACTGAAGGTATTGGACTGAAACAGCGCCACTCACAGACTTCTGCCACTGCCCCCCTTGTCCGATCCCCACCTGTCCACCTTTCCTCCTTCAGCCACGCACTATCCCCAGCTCAGGGGATTTCCTGTGTGCTGTGTGCCACAAGGTGTTCCCCCTGCAACGCATGCTCACCCGCCACCTCAAGTGCCACAGCCTGGTGAAGAGACATCTGTGCAGGTACTGCAACAAGGGCTTCAATGACACCTTTGACCTCAAGAGACACATGCGTACACACACAGGTAAGAGCCATCCTACCTCCCCGCTCTCTCTCTCACGCACACACGCACGAACGAACCACCTCTGTGTTCTCCCAGGCATCCGGCCGTACCGGTGTGATCTGTGTGAGAAGGCCTTCACCCAACGCTGCTCACTTGAGTCGCACCTACGCAAGATTCATGGTGTGACACAGCAGTATGCGTACCGCCAGCGCCGCTCAAAGATCTTCGTGTGTGAGGACTGCGGCTTTACCTCATCGCGGCCTGATGACTACTTCCAGCATGTGCGCCAGCAACACCCAGGCAGCCCAGCCTTGAGACGATACTACCGCAAGCAGGCCCACGAGCAAGCCTCCGCCACGGTGACTGCTAGCACGTCCACACTCGCAACTGCAGCAGTAACTACTGCCATGGAGCACAAACTAGGCCCTCTGGTGCTGTACCCCCCAATGGGGTACTTTGTTTAACCTCTAACTTCCTCATGACCTCTGACAACGTCTCTATAAATAGTAAGAAAAGCCAAACAGTCTTGTTTCTATTTTTTATTACTCTTGCATGTTACTAAAAAAAATAATAAAACTGTATTATACACTGTATTAACAATTACATTAAACCTAAATAAACAGAAAACAAGTGAAAATCCAGATGTGTCTGTGGTCCAGTTACATACAGACCAAGCAAGATTTCCCCTATGTTGTCAGCCCCATGAAGACACGTATCCGAATACGCACAGGGCTGGAGGCAGCTGTCTGTCTGGCTGCAGTGCACTGTAGGTATGTGAGTGGTCTCCTCGCGCTGCTCACTCTGTCCAACGATGACCACAGTGGGGCACTGTGCATACGTAGTACAGCCGCATGGCATCCTGGGTCACAAAAACACATTATTTAAACAGCTGACACAAAACCATGAAAATCACAATATCCATTCTCAGGCTACAGTAACTTGCTCACAAAGAACACAAATACTCATCCCCCATTTCACAGGGTTAATACCTTCCACACAATCCCCAATATGCAAATTCCAATTATGTGGGGAACAAATTTACTTTTTCTGGAGAAAATATATTCTGCACTTTCACAAAAAAAAAAAACCCTAAAATGAATAAAAACCTGAATTAAAACCACATTTGACCCCCAAATTAGAAAATTTTGAGTAACAAGTTGCTACTACAAGCTGCTGCTACTAGTTTTTTTTCAAGAAGTATTTAATATTTTTTTAAAATAAAATAAGCATGCCAATTTTTAAACTGTGCCACAACAATCCCATACAATAACTGACAAAGTTTTTCACTAATGCTGAAGATGTAAAAGCAAACAGAAGGTGAACAAGCTGTTTGTAATCCTGTAAGTCCCACAGCTGTGAGAGTGCCTCCTACTGCAATCCCCAATAAAGGTACTCAACCTGTTCTGACTGGCTGAGACTCAGTGTGATAGGATGTTGAATTCATATTTAAACATAATTAAGTTTATTGAATACTATAATTTTCTGAAAGGTTCACATAAATGTTTCACTCTGAAACCATAATTGGTGGGGGGGGGGGTTGTGCTGTCAAGAATTCTCTGTATGTCATTCACTGCATGCATGTGTAGTTGTACTGTCTTTGGCATCTTTGTCAGCACCATGCAAACCACAGTGACAGATATTAACTGTGTTGTGTGGAAGAACAAATGAGTTTGTAAGCTGTTACACCTATTTTTTCCTGTACAAAATCCCACTATAAGTGGTGAGCTTTTACAGAATTTATAGCAATAACTTGAAACATTGAGGATACCGCACCTCTGCTTTCATGCTGTGGGACTGGAAAAACACTGCTTCTTTGTGGCCACACCTGGAAATGCATGGAGAACAGAGGCCAACGATGAGGACCGTGAGAAGTGTTAGGGTTAGAATCAGAATCAGAAAAACTTTATTAATCCCAAAGGAAATTACTTATGTTACAACTGTACAAATAGACAAAGACAAGCAAAGACAAATATAATGATAGACATATTAAATAAATAAAATATAAAATAGAATATAAATATCAAATAAAGTACAAAAAATTCTCATTCAGAATATTACACATATGAGTGAAGTTAGGCAGTACGGTATGTGGACCACAGCAAATCCAGTGAGGCGGCGCGACTCACTTGGGACACGGATGGTCTTCGGTTCGAGGCAGAGTGGGATCCTGGGACACGTCTGCTATGATCTGAGTCAGCTCACTAGAAGGAGAAGTGCAAACAAGCAAATAAACAATGAAACATACGTTCTCCTGCTCGCAGACAGGCAGGCATGTGTGCATGAAAGCAGAACCCCACTCACTCGACCTCGTGTGTGATTTTATTCACGTAGATGCAGCTGTTGTCCGCCTCCTGCTGATAGTCACAGTTTCGGCACTGTGGAACGAGGGAACAAGACAAGGCTGTGAGCTCCACTTCCACTCCCTGCTGCTGTAGCCTTGATCCTATTGTTTACCCTGAATTTCACCAGCAAAATCACCCCAAATGGTCAAACAAATAGACGCGGCTTAGCTTATAAACACCGCTGGTCACCATGAAGAAAGACAAAAGATAAATCAATAATCCGCCGAGCGTCTTGACGGAAGATGTCTTTTCTCTCGTCGTGCACAACAATATTAGCTTCATAATACGTGCTCGTCGCTGTTTGAGGAGCAATACGGACAGACAACGTGTCCCTCAAAGACGCTGAAGGTTGCGGGTTCGAAGCCTCACTCACTGCGTACAGCAGGATGCGGTTCTCCTTGTCTTCCTTCGGGTACAACATGTTGTTGCTACAAAAGGACAGCCGATTATTGCCACAATACGGTTGCACTTTTTTTCCCCACTCCGAAGCGTTAAGTTTCTCCTCACCACTCCTGACAGAAGCGGATTCCCACAAAACCGGGCTCGTAGGTGCCGCCCTCCAGGTCCATCGTCGCTGCACAAAGCCACAGAAAAGCTCGAGTAAATATGTATTAATAAATATTAAAATGCGGTTCAATGGTAGCGTAGCTACGCGACTCTTCTCATAACCGATTTAACTAGAAGCGCAACTCAGGTTTTCCGGTATCTGAGGGGAGCGCTGAGCAGTGCTGCCCCCAGGCGGCCTGGAGGAAGGAAGCGTCTCAGTCAGTATACGACATTTTTTTCTCACTTCTGACGAGCAAAATTCTTATTATTTTTTAATCAACCCTCGCAAAGTACAGTAAATTGCAGACATCCCACCTCTCCTGGAAATTCCGCAAATTATACATTTTATATGACACCCGCAAATGATATATAATATTAGGGAAATTTGTCTTTTAGCGTGACAGAGCAAAGACCGCAGAATTTCTCCAGAATCTTTGGAGGAGAGCGAGTGATGACTGACGTAACAGAGAAAGAGCATCCTGATTGGTCTCTTTTTCTGCCAAGTACCCTATCAGTTTTCTCTGTGGGAGGGCTTTACAGTCGACCTCTCTCTCTTCTTTTGGTTTAGTTTGTTGTTCAGCATCGCAATGGCGGACTGCCCGAATAAAAAAGATATGAAACGCATTTCACTTGAGATTATACGAAGGTGTACTCCTGCCTCATAGCAGTAAAGAGTAATGGCTGTGTTGCCCGTGGGGGGGGGTTAAATGATCGTAAAAGCCACGTTGAGGTTAGTTGAACAGGTGTCATTTGTGCATTATCATAGCTAACATCATTTAAACTAGTCTCACCAAACACTTGTGAATCTCATGTCTTGCAAAATTATCAAATTCATTGACAAAGACTTATGAAGTTAAGACGTCTGGCAAACTTCTCCAATGTGCCAAGCTACATCACAGTACAAGGAAAGTTTGCAAAAGAAATAGGCTAGAAAAGCTATTTGCATTAACGTGTAGCTATAGAGTCTACCTGCAAAATATGTATGTTGTATGATGTATGTTTAATAGTTGAAGATTAACCAGTTTTGTTCTTCCATAGTCAGCCTGGCCCTGAAATGAGTTTTTGCCAGGTGGGATGTCTGAAACTGACATCAAATGGGATGCAGTAACTTGCAGAAGTGGTTATTCTGTAAGTCACAGTTGCATCGTTCCTTACAATTTTTATTCAGTATTTGAAAAACACCAGGGCTTTTTACTTGAACATTAGAGCCTCCTACAGCAGTGCGTTCATTTTTCAGGATGCAGCACCGAGAGCACAAGGTAATACGATTATTGTTTTTTTTAATATAAATGACTTTAAAGGATGCCTTTCTTCAAAGTGGCTTAAAATGATTAACCCAATTTTTAATGTATCACCTTAGTCCTGTCATGACTGCAAGAGCATCCAGTGGTGGGCCTGGATTTGAATGGTGTCTCCCTAAGTCTGTAGATCAACTGTAATAGACACACTGGACCTGTCCATTTACACCACTATAGAATGCCCTGAGGGTGTGGACAGCCACTGTTTCTTGGACTTGCAGAGGTTTATTTTTCTCCTCCGGTGTAACTCTTTTTTTTTTTCCCCCCTCTTCTCAGTTGCAGCCTAGTTTATAACACAGCTAATCATCTTTATAAATTAAAAGAAGATAATCCATGTTGTGTCATTCCCTTCCTGTTGTTCATCCCTTGGGCCTTTGTTCAGCTTTGAGAAAAATGCTTTATACAGATAAATTGAATCGAAAGGATTGGCGGTACTACAGTAGGAGGTGGGACTCAAACTCAAGTTCTTTGAGTGCAATGAAGCAACTGTATATAAACGATTACCTTTACTATGTCACATATTTATATCTTTTTAAACCTATAGTTCAATGATTATTAAAAAAACTTCTCATTACCAAAAATATTTGGTACATGATTAGCATGCCTCTGGGATAGATTCTGGACCACCATGACCCTGACCAAAAAATATAATAAAGGATAATGGAAGGATGGACAGATTGTCATGCAGTTATTTAAATTTCTGAGACTAAAATATTAAATTCTTAGCAATTTCATGTAATTTCTGGTATTTAGTCATAAGAAATTACAACATTGATATTTTAGGAAAACAGTTCTTTTTTTTAATTACCCCATAGACAAGCTTGTTTTTAATGCAACATATACACTCCCCCAATGATGAAGAAACTGGTTTATTTGTGTTTCAAGAATTGCTTCCACGCTTTGGTGATCATAAGTGAGCAATAATAGATTCTTAAATATTTCTCTGTAGTAAAATAAAATGCTATGAAATAATAAAAAAAAAAGAACAATATATTACCATCTGACATCTGTCATTACCCGGTGAAGGTCATGCAATAACTCAGATATTGCACACTCTTGTCACACTCACACAAATATTACACACACCCCTCTGCAGCATGCGACTCTCCCCTCAGGAAGCCTAGACTTCAGTCTGTCTGTCTTTCTCAGATCCTGGCTTCCGCCAATCCCTACATCCTATGTCTTTTATTTGTTGGTGAACATCACATGCACTCGTGAACTTGTGTTAATGAGAGCCCAGATGCATCCATTTGATCCCAGGCCTTGGCGAACACCTCCAGCTCAGGCCATTCCTCTCTGTTAATGGCTGCTACCTGCCTCTGACCCCTGACACAGCAAATGCCTTTTACTGCCCCCCCGAACAACAAAATCTTTAAAAAGGTTATTTTTACATATCACAGTGCAGTTAGTAGACAAAGGGAAAAAAACAAACCTCTGCATGTGAAGACACCAAACAGTGTAAACAACAATGTTGTTTTACAAAAATATGAGGGCTGGAAACGGCTGGTCAAGAAATGTAACTCACTTTCAAATTGTGACCATCATGCCAGATTGGCCACTTCTCCTCCATACCAATCAGTTCTGATTTACAGTACGTCACTGATGTAGAGCCAGTTGGTCCAACAGGTAAGACTTTATGAGAACCGTTTAAAACCACACAGTTATGGACAACACAAGCAAAACAGAAGCACCATTTCCTCTCTTGAATATCCCTACTTTGAGTGTACACTGGCTTCTCAAGTTACAAATAGCTGCGTTACAAATTTATGAAGGTAGAAAAATTTTTTTGATTATACGCTTATTTTTATTGTGTCTTCTTTACTTATTTTTTCCCCTCCAGGCTGAGACGATGTAAAGAGGTCTCACACAGAATGCATGAGAAGGACCACCTTTATTCAACGAGATGAGTTTACAGCTCTCGTCTGTGCGGTGAGCGTTCGTGATCATTAACACTATGAGGAACATTGCATGTGTTCATGGAATGAACTAGTCAACAATCAGCACTGAAGAGGAGTTTGTGGATATCATGGTTTTTTATTTGCAGTCATTTTCATTTATTGCACTTTTAATGTAGCACTAACAGAAACTTGTTTTTTAATTTATTGTAGTCAAAGATGGACTATATAGCTCCTAACCAGAACTGAAGGGCATCTGTATTATTAACCTTTCATTATTGCAACGATGTGATACACATCATGTGATACTGATTGTAACAAAGCACGAACAGACGTCTTATCCCAGCTGTGTTTATAAATTAAGGAGCCAGTGTACATACAGTGTGTGTGTGTGTGTGTGTGTGTGTGTGTGTGTGTGTGTGTGAGTGACACACACACACACACACACACACACACACACACACACACACACACACACACACACAGTGTGCTGAGGGGCAGGTTGATGCTGTGAATCTAAAGTTCATGCACACACATCTTTATCTGCGGAAGGAGGCCTCTGCATCTCTCTGTCTGTCTATTTCAGATGCTCTATAGATTGTGTCAGTCCACAGGAGATACTTGCAGAATTGGCATGAACCTACCCATACGTTCTGCAATAATTCAAAATGTTAAAGCAATTAAGCTGTGTAAGACAGAATATATTTTCGGTGCAGACTTGGGCTCTTGTAAAGAGCAAGAGGGGGCCTGGAACTCATGTCACTCTGTCTTCTCCAAGGACTTAGCCTGGCAAGCCCATCTCTTGATGGTACAGATGAAGCTGGACCCCTTAGAGGCTTTTGCCTGTCTCTCAGTTTGCTCAAGTGACCCTGTTCCTGTGCAGCCTGTTTGCCTGGAGTGGGGTCTTTCCCCAGAAAGAGGATGATGCTGACAGGGCATGGTGGACAGGAGTTGGAGTATTGTGGGAGAATCAGTCTCACCCCCTCTTCATTTCTGACCACACATCTGAGGGGATGGGGCTCCAGAGAACAGAGAGTCCAGCTTTTTCACACAGGGAGACCATGCAGACCTTTGTATCCCAGCGGTCCCCGTGTGATGCGGCTCATGCTCTGTGACACCCTGCAGTGTCCCCTGTGATTACGATCCCCTTTCCCTGGTGACACAGGGAGGAGGCAACAGTTTCTGGGTACTGTATGTGAGGGAGGGGGCAACAAGTGTCAGCTGGGGGGGATGCACCAGCAGAGAGTCCTCACAAATTCCCAGGGGCCAGTGCACCTAAAAAGATAGAAGACACATTAAGAATGTCTGATCATACTGGAATGTTTCACTATATTGCAATGTGTCATAATGATTGTTCATATAGGAATTTTTAAAAGAATATTTTAGAATATCAGCATCTCACAATGTTAGATGATATGACTGGTTGCTGATGGTCAGACTTTAATTTAGGATTTATTCTCATTATTCTGGAATGAGATGAAACTCTGCTTAGCTGATATAGATTCCTTCACTGGCAGTATGTTAAAGAACAATTAAAAATGTGTGAATGCGGCAGTCTTTTTATTTTTAAAGCACAAATTATTATTTCTACTCTGGACCTGCAGGTGTTGATGTAGAGGAGTCACTAGCCAGCAATGTCCGACAGGGGGCGCGCTTATCATCTGTGAACAGAGAAACTGTTGACATTGGAAAATGAGGACTGTACACCCAACATCTGTTTAATGGAGACAATTCATTTGGGAAAAACTTTCTGTTAAGCAAATGTCTGTTAAGTGGACATCATGTTCCATCGATTTAAATGGGGTAATTAACTGAGTAAACTATGTGGTACAATTATGAAAGTTTGTCATTGATGATAATAATTTTCATGATAAGAAAAGTGTACATGTAAAAAAAGTAAAGAACCAGAAAACACTGACTTGCTATTTGAAGAAGAAGGCAGAGTGTTTATACAGTGAGGTGAGGAAAGGTAGGAGAACGGAGGAGTCTTGTACAGTAGCTGAGGAATCACACAGAACCATGAGAAAGCTGAGGACTCTAGAGACAGCAGCCAGGAGAAATTCTTGGGAAGCTGAAAAGTCGTGAGGAAGCTGGAAACATGAGGAGCCCTGAGAAGCCATGAGAAAACTGAGGAAACTGGAAAGGTCAGAGGAAGCTGTGGAACCTAGGAGATCTTCATATAACGTCATGTAACTTTTGTTGTGACTAATACTGAGTTTCATATACAAACAGTACTGAGGTGTAGTAGAGGGCCTTAGCCACTTTAGTAACAAGTAGTGACTACTGCCTAGTAGTGAGGGCTGAAGGTGAACCAATGAGAGATACTTGCCTATATCTTCTTCAGAGATACAGAGACTCTCTATCTCCCCACGAAGCCGTGCCATCTCTTTCTCCAGCTCTCCGTTTCTCCTTTCTGCCTCCTGGAGCCGCCTGTTGGAAGGTGTGGCAGGGGCAAGAGTAGGGCGACACTTCAACACTAGGGTGGGACACTGTTACTGCTGCACTGTAACATAGCTCATACTATAAGAACAAATGAATAATAATTAAACAAAGAAAGGGAAATGCAATATGTGTACAGTACAGTTGTAAGTTTCACTACAAAATGTTTGCAACTCAGCCATGATCTGCATAAAATACGAGACATGCAAGAAGCCTCAGGCAGGCACCTGCGCAGGTCTTCGTTGCATGCTGCACTCAGCTCGGCCTTGGACTTGACTGGCGGCAGCTCTGCAGCTTCCTGCTTGGGGAGCTGGGGGAGCTGCGGTAGTGCTGACATCCCACCGGGTGGACTGTCCATTGACTCCCATAGTGGATTCTGAAACAACACACAGCAGATTATAAAATGAAAAAATAAAACATCTTTTTGTGGTCACGCTTCTTCTGCTTGTCTGCGCATCCCTACACCACCCACTTACCAACTTCTCCTGCAACCTGTAGTCTCTGACTGGTTGCTTGTCGATCTCCATCATGATGTCCTGACTCCTGTCCTGTGCTCCTGTCTCTCTGCAATGTACAAAATTAAGAAAAGACATAAAATGTTACAAGCATCACTGTTACACAACACAAACAAGCACATCTGAAGGAGACAAACCACTTTCTTCTAAAGTATTAATTGTAAGAGTTACCCACAGTTACCCACAAACTACATTTATGCAGTAAAGATAAAAGTGTGCTGTAGTCCAGTCAGTTAGGATGGTGAGAAAGTAGCTCACCTGGTGGCTGTATATGAGTAACCTACAAAGGCCAGGTGTATTCCCAGCGGGGCCCTGTCCATCACATCAGACAATGTCTCCTGCCAAACACACAAATGCACAGGTTTACAGAGTGCAGATGATGATGACATTATTATTATCATTATTATTATTATTATTATCATCATCATTATTATTAATAATAATAGACTTTGCACAGTTTAAGCTGTTTCTATATACACATTTTTGAATTTTGATATACAATGGCTCCTCAATTTATAAATGCTGCTGGGAATGAATAAAACAATAATAATTCAAGGACATCTCAATTTGTTTGCTTTTTTACATTCTGTGAAAATCCTGGATATAGTTGCAAAAAAAAACAGTTAATGCATTTTGCAAGACATTTAAAAATTTCCCTGAAGTTTGAGCTATATTAAACTTAAAATTTAAACAATTTAATAAACTTCTTCTAATGCTGACTGCAAACTGATTTCAAAATGAGTTATACATTCCTCATCTTGTTATTGATCACCTACAGATAGGAACTGATCACTCACACGCCAGATACAAGATATAAACTCTGTGGAAATAAACTGAATTAAGGTGATCCCACACTCTTATTCTGTCTGAGTGCTCTTTACTATCTTTACTATTGGCCTGGTGGGTAAATACAGGCAATGTTCATTCTGCTTAGAAAGTACAGTGCAAATATTAAATGATTAAATCAATTGGAATGAATTGGTTTGTATCTTTGGGTATGTAACCATTCGTACACAAAAAGCCAGTGTATCTGATGACAAAAAGATAATACATATCGAGAAAAAAATGTCAAAATATGAACATCTCCATTTATAGGCATTGTTCTGAAATCACCATTTCGCTAAGGCAGTCGTCCAGCACATCAAAGTTGGATGTGTCAGTGGCATCTGAGACCTCAGGTCGAAAAGGTGCCGGGAGGAGATGCAGTGAGGCCCAATCCAGGTTGGAGAAGAAGGGGTGCTTCCGGAAGTCTCCAGAGCCACTGGACCCTAGCCGCACCTCCCTCTCGCATATGAGGCCCTCAATAAGTGCACGTGCTTCCTCCGAAACCTCAGGTCCTGAGACTGGGAACTCAAAGTACTCCTGCAATGCACGGGGTCATGCCACTGAAAGTAGTTTATGTTTGGAACATTCAGCAAATTTCTTTACATATATAATGTGTTTTGATAATCTGTTCTGCATATTTTTATGTCTGTGGTCTTGTGTGCATTTCACTGAGTCAGCAGCCCACCTTAAAGTGGATGATCTTAGCGTAGGTCTCAGAGATGGACTCAGCATAGAAGGGCGTGGTTCCAAACAACATCTCAAAGGCGCAAATGCCCACTGCCCACCAGTCACACTCTAGTCCATAGCCACCACCCCCTTCCACTGCTCGGAGGATCTCTGGAGACAGGTAGTCTGGTGTACCCACTGCCAGTGATGAGTGGACCTAGGGGTGTCCATGGAAAGTTACGAACGTCATGCTGTTAGCAGCTGCTTAATAGATTAATTGATCAGGCTGCTATGACCAATCAGTACTTGCCATGCCATCATCCTGCAGACGCAGACAGGAGCCGAAATCCCCCAACCTGACGTGGCCCTCGGCAGTGAGCAGGATGTTGTCTGGTTTGATGTCCCTGAAGTATGTATAGTGAGTGTGTACAGGTGCCCGACAGCTTACTGGTGGGTGCGGCTTATCCCCGGTCAAGATACCTTACCTGTGCACGTAGCCCAGTCTGTGGAGGGAGTCAATAGCCATCACCATCTCTGCCAAGTAGAACTGTGCCATGTCCTCGGGGAACCGGTCCCCAAATTTACTGAGTAGGGTTAGCAGGTCACCCCCTACATAGTAATCCATCACCAGGTACTGAGGACAAAATGGGTAAAAACAGAGATTGTGTTGATGTGGGGATCAAGTAAAAGTGAGAAGGGGGAAAGAAAAGATAACAGTTTATTTAAGCTGAGGCTGGAACCGCAAGGTAAAAATAGCTTTAACCTTTTGAGCTACAACTGCGTGCCACTTTGTCTGCTCATGTGTTGATATAAATTCCACAAATATGGCAAAAGATTTGCATCACCCACCCGCCTAAGCTCACAAGGAGAGGATATGGGTGGGAGGTAAAATAAAGTAGGGCACAGTGCTAGTGCAGCATACCTCATAGCTGGTAATAAAATAAATACTTAGTAATAATATTACACAGCCATCATCCATAATATTATACCCCTCTGAGAATAAGAATTAATGATCATAATAAGTAACTGAACAAAATACTTAATCAAAGCTGAGTTACCTGGCTCTGCCTGGGTCAAAAAGTGTAGTGGTGGAAAAGTAAAAAAATAATGACATAGTACATAATCACCAAACTGTTTTACCATTAAAGCGGTTGCATTTAGTATATAAGTACTGTTGGACAGGCAAATGCTCCAGAGAGTGAAGAATATGCCAGTTGCAGACAAAAGGAAGGGGAAAAAACAAAATACAGATTTTAAAACTTTGCAGCACTATGTGTAAGGTATAATTTCTTAGTAATATGTACATGTTCATTTGCTCACATATAACAGCTAGTGGGTCCTGTGGTCAAACACACAGATGGCATAGACATCAATGCACATGCTAGCAAACATCAAAGTGCATCAAAGACATGCAGAGTAATAACCAGTTATAAAAATGATATATCACCATTGACATTATTACCTTTCAGCTTGTTGAATTCATTACATTTGTGTGTGTGTGTGAAGCAAGAAGATCTGTCATTGTCACATAATTCTGCTTCTCCAAGCCTTATAGAGACCATATTTTAAAATTTCAAAATAGTAAGTAACCTTTTTGGAGTTTGATGAACATGACTAAACAAAAACCTCACTTAAGGTCAGAAGTATTTGTGTGCCAAATTTCAAATTTGTGACTTGGAAAAACAAAGCCCTGCATGAAGAACAAACATACAGTACAAACAAACAAAGGCGGATCTCTATCAATATAGAGGTGAAAAGAATACCAAATAGTTGTCATCCTGGAAGGCGTAGTGCAACTCAGTGATCCAGCGCCTGTCCCCTTTCACAAGCACCTCTCTCTCCTCCTGATAGCAGGCCGTCTGTCCCAGAGCCCACAAATAGCCATTTATTTAAATGCTGAGAATGCAAACATCAAAGTGCATCAAAGTGTTCAGTTTTAGCCTCAGAGATGTTTTGAATTTTTGAAGACAAAAACATTTCCCAGTAAATTTGTTTATTTTTGTTGTGTTTTCTTTGTTGATTTCTAACATTTCCGTCTGTACTGCAGCAAACTTGAGCTCACTTCTACAGTGTTTACTGCTTATGCCTCGGGTTCCTAAGTAATGGTGGCCAATAACAAAATCAGAAACTTTGCATATTTTCATGGGAAGAATCAGCAGCAATAGACATTAAAAAACAAGCAACAATAGGGATGATGGATTACTATTATCAGTCATTTTGAATTAGTTCTAAAAACACTGGTGTCGGACTAAGTCACTGCATCTACATCATTCTGTCTGCTGATGAAATGCACTATTGTTTACTCTGAGCTGCTTTGGAGAGAAGTGCCTGTTAAACAAATCAATAAATAAAGCATTAATGCCTGAAACATGACATCTTGTTGGGGTTGGACACAACCAGGGAGCTTTTTGGACCACAATAGAGCAACTCAGAATTTTTAAATTTTGTACAGCAAATATCAGATATTTTAGAATAACCAAAACCACTAATAAATGGAACGATGTCTTCATAATTTATCTTTTATCAATTGTGACTTAGTGATAAAAGTGACTTTGCAGCCACAAACAAAAAGCACCTGCAAAAAAAATTCTGGTCTTAAAAATGCGCCGAAGATGGTGAGATGATGCTATCTGTATGCATCTTGGAAGTCCAGTGAGAAGTTGCACCTCACCTCTCCATGCTTTAACATGTCCCACTTGTTCATAATCTTCAAGGCGTATACCTGCTGTGTTCCACGCATGCGTGCCAGGGCGACCTGCAGATAGAGCAGTCCATTTTGACAGGTAAATAGAATGACCCCCTCCCCACCCAAAAGCCCCAAACACTACAATAGCTAAACTCCTCCTGCTCACCTCACTGAATGTTCCTCGGCCAATGACCTTGAGGATATTAAAGTCATCCCTCTGAATACGAGTCTTTTTGACCTGCCTCACCAGGGGCTCGGCTGTTTGGAGGAGAAGGAAGAGCGAGCATTGTGATTGGCTGTTCCGACTTAGGAACAATAGTAGCAAAAACCTGTTTTTCTTCACAAACTCATTGTTATCATTTTGGTCGACAAACGAACAATACGATCGCCGTTAACGTGTGTTTGTTTACAAAATGTGCAAAATGATTACTCCTTCCTTTAACACTCGGTGTTTACAATAAATCTCCTCGGTTTGTTGAGATGGTCGACTTCATTTCCATGTCCCTGTCAAATAAGCACTCGAGAAGATGGGCAAGGTCAACAACCTCCTGGGAGACAAGGACAACAAATAGAGCTCGACGGCAGAGGCAGCACGGTGGTCCCCAGCGGAGTGTCCATTTCTCCTTTAAGAAATCTCCGGTCAGAAATAGAACGCAGTGGCCTAAGAATAGCTGTTGCTGTTTAAGACTTTTTTAAGGCAAGTATTCCAGGCGTGTGGAGTTCCTTCCCTCGCTTGTTCACTCTGTTGCTCTCTTTCTCTCTCGCGCAGGCAGGAATGCAAGTGAGACCAAGGCAACAGTGTAAACTGTTTTAGTGGAAAAGAGCGGGAAAGCTTCCAGAAACGGCTGGCTTTAGGCCGTCTTTTGGCAACAGACATGCATGTACAAATTTCCCAGGGAGCAACAGGTGGCGCAGTGGTTAGTGCCACCCTTTCAGACTCAGCAGGCCTACGTTCAAATCCCACTTTCTACATTTGTACCCTTTAAGAAGATATTTTCCTTGAGTAAATACAGTAAAATTACTGAAGTGTATGAATGGGTAAATTACAGTGATGGCTACCTAAAAAAATATATAAACTAGTCTCCAGTTGACACTTTGGAAACAAATTGTTGCATGTTCTGCTTCAGTGGAAATATGAGGCTGACATCTTGGTTCATTCCTCACGGTGGGACACGTCTCTCTCCCCACCCAGATGCTGTCTCTATTGTGAGGACACTTATCATTCTTTGGCCTGTGGCTTCGCAGCATCTCTCAGAAGACGCTAGAGAACACCGCACACTTAAGACAAAGACCAATCAGCTGTACCACCTGCAGTGCACCAATGCATTGTGGGACATTGTTGATTGCAAAGCCTGCTTTGTCCAGTTCCAATGATGGGGCTGTGCGGTTCACGGAGGAATACATGGGCAGTAGCCAATATCCCCTCCCAGAAGCCTGACAGGGGAGTAACAGAGAGCAGGGCCCCCATGATGTGGATGTGTTACCGCTGTGTTTACCCCATCTAGCCCGCCTGGCAGCCTCATAAATGGAAATCTCTTCAGTGAGGGACTGAGGTAGAGACACAGAGGTATGCTGTTTCTTCTCCATCTCTCCGATGCTTCCAAGAGTCATCACCCGCCACATAGGGCTTCTCACCCATCATAGAGGGACAGACCGTATCAACCGTAGCTTTTCAGTTTGCTCACTGATGTTAAGATCAGCACTACCTCAGCTGCATCCTCAGTTCCCATCAGCTCTGTAGGACCTTTGGAAGTCCTGCATGAATAAATATAGGCCAAAGCGCAGGCCTTGGCCCCAGATTTGGCCAGCCCAACCAACCAAATCCAGACAGTCTTTGCCTGTGTGCTTGAGCTCCATTCCACAAGTCTGAATTTCTGAAACCAGGAAATAGATTCAAGGTCAGTTGGTTCCTGTGTGTGTTGACTCTGGCTGCAACTCTGATTGTCCTCCATTGGGCATCAAACACTCACACGGGGAACCATCAGCCTGGAAGAGCTAGCATATACCTACACCAAAAAGAAAGAGAGCGAGAGAGAGAGAGAGAGAGAGAAAGAGAAAGGGAGCAGGACTGAAAGAGAAACAGAAAATTCCTTGATAGGAAATGTAACTTTCAAATTATTTGGAAACTATGTTTATTTTGAGACAGATGTTTAAAATTATTATAAATGCTGCTTTGATAAATCTCAATCATTAGTAAATGACTTTGGAAATGGAATTTCAGAGGGAGGCGAAACAAGCACAGAGAATGACAAGAGAGGAGCAAGAGATAGATAGAAAAGGATGACAGAGGGATGACAGACAAAGAGTGAGAGAGAGAGCAAGCAAACACTGGAGAAGGGGAGAAGGGAGCAAGCTGCTTGGAGGGCCAATGGCTGGCTGAGTGATTACAGGACAACAGCATAAGAGGGATTGGGGAAGAGACCAAGAGGACAGGGAGGGCAGAAATCTGGTGGTGGGACAAGCACTATAAATGATCAAAGGAGGGTCATAGATGAACGGTGGCACACTGACACTAAAAACACACTGCAGTGTATGATGTTCAGGGCCACATGTCTTGTGACAGAGAGAGCGACAACCATGGACAGAGTGCACTGACCTCTGCTGTCCCCTCAAACCCTTAGGCTTGTGATCCCTCTGAAACCAACCAGTGTTGGCAGACAGATGCCCACACCCCCAGAGACCAGTGAGCATATATACACAGATACAATTCATCCGTGCATACATTATTAACCGCTTGTGCAAAGCAGGGTCCAGAATCTATCCGGGAACCCTATGGCATCAGCTAGGGCAGAGTCTGACCAGGACCCCAGTCCACTGCAGAGTAATGAGTTACCAGTTCACCTGAAGCACATGTTTTTGGATTGTGGGAGGAAACTGGAACACCTGAAAGAGACCCCTGCAAACATGGGGGGAAAAAATGGAAACTCCACAACTCCACATAGACTGAACAGGGTTCAAGCTTATGTCAGAAGACACAGACCAGGAGCTGTGAGGCACCAGCCCTACCCACTGTGTCACCATCCTGTTCTCAGGCAGATAAAATATTTACATACAGGTTGTACATCTGTTCTGGGTCAATGGACAATCTGATTACATGTACATGTATATGTGCCAAATGAAAAAAATATAGGAAATGTGCTAATAGAGGTACGCTTGAATGTAAAGATGTAAAGAATCAAAAAGAAAAATTATGAAATGCGATAAAACGACTACTGTTGTTGTTATTGAGGACCGTCAAGCAGATGAGGGCCCTTGGTGACCACCGAAATAAAGTGCCTCAAAAATGTTCTTGTGTACTTAGTCTTGAGGAGGATGCGTCCATTATCGCTGCGATTGAGTCACCGGATGCTGCTTTTCCTCTTTTTCTTTTTCCTCCAACTTGTCCAAGCCTCACTGTCTTTTTGACAGAATCCATTCTTTTCCCAATGTCTCCTAAGTACGATAAGCTCAGTCTCATCATTTGTGCTTCCAATGAGAATTCTGGTCTGAACTGCTTTGGTACCCATTGGTTTGTTTTCCTGGCTGTCCATATTATCCTAAAAAGTCTTCTCCAGCAACACAGTTCAAAGGAGATCACAGTTTTCCTATTCTCTTTTTTTCCAATCCAGCTTCCACTTACTGTTATAGAGAACATCATTGACTGATGACCATATTAATATTTGTTCTTATGGAGACATCAGCACCTTTGAGGAACTTTCACAGACCTTTTATTGCAGCTTTACCAAATTCTTGTCATATTTCTTGAGTGCAGGATCCCTTATTTATCTATTTGTGCTTGTTGACTTCTTGATGTTTGATTGTTTTTGTTGTTGTTTTACCCGTTGAAATGGAACCACACACAGTCTCCTGAATCAGGGCACATTTCACTACATGGTATACTTGGTAACCATGTATGTGACAAATAAATTCTTTTTACCTTTTCATCTTTGATCTTTGTTCTTGACTACTGAAAACTTATTGTCAGCTCATTGCATGGCTTCACTATCAACACCAAAGTTGGTGCTGCTGAAGACACCAATAGTTCGCTGTGTGAAAGAAAAAAGCTCCTGAATAGACGCTGTGCTAATAAAGATGAGTGTGTGAGATCCCGGTTTAATGGAAGAATGGAAAAGTAAACGTAGTTGGGCTGAGGGATATAGCAGCTTTGAAAAGGCCTGTGCTGAGAAAGGCTGATGGAGCTGTCCATTGAGTTGTTGAGGAAATTAATGCACAGGGTGAGTCAAAAGTCTGGAAGCACCCACATATTTTTAAGACAGCTTATTTAAAAAGCAGACCGACAGGTGTCTGTGAATATGTGAAGAATGGGTGAACACCTGTATGCCATCTCGAAGGCAACCATCTTGAAATTAATCTGATCATTTCAATTAAAAGGGCCTCTAGCATGTTTAAAAACTTAAGAGAAATTCAGTGAAGTCTATTTTGGCAATTTAAAATTTTAAAGAATTTGTGCTGTTCCAGACTTTTGATTCTCCTTACAGAAATAATTTGTTCTGTTGACTGCTTTGTTTGTCTGTTTCTGTAGAGGTGGTCACATACAACTGGATTTTATGTTCCAACACACACTCATGCACCATCCTTAACGCCTTGCTGAAGTCAAGGTTGTGGAGGCCCAGAGATTATGTTATAAGCATAGAGCACAAGGTTATGTAGGGTGCACCCTGGACAGGATGCCAGTCCATGGCAATATATCATATTACTTCATTATCGTATGGGAATAAGGAAATGAGTAAAAAGTGAAAGATAAAAGACAAGGAAGAAAGGATGACAGTGCAGCTCAGGTGCAGGTGACACTCACCCCACTGCAGGAAGCCCGAGACATACTTCTCCCGAGTGAAGGGTGAGGCGCGGAACTCCTGGAACACGCCCACCAGTAGGTCAAGCAGGGTCTGCAGGCCCACTGGACCAGGTGCGGTCGCTCCACCTGCCACGCTCACCTCTCGGGGCGCGGGGCCGGTCGACATGGCACTGACAGGTGGATTAAGGGCTCCGCCAGCCCATCACTCCCCTGATGGAGCCTCGGACCGGGTTGCTCCCACCTCCTCAGCTCCACCCCGGCCCAGCTCCCCTCCTTCACCCTGTGGCCTCGCCTTTTTTCCAATTGGTCCTTGGCGGTCTTCCTCTCTCCTCTCCTCCTCTCCCTCCGTTTCGGTTTGTGGGTTATGACTGTCTGGCCTTGACCTCTGCCCCCTCTACCTCTTCTTCACCCTGCTGCTTTCTTCATGACTGTCTGCTGCCACTGAGAGTCCTGCTGCAGTTCCAGCCCTGGCTTCAGCCCTTTTTTGGTGTGTGTGTGTGTGTCTCTCTCTCTCTCTCTCTCTCTCTCTTTCTCTCTCTTTCTCTCGCTCTCTCTCTCTCTCACTCACTCATTCTCTCTATGAATCCCATTTCTTCTAAAGTCAAGTGACTTTTATGACTATCTCAACTCTCTGCTCTCACCTATGTATTTTCTCCTCTTAATTCCCACATTTTCCTGCATTTCCCCCTTTTGGAAACAAGTGGGTTTCTCTCTTCTTATTCCGGGTGGCCCAGCCAGGTGGCATATGAAGGTCAGTACCTGTAGATCCCCTTATGATGCTCTCTCTCTCCAGGCCCTTTATGACTCTAAACCCAAACTCAAGGTCTTCCCATCTGCTCAGCTGTGTCCTTATCTTGAATAAGCAGGCCACCATGTGTCCCTTTTCTCCTCTTCATTCTCACATTCTTTTTCATTCCACAGCCTCTTTGTGCTCATCCTCCTCTCCATACTCCTAACTGTTGAACTCTGACTCCAAGGCTGCTTTTTTCATATCCAACCTCTCTGCTCGCCCTAATCCTGCCTCTCATTGTTTATCGCTGACCTGCTCGCTCTCCCTCCCTCCGTCTCTTTCCACTTCTTTCTCTCCTCCCAAAGTTGCTCTGTTTTTCCTTTTCCAGCCCCCCTGCCCGTCTCCTTCTCGTCTTCTGTTTATAAATATTCCTCGGCTGCAGAATCCTTCAGTCCCTACAAGTCTCACGTTCCTGCAGCTCAGTGTAACAGTTGGATGGCATATCGTTGTCCCTTGTCTAACTCCCCTCAACCACGTTTACCTGTCCAGTATCAAACCTGCATTACGCTGATTTACTGTGTCATTTCCCCATGTGACGCATTCCATGTCTTGAATTCTCCATGACAGACTTTGGCAAGCTAGTCTTTAGAAAAACCCAGCTTATTTCTATTTACTTTACTCAGAAAAAAACCCACCTCTTTCATGCTATTTCTGACCCCCCGCCCAGCAGTTACATGAATGAGTCCCACACCATCTGCTATGATTATCTCTGTACAAGGTGATTCAGAAAGAAACAAACATGTGTATCAATGTATTACTTAGCGATTAAGTATCATGCAACCATGTAGTCTAAACAATTTGTAAAATAACTCCCACAATTTTTTCCTAATGTACATATGTAACAAGCAGGAACCTCTTTATTCATTTTCGTATGATATTTACCTATCGAGTTTAATAGTGTTCCTTTATTTACTATGTGTGCCACTTGTGTAGGCTGCTACTTGAGTGCTGTGAACCAGCAACATGGTGGCAACAGACAAACAATCTGTGCTTTCATAATCCTGTGTCTATTTCTAAAGCTGTTTGTTATCGGTGCGTTTTTTGTTAATCATTTTTAAAGTCAAATACAGCAGTGAAACCAGCTGCAATATTAAAACTGTCCAACGCAAATTTGCAAATACACTGAGCCTGAGTCTGTTCTACACCTGAACAATCCATGTGCTATGAGGTAACAGCACTACCTGCTACTGCTTCAGGTTTTGCCCCACTTACGACTGTACTCTCCAACCTATGAACCGAAATACAATTGTTATCTCAATAAATAATAGAAGAAATACAGTTACCTCCTTGTATATATACTGGACAACTTTAGCCATCACGTGATGTCATTGTACACCAGGGTTTCATGTTGGAAGCGACCCTGCAGCGGTTTGGTGAGGCTGTGGTGTTATGGTCTTGAGAGTCAGGTGTGGAAGAGCTATCTGCTCCTATACATGCCACATACCTGTCTGCTGCTCAGGGTACTTACCTCTACATACTGTACACTGCACTGGAGCATGTTATGCCCACCTGAATATGGACACCGGTTTGGCTGTGCAATGTGGTTTCCTCCTTCTGTTTACACACAGGCACAGCAGCAGAACCTGACAAGTCACGGTGTGTGACCGTACTGCAGAATCCGCATCTGAAAAGTCAATAAGCAGCTCAATCCACCACAGCCTTGAGTTCCTCTGGGCCTGAATAATAATGAGAAGCCTGAAAGAATTTCACAGAATTGGTAAAAAGTTCATCTTCTGCCCACTGGCGCCCTCCAGCGGTTCAGAGAATAAATACTTTCCTTTCCCTAAATCTATCATGTGTATTTTATTACATTACATTAGTGCTTCAGATGGTGTTGTTCTTGCAACTTTATTCCATTTAGCTAGAGGGCTGAATGAGTAGAAAAATAATATGTTTAAGCCATTACAGTACATGCAACTTTTAGAGAAAAAACATTCTTGGATTAGAACCTAAAACCTCATTGTTGCTTTCAGCTCTTGCTGCCTGTTACATATGTACAGAATGTTATGTACAAGCAGGAACCTCTTTATTCAGCCAGTGAAAGTGTTGCACCAGTTTGGCACCAGTATTTTTCCAGAAGAATGTGGCAGGAGACTCACGTCACCACAGGGAGAAGCTGCATAGATAACAGAGGCCCCTAGGTCACATTTGAAACTGCCACCCTATACCTGCTAAAGGAATACTTGCACTAGGACATTCTTGTATGTAAGACTTTTTAAGTTCATTTATTCTTTTTTCATGGAATTTTCTTGTGCTAGTGTGTCATTTTCAGGCTGGCACAGGGGGGGTCAAGGGTTGCACAGGGGGGGTCAAGGGAGGGTGAGGGAGAGGGAAGGGAGCAAAGGATGACCAGAGAAGCTCTGTGTGTTTGTGTGTTTTCAGACAGGAAGAAGGTGTCACCAACTCATGGACTCACTCACATCCTCCAGCACTGCACTCATCCATGCCGAAGACACGCTGTCCTCTGGCCTGACACCCAACTTGGCACAGCCAGCAACAGGCAAACTCTGTGAAAGACATGAACTTGAAAAGGAGTAGGCGAGGCCCTACAACAAACCTGAGTCTCAGAAATGGAACTGAGGACTGTAGGACAACAATGAGGGAAAATGGTGTGGAGCAGGATAGCAACTGGACCAGGTACTGGTTCTGCTAGGTTCTTGTGCTGATCAGTGGACAGTTGGTGCAGAGTGCTGCTTCACATGGCCCACTACATTCATATTTATATTTATTTAATTATTTGGCACGTTTCTCCAAGAAGCTACTTGCAAGTTACTCACAGTGTAATGATTTATCCATTTAAATAGCAAGGAATACGTACAGCATTTTTCTCTGTCTCAGTTCAGGGAAAGGAGCTTTAAGAGTCAAAGAGTCAAAAGAGTTTATTTGTCGCGTACATGGTATACTCACAACAGGGATGGGATTCAAACCAGCAGCCTGATGTTGGGGAGGCAGTGATGTTCAGTCTGCCTTGTTGTCTCCCTTGGTGACTACTGGGAGTTATTACTGTATTACTGTAATGTGGGATCAAACTGATTAAAAGGTAACTGGTTCAAGTCAGAAAATCCTCCGCTCTCTTTAACAAGGATTTATGTTTATTCTGGACAAAAGTGTTTGCTAACCAAACTATAATGATGATTTCCTGTCATGTTCTGGTCCCAGTTCATCTCCCAGTACCAACAAAAACAACCAAACATCAAGAAGACCCTTTCATACTTGTGGTTCAACATTATTAGCTTATTAGCAACAGGCAGGATTACACCACAGAGGAGCAGTACCCTCCCTCTTGCCCTAGAAGTTTATAGAAGATTCTGGAAGTCTGTGGAGCCAGTGTACATTAGTTTCAGGAACATTTCATTTGCTTTAATTTTCAGCGTAGCTCAGCTCTAACAAAAATGTTCATATAAAGTCTTGCAAAGTATCTACCCGGTGAATAAACTGGGGGTCTTTTGTATCATTAATCTTTCATTGTTTGTAACTTGATCATTAAAGTGAATAAACAGGCTTCCAGTCTCAGTTGTATTTATAAGAGGAATCAGTGTGCAGCAGAAACGTTAATTTTAATAGAATTTTTGGAAGTCCTGAATGAACATGAATTGTGAATGGCTACAGTGTATCCTCTACTTACAAACTTTTTTCAGAAATATTTAGCTTTTTTTTTCAAGCAAGAGCCGCACTGAGTTACTAGTTGTTTATTTTTTTTTACACCCCTCCACCTTTACGCTTATTGTACATTCCTTCAAGTCCTGAGTCACACAACTGCAGAATGTGGTATAAATTAGACAGACCTGTTTTTCTAGCATCAGTTAGTATTCAACTGAGCATTGGAATTGGCAGATTGAATCACCTTGGTGTCTTTGAACTTGGCATGACAGTTGGCGCTAGGTGTGCTGGTTCTAGTATCTTTCAAATGGCTGTTGTTGCAGGCTTTTTATGCAAATCCATATCAAGAGTATTCCAGGAAGGGTGAAAAGGCAAAAAAGTGATCAATGACCCCGAGGACAAAACAGGTTATGGATAAGAGGAGTCAAAGGAAAAAGCTGAGCAGTGCGTAAACAAACAAATAGACCACAGCCAAGCAAACAATGTCCAAATTCATCTTTGGTGTGTAGAACATCATCTCAGGAAGTGTCACTAATCAGTCTTTGTCTCAAATGGACAAATAGCCAAAGGCCATGTCGAGTGGCAATTTTATTTTTTATGTATTGTTACACGTCTTATTAATATTTTATTTGTCCTATGTGTGTAGCTGCTGAACATTAAATAAAATGGAACAATAAAATTCTGTCCTATGCTATCCTTTTTGGTATGAGCTAGAGTTAGAGTTAGGGTTAGGGGTTAGGGTTCAGAGCTGTTCAGAACAGAACTGTACAGTCATCAAATTTGCCGCAACTTTATTATGTTTATTTATGGATTTTATACATGCATAAGATGTGTATAATGTATATCTTTTCCACATGGTACGGCATTACCGCAAAATGCTTCCAGTATGTTGTGCAATCCATGTCCAGGTGAATTGGCATGTTTTGAGGGCTAAAAGAGGCACAGCAGTCTACTAGATAGGTGTGCCTTATAAACTCACAACTAGTACACCTGACTCTCCAACAGAGACACCAGTACAACTTAAGTGCTACCTTAAGTTTTTCAACGCGTGCTCTAACTATGGCAGCTGTGCTTCTGGATGAAACTGGAGGTATTTTTCAATGTGCTTTTTATTTGCAGTACAAAATATTATAATGGCCATTCTCAGAGGATTAAGACCAGGAATCTTGCATGAGGCCTCCTGATTCATTAGCGGGAAGGGCTGTTTGCCAGCTTGGTCTCTGGGAACTCCTTAGTGGAAGGAAGTGACGGACAATGCTGTTCTGTTTTTGTCTGAAACATTGAGCTGTCACGTTGCTAACATTTGCTTTGCATTTAGTGATCTCACAAATGTTTTTATTATAAAGCAACGTACAAGTATAATGAACAACAGTACAGTTCGCCAGCAGACACATACAGATACAAATCTTTCTGAAAGGAGTTGTAATCTCAACAATGCATCCAGCCAGTGGTGAAGAAGCAGTTTGCATGCATGTGAGGTTGTGAACTGGAAGAAAGATCTCCTAAATTATAACTGTGAACCTTTTGTAATGACCAGTACTTCTGCATACATGGATCCCAAAAAAAAAAAAAAAAAAAAAAATAATAATAACAGCAACAACTATTTATATTCCAGAGTCCAGATAAAGAATGTGATATAACTTACACCTTATTACGTGGTGCAGTTAGTAGATGCAATACAAATAACTTAATGTCTTGTGAAGAAACAGAGAAATAGCAGAGGCAGCAGGTGGCAGCATAGTTAGGGTTGCAGGACTGTAACTGAAAGAATCCATATGTGAATCCTACCTCTTGCTCTAGTGCCTTTCAGCAAAGTACTTAAGCTGAAATGAAACACTAAAAATATGTAAACCATTGCAAGCAAACTGAAATTTGAAGCTGTACTGAAGATAAAAGTGTCTGCTAAATAAGTACATCAAGTGAAATAAGTACTACAGTACAGATGCCATTCAGCTGAAAGGCCTCTTAATGTTACAGACGTAGAGACTGCAAAAAGATCATTTCTGGTTCAACCATGGCATATGAGACATCCGTTTGTCTCCACGGAAACTAACATTTGTTCACCTCTGTGGAATGCACAGATCCTCTTGTGTCTGTCTCATGTGGAATTTTTCCTTCGTGACACGCATCCCCTTTGTCCAAACCCCAGTGTAAGCTGTATGCTGAGCCTAGACCCCACACCGTACGCGCCATCCAGCTATAGAAGCATTTCAGATCGGCAGCTATCGCGTGGGTGGTTTTGACTGTTGCTGTGGAAGTGTCATCGCGAGTCCGCACACGGACCAAAAAGCAAAGACTCTTCTGAGAGCCCGTGCATAAGTAGTCTCTGTTGAACAACGGGAAAATTATATTCAAACTGCTGTGTCTATGGCGTTCACTTTCATGCAAAGCATATTTCTTCATTGTAAGTTAAAGTCTACAAGACAATTGAAGATCTGCACTTTAATGCCCACAGGACCTGATCTCTCCCCGCAACTCAGGAAAAATGCTGAACTCCTTCACCTCACCTGGGTTTTTGATGAACCCACTCATCAAGGGTGCTAAAGCAATGAGATTTAGACTTCTTTGTTTTAATGCGGGTGTTTTGAAAGTCCCTCAGTCCCTCAGAGCTGCTGATACCCTCCCTGCACCTATAAAGGCCTCAAAACCTGTGTCCTTCAGACCCATTTTTCTGCCAGTCTGCTCACAGCTGCTGAAATGAGTCCAACCTCATCTGTTATGATTGTCTATGCATTTGCCATTTAAATACTGTCACATACAGTATACAGAATATGCAACTACTTGAGTGATGTAAACCTGCAAAATAGTAGTTTAAGACTGACCTATGCTATAACAATCCTGTGTCTGTGTCTAAAGTACTTTGCCTACCATGGATGCACTTTCACTTACTTTGTATGTCTCTTTGGAGTAAACAGCATGCAAAATGGATGAACATAAATAGAAAATATACAAAGATAAAAATATAATCAATGGGACAAAATTTCTAAGAAGGCCCTACATTCTCCAAGATATTGCACTGAGAACAATTTACTGTATATTTGTGTGTACAACTATAAATTGAACATATAGTGCGCAAATCAACACTATCTGTACTTGAGAGTTCAAGGGCATCACATAAATGTGAAAGTTATGTTGCTCACATTGCATCATATTCTCTGGGGCGAACGGCATGCTGTTTGCAGATGAACATTCAAAAGGCTATTGCAATTCTGCTGTTGCTATTGTCTTTAGGTCACGTCACAGAGGGATTTAGGGCATGAAAATGTATTCAAATTAAATTCTGCTTACAATGACAAGACATTATTTTATTCATTGGTATTCCAGCTAGGCCCCTCGCAGCCAGCTCCAAGGAAGTGAGAAAGTCAGAGAGGAAATGAGAAGCACGGCGCGCCGAATCTGTCGGCAGGCTGAAGAAACCGCCCTGTCTGCTGCAGTCTGTCACAGCTTGTAGACATTTCCAAACATCACTAAATCATGCTCTATTACATAACTGAATTAATGACAATTAAACATTACATTTGCTGTCTTATCCTCTTTCAAAAATAACAAATTGCATCACACAGCCCTTAGTGAACCAGAACTTTGATATCAGCAGTTGCAGAAAACGTCCACAAGAGGCCAACAAAAATAATGCCTGTCTAGTAACTTTGGCGCAAACACAATCTTGTTAGCAGGGTAATTATTTTTCCAAGTTACGCAACTGCTATAGCTTAGTACAGAGTACAGATGTGTTATTTCAGAACAAGGTCCACTGCAGGGGTTTACGTAATGACCTCTGGAATTTGCCTAACTTTAGGATCAGTACAATAAAAATCCCACACCTACAGTACAGCGCAAAAAAGAATTTGCTGGAATCCAGTACTGACCGCACGGACCTGATTAATTCTTGGCAGCTTCTTCAAGGAGAACGCGTCTACTGTGGACTGTGAGTTTTCGCACGGGTCAATAATGAGCAACACCGTTGCTGCAGGCTCTTTTCCCCTGGATCAGCTATGGTGAACGTGTCTGCCATGAACCATAATTTCTCATCTGGCTCAGTTATCCAGAACTCCTTTCTTCTGGACCACATGCTCTCTAATAGGATGACTGTGGTTCTGAGTCCAGTCACAGTGCCTAACTGTCCTACACTTGATGGCAGCTCCCATTATCACAAATTCGGTAAAATAACTGAAGAATTACAACATTTGATGCCTCTGCTTTGATGTGAGTAATATGGAACTAAGCTGGTTTAACTCTCTTAGAAAAGCTAACACTAAAAAATAAAAATGGATGCTGGGAATCCCTGGGTGCAGCCTCACAGGTCTGGCACATAAAAAAGTTTGCATTTTGCACAGCCGCTTTACTATTCATTCATTCTTAATGGATGCCTTTGTTCAAACCAACATTAAATAACTTTATGATTATTTATCCAGTAATGTAGCTTGGTTTTTCCTGCAGCAAATCTGGATAAGTGCCTAAGTCAAGTTTATCACAGTAAGAATAAGAATCAAATCTTGAACCTTTGGTCTGAAAGACAGAACCCCGATCCACTGTGCCAGCTGCTTATGAACACTAGAACGTTTTGAAAAATTTCCGAGACTGGTGCAACTGAGCCTTTTCTCCAGATGCTGAGGTCCAAGGCTGGTAGAAACACACATGTTGTGGTTTTTCAAGGCCAGAGCTGGGTGAATCGTGCAGTCGCAGAGTTTCACACAATCCAGTTCAACAGCACAGATGAACTGGCCTGTGGCAGGGAAACAGAGGTGTGGCAGCAGCTGAAAAACTTCTCCCGAGTCCCACGTGACTCAGCAACTTGAAAAGTCCTGATGTGCTGGAGAAGCAGAATAAATATACAAGCACACCGTAGCAACCACACCAGAGAGGGATGGCAATCGTGGGCAGGCAGACAGCTTGGAGGTGGTGCTGGTGTTGGAAGGGTTCATTTCCATTCCCCTTTCAGAAAATATCTAGAGGGATCCAGCTGGAAGATAATGCAAATATATTTGCATTGTTCCTCCATGGTAACCAAATGATCTTCTGAAAAACAACGTGTCGAATCATTTCTGTCATACACATTGAAAGGACGGAAAATAGTTGTATTGTCTCAGAGCCTGCGAGGCAATACTGTGGTCTCCTAAGGTGAGTCCACTTGGGTGGCCTACTGCTTGAGCATCAGGTCCACACCCTGCTTTGGACTGAGCCTTGAGGACAGAGCCAGGGGCGCGTGCCGGTGGTTCTGAGAGCAGCTGTCCTCGGAATAGACGAATCGGACCCTACCCCCTCTCTGCTTACAGGGCTGGCCTGTGTCCCAGACTCAGGAATGTAGACTGAGATTCTGGTAATGGCAGGCCGGAAACACAGCTCCAGCGTGTGAGGGGCTCCATGTGTCAGCACTCCAGTGTGTGTGTATGATTTTGTGCTAGAGGTGAGGGGCTGAAAAAGTGGGGGAGGCCAGGAAGAACATGAAAATGCAAAACTCATTTGAGAGACTAGAAAAGGAAAGGTAATCAATGCTCTCCAGAGGTCTTGCCCAGCTCATCAGAGCCCTGACAGTTGCAAGATAAAGAAAGTAATAAGGAAGAAAAGAGGTCAGTCAGCCTGTAGAAAATCGAAACAGTGCTGGAGCGCTAAACCACATTTCCCCCTCTCTCCCTCTATCCTCATCCTCTCCATTTAAATGGCAACTCCCTCTCATCCCCTCCCCTCCTCTTAATGAAAGCCAGATGTGGCGAAGGCCTTCGGCTGAGCTTTCTTTCATTTTCCTCCTCTTACCCTGGGTGTTTTGGGTTTGCTATGCCTCCTTAGCCTCGCCCCAATCTGCCACCCTGCTCCCCACCCCCTCCCCTCCCATTCCTTCACAGGAAGCACTCCAGGTTCCTGGCCTGAAGGCCACATGCCTCTATAACAGCATCCAGATGGAAGGATGATGAGAGAGCAACGGAGTGAAGCTACAAGAGGGAAAGGATAAGAGGAGAAGCACCTCTTCAGATTGTTTTAAAAACTAGTTTTCAGACATCAGCAGGTTGGCCAGTGTTTTTTTTATTTTTGTTACGCCCACCTCTGCTGATGCATGTGGGTCTGCAGCTCTGGCTGGGTGCCTGTCTAGCTGTTTCTACATAACTTTCTCCCTACCTGTACTTCTCCCTTGTCTTCTCCAAGCCCAACCCCAAATGCAGATGAGCTATTTAGGTCATTCTGTTAACTCAACCCAACCCTCCTTCTGGTATTAAACTGTAGTCGGATTGCATTGATCGGTGTGCTTCTGAGGACTGGGGAGGCCAGAGCCCTTTAGAGCAGGGGATGGACTCGGCCAGACACTCCACTCATCTATTCTGTAAAGCCGTGTGCGGGAAAGCTGTCTACATCTTTTCCTGTGCTAACTGTGGATCATTGTCCAGCTGATTTTCTTCAAAGGGGGCCGCAGATCAAGCATTTACTCAAGAAGTAAGTTCCTTTTGTCCAGAGACACACTGTTGGCATTCTAGGTGCAAAACTTCGAACATGACTAAGCTTTCAGTCTGGCTTGGGTGCCCAATAGAGCACCATATCTTACCCTGACTGATAACAGAACTGGGCTGAGTCTACGGTTCATCACACACCACCTCAGCTGTGGTCAAGAAGCCCACCATCACTGGCTAGCATACCAAACTGCTTGCTTCCACCCCATGGGACACTGCTGCTGTGCCCTTGAGTAGAGCAGTTAATGCAAATTCCTTCCTGTGTAAATCCATTTATACAAACTGTAGACTTAGCTTGGTAAATAGACTCAAAACGTTGAGCAAATGTGGATGAAGCAGGGAAAGACTGTACCACCAGCATGCTCTTATCTGTGAGAAGAATCCTCCATTCCTAGAAATCATGAGCATTGATTTGTCTGAGCTGTCTTCATTTACAGCAACCACAGACAACTTGCCAGCCTGAATCTTTGCAGAATAAAGTAAGCAGCAAACAGGGACTCTTAGCCATAAAAGGAGATAAGCCTAGCATAAAACTGATGCCAACCTCCTCTGTTTCACAGATAGCATCTTGGTAAATTCCTTCCATGATTTTGCAGAATCAACCATAGAGCTCCCCTTGACTCTGACTTGATGCAAAGTTGGAACTGCAATTAGATCAAGTAAACCAATTTGTGACTTTTCTAATCTATGCCTACCACTAAGTTTCTGCAATGAGCCACCAGCTGGGGAACTGCATTTCACAGTGTGTTTTTCAGCTGCAAATTATCAGCCTGCGGTCAGGGTGCCGACTGCAAGGTGCTCAAAGCACTCCTCGGTCTGCATCCACATAAAACGCTTCCATTATCCATGGAGTTATTAGTTACAGATCTTTATTTACAGACTATGTTCATAAATACAAGGCCACACATTGGTATGTACAAACATCTACAGACAGTCATTTGGAGGGTTGTGACCACAGGTGTCCACTGCTTTAGTGGTGTAAATGCCAATGGTTTTCCAATGCCTTGTGGTGCTCTTGAGAGTCATGGTTGTGTGCCGGTTATGTTTTCCTGCAGCTCCATCCTGCATCCTTCACTGGGCTGGCTGGCAATACTGATAGGGCATTTGTGTGATCAGTGCATTTAACCTGTGCATTTACTTGTTTCATTTCCCCCAAACCTCTCGCCAGATGCTGCGGAGAACAGCTGGCACAAGGTATTGCGCACTGCACTTTAAAAATGTACACCACAAACATGAGACAGTCCATATAACACGACTGGATCGGGGATTCCCTTGTCACTTTTTTTTTTTTTTTTAACCACAAAGAGAAAAAAATATATAAATTCAGAGGGATGATATGTTAAAGCCTTTGGAGAGAAAGGAAGACTGTGCAATGGGGGGACCAGTATAGTCAGCAGCTTTGCAGGCTTGGCAAGAAGCAGATACTCCTCTCACACGGTGGTCATCACCTTGAGGGAGCCTGTGCGAAAGCGCAGGATCTTCTTCTTGAGCGCATGGGAAGCTTTAATCTTGACAAAGGCTTTTGGTTGCGCTGGTCCCCCAGGTGGTGCAGGAGGTGAGGCGGGGGCCAGCTGTGGCGGGAGTTGCTGGGGCCAGACAAGTCCGCCGCTCTCGTCAGAATCACTCGACAGGGAGGTAGAACCGGGGGAGTCGCCTTCGCTTAGGCTGGATTCTGACTCTCCTGCTATGGGTTGTGCATAGGTCTCATCTGGCCGGCACAGAAGGGTGTGGTCCAGGTACTCCATGGGGTGATGTATGTGGGAAGGCCCCAGTGAGTAAGGATAGGGCACAGCTGGAGGCCGGGCTTTGCGGGATCGTCGTGGCACCTGCTCCGCTGGGTGCTCACCCTCATCTTGGCTGAGCTCAAGGGTGGAGCGCCAACGCCGGTAACCAGTGGTCCCAGGCTGTGGCCGTTTAGCTTTGGGCTGGCTCCCCTGGCCACCGTCTCGCTCCACAGTGTTGTACTTGCGTTCAGGAATCCCACGCTGGCCTAAAAGGCTGTTTTCTGACTGCGAGCGGCAGGCCCTCCGACCTGGCTTCCTGGAGGCGCAGCGCTCCTCACTAAAGCGGCACTTCTTTGGCATGGCCCGAGCCCTAGGCTGGGGTAGCTCTGGAGAATAACCACTCCTACTAGCCTTTGGGGCTGCTGAGGTCCTCTGAGGGACCGTGGGAGCCCAGGTTGGGGTGCGGCAAGGCTGTGCAGGAATATACTGAGCACTCACTAACTGGTCATATGAGGGCGGAGAGTCAGGGGCTGGATAGCTGGAGAAGTGCTGAGGTGACTCAGGTTCACTACTACTGGGATCTGGGGGCTCACAGGGGTAGTCCAAAGATGCTGAACGTGTGCCAGAAAGGCCCATTGGCCTTTGACGAGCATACAGCACAGGGCGGTGGTTCTCTGGGGGCAAAGACATGCCTCCATAATGCTGCTCCTCGATGCTACGGCAAACCCAGGGCTGACCCTCTAGGGCTGGCGAAACGTTGTGGATATCGGGAATAAAAGGTGGCTCCTTTCGGCACAGGCTACTTTGTCGTACAATACCCCGAGCGTCTGGGCAGAGGGTCGTACGTGGTTTGCAGGGCCGCTGGGATAGAGCCCGCCGTTGAATGAGACCCAGGATGTAAGTTTCAATGCGACGTGCTTGCTTGAAGTCCTCGGCTGTGGGTTCACCCTCGGAATAGCTGGGGTCCCAGGGCCAGGGCTCTTCTTCCCCAGGGCCCTCGGTGATGCCCTCCAGAGATGGGTACGGAGCGGAGAAGGAGCGTGGAACCATGGTCCTGGGACCCGAGTCCAGCAGCCCCTCACGATTTAATGTAACATCATTTCCTGCAAAGACAGAACACGGCTAATAGAGGCCCTATGAACAGCAAAAACACAATATCACACATGCTGCAGACATAATGCAGCTGGCGCCCAACACACAGCTGGAAATACTCCATTGCGCAACCGAACTTCTATTTCTTGCTTCCCTTCATTTCTTTTCATTTATTTGTTCATTCTTGTATACTTATACAAATAAGATTACTTATTTACTACTCTTGTGATTGCAATGAGTGTCACTGTGCTGTTGTTCTGTCATTCTGTTGTATTTTTGTATTAAACTACACAGCAAATGCAAGTATTATTTATACCACATACCTATTAAATGCTATTCCTGCACCTCATCCTAAGGCTATAACTGCATTTAAACGTAACTTACCTCTGCCTCAGAAATTAATGGTAGGTGTTTGACTTTGTGTTCATAAACTGTCCGATTTTTGTTATATATTTGTATTATTTATGCACCCGGACTTGCAGAAACCATGCTTTGTTTCCGCCGTATGCCTGTGTATAGCTAAATTAAAGTAAACATAAACTTCAGTCTATGCACTTGTAGCTTAGTACAATTTCCTTCAGGATTAATGAATCAGGTATCAATAGAAAGCAGTTGAAATATCAGATATAGAAGCACAAAATATGAGCTGCCATGGGACTCATGCTCAGCTGCAAAAACACCCACAGAGCAAAAAGGCGCTCGGTCTCAGATGGAAAAGTACAAAGCTGTGAAGATGCTCTTGGTTACAGACACATTGACTCAACTGTGGACACAGCTGCAAAAACAACACATCCCATGTAAGTGCAGTGTATCCAGTTGCAGACACCAACGCAGGAAACTGCAGTCTGATTGGGTGCAAACGGCCAAAGCTGGGAGAACAGAGGTTGTGGTAGCACAAGCAGTGAACAGAGCGGTGCAGGAAAATGTGACTTTTGCAGAGGTCTATCCACAATGCCATTCAATTTTTTTTTTTTTTTTTTTAGAAATCTTCACCTTATTGTTTCATACACCTATCTAAGTGGGGCTCACTGCCTTTGTTTGGATCACCTGGCTAAAATTTATACCGAAAAGTCCTGAGACTGCGATGAAACTCAGGTCCGGCAAAAGGTACTGATCGAATTCCAGAGCCAGAAAGTGTGCAGGCAAGATCATCACAGACCCTTCCTGCCCAGGTTATCACATGTTCGAAGCCCTCCCTTCAGGGAAGAGACATCAGACAATAAAGACCCAAATGACAATCGTCAAAAATAATTACTTCCCTCAAGCTTTGTCCCATACAAACTTCTGAAGTGCACATCATAATCAGTAAATTCAGTGCAGTCTATGTTTCTGCAAGGGTTTCCTATCACAGTCAACTGACTGACTGACCACTGTAAATTGCCTACAGTGTGTGCATGTATGAATGACTCTGCGTGCATGCGTACGTGTATATGTGTGTGTGTGTGGCTATCCTGCTATGGGCTGGCTTCCCATCCGGGGTGTACACCCTCCCCTCCTTGTATCCAGGGATTCCTTGATAGAACTATTGTGAAAAGACTAGGATAAAGCAGTTAAAATGTATGGATAGTTATCTGGCCACCTTTAATATTTTTTCTCTAGGTTTCGTATGTTGAATGTATCTCAAGGAGGATCCACTGTGTTAAATTCCTTGCATGTGAAACACTAGGCTACTATAGTTGTATTATCTTGTGATGCAGTGATGAATGAAGCTGAAGTGTGGGGCTCACCTATGGACTTGGGCCTCTCACAGGGGTAGGCTAGTCGCACTCTGCCACAACCATGGGATGGTAGCTCCACAAATGCCTGGGAATCGGAGAGGCCTGCTGGAGACTGGCCTTCACTGAGCTCATAAAACCCTGAGGGGTGGGGCAACAGCAAGAGTGAGCCATTCTTCCTTACAAGCACCCTCTCTGCTGTCAAGCAGCTGAGGTTGTAACTGGCTTATTAGCATTTTGGGTTTTGGGTTAATATGGGAATATAGGACAAAATACACTAAAGCATGAAGTGTTTTATTAATGATAATCCCATACAAAAATGCTATATCACATTCTATCCCCTAAGTAGCACATAAAACTTCTGAGCTTGCAAATTGCATAAAATATTTTCCTTCAAGAAGCCTTGACTACATTTACAGCTGTGTGGTTTTGAGAAGTGGTTCCCCTACCCGCTGGTTCTGACACCTCTTCAAGGATGATGAGTACATAAGGGTCCCTCATAATAGACCTATGGTGGGATCAGGAAGACTGGTGTACCTGAACTTGGTCGGCTGTCCGCCACCTCGCCAGGGGAGTCCGTGCTGGAAGCCTGTGCATCCACACTCAGCTCCTCAACCTGCTGCTCCAGCGCTGCCATCAAACCCCACGGACTGGAATGCAGACTGCTCTGTAACAAATATACAGTTTTTACTCAAAAACTCATGGGTCTGATTCTAGGCTGTTCTGTAACAGAGCGTTACACACAAAAGAAAAAGCATGCTGCTTGCTTCAAGAGATTAAAAATCAAAAGGCTATAAGGCCTCGGTTTTGTTTCTAGCGTGTCCCTCATATCTGCTGGACCCTTCCCAACTAGGGTCTCAAAGCACATCTCCTCCAGACCCATTTCTCCCCAATCTCCTGACAGCTACATATGTAAATGAGTTCAATACCATCTGTTGTGATAATCATTACGATTATTATGAGTACTTTCTGTTTCAGTCGCTTGAACAGGCAGCAACTTGAGTGATGTGAAGCAGCAAAATGGTGCTTTTAGACAAAGAAGCTGCACTTTGATCATCACGTGTCTAAAGCACATCATCTGTTGTTAGTGCACTTTTGTTCTCTCTGGCTGGTATATCCCTTTGGAGAAAAGTGTCTGACAAATGAAAAAATATAAAGGAAGAATTACAGAGGCAGCAACAGAAATGCACAAGCAGACATGTGCAGACATACAGCCTCACATAACCTACAGACACAAACACCATCTCCCTGGTGAAATACATCAGGATTTATAACCAAAACTACATGAAGGGACACTATAAATACTTAACCCTGAACAGCAGCCTGTTTCATTTGTTTCATACCAGGACCACAGCTTCTCCGTTTGCTTCTTTGCGGTCACGTAAAAGACCATTTCTGAGCATGTGTAGAAGTGTGAAAGCACTATTACGATGCAATAATAACAAGTACACTTTTGCACTGAATTTTCAAAACCCACTGTCACATGTAGAGCCTGGAACCAGATGAGTGAGGCACCCTTCACAGAACTGACCCTTAACCATGATACAGTGCGTGTTTTGACAGGTAACACAGTGGTTAATGCCGCTATGCTTGGATTTGATGGTCCCGGGTTTGAATCCCAACCCCTACAGCAGTACCCTTGACCAAGGTACTTACCTAGAATTAATACAGTAAGTATTACCCAGCTTTATAAATAGGTTGAAATTGTTCAGGCACGATAACATTATAAGTTGATTTTGAGAAAAGCATCAGCTAAATGAATTAATGTAAAAAAAAAAAAAAAAAAGGTGTGAACTGGTCCACATCTTACCGGAAACTGCGTTGTGACATAATATTCTAGTCAGGATGTTCACCGATTTCCCAGCAGAGTTATGACTCTCTATCAAGTCTCACCAAGGAGTTAATGGATCCTTTCCATCATCCCCTAGATGTCAGTCATGCTGATGAAGTGTAGCGCAGTAGAAGTAAGTCCCATTCCTCTGGGGACCTGTGATGGATAACCTGTCAGACAGGGGGCACTATGACTTTTTGGTCCAGACTGGGGTTGCCTCAATGGACTCCAGGGAGGGTGCTTTATTACTACTCTGCTGCCAACAGTTGTCTTTCTGCTGTCAGACCCTCCCCAATCGGCATGCACCCTGTACTGCAACACCCCCCACACACCACTGTGCTTTGAGAACGGGATCTTCGTGTCGAATCACCAAGCCAAAGTTAAACCGCTATGAGAACAGAGGGATGTGACAGCTAAGCAGCCGGAGAGCCCCACAAAGCCTGGACTGGGCTCCCGCTGTCATCCAACTATGTTTGAAGTCATGGAATGAGCTAACTGTTTACATTCCTTGCAGAGCAGGACATGCCGAACCTTCAAGAAAAACCACTTTAGGGACATGGGCAATCAGCCTGGTCTGTCCTTTGAGCTCTGCCAGATCTTTCATCAGCACATCCCATTCTTTAGTTGCTTTCCAAGTGTTGTTGGTCTCCCTCTCCTTTTCAAGGTGCTGTAAGTGTGGATATTTTAAAATGGCGCCCCAATAGCCTGTCCCTACCAAGTCACACCACGATTCACCCATTTACAGAGCAGGTTAACTTTTGCTGGAAAAACTTGTGGCAATTACCTTGTTTAATATCACTACAGCTTGAGAGGGATCTGACCCCAACTCTTTAGGTTTCAAGAAAATTGGCTGAACTGCAATACCACCTGCTGCCCCTCCAAACCGATTTCACACAAATCCTTAGGAACTGGGCCAGTTGCATAACCACTGCTCTGTCTACTGACAAGCACTGGAGATACAGTATCAATGATCTGTCAATAAGGATGGTTATTGCATCATTGTCATTCCAACATGATTGGATGAGACCACCAGTATCATGCAAATGCCAGTCGAACTAAAACCAGTCTGCCGGTAAATGGACAGTGACCCTCGGATGTGTAGTGTCACAGTGTGTCACACTTGTTAAGTAAAATTACCACGGTGAACAAATCAGAAGCTGAGTTGCATGCATACTGCTAGGAAGCTCAGATTTGAAGCAGTTTCCCTTGGCAGTTCATTTCTTACCATGCTGGGATTAGAAACTGGATTTCTGAGTGATGTGTGATATTAACCTTATACATTATAATATACTAAAATTAATTTGTTCCCTGAGAAGTACATGTGTTATTTTGGAAAGATGGTTGGATCCCAGATGACAGAATCATGAAAACAAGCTAACAACCATTATATTATAATATTCGTTTAAAACTGCGCTCATGCACTGACTGCTCTCCAAAATGTGCACCTGTTTTCATTTCCATATTCATACATTTGACTGGCAATTTGTCATTTAACCAAAAAAGGAACTCAAAAAAAAAAAAAAGAAAAGTCAGGTTTCTAACTTAGTTACCTGCAATGTTTAACACATACAACACTGTCATTTTCACTGGATCGTTTCAGGGTAAGCACTTCGATGAAGGGTCCAGCAGCAGTGCCAGAAACTTGAGCCCAAGATCTTCAGACTATGGCATGATGGTTCTAACCACTATGCCACCTGCTGGCATTGGCTTTCACTGTTTTCTTAAAGACATAAAACAAACTTTGAGAGGTGAGTATCATCTCCTCCCACACTTCGCTACAGTTCTTCAGAAAGAATTTGCATCCTGATCATCATGGACACTCATCATACGTGAGAAGTGAGCCAACAATGGCACGGGGAGCACTGCAGGCCCCAGTCACTGGCTATCCAAAGAGTGGCAGCTGACCAGACAGTCATCAATAGCGATTACTGCAGTAGCACGTCAGTGATGATGCAACTCGCCTTCCAGCTTTGAAATGTCCACCTGTCCTACCAAGGACATTGATGATCAGCCCCCACTGTGCATGAGGTGGCTCTAGTTTGTGACAGGTGGGTGGGGCTAGGGAGGGGCTTGTATGTGACAGATGTTGACCCTATACAGGCTTTTCTACAGCACCCAAGTGGATAACAATGGAAATCACCCTATTCTGCTATCATAGTAATCACTGTACTGTATATCAGTTGTAATTTATCTATTCATTCATCATGAGAGAGAGTGCAAGAAGAGAGAGAGGTAAAAGAGAGAGAGAGCGCTTCAATCAACCAATCAGATGGAGAGACCTGTTGGGTTGGTGACCCTCAGCACCTAGCGGATACCAATAGGGTATGCAGGTACATTATACACAAGAGCTATGCCAACAGAAAAAGCAAGCAAGCAAGCAAACAAACAAACAAACAAACACACACACACAGTGGGATCAAAGATTCATGATAAGTGACATCCCAGAATCCTCAGTGCAACCACAGAACCGATACATGCTTATTGTTGCAAGCCGATGCTGCGCCCCCAGCATCACTATGGCAACTCAGAGGTTTGGCCACTGGAGGAGGGAGGTGACAGGCAGGGGGCGATGGAGCACAAACTGGACTGCGCAGAAAGCCCCATCGGACTCCGTGTCAATTAGTGACTCAGCTCATTCTGCTGATATGTGAAACGCACACACGCACAAGGATGCAAAAATACTTATGCACATGAACACAGACACGAATGTATACAGTATGTATGTATATACGTGCATGTAATATATTTGCACGGGCTGCTATACTAGCATAATCAAAGATACACGCAAACCCCACAAATGAAAACACACTGTTCGCAGTGTTAAACACCTCATGTGTTTCCAGGCAGAATTCCTGTGCAATTAAACCTTTTGTTCTCATAAATCATTAACGCGCGTCTCCGGCTCCTGCTTCCCCGAGCGGTGTAATTATCGGTTCCGCCACTCGTGGGTCTCCTCCTCTACCTCACTGGAAGAAGGGGGTGAAGCTGTCTGGCTGGCCGCCGCCATGCTCATGTGCCAGGTAGTTGTGGGTAATTACAGCATCCCGCTGGCTGCTCTTTGACAGCCCTGTCATTTTGGGCTCACCAGGGAGATGAGGGGCATGCATCTCCACCTTATTCCTTGTGCAACATGTGTAAGATGCTCTGGTATGTGTTTACACAACACAGAGAGAGTGATCATGCATACACACACTTCTGCACACACGTCTGATTTCTGTATTTGTAGTAGGTTCACAATTATTTTCACTTTAATGTATTTAAATCATTTATAGTGCAATCCTACAAAATTTTACAACTTTTTTTTGCATTGTAATAAACTTATAATTCTTTTAGAGGGTTATTTACTTTGGGATGCACACGGTCCTTCTGCAGACACACACAGAAAATAGGGATGGATAGAAGTAGGAAGACAAACTCACAGCAAAGGGCTTGATGGCATGTGGCATGGACACACAGAGCAATACTTCTGTTGATACAGAACACAGGTTCTGCCAGTGACTGGACCAACCGCCCACAGTGCCACCCACGAGATGTCCTGAAATGTGCGGCCAGCATCACCACGGACAGTCACCAGTCAGCCGCAGTTACATAAGTACTGTTGGACACAAGCATTTAAAGCAGGGAACATACTTACTGGCATTTGATACCTGGGCAGAACACATGTGCGCACACACAGAGGGGTTTTCTGTTTTTCCAGCTGCTTTCTGCCTTTGGATATCTGTCAACATCTCCATACTGTGAATAACCCACCAAGGCCTTGGTATTCACCAACATATTCGGGCTCCTAATATCCCTTCAACATTGACCCTGCTGCCGGAAACACACATCTCTGTGCTGTTAAGTGTGTGGCCTGAGAACTGTGCACCATGGAAATCTGCAAGGCTTTGACTTCTGAGGAGTGTCCCAAATAAGGGGCATGGAGACCTCTTCTGTTGGCTTGTCTGACTTCCAGGGTAAAATTGGTTTAAGGCTGCCTGTAAATCCCTCTCTCAGGAACTATAACCATTCTTCAGTGATCAGGTTGGAATTATTAACGTTAGGAACCAGTAAAACATGGAAAGGTGCTGCTGGTCTGCCCACAATCCTCATTGAGTCTCAAGACCATTCCAGAAACATGGAGGTCCACTCCGTCCTAAAATCATAAAGTTGTCCATTATTGACAGCCTTCTGAAGACAGCCAGATTCACTGTGACCTGTCAGATCTGAAATGTGATTTATTTACACATTTATATTCTCTTTACATTATCGTGCAGTGACTCATATTGTTTATATGTTCTCCAGTGGACGATCTGTTGCCCAGTGCATCTATTATGGAGATCTTGAGAGATGATCTCTGATCCATTTTTGATTTAATTTTTCCACTAATTTACCTGCCCCTTAAAATTGGGGCCAGTACAGGACTCTGTGGACCAGGGGTAATCCAACGTCCAAGTCCTACAGAATAGGCATTTAAAAAAAAAAAAAAAAAAAAAAACTGTTAATATTACTATTAAAAAGGAAATATTTTTTGGATGTTCTTATAAAAGGCTGCATGACTGGATTTGCTAACTACTGGAACCCTTTCTCTTTGACTTGTTACACATTTGTATATACATATTTACCTTTATATTTGCCTAGCACACTCATGAATTCTACATTGTGACAGTTCTGTTGTTACTAATTATAAAATGAAAGTAAAGGTGAATTCATTTGTTTGGTGGTTTACTGACTGCAGGTTAGGCGGACACGGTGCACACATCGAAAGGAGGAAAAATCCACTTTGGTTAATTGTATTACTCGTTTTCAACTCGCTCCTCCGGTATTTAAATGTTTTCTGCAGAACCTGGCTGGTGCAGAACTGGGGTAAAACCAAGCACGAACCTATAAGCACCCTAATTCCTCACACACACAAGATCAGGCTGAGACTGATGTGCGAGAGATTGATTCCCAGTTCAGGTGAGACTGGTGACCACGAAACGCTTTTCACTGGAGATGCTGGGGCCAAATTCGAACAATGATTTGATGGGTGGAATGGCATGGAATATGGGGGGGGGGGGTGCACGCAACATGTAAACTGTGAACGAAAAGTTTGATTTTCTTCTATAAGGAAGTACGATTTGTTAAACAGCCTCAACGGAATCAAATATAAAAACCTGCCATATAACAAAACCGGTCACATTCCAGGCTTTAGGTCTTTATCACATTTTTCTCGGCTATATTTACCTTTTTAACATTTACTCGTTTCAGGTCCCGCAGACGCTCAAAGCTGACAGTGAAAACGCGCGCAGTAAGACAGACATCAAGGCGACACCGAAACGCTCACGACCCCCCGCCGCTGGCCGAGCACGAACGCAGCAAGTTTGCCCAAAAAGCGAAATTCTTACCAGCTGCCGTCTGAGGGAGAGCGCGTCATGCGCGCGCGGCGCGGGCTGAGGCGCGCTGCGCGCCGCCCGGGGGTCGCCCCGGGTCGCGTGGCCCGCGGCGCAGGGGGCGTCCGCGAGCGCCAGCGCACCCAGCACGAGACTCTCCTGGCGCTGGCGCAGCAGCTCGAGCTCGCAGAGCCCCGCGAGGCTGGCCTCGAGGCGCTCCTTGTGTCGGCTGCGCTCCGGCGCGCCCGGGAACGAGAGCGCGCGATACATTGCCCCCCCCCGCTCGACTCTGCTAGGCGCGCGAAGGAGACGCGGCGGGACGGCGGCGCGCGACCAGCATCCCCTCTCCTCGAGCACAGCCCCCTGTGCCGCGCGCGAGCTGCGAGCTCTCTCTTGTCTTCCTCGCCCCATCCCTCTCTCTCTCTCTCTCTCTCTCTCTCTCTCCCGCTCAGCTGTCAGCCGCTCATTACTGCACTCCGCTCCCATTGGCTCTACGAATCTCCCACCTCATGAATATGCATAAGAAAAATTAATATGTATCGCACATAGCGAACGATTAACATGTATTAAACCTGGTAAATACGCGTCAAACAGCTATCATGTATCAGTGTGCATCAGACGTGGTAAACATCCACAAGACAAAGTCAATCCGTGTCGCAAATGGCAAATAGTATGCGCTTAAACTATTACTATAGTTCAGGCAAACGTTTCCTGCAGGCTGGGTATCAGCTGGCCCCCTCCTGATAGCCAGCCTGTGTGTTTGAGCGGTGGGCAAAGGTGTACCGTAGGGTTGCACAGCACTTCTGACCTTCAGTCCAGTTTGAGACTTTCCGCTGCAGATCTAGTTGAGACGGTGCTGCTCTGAAGTCATCACATGTAAGAAAAATGCATTAATTTATTTACTAGACCCAGTGGCTGATGAGCTTTGTTCTGTTCCTCCATATCATTTCATAAAAAAAGAGCCTTGAGGTGCACTTAACAGTACAAACTGAAGGATGCCAGTCAGGTGGCCAAACCTTTGAAGATTTGACTCGCAGGGTTCAGAAATCGTGTCATTAGATTCACCGCATCACCTATGCACTCTAAAACAGGGAACCTCAGGCACTGTCCACACCTGCAGATTCATGGTGTACAGTAAACTTTCATGTACACTTTGTTACAAGGATCTCAAAATAATAAACAATTCTGTATAAAATTAATACCTTTTGACCAGCACTAACTTCTTTCTATAATCTTGAAGTCCAGATCGCTGAGTTGATAAAAATCAGATCTCAGCAAGTATCCATCAACATAAAAAATCATCCTCTTCCCTGTGGGAAGATCCAAGACTTAACCTTGATGAATACGTTGATGATTATTTGATATGTCATCTGGCAGATCTTTCTGGAAAGGGAGGTCATGATGGAGTCTCGATTCCTGAATGCATCACCTCTTCTTGCTATCAGGTCCATGATGTCCTCATCCTCGTCTCCAGATCACTGACCCCCCGCCCCCCAAAAAAAGCAAAGCCCTGCCACTTGAGTCTGTATCTGGGGGGAAAGGGGCATCAAACATATCTGGATATAGAAGGAGGGGGGTAAAACTTAAACTGCAATGGTCAGAAGACAGTTTGAATCATTCCCAACACCTCTGGTGCAGAAGTTCATGCACTACTGAAGGAATTCATTAAATGTGGAGGGGACATCAGCAGGGATGTTGCCAGACATCAGCGCATGAACAAATGCCAATGAACAGTGCTGTCAGGAGAGAAGTAAGACTTCACTACTGAATAACTTAACCTTCACCACCTCCTGCATTGCGGCCCTGGGCTCAGGTCAGCATGGGAAGTCCTTCACAAACGCAACTTTAACTGAAGCTCTGTAGGCTTTTTTGGGCGGGGATCACAATATTTAAAGCCTCATATCAATGTCCCTATGAAGAAAATCACATCAAGATGGTATATCCAGGGAGCTGGATTATGAAAAGCTAAACTGAGTGAGTCTCAGGATAAAGGTCTTCAGCTTCTTTATGGGGGAGGACATAAAAAATGATGCAAAACATGTGGTATGATTTTGGAAATCATATGTTAAAGCCCTGCCATGCTTTTCATTAGCATTTAAACACACAAACACACACACAACAGTGGACCTTAGCCTTAGATCCACACAGATGACGGCTTGAGTTGTCATTTTCTAGTACAGACATGATGGAGCTATGAGTGTGTGTGCTGGCAGACAGTGTGAAATCATGGCTTCTGTCTGTGTCCATGTCTTTCACACACAGGTCCTAATAATAACATCTAAAGATTTCTCAGTAACCTCAGAGGAAGTGACCAGTGGACCACTGTGATAGCCTGATGAGACCTTTTGTATGAGCACATGAAAGATCCCCAGAATGCCTGCCTGCTGAACATGTGGTTATAAATCTAGCAACCACAGATCTGCTGCCTGATGCCAAAACATACTCAGTGACAAAATTCTGCAACGAGTAAACACTCCTCAAAAATACACACTTACATGGAAAAGATAAATAATCAACAAACCAGACTCCTGTGACAATCTGATGGGAGCACACAGGGCTTCTGTTGGCCTTCTGGAAAGCAGCATCAGTGTTTCAACTGTGTTTTGTGATACTTTAGTGTTATCCATGTTTCCTGTTGGTCATAAATAAAATATTTTGTTTGGTAGGGTTAAAAAATAATGCTTAGCCACTGAATTTAAAAGAGATCAGATTCACACATTTTTAATTGAGGCCGGAATACATTTACAATCTCATAAAAATGACATAAAACATGTCTGGCTGCTTTAGAAAGCATCAGATACAAGACGCTGTGTGCTGCCACCTTTTGAGGAAAAGCAGGCAATGCATGTACACGCAGGTAACTATGGTTTAAATAACGTCAGGTCTGAAAGAGAGACATTTTTTTTAAATGGGATAAATTGAAAGAAAAAAATACACCCTGAATGACTTTTTATTCACAAAGGACTGCAATATTAGAATGGTCTGAGCACTTTCCATCAGGAGAACCAGCACAAAAGGTTAGGAGGTGGTGTTGTGGTTTGAGCTGTTGCCTTCCATCTCAAAGAACCTGCGTTTGAATCCCATTGAGTTGATAGACTGAGGAATGTAACCTGAACTGATACAATAAAAATAAACCTGCTATATAAATGGGTAAATAATTGCAACACATTTCACAAATGAGTTAAGTACAACAAAGTTCTGCAAGGAGAGAATTGCATGAGAGGATAACACTGGACAACAAGCGTTTACTCAACATCTTTATTCACCTCCGGTCTCCGCCTTCATCGACACATGTGGCTGCATAACTCTTCAGGCTCCATGAGCCTCATGGAAAGGAATCCACGCACAGCGCAGATTTTATTTCTTTTTGTCATCTGCCCTAATATGTACAGCATATACATAGGGTATCGTATAAATATATTTAAGGTTCACATGTATACAGAGAGAAATGAAAACAGTCCTTAAAAAAAATATCGCCAACAAACATCAGACACGTTATGCCACAACACTCTTGCATTGCATTTCTTAGACACTGAATTGTCATTTCATGAGACACTGGTTCTAGAAGGTGCTGTCCAGATACTGCAGTCACCATAGAAACAGGGCCAAGGAGAAGGGAAACACCTCCTGCACAGATCAGCTGGGCTGAGGGGCTCACATCTTTCAAAAGATACAGTACTTTGGCCACGTTGGTCACTGTGGGCACTTCAGATACACACTTCAACATATTAGATTTTCAGATTCAAGTTTACAAATGTGCTCGATTAATTGCTGACCTTAAGCAGCAATTAACCCTTCTGGTTGCAAGGATTCTGGTTCCATCACTTGGTCCAATATCCAGTATTGACCACTGAGGAACCTGAAATGAAGGTGTGATACCTGTTGGTTTTGGTACAGTGTGGATCTCCTTTTACAGGGGAGGATTTCATCCTGCCCACCTCACAGACATAGAGTCATTCGTTCTTTTCCACTGATAACTATTTAAAAAAAAAAAAAAAAGTAAAACAAACAGACATCTATTGTTTTGAAGAAGTGAGGGATTTGGTTTTGGACACCTCCCAGAGCTGCATCTGCTACCACACCGCTTGGCAAAGTGAGGTTCTCAAAGAGCGATTTTAACTCATAGTAGGGGCTTCACCATCTTTTACTGTGAAGAACAAACCCTGATGAGAAAAGATCCTGTATCACCTGAAACAGCACCATCATCACACAACCCGGCACTACGCCTGTGCTTTACCGCAATGTTGTTTCATTAGTCATCATTTACCGTGCATGTCACTGCCACAGCAACCAAGGCAACAGACAAGGAGTTACAATCAACAGTTTAGGGGAATAAATCAATTTTTACTCTCCATCCATGAATCACACAGGGATGCAGAAGAGAGTGAAGCAGGAAGATTGCAAAAATGTTTCAACGGAATTCAGACATCTGAAAGATAACAGTTGAGGAGGATGCAGACTTTCTGCTGCAAAAGATTCTTAATGAAATGCTGAAAATGTAACTTAGCAACATATCCTTTAGGATGACACAGTCAGCACAAACCGTTCCCTGCTCTGTGGCACCATTTGGATTGCAGCCCCCCAATCATCAGTATTGATCTACAGAAAATTTTCTTAAGTCTATGCTCCCCACCGAGAGCGTCCTCATTGCCCGAAACACATCCTCAATTTGAACGGACAAGGAGATCGTAGAGGGTCATGGTGTGTACATAAATACAGGCCTGGGTTTTGGTTTTGGGCAACATAGCTATACATTCCCACATGTTCTGCACACAAGGGGTGATGTAGGTGGAAAAATAAAGCAGAAAGACCAAAAAAAAAAAAAAAAAACCCAACGCACAGATCATCATAACTGCTCCAATGTAATTGCCTGTCTGCCTTTGTTTTCATCCCTGGACTAGAGAAGTGTACACATTGCACACATGGCAGCTACCGTGTCAGTTCCCAAAACTGTGCTTCCACAAGCTGTCTCCCTTTACAAATTGTAAGATTAAGGGTTCTGTGATGTATATAAAGTCATGAATGTCCTTATTTTGAAAGAAGTGCAGCACGGCCTGATCAAGCCCACATCAATGAAGGAGAACATGCCATAGACCAGGGGACAACCTCAGTCACACTGCATCACTTCATTTCGATCATTCTTATAGCACCTTACTCCGCATCACACACGCAACATTCACGTTTCCATTCTTATGTGAACATGGTTCCCAGTGTCTCCGCTCTACATTTATGAAGGTGCATATTTACCCATGGACCGCAGTCTTCTTGCTCACCTGACTCTACACAACACATTGTCGTTTCAACATTTTAATCTCAAATATTTGCTACTGAAACAATCTTAACGACGACATTAAGGTCCTCCAACACTGAGAGTGTGTAAGAGGGATGCATCATTGTTTGCATGTTAACATACCAGCAGTCTGCCACACCATTCCTAATGGTGGAGAGCTGTGAATGTCTACAGGTTCAAGAGTGTACAGGCTTAAATACCGAGACCCACCAGATAACTTTACGGATTTTAGTTCTTTTTCAGTTCCATTCACATGCAGGTGTATCTCATGACTGTTTCTGGTGTACTCAGAAGTCCAAGTGGCAGTTTTTGGTAGGAAACAGGGGAGCACACCATGTGCAGTATGGGGTGCATTTGGAAAGCATAATCACATGTCATGGTGGGTCAAACACTGTCCCATTTGGCCAACCACCTTCTGGAGAACTGGAGCTTCCAAAGGGCATTAGCTGAATTCCACAGCTGGTGCCCAGACGAAGATGGGTTCCCCAGGCATGAAGTTGTGGCTATGTCAGATTTATTGTTTTTGGAGATAGTGGGTGATTCAACGATTAAACACAATTTCTGATTTAAAAAAAGCATTTTCAGTTCCCCAGTGGAGAGCTGCTTCTGGACCCTTCAGTGGAGTACAACTGGTTTACATGAGAAAATTTTCAATGAGAATGATAATGAGAAAGAAAAAAACATACATAAACAAAGAAACAAAACATTAAAAGGAATGAATGTCTCACACTTGCAGATGACATGTACATGGCATGTTGAAGTAGACAGGGTATCTGTATGATAAGTGCTCATCCCCCTAAAAATCTCTCCCACATGCCCTGAGTACAGACTGGTCTTTAAATACAGTGCACATAAATACTTAATAAATATCCCCTCCTAATTACGAATACATTTCCCAAGATCTCCCTTCTATCTTCAAGCATGTACGTACAGTAAAAGCATTCACAGTTCTTGAAATCAAAGGCTCAGAAAATCACCCGTCTTTGCCCAACAGCAGCATCTTTTCTATCTCCAACACAAGTCAAACGTAACCATAGTTACTGCCCTGCTATTGACAAGTCATCGTGAAACGTGGATTTTGAGGACACTGGAAACTCAATACTGACCCTACATAAAAGTACGATTAAAAAAAGCACAATTGTTCATATCACTTAAAAGTGCTCCAGCCACTGAGGGCTTTCATAGCTGATTAAACATAAAAATAAGCTTATCCAAAGACACGACAACAGCAGCAGTACTGCCTGCAGATTCCCCACATACGCAAATTTTTCCTTATACTACTGGGACCTGCTTAGCAGTGAACCCTCTCCTCACGATGAACCCAAAAGTACAACACAGTTGGGTCCTCTCATGAAATGAAGGATAAACCTTTCTGGGGGAAAAACATGAATGCCTTGATTAAATAAAAACAAATGGAAAATGACAGTAAAGCTTTTGGAAACATGACCACATACACATGGACAAAGAGTACATTTTTATGTTGGTCATAAATAAACAAGCAACTAACACCAACTTAACTTGAAGAGTGAACACTTTTATGAATGAGTTGCTCGTATGAACAGGTTTGCATGGTGTTTTGTTCATTGTTGCGCATCTGACATGACTTCTGCAGGTAAATTCAGCTCATCGGGGCTCAAGCAAGAGGGGAATGTATGTTTCTGAACATGCAACTATTTGTCCGAATCTACGAGTACCTTAACATGTGAAAACCTTCCATGCACCCCTAGGCCCTGATTACCCATGATTCCCTGTTGCCACAGATCCCACCAACTCAGAGGATTCAGACTACTCTGATGACATCATTTGAAAGGACGCCGACACTGCAGACAAGGACATCTTGCTATGAAGGTGTAAATACAACATGGTGCAGGCTAGAGTATCAGGGAAACCAGCCCCGATTTCTCTTGCCAGCTTCATATAGAAAAATCTGTATCTATATACTGACTTAGTATTATTATGTACATAGATGCAGTTCTGTTTTCTCCAGAGTCCAAGGAATTAAAGATGACTGTTTACATACTGCTTGATGCATTATCATTCAGGTGGTCCCGTTATCTGGCAAGATTAAAAAGACGCTACTGCAGCTGTGACCTGGCAGGGGTGGTCTACCTGGAACACTTAGGGGTCCTGCAAACTAAAGAAACAAAGAAAAAAACTAGGTCCTGTTCTTCTTGTTCTTTTGGGTTAAGGGTTCAGTAAGAGAACTATAAATTATGCATCTTCACTGTGAAGAGTCCTTGCAAAGGTAAAACTGCATGCTGTCATTTTTTTGTCGCCTCTATATCTCTTTCTTAAGCAGCAAAAGCTAACAATACAATACTCTTAAAAACAGGAAGGGGAAAATATAATTTAGGTCAATGTTAGCAGCGTTGTAATAACTGGATGAAGGACTGTCACTAACAGCACTTCCTGTAAGTAGAGGGGACTTTTGCAGTCTGTGGTCAGGGATAAAAGGTCAAACTGTTGTTGACTGAGGGTAGCAGCGGCAACAGCAGACAGATCCCCTTTGTTGTGATGCTCAAGTGCTGGCCACTCTTGCAGTTCTCCCAATTGCACCCAGCTTGTTTGCAGCTAAGAGGCGCTGCTCAGTGATTGCGACTTCTTTTCTCCTCTGTGTCGGAGTTGTAGTCCCGCAGGCCGATGCCCTTCTGCAGGTTCAGCAAAGAGTCCTTCATCTGTAAATGCAAGAGAGGCATGATCAGACAACTAAGATGTGTTTAACAGGAGACACAGCATCTCCAGTTTACAACTTCAAATGACAAGTAGAGTTCTTGAGTCCTTGATAGTGTTTTCCAAGCACTGAACACTACTAATAATCTCTATATCTGTAAAGCTCACCCTCAGCTTGGCCATTTGTTCTTTATGCACAATATTTTTCAATCCACAGATTCAAAATATGACCAACATGTCGCTCTCTATGCCTTCTGCCTGCTTGACAGAATTAACAATTCTTAAGGACTAAATTGACCATTTTAATGGTAATACAGTTTGGTGATGTGGTATCACCATTTACCTTTCCACTTTCTGAGCCAGGCAGCACCACGTAACTCAGCTACTAGAATGCGTAAGGTCAAACAATGCGATGACTCAGCATACAAAACTCCATCACCTGTAATACCACTCTACCTGTTTGCATTTCAATTAAACTCCAGCCCTGCAGGGGGTGCTGTGTACCTGATCCAGCAGCAGGACTGAAGATTTAATGATCTCCCTCCACCTCTGCAGCTCATCATCATGATAGCGCTGCTGTGACTCCAGAAGCTGAGCCCACTCCACCTGCGTCTCAGGCAACCTGATGGACCAGTCAGAACCAGTCAGGACAGCTCAGGATCACTGGGATGTGCTTGTAGAAATTTGCTCTTCCATGATGTCTCATTTCCATGTAACTTAATAGTCTCCGGGGTGATAAAATTATAAAGTGATGTGATCAGTGTTATGATGCAACATGTTCAATAATATAACAGCGTGATGTAACCTGTTCAGTGCTGTGATGCTGTGTGATGTAATGCCCACAGTACCTCTCCTGGGGCTGAAGGCCTGGCCAAGCTGCCAGACTCTGGGTGGTGTGTTCCAGCATCCACAGTTTGTAGAACAGCATCATGTTAAGGAAGACCAGCAGCACGAGGCTGGAGAGGCAGAGAAATTCAAACACACACTCAGCACATGGGTATAGGCACCAGGGCTGGGACGTTCATATTGCTGATGACCCTTGACCCTTACAGCTCCAAAATCCTCCTCACTATCTTGTGCCTATGCCAACTGTAGCGGTCATTGAGAAGGGTGTGTACCTTACACAGATCCTACAGGCAGCACCAGAAACAAGGAAAAGAGGATTTACATTCAAATCCAGCACAAAATATGAACCGCTAACAAACCGATCTCAGGAGGGCAGGGAAAAACCAGCTCACAGCTCTCAGTTCCAGAGCCCTTTTTGTGGGTTCTTGTGTGTTGTGGGGTCAGGTTCCCCCAACCTCCCCCTACCCTGTGGGGGACACTCACACGAAGCTGACAATGACCAGGAGTCTGGAGACGCTGTACAGAGCCAAGCCCCCAGGAATCTGCTCGGGGTGGTGTCTCGTCTGAGTGGAACCTAGGGAGAAAAGAATGGACATGGAGAGGTTAAAGAAAAAAGAAACATCTCTGGATTAGATTCGTCCCATGATGGACAGCAACAGCAGGACTTTGTCCCTCACTTTGGCATACATATGCACATTTCAGAAATTCCTCCTGTTCAAAAGAGTTATGAAAACAACAAGTCACAATCACCAAATAGTTTATACAGATATCTTGGCAGACTAGTTCTGTGAAAGAAAAAAAAAATCTATGCAAACTAAACTACTTAGCAACCCATTTGTACATAAGGATAATTTTTACTGGGGAAATTCTGGAGATGTAAGGTAATGGATACCTGAATAACAGATATGAATAACAGTAAATTACTGAAAATAAAATAAAATAAAAAACATGGTCCCTACAAACTCACACCAGACAACTGTTTTTGACTTTTTCATTTCATTAAATTTATTTGTGTTTATCATCTTATTACTGATCAATGACATGCAGGAACGCTGGACATGAGCTGTAAACACGAGAAGTGAAGTGAATTGGGGGGGGGTGACCTCACCTGTTTTTTTTTAATTCTATTTATTGAAATTTGTCTGTTGCAAGGGGCGAAACCTGAAGTAATGAAGTAATGCTGATATTTCTGGAAAATTTTACAAAATAAGTGAAGAAAATGCAATTAAAAATAAATGAATAAACTGGAAAACGGTCTTTGAAAAATTGTTACTTGACCATTCGCAAGGGGCCAGTGTATTAAAAACCTGCAGGCAAACACAGATGGTCCCCGAGTTACGATGGTCCAACTTACAATTTGTTGACTTTGTGATGGTGCGATAGCAATGTGCATTCAGTGGAAACCATACTTGGAATTTGGAATTTATATGTTTTTCCCAGGCAAGCAATATGCGGTACGATACTCTCGTGATGTTGGGCAGCGGTAGCGAACCACATCTCCCAGTCTGCCACATGGTCGCTAGTGTATACAACTGATACTCTACAGTGTTCTGTATAATGACTTTTAAGGTAGGCTAGGCTGTGATGTTCAGTAGGTCTTATGGCATGGGTTGGTGGAAGCAATTGCAAGACACCGCAGTAATAAGTTTAAGTTCTGTTCAACTCTTTACTGAGTGTTGCCATTAGCCGGGAGCTGGCACTTAACATTAGTGATTGGCAGTAAACAAAAACGGAACACAATTGCCACAATTCAAAATAAACAAAATACAAAGTCTTAGCAACACAGTGGTTGCAAGAAAGTTCATAAGGGGCTGACAGGAAGTCCGGGTAGGAACTAAATCCCATCCACGATTGGTTGGTCCCTACACCAATCACTGCTCATTCTGAGGATGGGGGCGGAGAGACCACCTACATTCCATTCCTGAAGTGGCCACAGGTGTGACAGTAGGTTAGGTGAATTAAATGCATTTTCAACTTACGATATTTTCAACTTAGGATGTGTTTATTGGAACGTAACCCCATTGTAAGTCAGGGACCATCTGTATGTAAATGATTTAATGAAGTAAATGAGGTTCTTTTGACACTACAGTGGACGTGTTATGGACCTCTGACCTGCCACGTGTTTAATACGGTGGATGACCTCATCATCCTCAGGTGTGGTCATGGGGCTGAGGGCCTCATCCAGGTGCTGAGTGCGGAGATGAGCCAGGGTGCGCTTCCGTCGGCGCCCTGTGGAAATCCTCGCCGCTTTAGGCTTGGGAGACTGCTGAACTGACTCTGTCAGCAAGACTTCTGCTCTGCTGAGCTCCAACTCTGTGTGCATATACAAATGGCTGTTCAGCAACCCAAAACCGAACAGGGTTGGGCCAAACCAGCTGAGGTGCTGTGGAACAAGGGCTGGATTGCCAAGTCTCACCCAGGTGCTTGAAGTACTCATCCAGACCACTCCAGAAGTTCCTCTCAATGAATCCCTTCACAAGCCCCCAAGGCTGCTTCCTATAGCGGAGTTCTGTCGAGACCCTGCAACACGATCACAGTCACAGTCAAGTAAGCTGTCTTATGCACAATGTCCACTGCTGGCCTGCGATGGTCCGCGTATCCAATAACCTCACCTGAGACGACACTTGTTCTTGGCCACACGTGTTAGTATGTAGCGATTGAGTGTGTAGAAGTAGTCGTGGTACGGGACATCATGTGCGATCACCTCTGCGTCGATCACATAACACTCGCCTTCCTGGCTTGCCTTATACAGCGTCTGTGAGGAGCAGAGAAAGAGGCTGTATGTTTATTTCCATACCTTAAGTGAACCCCAAATAGTGTTTCATGCCCAATGATACAAGTCTGCCTCATAGGTTTTTACAACATCGAAATCTTAATCTAAATTAACCCCTGAAAAGACCACAACGAAGATCTGTAAATATCCTGGATTCTCGATGGTCAACCGCAATTGGGTCTGGAAATCTGCTGGCAATTTGTTTTACTTGTAATTCCGTACAATAAGCACTAGTTATTGTACATTGAAACTAACTTAATTCATTCAAGTAATTTGATTAATTTTATAAAGTCAATTAAGTTTTTTTAAATGACTGGTTTTATATCACAGTGACACAAAGCCCTGGAAAAAAGATGAAAGAGACACGGCAAATTCATCTCCGATTCGGCGCTGCTTGATCGATGGATTTCATAAACACGGCCAAGGTTCCCTACTCTGGCTTTGATCATCAACGATGAGGAACACCAGACACACGCTGTATACTGTACATTGTAAAAGTGAGTTGCACTAAAATAGTCCCACCCACAGACTCACAGACTGTTTGGATTTGTTTTCTGCCTCCTATCTGTTCAAAAGGTAAACACCGGCTGCTTCTAACTGAAATAATAGAAAAGAGTTAAGTGAAAAATTGAAATTAATTGGCAAAATGTATCTTGAAAAATGTAATTCAATCATTCATGCCTTGAGGAGCCAAGGTATTTCTACTTGAATCTTATCATTTCTGAGTAGTTCAATTGGTCTCGCCTGTGTTTCGGTGACAGTGGCTGTCTTGGGTGCCAGGGGGTTGGTCAGGGAGATGGTGTATCGGATCTCACGCGTTTGGTTGCCGGCTCCCTCCTCCTTCTTCCAGGGACTGTACATCACATCTGCACAGAGGTCACACACTCAACTATTACAGATCTGTGTGGCGAAGTGGTTTTCACTCCTCATTCTTCCTACACTTTTGCATGTTGATCCTGTTGGATAACAAAGCTACAACAATGGCTCCTGCCTTTACCTGTAAATGCTGCACACTAATCTCAAGCATATTAACCTAAAGCAGGTAACCAGTCAAAAAAACATCACGTTTCACACTGACACACCATGGCAGTGGTGGAGCAGGTGGGGGTTTTAGGAGGGGGTACTGTTTTCAGCACAGTGGGTGAGGCGCACCTGAAAACCGCCGTTGCTCCAGGAAGTCCTTCATAAACTGTGATTCTGTGAAGAGAACGCTGTACATCTTGTCCACGCTGATCTTGTACACCTTGTTGATGTACTGCTTACCATTCAGGTCTTTGTAGAAGGCCTGCACCTCACCTGCTAACAGGCCACATGCAGGAGGTAAGCCCGACTGAGTTCTCAATACTGCCATCAGCTGTAATTTATCAACCAATGCACCTACCAGTGACATAAACCAAATACAGTTCATCACCAAACCTTCCTCCTCCACATTATTCTGGTCCTCACTGACTGGCCATTCAAATGAATATCACATAGGTCTTCTGTTTTAACAAATACCATTTGTGAAAGCGACTGCAAAGAAAATGATAATTCGGGTTCGAATTCAGCCTTTTACACATGAAGAACTGTATTCAAGAAAATCACTTAAAATATCAAATATTGATGCAATTTGTTTTTCAGTTTGTATCTCACTTTTGAGTATTTTTGAAATTTAAATTAGCTGCTCTGGATTGTACAGTCATTCCATTATCTGGTCATCTGAAGTTTGGTCATGTGTGGTTATTTCTTTGGATGCTTTAATGATATCCTTCTTTATCAGGCTAATAGATGGAAGAGGCATTAAATTTGACCTGGATTTGAATCCTACTTCTTGCTGTAGGACCCTTGATCAAAATTAAAAAATATGAAGTTAGTACCTATATGTGAAAATTTTATGTTAACTATCTGGAGGGCAGGATTCTGGTACCTTCATCATGCGTCTCTGACGAATCACTGAGCTCCGTTGGAATGTCCTCATTGTCATTGAAGTCAAGTGAGGGTGACAGGATGGGGACAGTATGTTCCTCCCCCTTACTGTTGGACAGCGGGACAGTTAAGAGGTCCCCATCGGGAACACAGCTGGAGTACTCCTCTGGAGGCTGGAGATCAAACTACAAGGTGGTGGAAAGTGGGATCAGGATAGTCTGGATCTCTTAACTATTCATGTTGCACATGATATCCTGGATTTTTTCGTGCGGTACCCACCGAGACAGACAACTCATTGCCACTGTGTTGGGTCTTACGGGGCAGCTGTGGGCTGGGATCAGGCCTGGCCTCAGTGTTGCTCTTCAGCGTGCTATCATTGACCTCATTCTCCTCTGCTGGGATCTCCTCACAGTATCTGCACCAGGGGGAAGGACAGCAGCTGTAGGTCAAGATTACCAGCTCGGGGCTCAGTGCCGGCACGGCCAGATACATGGTGTGGTATAAGGGAATTGAGGGAAGGGATGTTAAGAAGAGGAGAACCAACAACAGAAATTTCCTCAGGAAAAATGTAGACAGTAAAGCATCATGAGAACAAATGCAACCCATGCAAGGGGTCCGTCCAGTACAAATATAGTCAAGCATCTAATCAGGGTAGAGGACTCAAGACTTAGGGTCGGAGATGTAAAGGACAGAGGCTGCATGGATGTGGCAATACTCACCCCGTGGTGTTGAAGTCATCGTCAGGTGGGACATAGTCCTCATCATCGCTGGTTAGGCCCAATTCGTTGCCGTAGCACTGATGGACAAAGTACCACAACTCCTTGGGACACAGTGGCTGTGGATCATCAGGAAAAAACAGGAGAAGTCATACACTGTCATATATATGTACTGAGTAACATATATATTGAGTTTGGGCAGTTTGCTGACCTTATCGAGCAGGGCGTTCTGCCACAACCTGAACATCATCATGTAGGTTCTGTCTCTGGCTCCGAACGAGGTGAAAAAGTGCTGCAGGAAGAAAAGCAACATTACAAGACCATAGACACTATACACATTAGCCAGGCAAGTACTAATATCAGAATATGTGTCCATTTACACAATGAGCTACAGAACATTCTAGATGCAGTTTGTTACATAAAAAATGTTATATATAGGACCGTATTGGCCCAAATATAAGACTATCATGATAATACGACGACCCCCTCCCCCCCTTTCTCAAAACCAATTTTTGGAAAAAGGTTTTTGGAATATTACGTTACCTTTAGAAAGAAAAATCATACTTATTCATATTTATCACATTTGTGTTTTTAAGGTGGTGTTTTTGAGCTCACCACCTTTGAATGTGACATTCTGTAACTTTGTATTTCTTGGCTGTTTGAGAGTTGACTGACACCTCTGCCTCATTGATCAGAGTAATTTTAAAATTAGCATCATAACTCCTCCTCCTCACTCCTTGGTTAATTTGACCGAACTTTGCACTACTTTTTTGCCCCAGAGCATCGTACACACCTGCTAGCTGCAGCTGATCATTTCTGTGGATAATCGACACCAGCAAATATATGATGCCGCCTACTAGTGTTATACAGTATATGACCTTCGTAGGTCTAGCCCTCAAATACAAGATGACCCCATCTTTTTTTAGATGTAATTCCCACAAAAATACCACCTTATATTTGGGCCCATACAGTACATAGAAATGAAAGGAAACAGGAGTATCTGAGTGCCTTTTCTAAATAAAACTTACAATATGGCTCACTTTTTTTTTTTAATCTATATAACTAGGTAAATTGTACTGGAACAACTCAGGGTAAGCAGCTCGGTCAAGGATAATACAACAGGAGGTGGGATTTGAACGCGAAACCTTCAAGTCCAAAAACAAAGTCTGAAACCGCTGTGCTCTCTGCTGCTCCTATATATAGGCTTTATGAAAATATAATCGTCCTCTGAGATGCACCCTGTAGAGTTATGAGAATTCAGCTTTAAGGAGTTTCGTTTAATAACCTACTTAGGCTTACAAGATATTTCTTTTGTGTTTATGAGGGCCAAACTGGGATTTTGTGCACCATCTGACAGCTGAGCGGTGCAAAACATTTGCATATACTCATTTAGCAGAAGCTTTTCTCCAAGGTGATACACAATGTTTATTATGTAGAGATTTGCTGACACCTTTATCCAAGGTCACTTACATTGCTAGACACACTAAAATAAACTACAAGCAGTCATTCACACATCTACAAAGCAATGCAAGCCACTCACGCATGAGGCAGAGCCTCCAGTTTACCTGAAACATGTTTTTGGGAAGAAAGACACAAACATAGAAAGAACATGCAAACTGTACACAGATTAGGATCAGACCCATGTGACATCGTACAGCTCGGGCCCTGTGAGGCATCACGCCAACTTGTTCCATGAGCACTGATCCAGTTGCCTTATTTTCAGTAATCACTTCTGTTTTTACTGTTTTTTATTGAATACATAAAAATTGAGTGTTATATATATGTGTGTGCATATACATATATAAAATACATATATTTTGCATCTTTTAAGCATACTGTATGCAATAGCTACAAAAGAGTTGAGTGAGCACAACTCCACTGCTATACAATATGTGTGATGGTAACTAATTTTAACTACTGAAGTACGGTAGCTGTGTTCATTTTAATAGTATTTGGTGATATTTTATCAATGTCAGTTTTGGGACTTAGTGTACAGAAATGTATATTTTTTATTCTGAAACCAATTTTTACTGTTGAAACTAAAATTGGGCAACTGTATGTTTGCTCATGGGTCCAAAAGGGAGGCATTTTTAGGGGTTCAGTGCAGCTGTGTGCTGATTCACTCTATTGGTCCAAGGTGGTGGTCTTTCAGGGGGGCCCTTGCTCACCTTTTCGGAGTCAGTACACAGCTGGATGGCATTGGGGATGAGACGAGCAGTCTTTTCCTTTGTCATGGAGCAGACATCCTTGAGACGCACTGTCAGCTGGGAGGATGAATCACACACAGTGTAATAAAGTAGAGCTTTTAAAAACTGAAGAGAAAAATTGAAGCTATGAAGTTGAAACCTTCATTAATGTGGATTTTTTAAGGAACAGCCTATGCCCCTCAGCACACAAACAGATAGTACACTTCCCAGTGTTGGAATGGAGTAACACCTCTGTGTGTGTGTTTGCCAGGGCTTTACAGTGGACACTCTTGAATTTTACTGCCTCCATCTACCTGGGAATGTCATTGTGTGACACGTGCGACACACTGGCTCCTCAACTGAACACAGTTGAGACTGGACATCTCTTTGTAATTTGTTTTCATAACTCCAATGTCACCTTTATCACTAAGTTAACAACAATAAAAGCTTAACATTAAAGACGTCTCTTGATTTATTTATGGTAGATTTTCCAATATAACCTTAACCATTCATATCCATAGTCTCCACAAAGTCCAGTTTATAAGCAACCGATTTATGCTATAAACTTTATATATTGATCTCAAACAGTCAGGAACACCAAAAACAAGTTCTAAACATTGTAGAAGTAAACTGAATTATAGTGTGCAACATCCCTACTTTTTTTGGGTTCTCTTTACTGCCTCCTATTGAGCTGGAGGGTTAAAAAAGTAATATTTACTTTTGACAGAAATGTAAAAAATGTAAAAGAAAAAACATTTAAAAATAAACTGTAAAATGTTTGTATCTTCAAAAATTAACCTAACTGTTCATAATATGAGGAGGCAATGTACATGAGATGGTTTGTCTAGGCATGAGGGACTTGCAAAGACAGAGGGAAAGGGGAAAAACATAATGACATACCAGAGTTTCCCAGCGGAAGATGTTGCTATAGAAACAAATCCAGTTTTCCGAGAGGTAGAGTCGGCCTTGCAGCAGTATATCCCTCTGCAGGGCGCAGGAATAATCTGACAGCAGAGGTCAAAGGTCAGAAGCCAGTACCCTCAAGAGATGCCTTTTACACTCCTGAGATCACACCAGACAGGAAATAGTAACATTATTACGAATGTCCTCACCCACAATGAGACGCTCCGAGTCAGGCAGCTGCTTGAAGAGCTTCCGGAAGTCTTCATTGCGTTGCTTGTAGGTGGGACTCAGGACCTGGGGAGAGGGTATACAGGTGGGCGACATGCAGCGAGGCAATGGGAAACAGGTGTAGAACACACACATGCAAAGTCATACACAGATACATATCACACACAAACACATGACTGTACAATAAAGTAACATATGCCACCGTGATAAAAGGATGGCGGCAACAGATCCCTGACCAGCTAGGTAGCTGCTAACAGACATATGACAAGCCCAGATGTCCATCAGACATCCCTGTCCACTAGACCACAACTTACAGTGTGCCCCTTAGCACACTAACCTTCTACACTGAATGCACTGAACACACACATACACGCACAATGCCCTGCTAACAATGATCTTTCTCTTTCGTGATGCATCAAAAGTATGAGAGTGGAAGCCTTGTGATTTCAGTCTCCAGGGCAACTTAGGTTTGATTTCCACCAGTACTGGTGAATTTGCGTAGAGGTAAAAAAAGACCATATAACAGGTAAAAATCCAAGCATAAATGTGATTATGGGTGCCCAAAGTGATCTTTTCTCATATATCAGTATACTGACTTTTAGGACCCTGTCCTGCGAGGGATGGGTACATATTTTTCCCCTCTTTTCGGTCCACTTCAGGTGGGAAACTTAGAGCTGGGATCTCGTGTGAGCCCCAGGTAACTGCTCAGGACCTATACAGGTTTACTGCAACATCCTAGTCTGTAGTTCTCCATAGGGCCTTTATTTAGGGTCTCTGAGGGCTACAGAGGACATGAATATGGTTCAGTTCTACACTGCAACATTCACACAGCACTTCTACTAATGTCAGTCCATTTTTACATGTAATCCAAACCACGCATGAATCTGAGCTGTCTAGTGTCATACGCTGGCCATGAGACACAGGCGTATGTCAAGGCATTATGGGAATTTTGAGCTGGTGTTGTATCCCGAGCTATAACAAGAGCTACTCTGATCCCAGCACTGCGGACACTGTGGCTCCAGATTCTCCTTGAAAGATGAGCTGCATCTGAAGGGTGCTTGGTCAGTAGTCAGCAGAGATGCGGTGGATGTGGTCATCTGTGTGCTTTCCGCGTGTGCTTGCAAACATTTGGAGAACAACTCGTTCCAACACATGCTTCCTGTTGACCACCCCATTTTTAAGGCTGAGAGGAAAATGTCATCCAACATTTAAGTGTACATTGCAGGAGGACCGGGTGAGAAAGAAGCTAAATGTCTAGTCTGAGTCTTTTCAGGTTCCTTTTCCCTTTTAAAATGGCCAAGATGTCAGCAGCACCGGGTATGGGATCTTCATGTACGCCCCTGTTAAATGAAAACTTTCTTCACCAACTTCAGCCGCCTTCACCTCACCCCAGCACCACCTGAGCACAGGCATACTCCAGGCGGATGCATAGTGACAGATTTTGACCACTTTCATGCTAAAGAAAGTGTTACACAGTCACAGAGGTTTGGTGCATCTACAAGGCCAGTGATCAGTTTAAAACAAAAAGTGCAGATGTCCCCAGATTTTTCAGAGAAAAATTCAGGAAAGATGCAAAATTAAGAGGGACTTGTACTGACCATGTAGTGCAAGTCATGGGAACTGTCATACATAGACAAAATGGAGGCATGCAAAATAAAAAAGTAAAGAACAGTAAACAGATATTAAAAATAAAGAGAACCTGAGCCAGAAGCCCATTGCAATAACCTCATACACTACAACTGCATGCACAACAATTTCACAGCTGTTGTAAACGTACAGATGTCACAAATTTCACTGTAATCCTCCTCAGATAGACACTCTCAAACAGGCTGTCCTGACCAGCTTATAGCTGAGACAAACTGTAAAAATTACTTTTTGTTGTATTACAGTGTGGATCCACACAGGGATCGGCATACAGGACATACAGATGATCCTACAGGCAGCCCACAGAAAACATAGTTTCCCTAGAGAAAACATTATAAAACTTGTTACATTCTATATAATGGTTCTATATATTCTTTACAAAGTTTGAGAAGTTTTCACAGTCGGTTCAGTTCCTCACAGAACCACTGGGTCTCATAGAGAATTCCACCCTGGGTTCAGGCCTCAGTTTAGACCATGTGTGTCCAACTTTTTCTTTTTTTAATCCAAGGCCTGCAATCATATTATTGTGAACTGGTTCGAAGACAGCAACTGTAAAAATGAAATTGATTAATATAGAGATGTTTAATGGTATAAACTGAAAAAATTACTTATATTTTATTGCATTTCATTTAGATACTATGTATTTTTGGGTGTGTCAATTAATGTGAGATTAAACAGAATTCAGTTTTTATCAATAATTTTACAAATGTTCCTGTGGGCTGCATTATGTGAAACGTCAAACATCCCTGTTTAGACCTTAAGGTGTCAGACCACACTACTACCTGAGTGTGGTCTGACACCTTATCCATCAAATCAGATCAGATCACAATGAGCAGTGACCAACACCCACAACAGTCAAGGGCCATCGCAGCAAACATCAATAACAATCAACTCCAATGGCAGTTTTCACCGACAACTCAACGCTGATCGGTGTACGCTGGTGACAATGAACACCAATGAGACAATGCCAGACTCAACTGCGCAGCAGTCACAACAATGATGGTGAACAACAGATACGTTCAACTCAGATCACGATGCAGACTAAATCAGACTCCAACACCAGTGACACTGGGCATCGTGCACAACCAACACCGATCACAGTCAACACTCACTGCACCGATCACTCACACTCAGAGACATGGAGAGGCGAACTGGAGTGCTACTTACATTGTACCAGCTCTGGCTTTTCTGCAAACCCCAGTCCAGCACAGACAACATAAGAGAGATAAGAGAGGGTAAGTTTCAGATGCAGAGTTTGCTCACTGGACCAAACACTAAACACAAAGGTCAAAAAGAAGCCATTTCATACACTGACAGGCAGATTTAAGCAGAACAGGGAATGTAATACTTGCTGATCCCTTGCTCAGATGCACAAGGAAGGAAAAACAGCTGTGCATTCTGGGTATATACAGTAAGCGGTAAGGCTGTTTTATAACTTGATCATATATACTGTATACAATAATAGGTAGGTTAATCATGAATATGGTGATATAGCACTGGAAGCATACAAAAATTGAGCTGATGAAAATAATTTTTAGAGAAAAACACCATTACTGTTCCCATGCAGCTTCATACAAATGATATAGCTACATTTCAGTAACAAGGAACTTTACTCATTCCCTTTTTACGAAAGGTTGAAATATGTATTTAAGTTATTGAGGGATTTGCAGTACAGCAAAGGGGTTCCTTGGCTGCAGTGTTTCCTTTTGCAGCTTAAACCCCACTTTTAAGAGCAGACAAGACTCATTTAACCCCCTCATACCCAGCAGTGACCTGAAAACATTTGTCAGTTTTTCTTACATTGGCCACTAGGGGGGAGCATAACGGCGTGTGTTTTAGTTACGATTGAAATACCTTGTTCTAAGGTGCAGCATCAGGAATGGAACCTATGAACCAGAAATTTATATTTCTTGGTCCACATAAAGACAATATTATTAGCTGTTTGCAGGGTCATGGTAGGCCAGAGACTATTCCAGAAGCACAGTGCACGAGGTAGGGTGCACCCTGGACCAGATATCTAGTCACACACTCACTTGCATGCACTAAGGACAATTTAGAGTCATAAATTCAACTGAAACATGTCATTGGACTATGGGAGGAAACCAGAGCACGCTCATGAAACTCAGAGAGAGCGTATAAACTCGACACTCCGAGTTCAGTCAAAACCACAGTTCAGGAGCTGTGAAGCACCATGGTTCTTTCCAACACGTGACTGTCTGGATTCTCCTGGCCCCACTGTGCAAACTGCTGGGTAATCTGTTCAAGAGGTGTTAGACCAGAGCGCGGGAGGGGGTCGTGACTGTGGATGTGGCCAGGCAGGGAGCCCTCTAAGTACCCAGTTAAGGTAAACGGATTAGCTTCGCATTTAAGAGAGTCCCACACCCTTCACAGTAGCCTTCTATGATTGAACTATGGTACCAGTGGCCACAATGTTCAAGTTCAGGAGAACTGGCTTTGCTCTTGAACCCAATTTAAAAATACTTCATTAAGCATACTGTACGGGCTGTTGTCTTGTAATCCCTCTCCTGCTGTTATACAGTAAAAATACCCAATTAAACAGATGGGTAAATAAATGTAAAGTGCTTTCAGTAAAGACATCAGATAAACAAAATATACTAATACTGCAAAAGATCTCTTGAAAAAATGAGCTATACGACTCTCTATGACAACTGGTTTTAAAAAAACTGCATATATTTAGCACATATTCATATACTAATCTGGAGAAGGAAAAAAATAAAATCACCATTCAACCCATTCTGCGAACAAAGAATGACAATGGTTCTACATTACAATAGTGTGCTTAACAAGCTGCTGGGGTTTTAGGGCCACTTGTGATTTAAGCATAAAACAAAAAAAATATATATATAAATAGTTCTGTAATATAAATTCCAGTTGAGCCTTTCAGTTCAAGGTTGCACAAGCAAATAACAAATAAACAAATGTTATTATGTAGAAGACTGCAAGGGTAGATGAGTAAAAGCAAGGAAAAACCATAACCTATGTGTTTGCACAGACAACGGCAGAACAAAGAGAAGCAGTCAAATTCTGATTTTAGTTTTAGTCGGAAAAGGAAACGGGAACAAAATATTAAGTATTTAAAATAAAAAAGCCACAGAAATAGGCTTTGGATGGAGGATATGGAAAAATTAAATGTATCTGTTTTAAAAACAATACAGACACTGAGTCAGCAGTCAACTTTTAAGGTCTTATCAGTGAAAAATATAGTTCTTCTTCTTTTAAAGAGGCTGCCAACACAATGGGATTTACTGTGCTGGTGGACTGGCACTTCACGTGCTCTCAGCCTAAAGAGCCCATCAGACAGCTGGTGAGAGTCTGGTCACTGGAGTCCAGACATAAAATCATACGCTCTAAAGTCTAAGTTCTGTTCAAAATGGTCCACGCATTCATGACAACACAGAAGGATGGGAAATAAAAGACAGCTGGCATATATTTTCCCTTATAACTCTCCTTAATTAAATGAAAAAGAAGCAAATAACCTTAAAGCTTTCCATGAGACCAAGAGCAAGTTTAAAAACTCTTGGTAGATGGGTTATTTTCTTATAATTTGCATGTATGGGTCTAGCCAAGGCAATATTAGCTATACTGAACCACTGTAGATCTCAACTGGGCTTGCCTTGGCACTAGGGTGAAGGATGGGATTAAAAACAAAAGGCTCAATCCAATGGGGATGGAGGAATCACACTGCAAAGCAGTCTACAAAGGATGAGGTCAGTGGGTTATAGGAAGGTGGAGGATGCAGGTGCAGACATGTTGGAGGGAAGCAGGGTAGGGGAGAGGTGACACATGGCAACATACTGTGCAGCCTATGCAATATGAATAAAATAAAGAAAAATGCTTACTTTGGACAGTCGCTTGTGAGACTAGCATGCATAAGAAGAAGAACAAACAATCAGAAAACAAAACCAGATACCGTGGTAACAGTTGGAAAAGACATCTTAGTGATGGTGCCAAAGCAAAGGGGGTTAAACGTTCCATGTCAGCAATGAGAAACGGCACACTGAGCAAGAACAGCATCGAAATGACAGGCAATATCGGCCTCAAGGAGCACCCCCGAGGGAAGACTTATGGACGCATAAATGAAAGCACATGACACATTTTGCAAAAGGGCATGAATCTGAATATCATGAAACAAGGCAAAAATCATGATCCTCAATTTTATTTTAGTGGCATGCTATGAGCGAGTGATGATGAAGCAGAGCTTCTGCCCATCTTGGACTTTTAGCACAAAAAATAGAGTTCAGAAACAACTGGGAATGAGATACTGAGGCTCAGATGCAAGGGCTAACATCTCCTTCTGCCCAAATAAGAGGCCCACATGGAACAGAGTAGAGCCAACAGTGGTTAATAGGGCAGCTTTACCACACAGAGGACTGCAGTTCCACAAGGCAGGATCCTATTTGCCATAAATGAGTCTTCCTGACTCAAAACAGAAGCTGAATTTGTAGCCTGGCACTGAACTAGCCTGAAGGAACAAGAATAAAAAAGTACAGAAGCAGAGGAATGCATACTATGAAGGGACAGAAATGACTGAAGGTGCAGGTAGACCGTAAAGTGTTCATCAAAGGTAACAAACGGTTATGGTTTACACCACGCTGTCTAGGTTTCAGCATATGAAAAGGTTCACTTTAAAATGTTCTGCAATATGGTTAAAGGATTTGCACCCTGATGCCTCTAGGAACCGTTAGGGTTACTCCCTTCATCCTGGTAAGAGCACTGGGCTCCTTCACCTTTGGCTCCCTCTCTCCCCAGAAATACTGAATCCCTTTCAATATAACAGAAGGGTCTCAAACCCCATCTTTCAAACACACTTCTTTCCTAATTGCCTAACAGCTCCATACTCAATTTTATAGGCAACTGTTCTTGCAGTGTGAGCTGGCACACTGTACATCAGTCAAACAAGCTGTCTCAATTCTGTGTCTGTGGTTAAAGCTCTGCACTGAAGCATTTCTGTTTGCTTTGTTTTGTATGTTGCTTTGGAGAGAAACACCTCCAAAATGAATAAATGCAAACAGTAGTGCAACACCCTTCAAAGGCCAAATGTCAAACTGCTGGTTTTAAATACTACAGCAGAACAATCCCAGCCATGGAGATTCAGAAACGAGGGACGGCGTTGGACCATGGGGGCAGGAAGCTACCCCCAGGGTAGACCAGCTTTAAGAAATCCACGTTTCTGTAATCCAACACATTCTAGAATGGGCTGGAAAAACTCCATCCTGACCTTAATGTTATTTATTCTGCAGGCAACTGCCAGCTTGTAACTGTGCTGCTTTTAACCAAACTGGAATTAAATTCTGCAAAAGGCTGTGTTTATGTGCACCACAAGCTGGCTTTCTGGTTGAGGATCACTCATCATTCTGTGGCCTGACCATAACTGTATTGACAGAGATGAAACTCCTTTTGTCATTTGCTTGTTTTTGTTTTGCTGGACTACCGCTGTGTGCATTAGCCATGTCATTATCTGTAGGGATCCAAACCACTAATGCTAACCTTCAACCCAATCCCAACTGTTTCAAAGTAAAACAGAAATTTCTGATGTGTGTCATTGTGAATAATGGCACTACTGGTTAATCTATAACAGTGTGAGACAATAAGAGAATTGAATCCAAAACGTGTTTTATGTATTTCCAGAATTTATGTGCACTCATTCAATATTGACAATCAAGAATCAAAAATTTCCCTCAACATTTCATACTTTCACATAAAAAGGAATTTACTGTGTCCAAGTTAAGGACACACGTACATCATTTCTGCTAAATTTCTTTTTCAATTCAACAGAAATGTCAGTAATTCCATGGTAAACTGCTAGACAAAGCAGTCACCTACTTGTCATTTCAGACACCCATCTTAACGGAGGAATCAATATCTCATTGCACCTCATCCTGTGATGAGCGGCTCATTCAGTTTAGTTAGAGTTGCTATGAATTAGAAGCTCAACCTTAGAAGGTCTTGGTGTGGGGCTGGGGGAATTTTGAAGGTGCGTTATTAAGTGACTGTGGCTTCAGGATCAACGCATGTCTGTTGTGCATGTGTAGGTTTGAGCTTTTGGAGAACAGTGCTTGTGGTAACCTGGGGGATGGAAATGGAAGGCCCTGCAGAGATCATGGGTGGAACTCACCTTGGAGTTCTTGCCTCCGCTGCCGCTGCCAGTGCCTCCGGTGCGCACGGAATGCAGAGGCTGGCCACAGTGGCGTTGGGCAGCCTGTTCTGGGGTGGAGGCGGAACGGTCGGAGGAGGGTTCCGAGCCCTTCTCCACCATTGTCTCACCCTCGGGGCTCTGTGGTGTGGGTGAGCGGGAACGCTTGCGGAGGACGGGTGAGCAGGCTGGGGTGCTCCGGTTTGAATTACTGCCAGTGCTGGAGGGCAGAGGAACACATTGACATTATTACTACACTTTGAACTTGTTCCCAGGAACAAGGCATTGTGGGAAGAATTTTATCCTGCGCTGGAAATTAATTTGAAACTATGGTCCAACAGTCAGGAGAAATCATATTTATCAGTTTGTGTGAACCATGCACAAGACTACACAGAGAGTTTGAGGGGAAGGACAGGAGTGAGGAACTAACCCGCTCCTATCATCATCTTCCCGCAGCACCTCTATAAACACGGCAGCATAAAGTTTCATTTTTGGAGATGCAAACGAAGGACCAGCGAAGGTTGGCAATGCACCCTGCTGAACACGCTTGGCCGATCACGTACAAATGGGTCCGCAGGGGCTCTGATTTACCTTCCGTGTATGTTCTGCTCCACAGAGGCAGACGATAATGGGAAGCAGCATCTGTGCATCATCTCCAGCGTATAGGCAGTGCTGCCGGGAACTCTGTCCTCCTTTGTAGTATCTCTCTAATTACTCTCTCCCAAGAATCTAAGTCCACAGCTCTTCCTCTCTTAACCCTTTTCTTTTAAAGCCCCTGTATTCCCTCCGCCCTCCTTCCTTGCCAACACCCTTGGGTGCAAGTTGCTACCGTAATTAAATTATTTAATTTGTGCATGCAGGCATCAGTGGGAGATGAACTGAAACAACAGAAGTAGGGCGAGTGGTACCTTCCGGAGCCAACACCCTAAAACACATCTCAGTCAATAATATTATAATTATTGATCTGCTTCTCCAACTGACTTACAATTTTAGGACTGTACACCAAGCTAATTACACTGATGTATTCATTTACACAACCGTGTAATTTTTACTGTATCAATTCAGGGTAAGTACCTTGTCGAGGATAGTACAGCAGGAATGGGATTTGAAAAGAGTGCATTCGGACTGAAAGGTGACAGCTCCATCCACTACACCACCACAACTAACACCACCTGTTAGCTATGTATAACACAAAGGCATCTTAGCACAGCTTCCATTCTGTATGCTGCCATGTTCCATGCATGCCTTTTATTCATGCCACACTCCTTTTGCACCAAGCACACTCAGAGGCTGGAAGCTGTGACTCCCTTTGGAGCACTTGCCCTTTCACTCATAGCATCTGCAGCAGACACCAAAAGCAGTGTGCCAAAAGCAGACACGCTGAAGTGTGCTTACATACAGAGATGCACCACACCTAGTTTTGAATTAAAGCACACACTATGGGGAAGTAAAACAGCCTGAAGGAAGCCTGGTTTGTACCATAAGGAAGATAGACACCATAATATTCCCTGGTTCACCAAATAACCACATATCTCTGCATTTCCAGCTTGCCACACCTTTATGGATATGATGGAGGAGATTACCCAGGCAGAGCAGAAGTCAATATTTGCTTCGTATAGGCCATTTTTCCTACCACATTCCATGTACTTATAATGAATAATGGAAGGAAAAAGAACAGACTCACCCAAATGGCTAAGAGATCACTAACCAAATCTTACTTCTAGCTCTTGCTTGTTCTCATGCTCTCCAATGTAGCTTCACTGCCATTCACAATGCCTGTATCGAGGCATCCGTATTGCTCATTCAGAGTTGCCACCTCGACTGGCCAGCCGCTCTCACACATGCTACCCATCAAACAGGCTGGGAGATGTAATGAGGGAGAAAGGGAGGTAAATGGATGGAAACAAACCAGGGAACAGCACACATTTCTCCAAACTAAGTGATTCATCATCTTTCATGTTATTGTATAACTAATATACTCCCCATTCCCAGTCAGACTTCAAGCTCCCATAACATTATCCACATGTTTCTCCCACTCTCTAGGCACTGTTAACTTCTCCTGGCAAACTTATGTTCTACAACTTAACTTGAACATAAGACCACCAGGTTGTGCGACTGTTGTGTTCTACTGAGCTGTGGAAGAGAAAGATACTGGGCCACAATCTGATGAGAAGAATCAAAGATGAGAATGATGTTGAACCCTAAAGGATAAGAATGATGCTGGACCTTAAACTAATGAGAAGAGCCAAGGACAGCAATGATGTTGGAGCGTCAACCTTCAGAATTCTGACTGATCACTAGGCAGAAATACCAGACAAATTCAATTTTTATTATACATATACAGTATTTCCGTATCCATCAAGATGACCTGAAACATTCTTCTTCCTAATAAACCATTATGAACATCTGTGACCACTTTTAAACAAACCTACACAGATAATCAATTGGAAGGAGCTATTAATTTTGACATATGAGTCTGATATTCTGGTGCTCAGAGAAAAGCACTCATTAGAGGCCTGGCGCTGAAAGACTTCATTAAATTGTGGAGACTCTCCTGTCCAAGGATAAAAATAGGCAGGAAACTCGGAGAACCACGTAGCCCCAATTAAATTCTGCAGCAATTCTGCAGTTCAAGTTAAAGAGCTAAACAGACTCAATAAAATCACAAGAGCTAACAAAAACTCAACCCTGTCATTGTTTTATGTTGGAAAAATCTGCTGATGAGTACTTTCTATTCATAGAGACATTTAGAAATAATGGTCGGAAAAATAAATCAATAAATGTGAAATCAGTGAAGATGATGGAGCAGGAAGGAGATGGGCATTTTGATGCCACAGAAGGTGATGACTTCAGCAGATGGCTTCCATACTGCACCTCAACCTCACATGCACAGAGGACACTCTCCTCTTTTAGCCAGTCATGGGACAAATTCATGGTGAAGCAACAACCCCATGGTCATTCACAAAACTCCATCTTAGAGCAGCCCCCACGCTGCTATTAACAGGATGCTAAGGATCGGTCTTCCTGGTCTGAATCTTCAGTTGTTTGGGATCACAAGATATGTTTAAGTACAACTTTTCACCACAACTAAATGGCTTCAGCTAACAAGATCTAAATACATAGTCTTCAAGCAGGTTACCACGTCAGCCAATGATGCTATGGACAGTGCCTACAAGTACTGCAAGATCATCAGTAATTTTACATAGGGTTTATCGTCTTATCTGGTATAGATGTGATGCAATAATCTATAAGTACAACTACCTATATCCAAGATATCTACTTCTAGCTGTAGATCGCCTCACTGTCACAATGAGCGCACCATGGCATTTGATTTGTTTAATTATGGAAAACATACATTCAGTCTTCAAACTCTGTATTAAGTTTGTTGTACACAATCTGTTTGCCCTCTAGGACTAACAACACTGGTCTGTGATGTAAGAATTGGATTAAGTGCTTCTTCTGTATCTTTCAAGCTCTAAAAGCCCAAAACACAATGTCCCAGCATCTGAGGGTCAAGCTTGAGCCCTACCACAACAACATTTGTCGCCTGTGTTCCCCATCCCCCAGGGTGTGGACCTCTGCTCGTACACGTGAACTCAGCAGGTTTCAACCAGGCCCTCCTTTTAAGCCCGTAGAGGTTTAATAATCCATCCTAACCCAGTTAGCCTTAGTTTAGCTCCCCCCTTCCAGTGTCTGCTCCTCACCCTTTCTACCCAGCAAGTGGTTGTGGAAATCACTATTTACTCAATTTCATTTCTTATCTTGTCCCGTTTCACTCTCTCCTACAATATAACTTTTGCCTGTTGTTGGAACATTTTTATTCCCACATAGATTTCAAATATCTTCCTTGAACTTTTAGGTTTTCTGTTCCCTCTGATTATGCCTGTCATAAGCTCCCCACAATCACAGATTCTGAAGTAAGAACTCTTCAACCTCTCTAACCACATGCTTCTACAGCATGTGGGCATCTTCACTTCATAATGGAACGCACCCATCTTCCACAGCCTTGTCCATTTCCCAATTTTAGTTCCAGCACAATTAGATCAGCTTTATTCACTTAAAGATTCGAGATTCTGTTTTAAACCTTACGATCAAGTTAGAAGGGTTGGCTCAAAGTGTCAGGGGTAACAGACAATGATGGCACTGCTACAAAAGGTCTTCAGTGCAGTGTTTTTTTTTTTTTTTAATGGTGCCCTCAAAAGATCTGAAAAAACCAAAAAGCACACAAGTATTTCCACTGAATAACATCTAAATAAATCTAAAAATACAAGCAAAGGGATGCACACAAATAAAGCCAGGGTTTTTCCTGATTCCTGCCAGCGATAAATTCTCCTCTGCAGAAAGTAACAGGAAGTAAGTTGAAATGTTAATATTGTAAACCTGATCCAAATGTAAATAGAATTTAGGGACTAGACCCTCACGGAGCGTGCACCTTCAGTAGGGAACTCTCAAACCCAAGAGTGACTATATGTGCGTGTGTGTAAAAGAAATTCTGTGTTTGCCGTGGTCAATGCTCACATCCCTCTACACCCCTATATCAGCCATTAATAGAAATGTGGACAATAAAGGCTGGATCCTGTGAGACTTTGTGCTTTGTTTTCCACTCACAACAGCAGAGGGACATCACTGGTTGAGCCTCTATCTTCTGCAGTGACTGCAGCATTTGAATGATCAGAGGACAGTGACCCTCAGAACCACAGAGCTGGTTCAAGTGCAGATTGCACCACTTCAGCTGAAGAGGAGAACAGTGGGGGTCAAGATGAGATGACCCAGGCTTAGAGGCTTGGAAAGCAAGCCAAACTTGGCACAGAACTGGCCTGAAAGTCTGTGGAACCACAAGGTCTCCACCTGAAGAAGCAGCAGAGCAAAGGGAGCTCAGCCACCTTCAAGGCAGGGGTTCTTACCGACAAACATCTTAGTCTTGACAATGAATGAGCTCACCCTCTTTCCTAGAACTTCTGAAAAGTCTTCAACCCCTCTCTTTCAGATCCACTTCACTGCTAAGTTCTTGCCACCTTTATCTTTTGCCATCTATTACTTTTATTACCTATTGAACACATCAAACTGCAAGGAATTCGGCTTCATTCACAGATCTAGAGTGACTGCGATTTTGTCTTTGGATGACATTTTTCCATATCATCTGTAAGATCTGGTTTCTTAGCCATTACTACCCGTGCATCACATGGCCTACTGAACCTGGGTTCTTGGTCTCTAAATTGCAGCTGAATTAACAGTAACCATGTGTCAAATGAGAATAAGCAACAGAAAGCAGGAGTGATGGATAATTCAGAGGAATTCCACAATGGGTCAACCTCATGAAAAGGATCTATTGGAAAATGACCCATTTTGACATTTACATCTTCTTCTTTCGGCTGCTTAGAGGTCACCCCAACGGATCAAATGTTTCCACTTCTTCCTGTCGTCTGCATCTTTCTCCGTCACACCCACCACCTGTATGTCCTCCTTCACCACATCCATAAATCTCCTCTTAGGCCTTCCTCTCTTCCTCTTGCCTGGCAGCTCCATCCCTAGCATCCTTCTTCCGATATATCCAGAATCTCTCCTCTGCACATGTCCAAACCAACGCAATCTCGCCTCTCTGACTTTGTCTCCAAACCGTCTAACCTGTGCTGCCCCTCTAATATACTCATTCCTAATCCTGTCCATCCTCATCACACCCAATGCAAATCTTAACATCATTCTGACATTTACATCTAATTTAGTTTTTGTTGTCGACCAATAATGCTGCGACCTCAGTTTTTCCATGAGGAACGATAATGGGCGCTGACTAAGCAGAATACAATTTCCACCGTACTGTTAGGATATCAATATTTATAAGTATGAATCATGCACTCTCAAAACACAAAGTACATAAAGTCTGACACATAAAATCACAATAAATTAAACTTATAATAAACAGCCAAGAAGACAGCACTTTCTTGAATGAATGATTCAATGAGTGAGTGAGAATTTTATTTGATCCAGAGGGCAGCTCTACTAGGTTGCAGAAGTGTGCAATATACAGCATCTATACAACTTGTATACATACATGCACACATAAAGTGACAAAAAAACCTGTAGGTGAATAAGTGAACAAATAAGCAAGAATATTTATATAGAAGGGAGGGTGAAGTAGTGTGGTTAAAAGTATATTCATATAGCACAGGGCAAGCTCAGCACCACTCAGTCAGTAAGGGGTCAGAGAAAGGTCAGCACCTTGGCAGCACAAGGACTCATTGAAGAAGACATGACCTTTGGTTGTATTTCTTGAAGCACCTCAGCTAGACCTCAGGTTGCAGAATGTGCTTCTTTGTTTAACCACGGTGGCCTGCAGACAATGTGAATATTAACCATGATGGACTGAAGTTTGTGCAGCATCCCTTTCTTTATGACTTCTATCATGGGATCCAGCCTCACTGATAAGACTGAGACAGTCTGTATGGATTAACTTGAGACTGCTGGAATCACCTATAGAGATACTATTGCCCCAGCCTCCCACTATGAAAAAAGATTGAGGCGCCCACAGTCAACCAGTAGCACATCTGCAACAGTGAGCTGCATGCAACAAAGGACCCGAGGCTCTTCAGAAAGTAGTGAGATAATGTAGAGACTGAAACTTCTCCAGCAGCCCAGGACATATTGTGTTCAATGCACTGGAGAAATCAAAAAGCATAATTCTCACAACATTTCCTGATTTTACAAGTTGAAGTAGTCTCTGTTGAGCAGTTAGAGGACTCTCTTCTACTCCAGTATGGTCTTGGTATGCAACACGAGGAGATCCACATTATTGGGATCAGGTTCAGCTTGTACTGCAGTGTTCCACAAATATTAGCAAACTCCGTGAGCACTCTTAGACTAAAGCTGTGTGGTCATGCTGCCTTCCCCTGCTCCTCCCTCACTTTGCCAACAGATAAACACAATCCAGAGCTGGAAGAGGTTGGTGGAAGTTGCAGGAAGGGTATGGTGGAAAGGGCAGTAACATTAGAGTAGGCCAGGTAAGCAACAGTGTGTATTTACATAAAGAGGTGGGGGAACAGTGGACAAGGGAGGAGGTGAAGACAGCTAAAGGAATAGACATCCAGAAGTATCGGGGGTGAGGTGCTATAGCAACATGCATAACTAAGGTGCAAATCAACTGTCTGTTGTGGGGACAAGCTGAAGACACTTTGTCAAATCTGTTAAAGAACTTGTTAAATTATTTTTCCCAGTCACAATCACCTTCTACAACACAACCTCTGGACTCTTTTGAGCCAGATGAATGAATATTAGACACCTCACACAGCATTGCTTCTCTTCCACCTGCCTCCTGAAAGTGTCCTTCGCCTTGTACTCAGTTCCTTCTGCACCTACTTAACCTCACCCTTGACACCTGCCCAAAATGCGCTCTTCTTCATTTGTTAATGACAACAGGCCTGCAAATGGGTCTGAGGTAAACCATGTTGTGGTCTGCCAAGCAGGGGAGTGTGCTATGCATCAGCAACATCAACATGCAGCAGATCCAGAACCTTGTTCTCTCTTACATATGATGAACTGATGGAATGTACAGTAGGCAGGGTTGCAGAGCAAGTGACATGGTTGAAATGACTGAAATGTATTGGACTGCTGAGTCTGCAGTTTCGTGTTGGTTGTGTGGATGACATCACATTCTGCTTTCGTGTTTGCTGAGGGTGGGATGCAAACAACAAACCGAAAGATATGGTAAAATAAGGGTGAGATAATATAGACACATGGTACGTAGCTCAATATCTTATTTTGTAATGACGTGACCAACGTTAGACCATTCATTATTCACAAGCATTGCAATCCTACCACCTTTCTTCATTACTGCTACCCTGTGAGCCCCAGTCTGCTTGAAAGCTGGACACCAAGGCATTCACATCTGAGATGTGTTCATAGAACCACATATCAGTAAAGCACACAAAACTTAATTCCAAATATTTCCCATGTGTTCTTAGAGCTACAAGTTTTTCCAACTTTTCTGCAAGTGACCTTACATTCCCCATGGTGATAAGTTCACATGGCTATAAAGACAATCACACAAAGTGGGTTTTAATAACCAGCTGTACAAATGGATATTTACACCGTTTGTTACTACCAGACAAATAATAGTAAAAATATCAACAAAACAGCTCCTAACTGAAGAAGGATTTGTTCCACAAACACAAATATGCATACAGACAACCACACCCTGAGGTATCACTGGCAGGACATCACCAGATCTCTCTTTTTAAACTGACATCAATCCAAGCCCACCACAAAATTAAGAAGACCATTAAAGCTGATAAACAGCACATATTTTGGATTTTTACTTCTTATAAAAGTGCTGTGTTCTATGGGGATGCCTCCATTGGTTTACTATTATTGTAGGCACTATTTTTCTATTCCCTCTGACTTATATAAATTGAGGATTTCTTCATTTAGGTGGATGCTGCACTGGAACAATTCAGGCCAAACACCTTGCTTAAAGGTTATAGAGTAGTCTTAAACCAAGCATATTTTGGGTATAAGACCATGTTCTTCACTCCATACTGCCTGCTGACTTGTTTCTTTTAGCAAAATTGACCTCGTGCAAACTGATGAATTATATCCTTAACTGCTCCACCACATCCTGTCCTGTCTCTCAAACTGTATCAAATTCCCTTGTCTTCCATGTCCTTTGCGGTGGTAGTGTGCTCTGTCTCAGCCCAGAGTCACGTGTTGTGTGTGGCCAGAGCTCATGGCTGCTGTAAGCACCCGATTTCTAGTGATCTGTGGCAAGTCGCCATCCTAACTAGGACAGGAGGAGCCGTTTATCTTTAAGCGCATGTCATAAATCTGGATTTCTGGCTCGTTTCATCCTGGGATCACAGGCAATGGAGCAAACTCATTAATAGCCCTTTTTTGTAACACATACAATCTAACCAAAAAATACTTTTTAAAAAATCATAAAAGCAGGGCTAGCTATAGGAGCAATGGTACACTATATGGGCCAAAAGAATATGGACACCCCTTCTAATGACTGAATTGAGCTGTTTCAGTTAAATGTTTCCAGCTTTGTAGCCATGGTTTGGGGAAGAAGCTCCTTTCCTGCTCCAGCATGACTGTGACCCCCCCCCCCCCCCCAGTGGACAAAGTGAGGTCCATAAACACAGGGTTTGTCCAGGTTGGTGTGGAAGAACTTAAGTGACTGAACAGAGCCCTGACCTCAGCCCCACTGAATGCCTTTGGGATGAATTGGAACGCCGACTGTGACCCAGGCCTTCTCGCCCGACCTCACTGATGCTCTTGTGGCTGAATTGGCACAAATTCCCACAGCTGTGCTCCAAAATCTGGTGGAAAGCCTTCTCAGAAGAGTGGGGGCTGTTATAGCAGCAAAGGGGAACAACTCCATATTAACGCCCATGGGTCTGGGATGGGATGGTCAACAAGCACATGGGTGTGATGTCAGGTGTCCACATACTTTTGACCATATAGTATGCCTTATGATCATCTCTATACTTTGAAGTATCCATACTGGACCTGACCAGCAGATTAAGCAACTGTAACGGTACAGAATCTCACACTGCTGGTTTTGCTATCTGTTGTAATACACTCAGGGCATTTCAAGAGCTCAGCCGTTAAATTCAACAGTCTTTAAAAACCACAAAACAAACTGATCTGAAACAGGAACTTGTCCACAACAGGGGTGAGACAGACCCTCTCCAGAAACAATGTCCTTATTAATAAAACAGGCATTTATCTGGTCAACACTGGGAACACCCGCATCCATGTTCATTGCATTTTTAAACTTTGAGGCCATTAAATAAGTGTAAAGTGCACAGCTACCAAAATAAAAATTTTATAACTTGATTGACTTTAACTTGACTGACTTGAATGATGAATTTGATAACCTTAATGCATAGAGATCTAATGCATCTACAACATAATAACCACATCATGAAATGAATACTCATTTTTACACATGCAGACATATAATTTGGCATGAAAAGCAAAAAATGGGGTATTTTCTATAATAACACAAATCCAGGGCAGTAGGTGCCTTAGTGGTGTAGAACTATTACATCCTTGCACTCAAATGATCCAGGTTTGAACAGCGCTTCTACTGTAATAGACAGTTATCAAGCTACTTACTCTGAATTGACTAAGTAAAAATTACCCTACTGTATAAATGTGTACATCATAATAAGTAGCCTAGCCTAGTAGTCCGGACGGTGTCTTTTGGACCTTAGGTAAATAAGGACCCAACCAACCTAACCCTAAAAATGTCAGCAGCCATGGTAGTGGTTACATAAGAAATGCAACGACTCTTAGGCCTCAGTATTGCCATGACAGCTTTACCTGAAGTCTTATGAAAAAAATAGTATAAAAGCAAGGGAGCAAGAGGTATACTTAGAGTCACTTTCAACTTGGAAAAGAACCCCAGCTTCAGCTGTAGTAACCTTGACCAAGCTGCTTGCCCTAAATTTCTCAAACAAAAATTACCCATAATAATTGCTTCACAGAAATGTGTCAAATACACATAGCAAATTCAGTTTTAGATTTTACTACAATGGGTGCAGAGTGAGAATGCTTGAAGTACTTAGGGTAAAAGCAACTTGGGCTTATCCCCACTCCCTTTTTTTTTAAAACTTTACTTTTTTGCTACGTAACTTTAACGGACTCTGCTCATCCCCCCTCTGGCCCACCATGTGTGTTCCACCACCAAGGACAGACTTGTTGCTCATTTAATAGCTACATCTGTTGGCCAGGGTGGCCCAAGAGAGTTGACGTCACACTATGTCTCCCCCACCGGATGAAAAGCACAGTGAGGCACTGCAATGACCCTGATGGAGTGACCTTGCTATCAACATGCTAATGGCTAAAAAAAATAAATAAAATTAACATGGCAAAAGATCTTGCAAGGCAGATCTAATAACCTGGCTGTTGTGGAGATCTGAACCCACTGTGGTCAGAAAATGGACAGCTCTGGGTGTTTGATTTCATCCCTTCTCTACATTCCCAGCCCTTTGACTTCTACCCAAGGCCTGTGGAGCTGACACAGGAGGACACTGAGGGCAGCTATGCAATGACACAGCCCATCGTTGCTGATGTCATCATGATTCTTTTTGTCTATGTGAGTGTGTGTGAGCCTGAACCACCAGGCCACATGTGCTACACACACTCTGAGGGGTATTACTGCAAACTCCACTACAGTGCCCAGGACACCCCCCTCTTCATCCTTACTTTGTGTGTGTACACTAAAATGGGCTAAAGTTAGTCAGTTTAACCTTAGAGTACTTCAGACTTCAAAAACAAATACTCATCTCTGCCACATTTACATATTTGCATTTATTCCATTAGTTAATGCTTCTCTCCAAAACAACTTACAACGTTAAGCTTCTTAAAATGACTTACCCACTTATAGGAAAGGGTAATTTTTACATCAATGTAGGATAACCACTTTGCTCAAGGGTACTACAGCAAGAGGTGGGATTTAGACCTGGGACCCATGAGCGGAAGGTGGCAGCTTAACTACTTTGCCACCTGCTGCCTGCTTCTAACTATACATTTAAGATTTAGAGACTCAGAAATGTTAACCAAGGTGATATCTTGTGGTTAACAAAAAGTATGTTTACTTCACAGTAGTACCTTCAGTTATCCACAGAGGCTTATATAATAAAAGGGAGAAGAACAATGGCAGAATAGGCCCCACTATATGATTACCCTGAGCTTCACCACAACCTAGTGGTGCCACAACCCGGCTCTGGGAGAGGCATTGGAGGGAAATGGACACAGTGATAGCCCCTGCATACACAACTCAGCTGAGACAAACCCAGCCATGTTGCATCGACAGCCCTGGGACGATGGAATCTGTGCCATGGATAGGATAGAGGCACCCCTCCTGCAGCATTATTCATCCCTAAAAATATTGGCTGAAGATGCAGGAGGGGAGGAAACAAATACGGGCAATCTGGGTCCTGGCCCTGCAGTCGAGGGATGAGACAACCAACATCCCACCATAAGGCAGCACAGCACCGAGCATCAGGGAGCAACAGTGTTGGTGGGGAGGTGAGAGCATCAGGGCGGCATGTAATGGCACAGTGTGGACTGCATCCCCTCCCCACCATCCACACCCCACAGTGGGTCCAAAATGAGACATCACTCTCACTCACACACACACGCACATAGTGACCTTACCAGGCAAGTTTGAACCCTTTCATCAGTGCAGTAAGCAGTGTGCGATTGCCATGCCGTCTTCTCCCCTCGCTGCCGGCTACTCATCCGAGCGCGCGGAGGGGGCCAATTGTCCGATAGGGCAGGTAGATCAAGCGAAACCCACTCCCCTGCCCACGCCCCTTTGGTAGCAAAAGCAGCAACGCTCAGCTAAACCCCAGTGGCCAGCCTGCGTCTGCCAGGGCAGTAGCTACAGTGTGCTGCGATCTCACCGGCAGCCACCAGGCCGGTCTCCCATCTCACGAGTGCAGCCGTGTGAGTGTGTGCATGCGCACGCGCGGGTCTCTGCGCAGTGGCGGGAGCTGCTCATGCACACATTCCCAGATGCTGCAGCCTCCCTACCCCCCTTTCCAACTCCCTCTCTCTCTCTCTTAGCCCTGCTGCAGACGACAGCAAGTGGTACTCTCCTACTGAGCATGCTCATCTCTGCACGCGACAGCCTGCCCCCACCTCCACCTCCTCCTCCTCCTCTGCACTGGGGAGGCACACTATTTAGACCACAGCGCCGCTGTGGCCATATGGACGGTAGTGCACGGCTTCACGGTAGCTCCTCCCCCAACTCCCATCCCCCACTGACTACCCCCTCAACCCCCCTGGGCACCGGAGCGAAGGAGATTATCGGGACCTATGGGGTTGAATCGCCCACCATGTCAGGCTCAATTGATGTCAGCAGCTGGGTTTCTAATCTCTTAATGCAGGGCAGACAATGTGGGCCGAGTTGTGTCTGTGTGGAACTCACCCCCACAAGGACAGCGAGGCCTGAAAAATAGACCCCACAAGACAACATTTGCAGCTGATGTTAACCGGCTTCAAGTAAGCACGAATGCCATTAACCTTTACCTGGATTCTACTACCGCATTAAAAATGGTGCTCAGTGTAACGGTCCAACAGTATGAACACGTGTGTTACTTCTTATAGGAGAGTGTTACAGTAGAGTAGCGCTTGTGAGGCAGCTGTCACACAATCAGCCTTCAGCAAAGGCCAACATCCAGGTTCACTGCTCCACCTCATGTGGGCAGAGCAGAGCATTCTTGGCAGCAAGGGAAGTGCTAAAGGTGCTCCATACTATTCATTAGGGTGTGTCAACCATATCTTCTCCATCCCCAATAACACCTTCTAGTGCCCTGAACATTTCCGTAAGGTCAAAGGTTAGCATCACTACCCAGTTCCTCAAAGTCCATGCCATTCATGCGGAAATGCTAAATATGATGCAGCTGAAGCTGAATGCACAAATCAATAACTTAAGCAATAATTGAAAATTGAAATAAAATATTTTAAATATGCAGTCTGTTTTATTTAACCTGATTCTACCGTGACCAGCATCTCTGCTCTCTCTGGCAGACATAATCATGTTACGGTCACCGTCCTGTCGCCACGGAAGCAGCAAAGCACCGTTGTGACAGTTCACTCTGTCGTGGTCCTGGTGGAGGCTGCTGAGTCATCATCGCTGTGGAACCGGGGGGATGACAAGTCACGGGACTAAGAAGGGTTAGGGAGGGGAGTGAGCTGACAGCAGCAAGGTGGCCTCATAAGGTTTAGACCTCACAATGACTCCAAAACTGGAGGATATAGACAGGGAAGCATAGAGGGAGTAAAGGTTGTGGGAAACTTCATTACCCTCAGTCTCTAGGGGTTTTAAAAGTCTGGTTGCCAGTTAGCAGAAGGTGGGTTGATCCAGGGACTGTTGTGGCTCACATCTACAGGACAGCCAGCCCTTTTCTCAGCCAGATGTTCCAGTCAGTGCTGAACTGCGGACGCTCAGGCTGTGTTGTTTCCTATGGGAACAGCAACAGGTGGTCTAACGCTACAGGATTAAAACCCCACTTTAGCTACCCCTTAATGGGAACGTGTACAGCATACTTATGAACAAGACTGAAATTAACACCAGATTAAAAAACAAAGGTCCCTTCAAGCAAACTGTAAGCAGAGTTTGTATGGTTGTACAAAGGTACTCTGAACAACCATAGAGTAGGTGGGTCCAAGTGTCCTCCTGTAATATGGCTGATCTTCCTAAAGCAGCATGCTGAATGTAGGACTTTTCTGAGATCAATTTACAATTCAGAAACATTATGTTCATTTACATTTCTCCAAATTGATATACAGTTTAAAGGTATGGCTTATATATTTATACAACTGGCTAATTTGCCAAGTACCTTGATCGATGGGTAATATACCAGAAGTGGGGATTTAAACCTGGCTCTTTCAAGTCTGACCATTATTTTGATAAAAGGTCGCATTGTAGTATTCTCACAGTTATTAGAAAACAAACTGATTTTTAAAGATTTTCTATCCTTTATGACAAAGGAGATTAAATGGGATTTGCTTAGATTCAACATCTTCACATAAAAAAACATGATGAGACCTCATTTTCTGAACTGGAGGTGGAACCTAAAGTGGACATTAATAGTGTGGGGATAGAGTCTATTTTAAAGTTTAAAAGCGAAGAAAGTGTGCTTTTTAGATTGTTAACAAAGAAAGATTTACATCTCTATTGTGCTAAGATTTCCTACAAATTTAAAAGTACTTTTGAAATACCCTGGAAAGATAAACTACAAGTGACATGGGAGATCAGACCAGCATGGAGAGAATTTTAGAAACCTCCAAATGATAAGAGAGCGGGTGACTTAAGAGTGGCGAATTTTACACGGGGTTATCGCAACAAACGTGTTTTTAAGTAACATTCAAAGGAATACTGATGACAAATGTGCCTTTTGTGGGGAGGAGAATTTTTATATTGTACAAGATTGAAAAATTTGTTTTGTTATTTTCATAAATTATGTAAAAAAAATAATTTTTAATTATCAGAAATGTATTTGTGGTATTAAATATAACAAAAAGTCAAAATCAAAGCTTCAGCTTTTAAATGATTTATTTGGCAATACTAAAAAGCAGTAATAACAAACAAGTTGGTACACTACCAGATGATATGCTTTTTGTTTTCAAAGTTTGTTACCTTGAGAATAAAACTGGAATATACATATTATAAAACTGTAATATTGAAAATTTTGAAAAAGCATGGGGAGTGAAAATCAATGTGTAATAAAACTGAATGGTGAAATATTTGTAGAAAACTAAAAGAGCTGGGGTAATAATGAAAGATTTAATGATGTCTGGTCTAATTTAGAATGTGCAAGGTGCAGTATGAAGAATTGACCATTAAAAGAGATACATGTATGCACAAATGGAGGGGATTTCTAGTGCTGGGGAAGGAAAGTAATTTTTTAAAATGCTTCCATTAAGTATTAAATACCTGCATAAAATTTGTGTAGTTTTGTAATTCAAATTGTTGTGGTAATTTTTTCTCATTTAACACATTAATTGAATACAAACTGTTCTGTTTATGCAAAAATCTTATCCGTTTTGCTGTAATAAAGATATTTTAAACAAATAAATAAAAAAGAAAGTCCTAGCATTATGTCATCTACTCCCCACATGGTACATAACACATACTCAGTCCACCAGAATTTGCAGTCCATCTGTTTCAGTGGTCCACAGAGGTCTGCCCTATTGCTCCATTTCTCCAAACAGATTCAGCATCACAATGAACCCCATGCTGTTAAATTTATTTTTCTTTGTCACCTGAACAGTCAAACCACTCTGTCCTATAACACGATTCCTCCCACCTGTTTACACATTTCCAATACATTGTGACCAATCAGACTGCCGCTCTGTATTGATCAACCTCATTCACACCAACTGACCTTGCACGGAGTCACACTATCCTGAGTTCTATATGGGAGACAGGCTGAGCTCCGATGCGCTGCTGAATCAGGATGTGTTTGGGAAATGAAGCTACACACAGCTTCAAGGCTCTGTGAGCCAGTGACACACCGTGACACTCAGTGTCCCCTTAGGGACAGGCACGTGGTAGGAGTTTACCACTAGGAAGACAGGAGATTGCCATCCGGTGACCACACTCTGACCAATTACCAAAAGGGCTGTTGATGTGTCATTGGCCTTGTGACCTTTGCGACCCCAAGCTTTCTCGTCATCACCAAACCAGTAAGACGATCCCTGGCTGTTTTTAGGCACCATAGGACATCTCCTGCTGTACCACACTTGACCAGGTTTCTTACCCTGAATTCGTAGTTGGAATTAAAGACAAAGTCAGTTAAAATGAGCATAAATTAAATAAGCTAATTATATTTATATAATATTTCTGGTGTCAATATATCACAGGCTTCCTTTCTGTGGCCTTTGCACCTCAACAGCAGTGTGTGAAATTAAAGCATCCGCAAACCACAATGGACTTAACTGACAGACTGAAAGAGAAGCGATTGTGAACAATGTTAATGTCCCATCTACAAATATGCATTTTGACAGCTTTGTTTGAAACTGTTTGACCTCCTTCGCCTTTTAACCTCAAGCAATGAAGGGTACAACACAATGGCCCAGATAAGTGTAACTGAAACACGTGCACATTCTCCACATTAGCAAAACCACTTCCTGTGGTCAGAAAAGGCAGGATGTGCAACATTTTTGAAATTCATTTCATTCAGCATAACTACCCAGTGAGATACACACCTAGAACGAGACCCTGCTGGGGTATGAGAGAGGGTGTCTAACCTCAGCTGAGAGCAGCAACAAAACCGATATCAACCTAACCCAGTAAGTATCTGTAAGCTAGGTCCCATGAGGCATGGCTACACAGGATGTGACCCATTAAAGTGATGGTGTATGTCATAACACTGGTTACATATTGTACATGAGTTCCTGTGCTAGCAGTTAGGTATGTGGTCATGCTACACAATGCCATGAAGAATGAAGAAGTTTGAGGGCACGCTGTTCACATAAGGCTTGCTGTCTCTAATCGGGTGGCAGTTTAATCTTTGACCTTAAAATGATTGGATCTCATTGGTTCATGGTTCTCTTTCACTACAGGTGCAAATGTGAACACCCAGGGTATCCCTCCAACACCTGAATGCAAGCACATGTCCTTTAATGCCAACTGCATCCACAAAATAACAAGATATTAGTCAATGACCAAAAAAAAAAAAAAACAAAACAAAAAAAAAAAACCATTGGCTCAGTTCATTCAGTTCTAATAAATTCCAAACAACATGTATGCTTCCCTGTACGATTGTAACAAAAGAAATGTATGCATGTGAATTTGGCAACACCAGTTCTCAAGTACAGCACAAACTGATCTAAACTACAATGTGTCAAGAAATTGCTCATGAAAGTCTGAATGAAAACACTTTTATATGAGGTGACTTACAATGTGAGGTCTGTGCACTAGGTTACTTAGAACAATTTGACCATTGAAACAGTTGGGTAATTTTTACTGTATCAGCTCAGGGTAAGTACCTTGATGAAGGGTACAACAGCAGGATTTAAATCCAGGACCTTCTGAATGCATGGTGACAGCCTTAACCACTATGCAACCTACTGAGTCCGTGTTCTAACATCTTGGGTGTCATAATTGCAGAACACACACTGATGTGATCATGCTATTGTGTTGTTTCACAGCTTAGTTTAATAATTTAATCTTTAACCTTCAGTTGAGTGACCCATGTGTTGGGGAGAACCGGGCTGATTGGATTCAAGGATGATGTGGGTCACGCACACATAGTGACCATGACACTAACCCTTATTGCAAAACATCTTACCCTCATGACATCACACTTCTGCTTGAGTGTAACTATCACCCCCATCACTTTACTAGCAGTGGAGCACAGTGAACATGTGCAGATTGTACACAAAGCTCATATTTTACACCCAGCACATGAACCCATGGACTGGATGCACCATGAAAAGGTCCTTGTGACAGAAAGGACACCTGGATTGTATAACAGAAGGAAGGTTTGGACCACCAACAATTCACAGCTCTCCTTGGCAAGCTGAGAATGGGGGTCACTTCCTATGGTCCCTAAGCTTTTTCTTTCATAACTGACTTTAGAGAGGGAACATCATTTTGACTGTAAGGGTGCAGCAGAGGAGCATGGCTGTGCCACCCTACCCCCTGCCCCAATCTGAAATGTTGTGTCAGTGGGTGATCAGAGCACTGACACTGCTGATAGCAGTAGCCCAGCAAAACTGGTGTGGTGTGATGACTTGTAAATACTCAGAACTAAATAAGTGGTTCTTGTTTCTAGGAGGAAAAACCCCAGACAATGTTTGGTTGACCAAAAACTAAGAGATGAAGGGTCCTGTGTAGAATCTACTGTTATGGTCATCCTATGGTCTTCTTGCAGGGGAGAGTTTATCTTGGTTTACGAAGCACAGAGACACTGCATAAGAAGAAGTTTCTCCACCTTCGGTACTTTCATCACTCTTTTCCATCCCCTGAGATAAAGCAGCAGCAGAGACTAGTCCTGCTGCAGAGTAAAGACATCACAGAAAACAAACAGATGTCAGATCCATCCAAACCAGAACTGCACATATGGTGAGCCTGAGGTTATCCTGCTTTGGACATGTCTTCAGAAGATTGGGTTCTTCCAAAAAAAAAAAAAAAAAAAAAAAAGGGGGGGGGGGTGATTTAAAAAGTTGGAGGAAAAAAGAAAAAGACAATCAGAAACCAGGCTCACTCAGAAGAGCACTGACAGTCAGGACATAAGCAGAGGAAGAACATTCTGGAAGAACTCTACATGTACAGTATATACAAAGATGATCATCTTTCTCTCATACCTTTGTCTATAGTGCAGAATGACAAAGTGAACCTTGAACCTTGATACATGACTCCATGACACTTAACAAGAACTATAGGAACACTGACATCAAGCTTCTGGAAGAACAAACCAGTAAATGCAGTTCCAGTGCTAACACCATTCATAATGATGGAGGAGACCTAACCAGAGACCCTTGCAGCACTGGACTGCTGTGTGATTCACCCACTGTCCAAATGGGTCAATCCGTATTACATATATACGGTATATAGGACAACAACGTAATTCCATGAGAACTTTATCAACTCTTAACAAAATTGAGAGAAATATTTTGTTCACAAACAGCAACCCACACCTTCTTCTTCATCTTTCGACTGCTCCCGTTAGGGGTCGCCACAGCGGATCAGTTGTTTCCACTTCTTCCTGTCCCCTGCATCTTTCTCTGTCACACCCACCACCTGCATGTCCTCCTTCACCACATCTATAAACCTCCTCTTAGGCCTTCCTCTCTTCCTCTTGCCTGGCAGCTCCATCCCTAGCATCCTTCTCCTGATATATCCAGCATCCCTCCTCTGCACATGTCCAAACCAATGCAATCTTGCCTCTCTGACTTTGTCTCCAAACCATCCAACCTGTACTGACCCTCTAATATACTCATTCCTGATCCTGTCTATCCTCGTCACACCCAGTGCAAATCTTAACATCTTTAACTCTGCCACCTCCAGCTCTGCCTCCTGTCTGTTGCTCAGTGCCACCGTCTCCAACCCATAAAGCATAGCTGGTCTCACTACCATCTTGTAGACCTTCCCTTTCACTCTTGCTGGTACCCTTCTGTCACAAATCACTCCTGACACTCTTCTCCACCCTCTCCACCCTGCCTGCACTCTCTTCTTCCCACACCTAACATGTATAAATTTAAAAAATAAAGGTAAAGGTAAAAATAAAGGTTTCCTTCTCCAACTTCAGCAAACTGAGCTGAAGTTGGGGAAGGATGACACAATCAGCCTGTCCATTAAACAACACAACACACTCTTCCAAAAGTTTCAGGACAGAAAGATAAACTAAGTACAGGCTTACCTCAACTTGTCCCCTCCTCCATCAGACCTGGAGAAAGAAACAGCAGGATCAGACAAGCAGAGTGTTGCCAAATACCATATGAACAGCTGGGTGCTCCTCAGAGACAATAAGGTTCAGCTCCATTACAAGTCCTTGTTGTGGGACACCAACTTACAATTTTATCATCTTCTGTGGCTTATATTATAACACATGCTGTCGTATGACACCTGGAAGCCCTGGTTCCATCAAGTTCAACGTGAAGCACAGACTTCAGTATCTTCAACACCCTGCCTAGACTGAACGTGGTGGTCCGGCTACTCACTTGCCCCAGCGAGAAATGAGCCTCCTGCGCAATGACGACACTCCCAGGTGGCAGCCCTGCTTGACGGCTGAGGGGCAGGATGCCGGCCCCGCTGCGCGACTTTGGACCATCTCCCCTCGTTCTACCAACACCGAGCTGACACCTTGTCACCCCCAGCAGCTATCGCAATCTGACAACATCCTGGATACCTAACAGACCTAGTTGTATGACTCAGTCTTGTGGGCACAGTACCTGTGAGAACACGGTGCTCTGCACCTGGCCAGATGCTGCTGCTGTTCCCACAGGAGACAGCGCGGAGGCTTCTGGCCATCTGATTGGCTCACAAAGTAGTGCGCTAGCAAATAAACAAAAAAATGCCAAAGCATCCCCCTAGACAAATCGCTTAGGGCTTATAAAGAAGAAAAAAAAACAAAAACACACACACACCTCTAACACTCCTTGTCCAACCATGAATGAAACCTACACAGCAATGTGTTCAAAGACTCCCTAACAAGAGCCAATCAAACTACCACATCACCAGAAGGGTGTGGTTTCCATCACTGCTGCAACCTCTCATTGGCCCAACAGGCCCTGCTGCATCAAAACGGTAACTACACCATACCACAGGGTAAATCAGTAGCGCATCTTTAAAGCGCCTTGGCAGGATGAACCCCACGTCCTCCCGAGACGACAGCACTTCACGTGAAACACAGATGGCTCATAAATCATTGAAGCGCAACCTCTGTCTTGCGAGGAATAATACACACGGAGTCAATGATTTGAATGAACTCAGTTTATGTTCCTCGGAAGCTTGCATAGTTAATTATTAATTAATACAGGCATTACAAGAAAATTATTAACTTTGTGGAAAATAAGTTAAAGCTAAGATTAATCTTTGGCATTCCAATTAATTTTATTTATCCAGCACATTTGTGCAAGGTCACTATCAATATTTATTTTATAAACAACTTACAATGATTTAAGCATTTATACAGCTGGAAAATTTTAATTTAAGATTAGTGGAGGAGTGAGATTTAATCTCAGGTCCTCAGATCTCAAGTGCTGTGCAAACTTTATAATTTACCCAGTTGCTGTATGCTTTAATCCTTCTTTATACACCTTTCTCCTTTTTTGTGCACTGCTATTTTATTTATTCCACAAATAGCTGTTCTATGTGCCATACAAACAAAATATATAAGAAAGCACAGAACATCCTTGTTATTTATATATGTCATTTTCCACCAGTGTGTATGAGAGCAGATGACAACCTTGGCAAGGTTTGATTAGGATATTTCAGGAATGTGAGGGATAAAGGTCAGGGACAGTTGTTTTGACTGGGTAACAACTAGAGAGAAAATGTACAAATAAAACATTGTGATACTTCATTGTGCTTCATTAGAGTCAACACAGAACAGGAATAATTTCAGCAACTGCAAGAGAACAGTAACCATGACACCACCTGCTGCCCCCAGTATAACACTGTATCCTGATCCTGTACGGTTTTGCACTTTTAATGTGTAAACCCATAATGGTATGATGGTGCCGGATGCTTGCATGGTCATCGCTTTGGGAGAAATCTGCTGAAACACGACAAGCAGCAGGATACTGGGACAAGCAGACCTTCCTGAAGTGATGATAATTAATCTTTCTCGAGCGCTCCCAGTTTCCTCGGCGTAAGCGTATTCCAACATACCCTGGGGTGGGGTGGGGGGGGTTGCTGTGGTGAGGTGAGTGTATGAATGAATACTAAACCCTTAACCACCTGCCCCCTCCCACTAAAGAAGTGTGACATCCTTTACCCCTTTGTATGAAAGGTTACAGCTGCTGGACAGTAAAATAAAAATAGAATAAAAAAAGGGACACCAAAGTATAACAGAAATGCAGGAAAAGTGTTTACTTGGATCTAACACCTGCAAAATAACATGGGTACAGAATAACATACCTGCACTAAACTGACCCAGCCCCCAGACTCAAGTGGAATGTAATATGCTTCAATGAGGCACTATCTTATTCAGGAAACTGTAAACTTTAAATCTCTTTAAACTGTCTATGAAACTGAAAGACATATATTACATTCAGTTCCTCCCAAGGGTGTAGTGGCTGGAGCAGAGGGGCCTGCAGTATAAAAACTCCTGGACCAAATCCTCCTCCTACCGTTGTAACCTTGATCTGATTCTTACCTTGAATTGACACAGCAAAAATTTCCCAGCTGTAAAAACTGGACAAATCAGTGTAAAGCTGAATAAACAACACTGTAAGCAGAGGGGAGCAGAAAAAGAAAAAAAAAAAAAAAAAAAAAAAACAATGCTCAAGTATGTAATGCATGTATGGTTGTTTTTACTTGAAATTAATTTTGGGTAAATGTAACCCAAAGCTTCCTGGAGTAAAATTAAAGGCATAGCAGGTCAAAAACTACTCAAGTATCAATTTACTTTAATTCAAATCGAGCTCTTTCATGTTCATGGTATTGTATAAAAAGTCTGACAATTCTAGTGGGATGTAATGGTCTTGCTTTAGGAGAAACCAAACTAAAGTTAAGGGGGAGGGCGGGCCTTAAATACTCCAGCATGCATGTACAATCCTGAGGACCCAGAATCTGAGGTCAGTATTCTTCTGTGACACATTGGGGTCCAAATAGACTGTGGCTGAAATCCACACTCTAATTTAGGAGCGCCACCCAGTGGTAATACTTTGGAATTCTTTCCACACAACTTATAGTTCTTATTCTTCATGAAGAGGAATTGACGTAGGGCAGAAAGGTATGCTGGTATCTCACAGCTCCAGGGCTGCTTGCTTTATGTGGGGCTCAAGTCCAGCTCAGGGGATGTGTGTGGAGTTTGCAGGTTCTCCTCCATGCTCCATCTCCATGCAGAATGTTTAATTCTGGATGGGGTGGAGAGGAGGAGGCTGAGCTGGCAGGAACTGTGGAAGATGGATGCATATCAAATAAGGTTCCTATTAGGAGCGGTTTATGATGTGCTGCCATCACCTCAGAACCTGAAGCAGTGGGGGGGTGAGGACTCCGCTTGTACTCTGTGCTCGGAGGTTGGGATGCTGAAACATATTTTAGTAGGTTGTAAGATTAGTTTGGCGCTGGGTAGGTTTACATGGAGGCATAACCAGGTGCTAAGGTGCCTGGCTGCAGCCATTGAAGATTGGAGGCAGGTATGCTCAGGGCAGGAGGTTGAAGGTACAGTGGTACAGTTTGTTAGGAAGGGGGGGGGGGTAGATGCAGAGGTAGGAAGGAGTTAGGTGTAGCAAGGGGGGCTAGAGACTGGGAGATGCAGGTTGATCTGGGAGGAAGATTAGTGGTGCCCCAGGAAATAATTAGTACAAGCTTGAGACCAGATATGGTGCTATGGTCAGCAAGCCAACGGGTGGTGTACTTTATAGAAGTCACGGTTCCGTGGGAAGGATCGGTGGACGACGCTCATGAGAGGAAGAAGCTTAGATATAGCGAGTTAGTGGCGGGAAGTAGGGGGGCGGGGCTGGAACGCGAAGGTGAGGCCAATTGAAGTCGGTTGCCATGGGTTTATCGCCCGATCTACTTTAAATTTGTTTCGCGAGCTTGGTATTCGGGGGCGGAAGTTGCAACGGGCGGTGAAGGAATTGTCACAGGCTGCGGAGCAAGGAAGTCTCTGGATTTGGAATAAGAGGACCAGCGTGGATGGTAGCGGGGCAGCGAAGCGATGAGCAGGTGGGTGCCGGCGAAGCATTAGCATGTAGGTGTCATGGCGGCTAGTGTGTTGGCGTACAGTTGTTAGCGAATAGGTGTGATGGCGGTTAGCTGTTAGGCGGTGTAGTTGGTGAGAAGTGTGATAAAGTAAAGTAGATGGCGAGGGGCTTCTTCCTTTGAGTCGGCGGGTAGAAAGAGCAGTGAAGGTGAGGATGCTGAGGTAAAGGGTTGGTAATGTGAGAAGCGGTGGGGTGGCGCAGTGGTGCGCGTGGTAATGGAGGGGAGCAGATCTGGGATGCCTGAGCCGCGGTTGAGCCTTCTGGAGGTGTCGTGGGCCCAACTCGATGAAACGCCGACAAAGGAAGGTACCCACCTGATAACCCCGATGAGATGATGCCCCATTGCTGCGCCACACCATGGTTGGCATTATAGTTGGTTGACGCTAGTTTTAATAAGATAGCCGGTGTGTAGCGGATTGTAAGCATGCGGGGGGGAGGGTTAGGATGGGTTAGATGGGCGTTAGGATCCCCTTTATAAACCAAGCTCCTGGTATTTGGCACTGTGTGTGTTATATGAACCTGCTGAGGACCCTTTGGTTTCCTACAAACATGAACTCATGTCAAAACAAGACTAAAATCAACTTATTAGACTGTATTTTGTCCTTCGTCAACTCAGAACTCCAGGTTTTAAACTTGTTTGGTATTTCTGGCTGTTGGCCTCATCTACACATTTTCTGAATAGCAGCTCTACCACAAACACCAACCTTGGAAAGCTCATATGGTACCGTTTTATTCAGAGAGGATGCCAGAAGTTTTTATTCATTTGTGGTTATAGTTACTATTATGCATCTATCCTTTTAAGTCTCTTGCAGCGGGGGAGCTCTGATTTGTGACCCCCCCCACACACACACACGACACCTGCATATACATGTATGTGGTACAAACCTCTCGTCACGAATGAAGGGGCTCAGGAAGTGTGTGGCCTTTGGTGAAAGGTGGGTGGCGTCATCCTCATGACTGCTCAGCCCGTTGTTCTGCTGACTGCAAAAACAGAAAACACACCTGTCAAACACCAGTGTTACCATACTTCCAAAGAAACTTGCACAATTCACATCATTCCAACACCCTTCATCAAATTATTTCAGGGCTTCTTTCCCATAGAACCCATTTACACCACTGGGGGTTTTAATAGTTTAGGTTATGATTACAATAAGGGGCCCTGGTCCAAATTCTGCCTTCCACTTACAACCTCAGACTCATGGTAAAATAAAACTTTGGGGGGAAAAGGAAACAAAATTAAAGAAATCTGGATACACACTAACCACATTTTAGATGCTCTTCCTAAAGCAGCTAGAGACTGAACCTCCACCGTTGTTGGGCAGAACAACTATCATCCTCACCAAGCAAGTAAGGATCTGTTCTCACCATAGTCATCTTCTCACTGGTTACACAGCAGCCAAAGAAGGTGCAAAAATGTGAAAGCCATGCTAAAATCACCCATCTCTAGGAGATAAGTAGCCACCCCCACCGTGGCAGGTATTGATTTTTTTCACTGAGGTTAAACAAGCCTGAATGATACCATGACTTTCAACATAATGGTCTTTGAAAAGACCCTATGAGTTCCATTATCAGACCAAGTAAATTTTTTAAAATTTTTTCTACTTAACTGGTCATGGGTTTACCTTAAGTACAGGTATCCCACCAATTGACAAGCCTTCTGCATTCTAGAACATTGACTTATACAGTGAAATCTTCCAAGTCAGAGATGTAACTACCACTGCAGCAGGACAAGTTCACTTGTATATACAAAAACTTGTAAGTCAAAGCTAGAAAAAATCTTCAGTCCATGTGAAAACTGAAGAGGTGGGTATAGTGTTCATAATTCTCATTAATAAAAGAGAAGATTAACAGGTACTGAACAACACACACACACACACACACACACACACACACACACACACACACACAGCAATACAACAAATGTTACCAGAACCAAGATTTGACAAACACAATGCAATTCGTTTATATGTGTATCAGAACTCATGATGGCAGATATTCTCCTACATAGTAAAAGGACCTTTTCCATATTTTGCTCAACTCGGTGATGAAAAAACTGGAACAACAGGGGGAAACCCACATAAAACTGTAACTGGTGACTATGCTGCCCTAATACAGGCACCTGGTTACAATAAACAAATGTCTAGTTGTCACGGCTGTCAGTGTTCCAGTTTGAAGCCCCATTTCACAAAGAAAGCATGCTGGCGGATGTTGGGAGAAAGGGAGTGGCTATAGATCACAGTTCAATTTGAGTCTCTGCCACATGTTTGCCCCTTAAACGTGTTTTGGTCCTGCAATACAACAGTCTTGATAAACTTTTAAATCATGAGACCAACTGCAAACTGTACTTAATATCCAAGCAGTGAGCCTTTATCTCAAAAGTCCATTTTCACCTGTTCTGCCTTTGCTCTTTCAAGAAACCCTTGCGGCTGTGGCTTATGGCCACCCTAGCTGGGCCCAACCCCTCAGAGAGAGGAAGTAGAAACTGCTGATAAAGATGGGCGGCTTGCTCTCAGGCTGAATGATCCTAGGACAGGAACTGCTTGAGGGAGGGGCAGCTTCTCTACACACTTTGCAATGTTGCTCTACATTTTCTATGAGTGTGTGAGAAAAAATGAAGTGAATCTTGTGCTTTTGGGGGAAATCTGCTCTCATACACAAGTGATATCCGCGAGAGGAATGCTACGATCTTCGGGGCTTCCTCGCAACAGCAGGACACTGTGTGACAAATGCTAGTCAAAACTTATCCAGCAGAGCGCAGCTGTATCACACATAGACTCAACACACCAATGACCACTGCAAAAAGGACCACACAGCAACCACTCAATGACCACAGAATAACCACTGTCCTGCAGTGAGAGAACTTCCTGGACTGTTGAACGCATCTGCTGTCAAACTTCAGGACACAAATTACCCAATTTCAGCACATTCCAAAGAGACGTACCCCTGGATTCCAGGTGTTCGACGAGAATCACATAATGCATTACATTCTCTGTGGCTAAAGACTCTGGAAAAACATTCATGATGAGACTTACCCTTCATGTGAGTAAATCACAAGGATTGAGAAGAATCCATAAAGGGTGCAGAATGCACTGATGGGCAATAAACTGGTGGATAAACACAACCCACGTTACACCTTTCCTATGTACGTGGGATCAAACTTCACATTCTAAAATCCATTTGGCATTAAATTTAGGTTCAAAAGCAAGGTGCATCACCCAAGGCTTTTCATGCGAAGCACCACACTGAGCTATGCAACGGTACTCGACTTCGGACTTGCAGAGAGCTCAACAGGTTATACATCTCTGGTTCAGAACAAGCTACGCAGGTACTCACTGCATTCGACAGAGGCTCTTCCTTGATCTCAGCCATCTCCTGGGATGGCTCCACACACGTGTCACGAACCCCATCTAGTCCTACAGCCCTGCTTGGGCTCACATTCTAACCCCTGGAAAGTGCAGTGACAGCAGTCCGAGAATCAGGCATGGGGAAACAGAACAAAAAGCGCACATCAACTGAAAAAGTAACGCAACCAAACCATGGGGAAAGTCTTAAAAAAACATAACCAAAGATCAAGTAACTTCCTGACATCCACACCAGTCTAAAAACAGCACCATGCGTGCAGTGGAACTGGGTCCTATTACACAATAGCAGCAGGTTACCTTGTGCTTAAGACACATGCCTTGCAATTGGAAAGTCTTGGGTTAAAATCCCCTCTCCCACAAATACTCATCGTCAAGATACATGCCCTGCATTAATATTGCAAAATTTATCCATCCATATAAGTGGTTAAATCATTATTAAAATCTAATACTGTGAGCCATGGTGAAGACAGGTAAATGTAAATAATAATAGTCAATCCTTAGCCCGCAAAGGTACAGCTCAAGTATTTGTCTAATTAACACATACACAAGAATTTATGTTAAAGTGTAAATTATAACACACAATACCTTTTTAATGAATAGCCTAAAAATGAAAATAACTGCCTGTTTGGAATGCTGTCAGTTACAAACATGTTTGCTGCTGACAACCTTGTTTTCATGTGCAGAAGCATTCATTTTTGTTTGAGAGCAGTTCGAAAACAAGCAGCAAAAAATGATGGAGGCAAAGTTTCAACAAAAGCTAAGGTAGCAAAGTGTCTTCTTCTTTCGGCTGCTCCTGTTAGGGGTTGCCACAGCGGATCAATTGTTTCCACTTCTTCCTGTCCCCTGCATCTTTCTCCGTCACACCCACCACCTGCATGTCCTCCTTCACCACATCCATAAATCTCCTCTTAGGCCTTCCTCTCTTCCTCTTGCCTGGCAGCTCCGTCCCTAGCATCCTGCACATGTCCAAACTAACGCAATCTCGCCTCTCTGACTTTGTCTCCAAACCGTCTAAGCTGTGCTGCCCCTCTAATATACTCATTTCTAATCATGTCCATCCTTGTCAGACCCAATGCAAATCTTAACATTTTTAACTCTGCCACCTCCAGCTCTGCCTCCTGTCTTTTGGTCAGTGCCACCATCTCCAACCAATAAAGCATAGCTGGTCTCACTACCATCTTGTAGACCTTCCCTTTCACTCTTGCTGGTAACCTTCTGTCACAAATCACTCCTGACACTCTTCTCCACCCACTCCACCTTGCCTGTACTCTCTTCTTCACCTCTCTTCCACACTCCCCATTACTCTGAACTGTTGATCCCAAGTATTTAAACTCATTTACCTTCGCCAACTCTATTCCCTGCATCCTCACCATTCCTCTGTCCTCCCTCTCATTTATCTACATGTATTCTGTCTTAGTCCTACTGACCTTCATTCCTCTTCTCTCTAGAGCATACCTCAACCTGCTCCCTACTCTCACTACAGATCACAATGTCATCCGCAAACATCATAGTCCACGGTGACTCCTGTCTGATCTCATCTGTCAACCTGTCCATTACCATTGCAAACAAGAAAGGACTCAAAGCTGATCCTTGATGTAATCCTACCCCCACCCTGAAAGCATCCGTCACTCCTACTGCAGACCTCACCACTGTCACACTGTCCTTGTACATATCCTGTACCACTCTTACATACTTCTCTGGCACACCCGACTTCCTCATACAATACCACAGCTCCTCTCTAGGTACCCTGTCATATGCTTTCTCTAAGTCCACGAAGACACAATGCAACTCCTCCTTACCTTCTCGGTACTTCTCCATCAACACCCCGTTGCAAACATTGCATCTGTAGTACTCCTTCTCAGCATGAAGCCATACTGCTGCTCACTAATCGTCACCTCCCTTCTTAACCTAGCTTCCACTACTCTTTCCCATAACTTCATGCTGTGGCTGATCAATTTTATGCACATCACCCTTATTCTTAAAAATTGGTACCAGTACACTTCTTCTCCACTCCTAAGGCATCATCTCACTTTCCAAGATTACATTAAACAATCTGATTAAAAACTCCACTGCTGTCTCTCCTAAACACTTCCATGCTTCCACAGGCATGTCATCTGGGCCAACAGCCTTTCCATTCTTCATCCTCTTCATAGCTGTCCTAACTTCCTCCTTGCTAATCCATTGCACTCCCCTATTCATAATCCCTACATCATCCAATCTTCTCTCTCTCTCTCGTTCTCTTCATTCATCAACCCCTCAAAGTACTCTTTCCATCTGCTCAACACACTCTCCTCGCTTGTGAGTACGTTTCCGTTGCTATCCTTTATCACCCTAACCTGCTGCACATCTTTCCCAGCTCGGTCCCTCTGCCTAGCCAATCGGTACAGGTCCTTTTCTCCCTCCTTAGTGTCCAACCTCTCATACAGTTCACCATAGGCCTTTTCTTTAGCCTTTGCCACCTCTCTCTTCGCCCTACGCCTCATCTCCTTGTACTCCTGTCTACATTCTTCATCTCTCCGTCTATCCCACTTCTTCTTCGCCAGCCTCTTCCTCTGTATACTCTCCTGTACTTCCTCATTCCACCACCAGGTTTCCTTGTCCTCCTTCCTCTGTCCAGATGTCATACCAAGCACCTTTCTAGCTGTCTCCCTTACCACTTCTGCTGTAGATGCCCAGCTCACTGGTAACTTTTCACTGTCACCCAATGCCTGTCAATTCCTCCCTGAACTCCACCTTATAGTTTTCCTTTTTCAACTTCCACCATTTGATCCTTGGTTCTGCCCTCACTCTCCTTCTCTTTTTGATCTCCAATGTCATCCTACAAACCACCATCCTATGCTGCCTAACTACGCTTTCCCCTACCACCACTTTGCAGTCTACAATCTCCTTCAGTCTGGCCTTCCTGCATAAGATATAATCCACCTGTGTGCATCTTCCTCCACTCTTGTACGTCACCCTGTGTTCCTCCCTCTTCTTAAAATACTTGTTTACCACAACCATGTCCATCCTTTTTGCAAAATCCACTATCATCTGACCTTCTGCGTTCCTCTCCTTGACACCACACCTACCCATCACCTCCTCATCTCCTCTGTTCCCTTCACCAACATGCCCATTGAAATCCGCTCCAATCACCACTCTCTCTCCCTCAGGTACACTCTTCACCACTTCATCCATATCACTCCAGAATTCTTCTTTCTCATCCATCTCACACCCAACTTGCGGGGCATATGCACTAACAACATTCACCATCACACCATAAATTTCCAGTTTCATAACCATCACTCTGTCAGACACTCTCTTTGCCTCCAAGACACTCTTGACATACCGTTCCTTCAGGATAACCCCTACCCCGTTTCTCTTCCCATCCACACCATGGTAAAACAGTTTAAACCCCCCTCTGATGCACCTAGCCTTACTCCCCTTCCATTTGGTCTCTTGCACACACAATATATCAACCTTCCTTCTTTCCATCATATCAGCAAGCTCTCTCCCTTTACCAGTCATACTACCAACATTCAAAATTCCTACCCTCACGTCCACTCTCTTAACCTTCCTCCTCTCCTCCTTCCTCCGGACATGTCTTCCTCTTCTTTTCCTTTGGCCTCTTCTCCTTCTTCGGCCAACAGTAGCCCAATTTCCGCCAGCACCCTGTCGGCTAGCAGTGCTGGTGGCAGTCGTTGTTAACCCGGGGCTCGACCGATCCGGTCTGGAAATTTGTATTTTTGTCCGCACATTTGGTTTGGCAAATTTTTACGCTGGATGCCCTTCCTCACGCAACCCTCTCCATTTATCCGGGCTTGGGACTGGCGCAAAGAAATACACTAGTTTGTGCATCCCCTTGTGGCTGGATTTAAGGTAGCAAAGTGTGTGGTCAGAAAATGCAACCCCAAAAACATTAGATTTGGGTTCACAGTGGCAGATAATGGTTCAGAGCCAAAAGCGCAATGTGGTTTAACTTGGAAAAGCCCTCTCAAAGCAAATGTTAAAACCATAAAAGCTGCAGAGAGACACAAAATACATAACAGTCTGGGTGCGTTGAAAAACCACAAGAAAATTTCCAAAGGATGCGAGATGGACTTTAAGCACAACAAAAGCCGTAAATATAGGTCAATTCTGGTATACACAGGCCCAGTATATGCATTTATATTTAATTCAGTCACTGTAGCTAACAATGACATAGCAATTGTTTACAGGCCACAATACCCCTTTGCTTTTTATTTATTTATTTTTATTTATTTGAGAACCACTGTGGAAATTGCAGAAGTAAAAAATCATGACAACCATTTAAGTGCTCCAAACACTTTGTAAAACAGTTTTCTAACATCCTGGTCACTTCCCCAAAGTGAGTCACAACATTGTTCTGTAGCAATGAGACAGCGGTGCCAACATTATGGCATTTACATGAAACAAATTCCATACCAAATATGTCCTTGTCATGCACATGCCTATACTGTATACCCTAAGCAATAGCTTACAGCTTGATGCCATGAAGCTGGAGGTCAAGTGCATCCAAGACACTGAAAACAGCAGATATGAAAGAACTGCCTCAACATCGGAATTAAATTTTATTTCACCTCAGCAACCATGTAGGAATCTCAATATGAAACCTGTGTTTGCACAAATTGGGACTGTCAGACTATTCAGACTACATTTTTTTTATTCATATATGGTATCACATTTAAACTGATGAAAAATCCAGATGTTATAGCAAATGTTTTGAACTGTAGGTCTGTTACTTTGTGTCTAAGTTTTTATTTTTACATTATGCTTCTGTGATTTTAATAGAATGTCCAGATGATATTCAAGACATTAGAAATTCAGCTCAGAACAGTCAGTTTATGTTAGCAGAGAGACAGTATGTGTTCAATCTAAGAAATACAAGAAAATTAAAGATACAGAAGAATTTATAATGGAAAAGTGGCCAAGAAGATTCAACACATAAGTCTTGAAGCACATTTTCTTGGTATGGGCAGCAAGTTTGTTTCACACAACTGTGCTGCTACAGCAACATGAAGCATAGTCAAGGTTAGGCCCATCGGTTACTGGGTGTCAGACCCATCAGTCAATAATAAACAATATACAGTAACTGGAACTCATTTGCATTTAGTTCCACATGCTCAGATTCTTTTTATACATGTTGACAAAACAAGAACCAAATACCAAGGCTTCTTCCAGACCAAGAGGAGATTATTAATAAAGTAAAGCAAATTTTCCTACATGAGCAAATTTTTAACTCATGTTGAGAGATGTACATAAGCTCAATAAGATTGGATACAGCCCTTAAAATCAAATGCCATTTCATTTTCCTGTAGTTTTAAAGTAGTGGCACTGCTGCTATTTACCTTACTATTAATACAGACTACTGTACTTTAAAAGTGGCCCTGCTTTCATCACTAAATCTTGATTTTCATACCATGTCCTTAAACATACATGTCCAGAAACATAACTTTGTGAAAAATTGGAAGGTTTGAGGGTCAACAGACACTTAAACCAGTTCAGACTCAACCTGAAGATCCCTTTTCTAGTTTGGGCCAGAAATGACCCAACAACTACATGATTAAAGGTCCCAGGCTGAAAACCAGTAGCATTTCTATGAAGGCAAGCAGTGACAGGGGGAAGTCAACACAAGAACCTGGAATGAATATGTAATATTGGAGTGTTACAGGGAATAAAGCATGGAAGTGACTGATTCCAAGAATGATACCACACCAACCTGCTTTCACAGTTAAGGTCCTTCCTCTCGCGCACCTTCAGGAAACGCCTGAGCAGGGATTGCTTGCTGACTGGTGAAGCGCTGGGTGTGGAGCAGCTGGACCAGGGCCCATCTTCATCCTTGGAAGGTGTGACTTCAATAGAGGGCAGCTGTAGGTACTCCTTGGGTATGAAACCTGAATGGCACAGAGGCCTGGACTGCACTTCTGCAGGTTCCCAGTCTTTTGTCATATTGTTAGCATGACGCATTTTGAAAAGCTTACGACATGGTGTGTGGATGGAGGCAGGACAAGTGTGGTGATCTGATGTTCCAGGGAGCCCAGGGTTTGCCCCAGTCTGGAGCCCTGACCTTGGTCCAGTATTGTGATTCCCTTGGAGCTGAAGGAGGGTGCCTGCCATGATCCTGGCAATGTACTCAAGGACAAAGGAGAAGTGGGCTGTAGCAATGACAAATGCTTGTTCCCCTATTTTCTTATCAAGCTCTTTTCAGGTGTTGGTGCTGCTCCTCAGCCCATAAGAAAAACAGAAATAATTTTTCCCTCACTGTGTGCTAGATCTTCAGTCGCTGTTATCACGATCCTTGATGATAATGCATCCCATGTTTCTCTAGATGGTAGAAGGGTCAGGATGTTGAGGCAAAGCTGAAGTGACTTGGGTGTTCCTCTCTTGTGAAGACCTGATAAAATCCGTTAAGCATATAACATGGATGTATGTTATTCCCTTGACAACTGAAGCCAGGCAGCTTGCATCCACACTGCTGCGCTCAGGGTGACAGCACTTTCAGTGAAGCCTAAAGATCAGAGCATGATTACAGGGATGTGGAGGTATGGGATCAAAGCAAGAGAGTCTAGACTTATAGGAAACACACACACACACACACACACACACACACACACACACACACACTTCACCCCTTGTTACTGACCAGATCTCTACAATGTCACTGTTATAGCAACAATAGGGTAACAACCTCACTCACAGATACTGTAGTAGGTGCCGGGCTTTGAACCCAGTCCTTTAAGTCCAAAGGCAATGAGTTCACTGTGAAACCCGCTGACCACAATTTTGTCAACTTTCCTGTTGATTTACAGATTCTCTGTAGTGGTCAGTTTTGATCTTGTGATGAAAATCATGCAGTTTTATACTTGAAAAAAGAACTACGTATAATCTTAGCCAGAACCAATAAATAAATAAATAGGAAAATAATATACAATTTAATATTTGACATTTCAAAATTAGTCTTCCCACATAAGAGTAAGGCTAGCAGGACCTCAGTGATTGCACTTTTTATAGCTGAACTGTATATATCTTTCTCCTTTGCAGCTGAGTTATGGAAGAAAAAAAAAAGAGCCTGGGTGAGAAAGTGTTGCCCACAGAAACCAGTCTAGTCAGGTGCTTCTGACCAAAAGTGGAACCGATAGATAAAAACGGTTGTAGCTTCAAGCCATATACAGTCAGTGGTAGAACCTCAAATGGAAAGAAACCCTTCAGCAAATGTACAAATACTGTGACAACCACTGTCCACTTTGGGAATGTCCTTCATACAGAAAGAGGGCAACCTCAGGCCACATCCTTCTGAATATGCACATTATTATTACTACTCTTTATGTAGCTGACACCTTTGTCCAAAGTGATTTACAGTTTAAAAAAACAATATATTAATCTACCCATCACAAATCAACATACTTTTACTATATTAATTCTAGGTATGGAAAGTACCATGATCAGTAGCACTACAGCAGGAGCGGGATTTGATCCTGTGAACTTCACCTGCTATATCCTTGTACAGCCTATGATGTTCCAGTTTACTAGAAGCTATTGCACAATCAGGGATTGAGTAATGAACAGTAAATCACCTTTTTAATTTTTGGCTTACAGTAAGCTGAAAACTATCTGGCGATGCTATACATGCACAATATGAGGACTTTTATCTCAGACTGTTGCTAATTGTGAAAAAAACATTCACATGGGTGTTCATATGTAGTCCACTGAATAAGTCCAGTTGTAAACCTATCACAACACTCATTTCAAAGTGATACAACAACTCGGTGATATGACATTGCCATGTGCATCAATACAGGAGACAACAAACAGGTCAGCACTCAGTCTTAGCTGGCTCACATTCTAGAATGGACAGCTAACAGCACACAAACCTCAAAAAGCCAACATTCCTATCAGGGCTGCGGCGAGGTGTACACATCCCTTCCTTTGGACACTATCCCAACAAGGCAGTTTTAATAATCATGTTCAAATATTGACCTAGGAGATAAACATCAGTGAAAGCACCTGTGGAGCATCATGAATTTAACTGTTAAATGTGGAATTAACTTTCTAAGGCCTTCCAGATGGTTCCGTATGTCTGAGAGCACTTGTTTGTGAGAAGATGTTTGTGTGTCTCACTTTTCACATTCATCTGACCGTTTTATTCATGGAAGCTTAATGTCCAAACCTAAAAGTTATTTACAGTTATTTATTCCTTTGTGCAACTGGGTATTTTTTTTTACTGAATCAATTCAGATTAAGTACCTTGATCAAGATTACTACAAAAGTGGGAGGTTCCATGACCTTCTAGTGGCAAAGTAACATCTCTAACCACTAAGCCACCTGCCTTGTGAGCTGTTCAGAGACATTTGGGCAAAACTAATAAGCAAACACCGTAGATAACAGCGCAGTTAACATAAAAACCCAATGCAACATTCGTAATGGTGCAGTAAACGTACGTGCCTGCAATAGCCACCATATTCAGCTGACAGCATCCCAGCAACATCACAGCAGAACCAATCCTAACTGACCCAGAGAAACTGTCATATGCGCGCACACACTAATTCGGAAGTCTTTATTAGCTACAGGTGTGGGCACAGTTGACGGACTTACTGGATGCCAGAAGGAACTCCTAGGTAGAGGGGTTAAATGATTATTGGATCCCTCAACTGACCTGGTATTTCCATCCCCAGCTAGTAATTCCAAGCCAAAGTTGCAGGTGCGAATGGACCATTTTGTATATGTTAGTGCCAGCAAGTTAACTGGCCACCATGAACACACATTTCCCTGTCCCATTGTCACAGAAGGCCACATCATCAGCACCTCGACCCTGCAGCTGGAGACTAAGAAAAAGCGGTGACGAATTCCCCAGGTGCCAAAATGGAGAAGTGGAACCAGAGTCCTGCCCTTTTATTGGTATATTTGTACAGTTGTACTGTTGTCGGTTGTTCTCAAATCTTTTAGTGTTCTGTTTGTCATGACTGCATCTTCAGCAGCCACCCCCACAGGCTACTAAAGTGAGACCCGCTTATCCGGGTGAACAAGTTTACGTAGATGGAATGGTTTTGGTCAAAATAAATTTACAGTAATAATAATAAACTGCTCAAATAAACTGAAACCAATTAGAAATGAAACACTCAATTCACCATTTCTAAGATTTTTTTCTTTTTACAGTTAAACAGACCTGTGTGGCGTGAGCCCTTTAGCTCTTTCTGCTTGGCTAACGGTGGCAGTTGATTGGCTGGGCTTCATATATGATGAGTAAAACAACATTTCACAGCCAATCACAGTGTGCTGCAGCAGAACAGGCTGTTCACATTCACGTTCACAGTCTGCACACCTTATTGCTCTGCTTCACATCTGAGAAGAACTTGGTGATGAAGCCTTTAAATGAAAAATTACTTCAATACAATAACTCGATTAACACTCTAGATGTGTTCCTGAGAAACAGAAACCTTAATATAAACAGTGCTAAGAGCTTATACAATATTTTGGATTAATGGAGGCTGAAAACTGTTTATGTCCACCATAATACAAAATATTCCTCTGAAAAAGAAGACTACTTCTTCCAGCTGCTGGGATGAACTGTATCATTCAGAACATATCTACCCGAGTAGTGTTCACCCTGCCAGTGATCCCATGCACGTCTCCCCCCTCATCTCTCTCTGTGGGCTTCCTACAGTTGCTTGTGTCAGGTTCAACATGCCAGTTACAGCCTACAGTACAGTCACAGGATTTGTACCTTGATACCTGCAGGACTTGATTGTTCCCTACAATCCGACGAAGAGCCTCACATTCCTTCACTTGATGGTGTTGTTCGCAAGGGGTTCAAAATTGATAATCCATAGGCCCTCAGTGTTGAACTCTCATTACGGAACAAATTCAATCCTCTATACCTCAGGGGTGCTGAATCCCTCCCAGGATTCAATAAGGGTCTTGAAAAAACATCTCTTTCAAGTCCATTTCTTTCCTAACCCCAAGACAGTCACAAATATGAGTCCAACACCATCTGTGATGATTACATTCGTATTTGCTATCTGAATGTCACTTCTATAGGCAGCTACCTGAGTGATGTGTAGCAGCAAAATGATAGAATCAGACAGGCAAACGGTGTTATACCGAGCACCCATCTAAAGCTACTTGTTTGTTGTTACTACACTTTTGTTTACTGTGTTGTACAGTACTTAGTCTTTCATGGATTTACCATGAAACCACTGAAAAGTTCTGCCTTTTTTGGAAAGAACCACAAGACCAACTTTTCAGCGAGATTTACAGCCTGTATTTCAGCCATTACATAAATATCCTTCTCATTCTCATGCTCATAGAAGTCCTCCCTAAGTTTCAAAGATTCAAACCTCAAAATAATTCACTAGGTTTGAAATGGAAACAGTGTAATAACAACCTGGAAGGAGCATCTCAGTATGCTCAGGAAATGGACCTACTGTTATTCACAGTGGAACAAGGAACTCCGTAAACCTTAAATGGTGAATGTTATAAATAGATAGAATTGTGACATTTTACATTATGACGTGGCAAATGGAAGCCTGGGAAGGAACTGGAACAGTAACACCAACAACACAGTGTTATTGTTATGAAAGACTTCATTTCAGCTCCCTTCTTGACCTTTAAATTAAAAAAAAAAAAAAATTAGGATCTACTGTAAATGACATTCCAGATCTTCCAACACTAAAAGACACTAAATGAACTTAGCACTGTGCATGGAAACCTGTGGGTGCTTAAACTGCTGGGTTTTCACACTTGCCTACTTACAGCAATTTGCCAAATGATACATAAAGGTAATTTTTAATATGTCAATTAATTGTAAGCACATTGACCAATAGAAATCCAGCAGGAATCAAACTGACAAAACTAAAAAGTTACCAGTTTGAATCCCAAAGGAGCTGAAGGCCTTGAGAGAAAAAGAGAAAGCTGTATTTAGCAGTAGGAACCTTCATGATGAAACTGACATGACCGAGTGAAAAGACGTTATGCAGAACGCTGGAGGGCTGCTGGTAAACGCATTCTTCTCAGTTGTACTCTTAAAGCCCAAGACAGTGGGTTCCTGTTCAGTGCGGTGTTCTCACAGCTCAGAGACAGAAAGAACAGATAACAGATAAAGGCAGACAATGCAAGATGAGCACAGAAGTACCAAGTGTCCATGATGCTAAAGCTCAGCCACTGTGCTTGGGGTGGGCAAGGTGTCGGGCAACACAGGCCAAGATCAGTAATTTCCCAGGACACATGGATAGGCACAGCATGGATGCAGAGCCAGGAATCACACTGCCTTTGTTATTTTGTCATTTTACCAGCTATGACACTGTGGAATAAACTGCAGAACAATGAGGTGTACCGAGGGAAGGAAGGTCAGGGGACATCAAGTGGCTTCCAGTGCTGGGGGGGGGTTTGGAGTGAGAGGGTCCGCTCTTCCTTTAAGATACGCTGATCTCTTGCTTTTCTGACATTAACCCCCTCCGACTGCAAATAATGCATCCCATCTCCATCTCATGGAAGGTCATCCTACTCCACCTATAGTATAAACCTTTAGTTTGAAAAACATTTCATTTATCTTAATCACTTTGTCTATACAGCACCTTTCATACACATTTTGCAGCTTAAGACCGTATTATACAAGGAAAAAACGGATAGTTTACAAAAAAGAAAAAAAATCTGCCTTGTCTATCATCCTCCATTTTTAAAACGAGCCGCTTTATTTAGTTAAAAGAAGGTTCAACAGATGAACCAATAAAAGAAATTCAGTGTTTCGTCAGAGAACCAGCAAAACACCCACTGGGAATTTTGCTGGATGCCCAGATAAAAAGCCACGCAGTTTTATAATCATTGACAAATAAGGTGTTTACCAAGTTTTTACCTGATAGCATCCGAATAACAAGGCTTAAAAAACACCGAAGTACAATTAATAATGTTGCGTGACTAAATACATAGTTAAAAAGTCACGTTTCAAAAGCCACACTGTTAGATGCACCGAAAGTGCAAGTAAAGCAAATGCTTGCATTGTCAACGCTTAAAATCAGAGTTTTTTTATTGCAAAATACAGGGAATGTTTTTGAAACCCGCCTGTAGACACGCAGCATCATCGCAACCGTGGAATCATGAGATCAGGAGAAGCGCTACACGGCAGCAGCGGGATGGAGGAGCCCCATCACCGGAGGACCGGACACCGGAAAGAAACTCAACGTACCTCGGCAGACTTCCTCTCGCACCAGGGACAGCTGTGATGGATCAGACCCCCCGCTGTTAAACACACCCCGAGGTCAACTATTTGAACCAGCAGTACATGAGTTCATATCTCCTCCGGTTTTCAGATTTCCTCTCCTCGTAGACTAAACCACTATTGCACAAGGCTGGTTTCCGCGCACACCCAACAACTTCTCCAAAATATAGTTTACGCTCAGTGAAAAACACTTATGTGACCACCTTTAACCAGCATCATAAATAAGCGTTCTTTATGATAAAAGCAAATATTGCTAGGAAGTTGACGTGTACGGCACTGGAAAATAAACGACACCCCCCAATAGTTTGAAACATGGACCGTACGAAATCCGTAGAGAAATTGTCTTTAATTTAGGTGCGGATTGACAGGGAGGGTCTCCAATCAACGCACGCGGTGCACTGATGGGGCGTGGGTTCTCAGGGAAAATCACAAATAGCATGAAAGGGGGCGGAGCCTTGAGGTCCCGTTATGTGTCAGCAGGGACGTGAACTCTTGCTGAGCGACTGGAGGCGTGGAAAGGGATGGCGAGAAGAAGCTGCTTTTTTTCCCCCAGACCAGCAGCATGAAAAGACACGCAGCAAAGATTTTGAATGAAATGACCCAGAAATTGAAACACGTGTCTACCAACATCAGTTCAGCAGCATCCCTGTGTGTAATTAATAGATCAAAGTAATTTCCAATCCTATCGTTCAAAAGCAAATATTTTCCCAAATAATCAAATAACCACTTTAAAAGCACTTTAAAAACTTAAAATGTTTGGAGTTAAATTTTGATACTGAACAATCTAACTGACATTTTATCTGTTTTTGTACATACATTCTAAGAATTCACTTCATTGGCACAAAGTCACAACATTTTTCTAGGAGCAGAATTAATTCAGTTTCATGCGACTGAAAAAGAAATCAACATTTTAAATGAGAGCCATTATACTGAATCACATCATGTCTAACAAATATTTTCATATTAAAACATTCCAACAAATTTTTGCATATACAATAGATTTGTTTTTTGTCATATGTCAACAAAAATACATGTGCTTCACTTAATTTTCAAAACCAGTTTGAGAAGAAATGGTGAAATGTGCCATTGGTACTCAGAGTCCGTCTTTACAGTCGCTCTACTGCGTCATAGAGATGCCACTTGTTTCAAAGGCTGTATTCTGGGATGTTGTGTCATACTCTTTGGATGCTAAACTTGACCTTTTAAGCTGTGCCATGGGTGTGCTGACCACAGGGGCCAGACAGCACCCTGCAGATGCTTTTCAACTGGCATGTGCATCCAGCCTCAATGCACCCTTTGTGTGAGAACGTGGTCCTTGGTCTGGATGGAGTAGGATGATACCCCCCTCTCCCATGCAACCCTAACCCTTAGGTCACTTTCAGCTGAATAGTAAAGAAAGAGAGAGACATATAGACTGACAGCCCCAAACCTGTATGGACAGTGTGCTGGAATGATGGCCAAGATGATAATACTATGGAAGCACTGTGGACATCTCAGCACTACAGTCAGGCTGTTACAGCTTTGTGGGGGTGACAGATCCTCTTTCATAGGTGAAATGGTACAGGGTGAGAAACTGTACATCTGCCCGCCCCCAAAAAAAAAAAAAAATCTCCCTCTCACCTTCCCCTACCTGGGGGGTGGGGGGTGGTATGTGTGTGCGCCTTCCTCAACCTCGAGGCCTGGGAGTTTGAGGGTTCTGCGCAGTATCTTAGCTGTTCCTAGAACTGCGCTCTTCTGAACAGAGACCTCAGTTGTTGTACCTGGAATCTGTTGGAGCCATTCTCCAAGTTTGGGAGTCACAGCCCCGAGTGCTCCTATTACCACAGGAACCACTTTGGCCTTCACCTTCCACATTTGTTCCAGTTGTTCCTTCAGGCCTTGATACTTCTCAGCCTTCTCATGCTCCTTCTTCCTGATGCTAATATATACATACATATATATTTTTTTTACATAATCAAAGGTCATGACAAAAGAAGTAAACTATATAAGTTCAACAAATTCTCGCAATCTGACAGTTCCCAGTCTGCTGTGGCTCCCATTTTTAACCTATTCATTCATTCATTATTGTTAACCACGTAATCCTGAGCAGGGTGTGGATGGTCTGGAGCCCATTCGAGAAGGACTGGGCACTAGGCTATAGAACTACCCCTGGATGGGAAGCCAGTCCATGACAAGGTGTATTTTTAACCTGCATACCCTGAATTAACTGGGCAAAAATTACCCAGCTGTATAAGGAAGGGGGAAGGGAAAAAAGTAAAGTTGATTATCTAATATGGGCAACAGGTAGTCTAGCAGTTACAGCTGCAATTCAAAGGACCCTACCATCCAATTGAAGGAAATGTTACACAAGAAAGTCTTCTAAACAGCATCTGGCAGCTGTATACTCTTCATACAGACTGTAACACACTTTAGGTTTTGCATTTTAGAGATAGAATCTGTTGTTTATACATTTATTTTCCTTCTCCACTTCAGAATACCGTAGCTTAGGGTCAGCTAGGAGAAAGAAGGCTAAGAGATGTGCAGTTTTGGAAAATACAGAGGTATATTCTTCAAGATCTCCATACTGAAATCAAAAATAATGTCAGCCCAGTAACCGTGTCCGTTTCAGATGTAACACTTCCTGGCACTCAAAGTGTGTGACTGACTTTACAAGACCTGCCTTTGTTAGCTTCTGTAAAAGCTAAATATTTAATTTATCCTGAATGCTAAAACATACATCTTGTGTACCATAACAGGGTGCATCAGCACCTCTAAAAACTAACTGCTGTGTCTGAGATGTCAACATCATAAGGGACACCAGGTACCACAGTGGTTAGAGCTACCCTGGAATATAGCAGCTATCTTGAATTAACTTAGTAACTTAGTGCACTCACCTCATCCTGTAAATCACATTGGACCATCAGCTACAAAATAAATAATCAAAATAATTCAGCTTAGCATAACAATAATGGTTAAGGCTGATTCTGTGATGCAATCTGAAACAATCTGGCATATTTGCCTTGACATTGAGATTAATCCTTCATACTGCCAGACAGCACACATAGACTTAATTACCCCCCCAGGGGCAATATGAGAAGAAGGTTGAGTCAGAGCTCCAGGCTCCAAAGACAAGAACCCAGGGCTCATTTACAGGGGAGCTACTGCATGGCATTTCAGGTGGCCTTCAATAAATTGCTCCTCTCCTCTTTTGAAGGCACCTTTTGATTGTGACACAGTTGAATTCAGCTTCTACCAGCTTCTGAACCACATGACGACCAGGCTGTCATTTCACCTCTCTTTCATGTTCACCTTTCAAGACCTCTGGGACCCTGGCCCTTAGTTGGACTCTATCCACAACCAGCCAGAGCTGTGCATACTCTCAGTGTGGGATTCCATCGTTTCCTGGGTACGGTTTTGGTTCTACCAAATAACTGTGATAGATGGGGAACTGTTATAGAGGCAAATGACCATAACCTCATAGAGAAAAATAATGGCTCTACACACATATAAATTCATGCTCATGATAAATACAACACTGAAATAAAAGCATTGCAAACAAATGCACACATCTTTCAGAAATACACTTATCTATACATCAATCCATCATTCATCTGTTAATCTTTCCATCTGTTTCTGGGAGTAGTTCTTTTATAGTGGTCGCTGGCCGTATACAACAAGGGTCAAAGTAGGCTGTATTTCCTACACAGACTTAGATCCTCTGGGGTCTGTAATACTATGCTGCGGATGTTCTATGAGTGGGTGGTGGCCAGTGCTATTTTCTTTTCTGTGGTGTGTTGGGGGGGGGGGGTGGGACATGAAGGTAGCAGACATCAAGAGGTTCAATAAATTGATTCAGAAGTCTGGCTCTGTGGTAGGAGAGAATCTGGACAGTCTGGAAACAGTGGCAGATCGGAGTTTGTCTAAACTTCAGGCTACCATTGAAAATGCTGATCACCCACTTCATAGTGTTGTGGTGAGACAGAGGAGCGTTTTTAGCAGCATAAAGCATGCCACCGAATGTCACAGAAAATCCTCCCTCCCCACTGCCATCAGGCTTTATAACTCCATTTATGGTCATTCAAATACTTAGATGTGCAATAACTCATTTGTTTACTTCCCATGAATATAACTTCGGTAGTTAGAATGGGTGATATTTCACTTATATGTGTAATACTTGAATAAGGATTTATTGTAGTTTATTTGATATTTATTTATTGTATATTCTAATACATTTATCATTATATTTGGTCTTACTGTTATTTGTGTCTGTCTATTTGTACAGTTGTAACATTATTAATCCAAAAGGAAATTACTTGTTTTTCTGATTCTGACAGTATTGTGACCTGATGGCAGCAAATTTAAATGTTACCCTGCTGCTGTAACTGGACTGGCCTTCTATCAGAGGGATTACATCTGAGATGAGGGTGCTGTACTCTGGAGCATAAAATCTGTAATAAAATGCATTCTTTTTTCTTTTTTTTTTTTTTTACATTGGCAGCACACAGATTTGCATAAAAGCAGCTGCACATACATCAGCTATAATTTAACCTCAAGAAGAACCTCAAAATGATGGCGGTGATGATATTTGATATCCGCGCTCTGATCAGATGACATCTGTATCCCAAATAAGTGGTGACTCAACGGAAGAGACCTTCGATTACAGATCAGATGGCTGGCATGGATGCCAGTGATATTGGGTTTCCCTCACGAGAAATAAACGTCTATGAAGCACAAGATGATGGTGAACATCTACAGGAACCTGGCCATCAGAAGTGAACTATAAACAAGAGGCTATTGGTGCAAAAGTTACCTACTCTCAACAGCATGACCTGTAAGGGGGGTGGGGGGGGACAACAGTTGCCTGGCTGACAATGAATTATAGCTACTTGTCCCCCAGCCAAGCAATTCATTTCATGGAACCAAAACAGCAGACAGGAAGTAGTGGAAACCTACACTGAGATTCCACATAGGTGGTCTTCAAAGGGAGCTGAAATAACAGCCCAGTTGCTATGTAGCTTGGAAATTGGAACCCAGGTTATAGATGGATACTGGAAACCGGCCTGTATGGAGGCAGATTGGCAACTACCGTAGCAATAATCAGGATGCCGTGGGAGCTGGAGCAGTTATGCTGACTGCAGAAAACACATCCATCTTCCTTTCAAGATTACAGCTGAAGCTGATCATCTTGCACCAGAGGGAAGCTAATGAAGAAACCAAACCTGAAAAAAGGACTGTGGAGGATTCAGGTTTGAACCAGAGTTGCAGCCACCTGATATCTTTCTTATAGCATAAGTGGGTTTCATTTGGAGTTGAGAAACGCTTCTAAGGAGTCCACATTTTGTACATTTTTTCAAAGATGCTTCATCCTCCATCTCCTGCTTGGTCCTTTACCAATTATGCAAGACCTTTTATTAGATGCTGTTCTCCAAAATAATGTACAACTCAAAAAAAAAAAAAAAAAAAAGACAGATGAAGGTCTTTAGATACAGACAGAAAAATTGCTCTAATAAAGTATTCAACTGCATAAAATTGTATAGCTTTAGATACATGTTTTTTTTGGATAAAACCGTATGTCAAGCAGCTAAATCACCTGATTCATCAGAAGTGCAGAGAAGGAAAAGTAAATCTAGTCTTGTGTTGTTGTGTTCGGCGGTCTCAAGTGAGGCTCGACTTCACCGTGGAGCAGGATGCTAAAGCTGAGATTCTTTCCATCTTTGTTGATGAGATGAGTTTGATTATTTTTACGCAAGTGGAACTTGAACACAGACTGCAACACTTTGCATCTCAAGTAAATACACCATTAATGTCCTTGACACTCAGTCACAAAGGACTGAAGTGGTTTAAGGGAATACAAAACCAGAAAAGGTAGTGCAGGAGATTGTTTATGCCAAAACTGATGTCTTCCTTTCTCAAAGTCAACATGTAATGTATTGCTGCAAGTTTTTTTTTTTTTTTTAAACATTTTATTAATTTTGCCGACACTTTTCTCTGAAGTGACAGAGTATTAAGTGGAGTTCACTAATTTACTTACATATACACACCACCTGGCAATTTTTGTTATTGTTCCAATTCATCGTAAGTGGCTTGGGGTCAATGATACTGAAGCAGCTGGTGGGATTCAAACCTACAACATGAGCCTGAGCTACTGCCTTCCACTTGAAGGACCCAGATTCATATTCCATCTTTTGTTGTAGGTGGGGTATCATTGTAAGCAGCTCAACACTGAACTGCTTTGTCAACTGGAAAAGTAAACGTAGAAACTCCCTGAAATTTTGATCTCTCTCTCTCTCTCTCTCTCTCACACACACACACACACACACACACACACAACCCACTGTTTGTTACATAAAACATTGCATGATGCATTGCTTCTCTTCAAAGGATAATAATGGACACCCAGCCACTCTGACCATTTGTCACAGAGTCCAGTTCAAGCACTGGGTGAGCCTTCATTGCATATCTAAAGGTTCCAGCAAAGAATCCTCTGTTATGTCCCCTGCTCAGTAACAGGGACTTTCCATGACTCAGACTTGAGACATTGATTGCTAGCCAGATGTGATAACCCACACATCACACCAAAAAAAAAAACAAAAAAAAAAAAAAAAAAACTTCCACCTCAGTATGCAGACATCCCATTTTGTAATTCATGCAGGTTCTTCAGCTGACACACACACTCAGCTTGGCCCAAACAACATATGAGTTGTTAGTGTAACCAAACAAGATCAACAAGCCATACAGAATTAAGACCAGGCTGTGGCCCTGAGGCCTGGACCGGATGCCCTTTATTTCCTATATAGTAAAAGTGGTTACACGCATTGGGATGCAAGTGGATGCCAGCAGATGGCACAGTATTTAAAGCAGTAGCCTAGGAATCAGAGTCCCCAGTTCCAGACCCACTCCTGCAGTACCCTTGATCAAGGTGTTTGCCTAAACTGTTAAACATAACAAAAGGGTGGTTTCCCAGAACCGAATGAGCCTGTTTCGCAGGAGAAGTGAGGGTGCAGTCACAACTAGGAAAAATCCCACATGGAGGGGAATGCAGGAGAAGCTCACTATGCTGTCAGTTCCTCATAGCACAACCATAACAGCGTCTCTTTAAACCCAACTGTGGAGAAATAAAGTCATGTTGTGACAATCAGTAGGAAGCACCAACAAAAGAAGGGAAACTTGTAGGAAACTCAGCCATTTGCTATGGAAGGCGTTTGGTGCTCCCGTGGAAGCAAGTGCGAGACACACTTTCAGTCGACAGCAAGACAAGACACATTTTTTGTTAGCAATTAAAGACATTCGCCGGTGGTCAACCGTTGGTTAACCTCAGGTCAGTTAGAGGCCTCCAGCAGTTGCACAAAAACAAGACAAAAATTTGATCCACCAGTGAATCCAGAGCTTACACAGACATTAAGAAAATGTGCAGTGGAAACTTGTAGACATAAAAAATTTATGAAGGAAGTACAGTCTATAAACAGTGAGCATTTCTTGCTGATCATGCAAAAAAGAGGCATGGTGACAGCAACTATTTCACCATTGCCCAGTGGATGTGAAGATCTCACCCCAAATGTCAATCAAGCTATTTTGAAATTGAACAAATACTTTTTTTTTTTTTAATATAACCACAAAACACCTGCCAAATGGGTAGTTACACACACTGTTAAATCAAACGACCCTTCTGAGTCTCATGAGATCAGAACTTAGATGGACTCTCAGTAATAAAACACTGCAGTCTGAGAAAAATCATTTTACCATGGTATTGTGTGATATGTCACTACACACAACTTGTCAGCTCCTCAACCACTACAACAGAAAAATGGAGATTGAGCAGATAAATGGTCACACCCTAGATCCTCTAAATGCTGTGATCAGTTCTACCATATGCCCAAGAGCTGATGGATACAGACAGGCTGGCCCCAGAGCTCAGTGTGGCCACCTGGAGGGGAAGCTGAGTGCCTCCTTTCAAGAGAGCAGTGTAAATCACTGCAGAGACTTCTTACAGATGAATGATGGAGGGGAAAGATGTGGGGAGAAGAAGAAGATGGAGATGATGGTGAGGTAATGGATTGCTCCTTAGAATTCCCACTGATCATCCAAGTGGGAAATAACTCAAATCAGTGCACATAAATTGTAAATTTGTGTGTGTGAATGGACCTGAGCTGCCGCATTGTTACCTGCCTGTTTTAGTCTTTTTCTCAATCTCACATCACAGTATGTTTAAGTCTTGTCACAAGGTCTAGGGAAGAGAACATGCAGGACAACCTCAAGCTATCCTCTCTGGGGTCTACTTTCCACTTTTGGACATGGTTTCAAGGCCCGGTGTGTGAATGTGTAAAACCGTTAGGCATTACCACACTCTATTCAACCCCATGTACCTGCAGCTGGTCAACAGAAGGTACTATTGTACTGTATATAAGATGGCCCTCAAGTCGGTGGCAGTGCTGGACACTGAACACACACCTGACACAGCTCTATTGAAGAGTCATCTGCTCCTCTGGCTTCCTGATCAGGGGCTGTCAGAACTTCCACTGCACAGCTGGAATGCTTGCTGCTCTCACTATGGCCAACCTTCTCCCTCAGCAGGCAAATCTCTCTCTCTCTCACACACACACACACACACACACACACACACACACACACACACACACACACACACACACACACACACACACACACACACACACACACAATGAATATGAAAGAAATAAGTTAGACTTACCTGGACTTTGAATTTAGAACAGGGCAAAATGTTGGGCTTCAGCGTAAAGGATGCATGGATGGGAGAGCAAGAGGAGCTGCTTTCTGCAGGGACAACTTCGGTCCAGGACCTGTGAGGGAGATGCTGCTCAGTCTCCTCTCGCTCCCTCTCTCTCCCCTTTCTCTCTCTCTCCCTCCCTCAATCACTTTTTAGCTGTCACGTCGCAGGGACCGACAGCATGCGTCAAACCTGTGCTTCCCACGCTCTCCTCATTACAACCTCTCCAACCATAAATTACCCCAAGCTCAAGTGGGCACTGCTGCAAGCGGCGCCTGTCAACGGCACCACGCCACACCACCCTCTTCAGCCCTTTTCCAGAAGCTCAGTTACACAATGGAATCGAAAACAGGAGCTGTGATTAGGCCCCATTTGAAGCACTACAGAATGTCGCCTCTTGGGCTGCTCTTATGCCCCCCAATGGCCTGACTACTAGACACATACAGTGTGGCTCCCTTTGCATCAACCTGAGGGATCACACCAGTAATTCTGGGGTTGTTTGGCTCCAGGAGAATTCAGACAAACTGTCAGAATCATTAAAGGCCCTGTACTGACCCCAATTCATTATTTTAAATTAATGAAATTGTTGAGGAGAACCAAATATAGTCGCCCTCTGCTGGAAGTTGCAGGAACTCCTTTGAGTTGGGAGAAATGTGGCAGCGCCCTTTTTTGTTCACAGAGGGCGCCACTTCAGCAGCTAAGAGCAGATCCGTTGAATCTAAGGCCTGATGGCACATGAGCTTTCCATTTTTATTAAAAAAATCTAAAAGTGACAATAATAATCCTCTAAGTTAATTTCAACAACGACAGCAAAAAAGGTGCTCAAAATCATTTTCTGTTATAATAGAACTTCTTAAATAATAAAGTCAGAAAACTCAAATCAAAGAAATGACACCACTCAAGACAGAGATCAAAACACTTGTATTACATTACAATTACTATGCTTCACTAGTAAGTATTCACTCTAAAATAAGCAATTTCAGTTAAACTTTAACTAGATAAGTTTATGGTTACTGCCTTAACCAGTGAGAATTAGGGAGGATTCTCCTCTATGCCAGGTTGTATTACTAAAAACACCACAAGTAAAGTAAAAACAAAGAAGCCTTAGAGCTTCACTGTTTTCAGTTCTCTGTATGGGCCAGTGATTCACACCACCACCTGCCTATGAGGAGGTGGGGGGGGGGGGGTTGCATATGTTTGCCCCCCCCCAACAGGCTCCCTGCTCTGACCACACAGCTGACAGCACTCTGTTTCTGGCTCCACTGTACCATGGTGCTACTCTTAACCCCTCCACAACAACAAGCTCCCCCCAAGAGCAGAGAAACTTGAAGTTTTGGGCTTCGATGATGTCTGGAGTCAAAGAAGGAGAGAAGAGGGGAGGGAAAAAAAAAAAAAAAGAGCATGCGTTTTGAAGGTGGAAACTGATTCTGGACTGTTTCATGGAAATACAAAGTCTCTAGTGTTATAATTAAAACTTTTGAAGTGCTCTTTCACTGTTCAAATTTGCCATAATCCAACTACCACCGAACTCATTATTTTGGAAAATCCTGAGCGTTTGTTCAGCTTCTGCTTCATTAATGCATTTTGTCCTCAGACGAATGAAGAAAGACAATTACATTTGAAAGTGGACCACAAAAAGAAAGATGGACAACTCTGTTTCCATACTTTTTGTACTGTGATCCATTTAGTCTCAGCAACAGAGCAAAAACATATTAAAATATTACACATCATCTGAAACAGCCTTTCGCTATTGAGCTCTGACTATACGATCATATACTGGGAAGCCAGTATTGCACCCAGTCATTGTGTGATGAATGGCCAAATTAGACTTTCTGAAGATTTATTTATTTTAGCAAAGTTTAATTGCAAATTTGGCATATGGGAGTATGAAGTATATACACACAAAAAAAAGAGACACTATCCTAATTCAACTCATTTCCACAGTGTTTAGAGCTCCTGTCTGTGTTGATAAATGCAAGTGGTCAATAACTAGATGAGGAATGCTGCACATGTTTTTTGGGATAAACAAGGTCTACAATTGGTGGTGATAGTGGCGGAGGAGGAGAAGGGGAAGTTGGGGCCTCACAGCTCTTGGGCCGCTTGTCTGATGTGGGGTTCAAGGCCAGCTCGGGGGTGTTTGTGAAGTTTATCTGTTCTCCTTCATCTTTGCACTCCTTTAAGGTAAAAATGCGCCAGAAGGAGGCAATGGCAAACCACTTCTGTTCCTCCTTGCCTTAAAAACCATGCCAGTGGTCACCTAGGAGTCAGACATGACTCAGGGGCACTTTCCAATCCCAGGTCTACAGTCACCGCTGTACAAAAGCTTACAAGGAAAACTTATTTTTCTGACTTTCATTAATTTTTAATTACTTGATTTGTTTCAACTTCAAAGCAGCTCCAGGTAATGAAAATGCTTAAGCCCTACAAAATGATATAGTAATGCTAGGTGATCCTCTTCCAAAATAAGAAAAACTGATGAAATCTTCTAGATTGTGGGCAGTTGTGAATCTTGTGTTGTGTCATTCTAACTGCACTATTATTAGGCATCACCACTTAGAAGAGCCACCAGTTTGCATGATAGCAGTTAAGACGCGCACGCGGAAGCCTTGATGGGTGAAATGCCTGCTTTTTCCTGCCAATTATTGCCTTTCAGCATCTGGCTGGAGAAATTATGGCCTCTTCACTAAGCAGTATGACAAAGAACCTGGAGAGCGTGACACTGCTGAAAATGGTCCAGTGATCCATTTACAGTCGCTTCACTCCAGTTTAAATAACAAACTTCCTTTCAAGAAATATTGCCACAATCCTTTAATCCTTCATATCTTTCTAGGAGTGTTTTGTAGTAAATATTCAGTAAAGGAAAGCTTGGCTCATGCGGTTTAAATATTGCACATAATGCAAGATGAACCATCATACAAGCTACTCCATATGTTTCATCCAGCTTAAACCTGTCATAAAAATAAAATTAAATAAAATAAACTAATACTCTGACAACTGGACAAAAATGACTTTTTAGCCATCTTTACAAAAAAGTTAATCAACAAATATTTATAAATTTACTAACAAACATTTGTGCAACATTTTTTTTTTTATTTGTCGTGTAACATTTCCCTCCGGCAGTATTTCCCAGCTACCCATGTGGACAAAACCCACGCAGTCACACTCACTGCTTTTATTCAAATCGACTTCGACGGCTCCTTTCCACACACTCTGCCCTCGTGTATTTGAATGACAAATTTTCAAAGAAACAAACATTTGTTTATTTTTAATTGTATTTTCTTCATTTGACTATTCAAAAATTTGTTGCATCATGAATCACCATCTGTGTTGGCAGTAAACCATGCGAGCACAACAGGAATGTGGGACAACTACATTTCAGCTCACTGCCACAGTGTTTAGTGCTCACGTGTGGTGGTCAATAAGATGAGGAACACTACACATATTTATGGAATAAAGCAGTAAACAACTGGGACTGAATAGGAGTTTGATGAGAAAACATTTTTTCATTAGGCTTGCGATTATTAAAAATATTTTGCAGACACGTAGGTAGTACGGAGCCTGCAGGGCCATCTTTACTGGGAATTGGAGCGTGAAATGGCCAACAAGCTGTAGAGTCTTTGGATACCCAAGTTGCGGGGAGCCGAGAGAACTTGCAGTTGCCAGGTGCATCCTCAGCCAGGTACACATGGTCCTGCCTGTCTGAGATACAAACATGGCCCAGTCTCTCGTGCTCAGGAGACAGCAGCCTTGTTTGTGACGTGTATATGGAACACTGGCGGCAGAAGGAGGATCACAGTTGCCGCATGAACATCAGAGCTCAGTTTCCCAGAAAAATGTCTGAGCCATGAATTATAAACTCTGTAGTAAATTTTTTCAATAGTATGTAGGAGTGCTTCCCCCTCACAAAAACATAGTGCGCCAAGTCAAATTGAGGATCAGAAACTTTGATGCTCAGACTTTCTCACAAATAGTAAATGCTGCCTCAAGTTCTTCAAAAGAGCGAACTCGGAGCAAACAGCCTATTTCACACGTACAGAGACAGATACAGACGTGAATCATTCTTGAAGTACAGTCCCTTTTTCCCCTCATACCACTGTTTTGTCATTATTTTCCCTACTATGCACATTACATAAGTTACTGCATGCAAAATTTATTATGAGCCTTTGGCCTCTGTGTCACATTTAACTTACGAACTTTAAACAGAGAACCGATTCTGCATTCTAACAAGTCTAAGTCAGGGATAAACTGGTAACACAAAATGAGTCAAATGAGATTGGAAATATCTGTTCATGCAATGTTTTATTATCCATGCAGTTATACAGTAAATGTCTCCCTTACTGAACTGTACCCCCCCCCCCTTTTTTTTTTTTTTTTTTTTTTTTTTTTAAAAACTTGTTTTGGATTGAATAAGGTAACAACTGTGTGACGGGCAAAAATATTGTTATGCTGTTATGAGATAAGCCCATTGTGTGGAAAATGGTTATACAATTCCATAAGCATGGCATGGGTTTTTTACTGCAGACACCATTATAGAGGATGAGCGCTGAGTTTTTTAAAATACATGTTACTGAAGAACATAAAATATTATCTTTTGCTAGAAAAATAAACATAACAGCAATACATTGTGGGCTCAGATAACACCAGATAGCATGACAGCTGTAACATCAGCGTTTCTGGTTCAGTTCCCAGCATGTGTACATTGTAGCTGTTGAGAAATGTACATTGCAGAAGAATTTCCAGCTATGCAGAGAAACGGTGCTGCTTTTGCTAAGAAGCCAAATACGAAGAGCAGAAATACTGTCCATGTACCATGATGCACCCAAGAGGAAGCATGCAAGCATCAAGGTGGCTTAGATTCTACAAGACCTCCCAGCTGGATTGTGCCAGGAGACTAGCAGTAATACTATGTCAGCAGGTCTTGTGCTGTTCATTCCCACATGATGTGGCTTGCCAGGCTGCTACCATCTCCAGTGAAAAAGTCCCTGAGAAGGCTTGCAAGTTATATCAAGCAACAATTAAACATTTATAGCTGTAAGACTGAGCTGTCGTTCAGGTACAACTGCAGCATTTCGGCATAGCGCGTGGCTGGCAGCAACTCGACTGATGTGCTGGTGCCATTGAATCACCGGCAAAGCACTGCTTAGTGTTGTGGTGCTGCTCCAGCTCAGTCAGGCTCTTGCATGGGGCTCAAATTTGTGACTAAATCTGTCTGCAGATGCTTCAGGTCAGCTGTGCAGTAAAAATGGGGGGCATCTCTACAAGAACCCCTTCATGGATGTAAGGATTCGGGATGTAAAAGTGAATCAACCTCAGCTGAACTTGGTCCCTCAACAGTCCAGCTTAAAAGCTCAAAACTGAGATAACCATGGAAGTTTGTTACTCCCTTCTGGTCAGAGCATTTAACAAAATGGCATGTGAAAATACTGATACTAAAGCAAATAATGTTTCTATCACCAAGACATTGTTACGTGCATAACACACCTAAGGATCCATCAAGCACATACAGTCAATCACATCTGTCTGAGACCCAAAGAGCAATCCCCAACCTTGCCGATTGGACGTTCTACTAGAAGGTGACCAACCTCCCCACTTTCCTGCCTCGCCATTTGAACACAGAAGGCACCCTCATTTCTCCACATCATTCATGTGATTCTGCAATAACCTGGAGTTTCCCCCTCTGTAAATCTGCTTTATTGACTGAATGGTCACAGTCTGAGTTCTATGGGTACAGCAGGTTGCCAAAGCACATAAGGGGTACAATCAGCAGTAGGGGAGCGGGAACACAGTCACCCGTGATGTGAACAGACTAGCAAACTATGCTTTGCAAAGCAGGCAAAATGAATGGAGATGCATTAGAAATTCAAGGACGGTCCACTAAGGATAAATGAAGATGGCATTAAGCCACGAGGTGAAGTAAGAAGCAGATGGGGAGGCTACTGACTATCATCTGTTGGGAGGTCTTTGGCACAGCCGCAGTGTCAGACAGCCCAAGCACTTGATCTGCCCCTTACAGCTGCTTTCCTAGCTGTGTTCATGGTACTTCAGCCCACTGTTGTGACCACTGAGCTTCTCACGGTGTAATTGCTGATGCTGCCTGGATGGGGGCCTTTCAGACATCCAGACACCCTACATTTATTCAGCACCAGGAAATTATGATTTATACGTTGGCAATAACTATCTGTGTCCAGAACCCAGCGTGCAGCCCCCAGAGACACACAAGTCAGATATCAGAGCTGTCAGTTGTAATAGCACATACAGCGCAGCGGCACATGCCACAATGAGGACAGTTTGGGGTCACGGCACCATGAATACGTCTGCATGCTGGCCTCCCAGCTACGTGCCCGCTTCACAGCAGTAAATGTCAGCAGAGTCCAGCAAAGCATATAATCCTGACAACATTAGCCATCCTGCCATCAACACCCAAAGAGAAAGGCTAAGCAAACAAGGAAATTATGAATTTCAGCAGTTTTGTGCTTGCCAGGGACTTTAAGGAGGATTTGACCTTGATGCTGAATGTGGGATATTTCCATATATTACAGAGCACTAAACACTTGTAGAAGCAGGACTTTTGGGAGAAAGAGAAAAAAAAAAGCTGAAGTGGAGAAACATCTCATCTTGCATGCTAGACCAGTGGCTCAGGACACTTTTTGCTGGAGAGCAGCTCCATCATTGCTGCTGCGACATTAATATACTGCAGTAGGGGTGGTATCACCTGCAATGACATCAGCCCCATTCCACAACTAGTAAGCCTACGGATTGGTGAGGATCAAGGACAGACAAATTTAGCGGCCATCTATCTCAGGACCGTCCACGAAAAGCAACACAGCGAACAGATGCAGTGTCACAGAACCTATTGTTTGCGTCGCATAATCAAACACTTCCCAGGATAAATAGAAAAAGAAATAAAACACCCGGCTGCCCGTGAATTTCCCTTGCACGGCTGACTTCAAATGCACGGTGCTGCTTTGATCTCAACCTTGCCTGCTCAGACGCACGCGGGGACATCCTTTCACTTTGATTGGAATCTCATTAATTCATCACGACACGGCACAGTCATTTTCATCTGCAGTTAAAGAAAATATGAGAACACCAATGCTGTATTTCGTTGGAAGCATATCGGTGTCAATATTTCGGAAAAACCTTGAACTGCTTGAAAATTGTGGACAGTGTGCCACGTACAATGGAAAAGCATAAAAAAAATTGAGAACGTGTTAGCTGGCCGGACAGCAGGAGGGAGACTAATTTAAAAGTGAAAAATCGTATTCCAAAAGAACAGCTTTAAACAAACAATAAAAAGTCCCATAATATCCCACTTGGGTCATCAGTGATATTTAAATATTCCAGCCTAAAACTGGCTTGGGTTACATCCATTTGCTCTAAAAAAGATCAATACATTGACTGGTAGGGAGGGGAAGAAAAATAAATAAATAATAAAAATTGTTGCCCTGACAGTCCTGTTTGAACTCTTGATAGCACTAGCATGTCTGTGCTCTAACACAGAAGACAAATTTTATATTAAACATTTCAATAGACACTTTGACACTTTCAGCGTGAGGTTTGTACACTAAGATATAGTAATTTAACACTTTACATGATTTATTAGGACTGTACATCCCAAGTACTTTGATCAATGGTACTTTAGTTGGAGACTCGATACGATGACCGGTGCTTCTAGGACGCATTACTTTTCAGAGATGTAAAACCCTGCATAGATGAATCTGAAAGTATAAGCATCCAAATTAATGCTCTGTCTGAGCCAGAAAACACTGCAAAGACGACAAAGACCTGCTGTCAGCAGAATCCAGTGGCCTGAAATGCCCCATCCTCATGCCAAATTTAATGCCAAAATATAACCAAAAAGGCTCAAAAGAAGTGGCAACCAATGTGGGGAGGAGCCAGAAATACAGAGTAGCACATTTCTTAAATTTCAGTGTGAATCACAGACTTCTTAAAAGCTTTCTCAGCCCCTAATGAACAAACTCGGAAAACAAGTGAGGAGTAACAGAGCCCTAAGGTTCTCCCACGATCACTTCTATTTTAAAAGCAGTCATAGAATAAAATAGTAGTTTATTGTAACCAAGCCACGCTGTTGTGCCATGTAGTTCAGCAGCAAACACAAAAACTGGCAAATCAGAGAATGACTTAGAGATCAGGGCAAAGATTGGGTATGTGGAAGGAAATCATGTATAAAACAGTCATTTATTTCTGTTAAGAACCAATTGTGTAACAGAAGGTGCACGCCAACGCACGGTGAATGCCCATGGGTTTGGATGGGATATTCAATAAACACATATGGGTGGGATGCTCAGGCGTCCACATGCTTTTAGCCTTTTTACAGTGGAACTCATCAGGGTTACAAATTTGAAGCTAAGAAATGTGCTTCAAAAAAGCACAAGAATGAAACAAAATAAGAAAAGGAAAATGTATCAAACTGTTCTTTGTCAGTGTGAAAGGAGCCTGAAACACACACAGCAACCGTGCTCCACTGGGACTGCACTATTCCTCACATAAACCTGCCACCAGCTAAAATGGCTAAAAACCAAACGGCCGGTGTCCTTACATCTGCTCCCTTGACTGTTCTGAACATAAAACGACCTCATATTGGGCACATACGATACTAAAATGAACCATCAGTCACCAGCATTTAGAAAAAAGGGTATACATACACTTTCACCCCCCAATGTAGCAGCAGGTTCCTAGAACTCAGTTGTGCATTTGTGAGCCGTTTGGTTCTGCTTACACAGCAGACAGAGAAACTGTCTCTGGGCTTCATTTTGTCATTCTCTTACACACAAACTTGTTTACAGCCCAGCCGTCTGACTGTTTTGTGGACAGAGAAGTGGCCCATTGACAGGCCTGCCAATGCAGGCTGGTGTAACTGGCTGATCCAATGCAGTCAGCATCAAGGCTCGGTGAGGGGGGAGGGGGTTGCGCGAATATTCTCATTCCAACCCCCATCCCCCTCTGCAATGCCCCACTGTATCAGAGGTGCCCTTCAGGATGCATGACTCCCAAGCTGAAAGCACTTCCGTGGTTTCTGTCACTGCTCCAGCCTGCCAGGGTGTCTGCCTCTGTGTGTATGGCGCACACACACACACACACACACACACACACACACACACACACACACACACACACAGAGTCTCTTTCACATGCACACAAAAAACACAGCAAAAAAGATGTAGTGGGTCTCCGGTCCAGTAATTGCTCCAGGCTGCCAGACATTGGTTCTTCAAGGGCATCATCCAGCTCTCCCTCTCACAGTCTTCCCCAAACACATACACACAAGTTCTTACAACACTGCGCAGACCATTCACTAGCTTTCCCTCTTTTTCCAAAGTGAGCAAGAGGGTAACTTCTATGCCCAGTGCATCCCACCTAAATTACCCATGAGTCTCAGCATGTCTCTTTTAGTGACAGTTGCACTATGGTGCGGTTTTGACATGTGACTAGGCCTAGTGTTGCCGCATTCAACGCTTGTCAGTGTTCTTCTCACAATGGTCCCAAGCTGCATTGTAATATGTCACCAACTCCCTAATTTTCATTTGTCTAATAATCAGATCATACAACTATGCCATTTATTGCACCACTATTATGTTCTGGTACCCATGGTGATGTGTATAATGTATAGAACTCCAAATCCCAGAGTGCACTTGAGATTCCAGGTTGTGCAGCGGTAAAAACTGCCACCTTTGGATTTCAAAGACCCTTGATCGAGGTGCAGTGTTTATCCAAAACCAATGCTGTAATGATTTCCTGTAAGCGGTGCGTAACTGTCAGGAGCTTAATACTGAAGAAGAAAAAAAAAATCCACAAATTATATATGTACTAACCACACAAAAAGGTGGAGTGAATTTTTACAGTGACAAAGCCTATAAAGTATTTACATGTGAACAAAGGCCATTTCTGATAGGTCTTAACATTAATACGTAGAGAATACAGAAAAAGTTGTCAAAATTAATTTCTTGGAATGGAAGAAATGCAGCAATTTTACAAAGTCTGACAGCGAATAAGACCAATTAGTAAGGGCAGCTCCAGTTCATATTTCACAATGAAACACTTTGCCAGTAACACCATGGTAAAACCTTGTAGCCACTGGAAGTGTACATATGTAAACAGTGAAGTTTTGCACAACTCAGCTGCTAAAACTCTCCAGTCTGGAGAAACTTTTGATGAAGAACCCTCACTTTTTTAAACTGGAAAATGTTTAACAGGCTGGGGAAAGTGCAGCAGGTGCTGAAGGATGAGTCATGGATGGGCAGGTGGGTGGTGGGGGGCCAGGACCTCAAAGGACAGGGAACTGCTGGAGACACAATAGTAGAGTAAAGTTCAAAGGCTTAGGTCTGACCACAATGACAAGCAATGATCAGATGATTCTAGAACAGTTGATCATGTATAATCTTAAGTGGCCATTCTGCCTGACACGAACCTTTTAGACCTTTCTGTTAAATTATTGAGGCAAAGGATGACTCACACCTATAAATACATAAAGTATATAGATACTGTATTTGACCATCACAGATCTGGGTTTCGAGCTGAACTCTGGAATTTTCTGGTTCAAATCTCAGAAAGATTTTGTAAGTAACTCCTGTTAATATTTGTAAACAGTATTTGTCTTTAGCAGGATTAATCCAAGGTCATGGCATTGCTGTTTATGCTTTCAGTAAGGCCTGCACGATCATCTACGTTCACCTGCTTGGGATCAACAGTTCGTTGAGCCCTGGAACGTCAGCAGGACCTTCGGTGCGCAACTTGCATGTTGAAAAAGAAAATCCATCATTTATGGGGTGACGCTGAAGAGGAGGCTAGTGGAGGTCAAGTGTAAAGCATATAAACTGGACATGGTGGTCCATGGGTGTCCCCCCTGATCTAATCAGTTAGTTACAAGTCAGTGTTTTGTCCAAACTGTCCTGGTGAGGAACTTCTTCACTCCCAAGTCAGTGAACTTGTGTCTGTAACTGAGCTAAAAGCACGGCAGTGTCACTCACCAGAGGTTTACTTATTCCCACAGAGAAACCCAAATCCTAAGGTGACTTTGGAGAGGTTGGAAAAACAACAAAGTGTCTGCTTGTGACATCACTACGTCCATTTTATTGCAGCCAGTAAATGGAAAAGTCATCCATCCATCCATTATCAATAACCACTTGGCCAATGCGGCATCACAGAAACCCACAGTCTATCCCACAGAATAGAATGGGATGCAGATACCTCCTGGGTGGGACACCAGTGTATTGTAAGGCAATCTCTCTCTCTCACACATACACCCCAGTTTAAGGTCCCAGAAGACTCAGTGCCATAAAATGAGTTTAGATTTTTGTATTAATTATGTATTTATCGCTCGTTTCAGGAGTTAAGGTTAAAACAAATGGCTTCAGTGCTGAGGATCACAGAAGCTGAACTGCTCTACTCGTGAGGGCAACTTTACTCCGCTGCACTGCTGAGAGGGAACGAAATGATAGCGTCGCTGCTGCTACACACATTTCTGTTGCACTGTTGCATTGACTGACACACACAGAGCTGCAGCGCGAACCGTGTGAATCCTGGTAAATCGTAGTAAGTACAGATCATTTCTGAAGGTCTTTCGGGACATCCAGTAAATTCGCCTTCAGAGCATCCGTCCCGCTGTTCATACGTAGACGTGTGTGTGTGTGTGAGAGAGAGAGAGACACACACACACACACACACTCTTCTTTTTTTGGGAGAACGGCCGTTTGTACCGCAAACACCCCGGCAACCGCGGACCCAGACTGCCTGGGTTAAAGCCCGCAAGCCGCGGGGTCCCGTCGTCCTACCTGGGGGGTCTCCTCGGGCTGCCCGGGGCGCGGGGCTCCCCGCCGTCATCCGCCGCCTCATCGAGCCGCAGCTGCGGGATCACGAGTCCGGGGTTCGAGAAAGCCATGTCGGACGGATGAGGATGCGGACAAAGCGACTGGACCGAACCGTCCTGCTCCGCCAGCCTCTCAAGTCCCCGCCCCCCCAAGCCCGGGGCCGCCGCCGCCACCACCTCGATGATCTGGGTTGGGTGGCGCTTGCGCACCTGTAAAAGCCGCCGCTGAGGAAGCGCGTAAATGAAACGCGAAATAGCGCACGGCGTTTGTCCACTGTAAGCCTCTTACTTTTGTGCTGTCTGTCTGTCTGTCTGTCGCCAAACCCCGGTCACCCACTTTTCTCCTTTAGTTCCTGCGAGCAACGTAAGCACACGTATTTATTGCATGCATGTGCTTTCTTCTTTGAATAAAACGTCGCCCCCAACCTGCGCGAAGCCGCTGCCGTCACGTCTTAAACCAATTCATTTCCGTCCACAATTGTGGCCATGAAGTGCGTTTAGGGTTACAAACGGGGAGCGGGGGTTAAGTTATTTTAAAAAAAAAAAAAAAAAAGGTTAACACTTAATTCAACAATTTAATGAAGTTTGCAACCTCACCCGTCGTTAAGGAGCGGAAGCGAAGCTTTTATTTAACTCGATCTCATGGCGTTTCAGCTTCAGTCTGCGGCCAGAAGGCGGCGCTGTGACCCCCCGCAGCAGCATGTGCAGCCCGATGTCGTTTTCTACTGCACTGCACGTTTACGATTATTAAACGATTATTGTATTAACTTTCTGGTGATTGCTGTTTTAATTCTTTACAACTTCTGTGTCGTTTTATTTCTTTATCACTCTTGTAGTATTTTCTTTTTTTACCGTTAATTTACCGTTACTTAGACATTTGTGTTTTACATTATTATTCTACAGTATGACTACTTAAGCCCTGCCATATGCACAGATTTGCAGTTTTAAAATGTTTGAGAAAGATTGGAAGAAAGCACCAAACTTTCACCGAGATGAACATATGACACATTTACTGCTCAGCAGTTTCTGGGATGTCCAAGTTTGGGTGAAGAAGTGTCCTTTTGTTAAGGGCGAGGCCCATGTAAACCCGAGTGTCAACATGGAACAAACTCAGTTTATGTGAAAATATGGTCCTCTATGGTCACCAGAGCACATCTCCAGCATGGCAACTGTCCCATCCCAAAGCATGCCCAATCCCACCCAAATATGGACTCAAGCCCACAACCTTTCCGGTGTAACAAAGCGGTGGTACTCTGCTTTCTCCTACTGCATTCTGCTTCCTGTATGTTAAAAACAGAAAGAACAGCAGAATAAAAAGGCTGTCTTGGCCCTTTTAAAGTGTACCGCACTCATTCTGCAAATGTGTGCTGAGTTACCTCTCCCATTACAAAACTGCGTGGTCATCGGCAGCCAAACATCATTACAGACGACTGAATATTAATCTCATTACACGGCCGTTTGGCTCCACAAATGAAGCCACTCTGGATTCTGTCCCTATCAGCATTTCCTCTGATCCTCTTTAAATGAACATCAGTGCGGTTTATAGCTGTGATTTACGTTTATTGTGGCCTCATACATACTTTACCGAACAAAAGATGAAACTCTTCTGTAACCAAGGCTAAATGTTAATTATTGCACAATGCCCGTTGACCTTACACATTATTATTTGTGGTTTGTTGACTTTGAAACAGAAAAAAGACAAAAGTAAAAAGATGTCAGAAATCCTCAGTGGGCCCCTAGGCTTCATTTTTTGTTTACTTACACTGCATGGCCAAAAGTATGTGGATACCTGAGCATCACACCCACATGTCCTTGTTGAACCTCTCATCCAAACTCATAGGCATTAAAATGGAGTTGTTCCCCCCTTTGCTACTGTAACAGCCTCCACTCTTCGGAGAAGGCCTTCCACCAGATTTTGGATTGTGGCTGTGGGAATTTGTGCCAATTCAGCCACAAGAGCATCAGTGGGATCTGGCGAGAAATCCTTGCTCACAGTCAGATCTCCAGTTCATGTCAAAGGTGTTCAGTGGGGCTGAGGTCAGGGCTCTGTCCAGGCCATACCAGCCTGCACAAAACCATATGTTTATGGAGCTCACTTTGTGCATGGGGGTGCACCCATGCTGGAGCAGGAAAGGAACTTCTTCCCAAACTGTGGCCACAAACTTGGAAGCACACCATTGTCTACAGTGTGTTTGCATGCTGCATGGGTATGGCTGAAACAGCTCAACTCAATCCTTGGAAAGGGGGTCCACTTTCTTTTGGCCATGTGGTTGGGGGCCTACAGCTGCTTACCACTACCAAACGCATCAGTAATCTTGAGCTTGGAAAAAGACTTTAGCTTCTATAAACTGTATTGCTCTGTCTTGACACCCTTCTCTTTTTTACTAGACATTTCCACACAGCTTGCCATATTAGAGCAGCCAAGAGAGGTGGGCAGTGACTGGCACTCAGACCTCCAGAGGCTTGTTTTTCTCCCCTTGACATTGAATCAAAGTCGGTTCTTGTTGACTACACAGAGTTCCTCCAGGGACTTGTCATACACCCGTGTCCTTACTGCTGAATGCAGTGTGTCCGTTTTCCATCTGGTTGCTGCTTGTCCTGTTCTCTTTTCTCCAATGTGTACAACTGTCACCATCTTGAGAGAGAATCTAGCGCTCTCATTGTGTATTCGCAGTATGATAAACCTTGGGTCTAAACATTTGTTTGTCTATCGGTTGTTTTCCTGGCCACCCATGATGCCTATGAAAGTCTTTTCTTGCAGCAGCTTTCTTCCTCCACGAGATGGAGACAAAACCAAAATAGTTTTGTCAGAAGGTTGCTGTATACTGTAGTAAATTTCCCCTCCAAGGATCAATAAAATTCTATCTTTTTTTTGTTTCATGTTCTATTCAGTCCTGTCCTGTCTTGTCCCATCCTGCTGCTCAGCTTTGCTGAAATCAGACTGCTTCTGAAGAAGGGACAGAATGATGTTTACATTTAAGCACCATTCAATGACTTATTTGATCTTCATTTTAATTTGGCTCAGCTGCCAACTTTATATACAGTGTATTCAGAAAGTATTCAGACCCCTTCACCTTTTTCACTTTTTGTTATGTTTGCACCCTTATGTTAAAATCATTTAAATGCATTTTTCCCTCACCATGCAACACTCATTACCCAAGAAAGACAAAGTAAAAGCAAAATTTTTGTACATGTATTAAAAAGAAAAAATGCAACGTCACATTGACACAAATATTCATTGTAACAAAATGTGAAAAAGTGAAGGGGTCTGAATACTTTGAAAGCCTTGATGCACTCTTATTTATTTCTACCTAGACATATTTTTATTTTAAAATGATTATTGACATCCGGGGAAAAAATATGTGTCGTTTTTATCACCAAATTTAAGTAATGTAATGAATTCCTTGGTAGTCATTAGCTTGTGTTTATGGCAGCCTTTTTAATTCTTTCTCTTAACTGATCTGAAGGTAAAACAGCTTTTCAGATTTAGTGGAGAAAAGTGATGAGTAAACAGTTGTGACAAAATTAAACATCAAAAGTCATTGACAATAACAAAATAGAAGCAACTCATGGACACTGATTTTCTGAATTAAAGGAAGGGACACGGTGAGTGGTCCTTCAGAGCTCATGGTCAGTGGGGCTAGTAGTGAGTTTGAATCCATATCAGTCTGTGCGGAGTTTGCATGTTCTCTTTGTGCTTGTGTCAGTTTCCTCCTGGTGCTCTGGTCTCTTTTCACAGTCCAAAGATATGTTTCAGGCAAAGTATGACCCTAAACTGTCCTGTGAGTTTCTGCATCAGTCCTATGATAGACTTAAGGCCCTGAGACTGAAGGATCATGCTAATTAAATGTAGAAATCCTTTATGCAGAGGTTACCTTTCAAAGCAAAGGAACTCCGGTACAATTTACTGAATATTTTATTAGAAAGGAAACAGTATACAGTATTTTACAAATGTACAGGTTATCCTATGAAGCACATATTTACATGAATATTCCCCCTTCAGCCAACACCACAGCAAACAGAATGAAGAGGGAAGAATGACTGGAAAAGAGGAGTGGTGATCGTCTCCCTTTGCTACACTGTGCTTGAGGACTTTCTTGATGATACATCCTAAAACCATAGGCACAAACACACCCGGATGGACCCGGTCGGGCCCAGCGCTGCATGGAAACAATGGAAATCAACAAAAGAAAAGTGCAAAACCCTGGGTAAAATAAAATTATTGAGGTTATAAGAGTTTAAAGTTTGATATGCAGTGGTTACTACATACTTTTGTACATCTAATACCATGAATTTAAGCGGCAATCTTGTCCACCGAAGATGAGACGTCATCCCTTTGCTTCTCATTGTGAAGACATTTGTGGCAGCAGGCGGTGTAGTGGTTAGAGCCGTCACCTTTTCATCACCATCTGATATACTGTAGTAAAAATGACCTCGGAATACAAAGAGTGCTCCTGCACTCCGAGAACTTCTCTCAAAACCATCTCCTGTCTGCCTATCTTCTGCATCATCATACAGCACTTTTTCAAGAAATCTCAGAAGTCTCAGAAATCTACAGACTACAGGTTTTGAAACTTAAATAGATTTATTTCGAGAAAACTGATATGATATTTATGCTTATCTCCCTTATTCTGTCTTCCATTGTCTGGCTTTTCACTTTCTCAACCTGAAAATATTAATAACCAAATAATTTCAATTGGTCTACATTTTCATTTCTCTCACTTGTGTCGTCCAGCTCAGCTCATTAAACATTAAACATCATTCACAAATTGTACTGAGCAGCTGTGTGAGAAAGACTGTGAGGTGCACTGCATTGTGGGAAAAGTGTACCCACACCCTCAGTTGCCTTGTCCGCGGTCTTGCTTGTGTTCTCAAGCGTGCCTGCATTCTCTTGTTTCACACCATTGTGCTTTGATTCCCTAATTTTCATGAATGTAGATGCAATATTCTCCAAATTCTTTGTCTTTCTTACGCGGGTCCATCCACTTCACAAAATCAAATTGAAATGTAATACAAAATTACGATGAATTAAATTATCATTGTTCAAATCATTTTAATGTGTTACACAACTTTTCCCCGTATGACACTTAGGATGATTTTATGGTGAAGTTGACTTTGGCTTGGAACACACTGGCATTTTTCCAAGGAAAGTCATTTCATTAGGCTGCTTTTTGACATTCAGGTTGTTTTCAGGAATGAATCCGGGCCAGAAAACTGAGATAATTTCACACTCTCCCTCAATTCCAGTCTCTGTACTACTTCATTCTACCCCCCTTCTTGTATTTACATGTTTTCTAATGTTTATTTACTCAATTATTTTTATATTTATTTTTTGCTTTGTATACTTTATATGCTGCTACCACCAACCTATGGTCCCCTCTGGGATTAATGACGTTTTCATTTACTTATTCAAAATATTATCTCAAATTTTAAGTAATTTGACAAAAAGATCTCATTCCTTTACAATCCCTCCATTTTCCTCCAACTTAGATGTCACTTCTCTCCTCACTTGTTTGTGAAGACAAGACCACTGCAACTCCTTAGAGGGACAGGAGCTACCTTCCCCAGCAAAAGCAACCTAAGAGGCTTAAAAATGTGTGACATTTCATACATTTGCTACTCAGGGACAGGGGACAAGGCCATCTTACTGAGGAGAGAGTGGCAGATGACACTCTGAAAGTTCACAACATCTATGAGTTCCCTTATGGCCTGTGAGAGCTGGGCCAGTGTGAGAAAACAGCCACGAAGACCCCATTTTCCTGAGCTCTATCACTTTGTAAAGGTTACATTTTGTACCAATTTCCTGCTGAAATGTATGACATTTTTTATGACATTCAATAAAATGCATCACTGAAAAACACATATCTGTCTCACCTGCCTTGACTTACTAATATACAATGGCTCCTCATGAATGGTTGCATTAAAACCATTTTCCAGTTTATGTATTTTTAATTGAATTTTCTTAACTCATTTATTTTGCAAAATGAATGTCTGTAGTGGAGAAAACACAGTATGAGTTTACTGTCTGAGCTGACAGGTGGCAGTAAAGTGCACCCAAACAGTACAGGAATGTGGGAGCACCTTAATTCAACTCACTTCCACAGTGTTTACAGGTCGTGTTCAGTGTTCCTGAGTATTGGTGATCAGTAACAAAATGAGGAACATAGCACTCATTTACATGGGATGAAACCAGTTAACATTTGGGGCACAGAATGGGAGTTTGTCAACACATATTTTCAGCAATTTTAAGAACGTTTTACTATGAATGCAGAACAAAATTAACAAATAAAATGAACACATAAAGTGTATTATATGTATTGCAGCTATAGCTGGAAAGTTAACCTGGGAATGAACTGAGAGATGTCTATTATAAACCTTATATCGAGACAAAAAAATTTACTTCTATATCTGGGTTGATGATAAAATAAGTTAATGCAGACTTCCAGTTGTGTTTTCAATCTGAGGAGCCAGTGTTTTGTAAAAGTTTACGTCACCTGAACAGCTGATAAATGCCTATTTCTGAACAATCAATTTGTTGTAAATGTAAATCCAGTGTAATTTTCCCCCTTTTGGCTTGTTCTACAACAATTTGTCACTTCTCCATCTTTGTCCTGTACTGTCAGCACCCATCTCAGGTCATTGTGACTGTAGAGGAAACAGGTGTAATGAACGGGTTCTTAAAGGCACATGGAATAAAAATAAACGATTTTCGTTTTGGGAAAGAATCACTATGCTGAAGTATATCGAACTGCCAGTTTGTTAGGTACACCTATCTGGGCAGTGTGTTGCACCTCCTTTGCACTTCAGAGCAGCACAAATTCATTAGAGAGTGGATTGTAGAAGATGCTGGGTGTGTTTTGCAGGATGCCTGCACAAATTTGCTGCAAACAGCCCTTTCCACCCCATCCCAAAGATACTCGATAGGGTCGAGAGCCAGCAGCTGTGCAGCCCAATGAAGCAATAAAAAGTTACTGTCATGCTCATGGAGCGCTTCAGTGATGAGAGATGCCTTGTGACACGGTGCCTTACAAGCCAGAAGTGTCCATCTGAGTGTGGAGAAACTATAAGCATGAAAGGATGAACTTGGTCAGCAAGGATATTCAGATATGCTGTGCTATTCAGATATTCTACAGTGCGTATCAGCGGCCCTCGTGTGCCAGGAAAAAATTCCCCACGGCCTCCATTGCTCCTACCAGCCTGAACTGTTGGCACCAAACAGGATGACTCCATGTACTCATGTTGCTTGTGCCAAATTCTGATCTTCCATCAGAATGGATTCCTCTGAACAGGCAACTTTATTCTACTTCCCAATGGTCCAGCTTTTATGTTCTTTTGTGGACTGGGGATACGCTTTCTAGTTCTTCACTGACAACAGTACCCAACATTATCTTTGGCTGTCGTGGCCCATATGAGACAAATTTCGGTTACTTGTGTATTCTCAAATGTCGTTCTGCACACTAGGGTTGAATCTGGGTCTGAGCTGCATGGTTGCCTGCCTGTTTGTTTATATGATTCTTGATTTTTTCTTTTCACCTGTCCAATCCACAAGCTGCACAGTTGCATGTGTAAAGCCCAGGATGGACCCCATTTGGGAGATGCTAGAACCGACCCACCTAGCGCCAACTTCAAAGTTAAAAGTTACTAAAGTCATACGATTTGCTCGTTCCAGTGCTCAGCCAAACGTGGCTCTGGCGAATTTATACTGCTCGCTGCAGTCACGTGACTTACTGGAATGTACAATATGTGCAAAAGTGGGAGGTGTGCCTAATAAACTGGCAACTCAGAGCAATAATGGCAGGAAAATTCATTGAAAATGTACTGTGAACGTGTGCGAACAGCGATCTATTTTCCAGCACTTCACATTCATAGCTTTTTGCGATGCGTTACAATTCTTGTAAAATTACACAACAATACAATGAAGGCGAAACATCCACAAGTTGTCCACTGATGTCTACATTTCAGCTTCGTCTTTAACAGCACCACTGCACAGACACAATGATCGCTGAATAAATCAAATGAACACTCCCTCCACCGGCGAAACACTTTTAGGATACAAGTCTTTATCGTTTTAACCCTTCCTACACATTCGGGATAAGCGTATGCACACAGTTGCTAGTGGGTGCAGGTGGGGGGCTTTGCAGAGTCCTTGCGTACTGGCAGCTGGGAGGCTTGGCGAAGCGGCGGGTCTCTGGGGAGCATCACTGCTGTCATGTCTAAGAAGAATGTAAGAGCGTTGGGGGTCTTCAGTGCAAAGGGTACGGTGCTGTGCTCGTTCGGACAGCTGTGAGGTGAAGCAGTTTGGGTTGAACACCTTGCTTGGGGCTTGACCCAGCAACCCAGCGATTACAAGTCAAACTCTTCGATCATTTTGCAACGTACTACTATGTGAATTAATACATCATTAATTTTCTGGTCTTAAATAACTCTGTTAAGACATTATTTCTAACGCTCACCTTTGGGTGAACAGATCTTAAGGAGTGCGGTGCCCCCAGCATTAGGGCAAGACCTCAGCTGGAACTTGACAGCAAGCCTATCTTTGTGTATAGACGAAATGGGGTGGGACCCTTTGGTTCGTCTTCTTTGCCTGGTCTCAGTGTGATGTGAAACACAAGGTGTCAGTAGCTTGAGTTTCATCCACAGCTCCAGTGCCGGGTAAAATGGGAGGGGACAATGATGTCGCAGTAAAATCCCCCTTGTGAACAAACTAGCTGTCTTGTCACTCTCCGCTGGCTGAATTTTTGGAATATAATATGGGGCGGAGCCTGAGAGAGTCCATTTGGCCCCGATGTACCTAGTACAGTGTTGGAGAGGGCAACATCTTCTCACAACTGAACAACTGGTGTGACGAACAGTAAGGTGACCCCGTGACGTCACCTGTTTGACCTTTAACCCCTCTCCATCTGTACCATGTCATGTTGCCATCAAAGGAGACGTCACCTCCGCGTTACCTTCCCCTCTTCTTGCAAAACTCTTGCATTCCCATTCCTTCCGAAATGACCCTAAAAGACCTGCCTCTGAGTTTATTTTCATTTTCTAATCATGAGGGACAAGTGTTTTTATATTTCCCCTTATTAATATGCACTCATTTAAATGTTTGGATATGAATTTCTTTTGCTTTATCCATTATGATTCCTGTTGTCGACTTTGTTGCGTTTAACATTAAAACGCAGTTCCTGTGGGCTGACACCGGGTGACACCAGCCTACACAGTCTGAAAGGCCTTGGTTTGGGCGGGAATCATGACAGGGGTGGCACCCATTCGCGCCAGGTTCCCAGGGCTCAATTTGGGGGGACTGGCCTCGGGAGCCCTAGGCGGTGCCCTCGTATAGGCTGGCGGAGATGGGGGCAGACTGGGCGCCCCTCCGTTTTCCCGCAGCGCTGCCACAGCAGGAAGGCAGGGCCTGTGGAGGGCCCCCCGGGGGCCACTGCTTGCCACCATGGACTGTGTGGAGGAGGTGCCCGAGCGAGAGCTGCCCGAGCGTGAGGAAGACAGCGAGTTGGGATTTACCAGCTTTGCTTTGGGGGCTTCGGCGTCCTCCCTGGGTGAGGGTGAAGAATACACCTGTATGGAGTCATGCTGTACACACCTGTACACAGTCAGGTTATACACAGCTGTATGGAATAAAGCGGACAACAACCAAGGCAAGATGTGGAGATGAAAGAGTTTTTGAGACAAATCACGTTTTTCTACTATTCCACCCTGATCTAAAAACCAGCTGCGTGTCAGGACTGGCATTGACCAGCTGCACTGGAGCACCTATGGAGGGACAGGTAATGCGGGAGGTTCCCCAGAGTGTGTAAATGAAGGTCGAAGGCTGGTCAGCCCAAGTTTATGCAGCGCTTTGGTGGAGGAAAATGCTCTGGAGGGGCTTGGGCTTGGCAAAGCTTGCAGTGTAAACAGGAAGAACCATTTTCTCATTTCTCAGGTATAAATGTTGTAAATACATAATGCTAACTCACGAACGGTGGACAAACCAGCATAGCATCCACTCCCCGATCCTGAGCCATACGCCCAGCACCAATGCTCACCTGATCTCATTGGGTGTCTCCTCTTCTTCGTATTTCTTTTTCTCCTTCTTACGGAAGACCATCCAGACGATGAGGATGATGAGGAGGACTCCAAAGGACACACCCACCACAGCTCCAGCTATCATACCCACGCCACGCACATCTGGAAAGATGGGGAAGGCAGTTGGTCACAGTTTCTCTGCAGTAGGGAGCTTCAAACAAGGTGAATGGATGGGTCCTCACAGTGCATGGTGACCTCGATGAAGCAGTTATCCTCGCCCACGTCATTGCTAGCTGTGCAGCGGTAGACACCTGTGCTGTCTTGGGTTAGGTTCTTCAGGGTGATGATTTCTGGGTTCTTCAGATCTGGGCCAAAAATGTAAAAGCCACAACGAAATCCACAGACATCAGTAGGGAGGATTCAGAGTAAAAGTGACAAAATTGTTTGGGGCAGCAGGTGGCCGAGGACACACACATCCCACCTCCTGCTCAAGGTACTTATCGTGAATTATTCCAGTAAAAGATTTCAGCTGTACAAATGGGTCGGTGTAAGTCGCTTAACTAAATAAGTTGCTTTGGACAGAAGTGTGAGCTAAATTAATGAAGGCCAGATAGTTGGAGGTGTGAAGGCAGCTGCCAGACACCTGTTAACATCTGGCACTGCCAGACCACTTTATGAGAGTGCTAAATAGTAAAAAAAAAAAATCTGGCTGTCCAAGCAAAGTTTTAAGATAAATAAAGAGTTAAATAAAAATGTTCAGAATGAATAAAAATGCATAAAAATAACAATCAGTGTTTTCAAATTGCTGAATTCTTTTTGGTTAAACATTTCAGTAAATTTAATAAACTCAGTTAGTCGAGGAGTGGGCAGCTCACCCACAAGTGCCAGGGATGGCAGTTTGCCGACGTTCTTGCCCTTGTACAGCACGCGCTCCCAGCGGTAGTGGATGGGGTCCGAGCCATCGGCGGACCTGCAGCTCAGCTTCACATCGCTGCCCTGGAGCAGACGGCCCTCCATCCAGCAACGGGGCTTCGAGGGCTTAACTGCAGGCAGTTCATTCACAACTAATTCATTCACAACTATTTTCTGGCAACTATTAATAAGCGTCAACTCGCTGAATTTACTCAAATCTTGGCTGATAACTGTTAATTCACAACCTTTCATGCAGTTTATTCAGGCATTTATTCCCAACTGTTAATTCGCATCCGTTAATTCGGATGCAACTGTTTCACCACAACAACTTATTAACAGGAGTTTATTCCCAAATGAATTCACAACTGCTTATTCAGCTGTTTATTCATCGCTGTTATGTCCTCACTGTTAATTCGCAGGAGTTTATTCAGCCATTTTCCAGCCCCGTGCTCATTCACATAGCCTGACGTGCTCACTGAAGCAGATTGGGATCAGTACCGTGCTCAAGGGTACCACGGCAGACTTAGTAACCTTTGCAGCAATGCTCTACATCCTCCACCTCAGCCTGCACTGCTGACACACGAGCACAGAAAGGCAGCTACAGCGTGCAGAGTGAAACCTGCGCAGTTACAGGCCCTTAAGGAACTACAAAAACAACACATAAACACTTCTGTTGGACCAAATCCCAAGCCATGTGGTACTGACGGCTCCTGTCCCCCGGCTGCTAAATGTCTCTTATTCTCTGATGGTGGCGATTCTTCGCTCTCCATCGGATGAGGACACAGGGCCTCAGGAACCGGTGGGCCCTGCCATTCCACAGCCCTTTCAGGGGCACTCAGGCCGTGTCACACACGCAAACCGCGGGGCCACCGCCAAGCCATTATCTCCGTGTTGAGCAAGACGAATGTTAATGCTCGCCTTGTGGAATCGAAAGTGTCGTCAAAAACCTGCAGGCCATTTGTACAAATGTATGCTCAAATTTGCTGAGACATCTTTATGGGGCAGAAGAGAGAATAGGAAGATTACCGTAGCGCAGTATTACTGCTGAACACCGCGGTGTTAGAATAAATGGCCCTTACAGACTTATAGCACAGTACTGTGTGCCTGCCATTATTTGAGTTTATGATTTTGGCAATTTTGGACATTATTTTACAAAATAATCAACTGGAAACAAGAAAAAGAAAATAGCCACATATTAAGGTGGTCTGCTGCCAAAAACACATACATGACACACAAAGAAAACCAATGCAAATAAAATCATTTAAAGCATAGCAGAACGCTAGCCCCTTCAGAACACAGTCAGGACTAAAGTGCTATCGATAGCAGCCTGTCACAATCAATAAAATTTGACAGCTTAAACCTCAATTTATCCAAGCCATATGTTCTATAAAAATCCCAAAATCAGGTACAATAAATAAAAAATACTTTGATATATCACTTGAATACTTTGAATACTTTTCAATCAATCTGCATTAAAATGAAAAGTAATTTGAAATGCCTATAAATGAAAGTACAGTTTCTGCCAACTTCTACTTAATTCATTAAACATGCAACTGCAGGGTTCCTCATCCTGTTATTCACCACTGACACACAGTGACACCGCACACAACCTGTAAACATTGTGGATATGAGATTAATTAAGGCGGTGCCACATTTCTATTGACACTCCTATTGCTGTTTGGTCTTTACTGCCACCTATCAGCTCAAAGGGTAAACACCATGACATCTCATTGCTGTGCAAATACAAAAGTGAAAAATCTGTTTATTTCAGGAATAAAATCATAGTGGAAGACAACACTGCTGTATGCCGTTGTGTCACATAAGTTAACTTAAAAATTAGTAGCAATGTGTGAAGGCGACAGAAAAAATGTGTGAACTCAGATGGTCAGGCAGGAATGACCACTGCACACTCACCGAGCACTATGAGGTGGACTGTGTTCCAGTGGTACTTCCCCCTACTCTTCACCTTGCAGAAGTACTCGCCGGAGTCGGTCAGCAGCAAGTCAGTGATCGTGAGCGAAGCGTCCCCCTTCAGATAGTCCCCGGCAAAGGAGAGATGGGATGGCTCGCCCTCGGGCACTTTATACACATTGCCCCCAAAGTAGGTGATCACCTGAGGAAGATGGAGAAGGAAGGAAATGATGAAAGCTCCTCCCCTTGGCTCCTCCCACACCAGCACCTGTAGCTGACGGCTACCTATCTTTTGTAAACCAAGTCACCACATGTGTGCTCCCCCACCTTGCCCCCAGTACCTTGTATAAACAAGCCGGTGTTCCTCTCTGCATGGATCACCCGCCAAAGGGACATCTTAACCTTCCACCCGCAGACGCCATCTCCCTCCTTATCGAATTTTCGGATGTTTAATTTTAATTAACAGCATTGTGTCTGCCAGTTAAATATTAAAGGCGATGCGCTTATCGCATTGGTGGAATCAAAGAGAAGCAGATTTTCCCCTTTCATCCACTCCCCGGCCTTGGTGCAAAATTAAATTGTGAGATTAGCTGGGCTGCGCTTACTGCGATGTTGAGGTACAGACACAGCCGCCTGCACTGTAACCATTTTACTGCCCCCCTCAAGGGGGAGCGCAGTGGTGCAGTAGACAGCGCTGGCGTCTGGGCTGCTTGGGCGTAGGTTCGAATCTGGCTCAGCCTGCAGGGAGTTTGCATGTTCTCTCCCTGTTTGTGTGGGTTTTCTTTGGATGCAGTCCAACAGTGTGTTTCTAGTTAACTGTTCCTTCAAATTTGCCTCTACTGAGTGGTGGTGTAGCCAGCTAACCAAGCGCCCAGTGATTCTGGGATAGGCTGTGACTCTGACAAGGATGAGCAATTAATAAAAATGAGTGATGGTGAACTTACCAGTGACCCCCCACCCCACCCCAGAGAGAAATTGGAACACCCCTTGGTCTGCCATGGTGGAATCAATACGCTGGACACCTGCCAGTATCAAAATCACACATGTGCCCAAAATGCCAATTTCAATACAAAAGACAGTGTGAAAAGTTACAAATGTGGACTGCAACTGTAGTGGGAGTGTAATATTTAATTTGCAGCTTAGCTGACGTTTTGATTTAATTTTGGCCCTGAGTTGATGAAACCATAGAAGCCCTCAGTTGCTTGAGGCTGCTGTAAATATACAGTCAACAACGTGCTTTGCTTGGCAGCAAACCTGGGGCTGTGCTTTCTGTCTTGCTAAGGTACCCCAACAGTCTTATATTCCAAAGTATCAATCACATTTCATTTACACAAGATGGATGGCACAGAAGGCAACACTGGTGCCTCACAGCTGCAGACCTGGGTTTGAAACCATATAGAGTTTCCATTTTTTTCCCATGCTTGTGTGGGTTTCCACAAATTCCTCCCACAGTCAAAGCATAGGTATGTCAGGTAAATTGGTGATTGTTCTTTGTGTGTGTGTATGTGTGTGTGTGTGCATGTGCGTGCGCGTGACTGCTCTGTGATGGACTGGCATTCCATTCAAGGTATACCCTGCATACACTTCCAGGATGGGCTCTGGACCTAAGTGACCAAAGTTACACCATTTAAGATCGTACCACTAAAATAACCCCTGAACCCCTTGTGGGTCAGGCCATGTGTCCATGTTGCCTCAATCTCCTCACCACATTCTGCTTGGAGCCAGGCTTCTGCAGGAGCCATTCGATGTCCAGTGTCTCAGCGTCTGCCTGCCAGAAGGAGTGGTGGCAGGGCAGGGTGGCGTTGTCCCCCACCACACGCTTCATCTGTGTTTGTGCGTCTGCTGGCACCAGGCTCAGCAGAACTACAGAGGGAGACAGAAAGACACGATTCAGGCTTGTTTTCCACAAAGACTGAGCATCTTCACCAAAACTACCCAGCTGTATAAAAGAAGCGGTGTGAAACTATGAACAACTTCCACCTCATTATAACCTATTTCATAAACCAAATGTCTGCTCCAGCTAAGTGCATGGTTATGGAACCACCAAGTATCATCTCACTCTGCTGCCTCCCATGCACTCACACTCTCACACTGTTGCACTGGAGCTGATGCGCTCTGAAGGTTGCAAGTACTTTGTGTTGCCCAGTTGGTTTAGTGGAGATTGAAGACACCTTGTAGAATTGGGGGGGTGCACAAATTCAAAGCTGGATCCTTCACTTGCAATACTGTAGGTGTTAGCGTAGTGGTAACCTTGCATTTGAAGGACCTGAGTTTGCTGTAATTCCCTTCATCAAGGCACTTTCCTTGTACTGATGAAGTAAAACTTACCCTTCTGTATAAATCAGAGTATGTACAGCAGCTTAGGGTAAAAACAATTTACGTTGCTCTGGAGAAAAGTGTTGGATAAATAAATAAATGAGTGAACCTCTGCAGCAGGACCATATTTCATGTGCGGATCTTTAGGACAAACCTGAGTTACCAGTGATAAAATAAGGTGGTTTTGCAGTAAAAGCAGTCATAATACCACAAAGCTGTGACTCATCCATCAACGACAGATTACAGTGGTGTTTTAATGGTCAAAGAAGCTTCTCAGCTTCATTTGACAGCTAGACAAAAGGCTAAACTGAGGCTCCAGAAGGGACATCTAGAGACACTGAACCATCTTAACTGATCTCAAAAAGTTGCGGATTCAATCCCCTGGATGGGGGAGTCAATTTGCTAGTTTGACCTTCAATGTTAAATGGAGTGAACGAGGATGATGAAGTCCTTTTTTCTTTTTTACATTAAGTCCCCAACAGGTTGGCTAAGACCAGTCCAATCCAGGAAGCAACTGAGTTTTGTTAAAAAAAAAAAAAAAAAAAAAATCTTGCAGAGACACTTCCATTCCACTGATTCATTCTCAGAGGTTTTCTGCTTATCTTCACTCTCCAGAGCCAGTGGGACTGTGTCAGGTGGCAAATCCCTGTGAGCATTGCCACAACGTAGTAGAAGCCCTTGACCTGAAGCCCTCCCACACCTGAGATCCTTCAAATGGAAAAACTCACTGTGTGAACATCCTCCTTAATCCCCACTTGATGTGTCCTTCAAGTATCCCAGAATGCTCAGGGCACCCAGGCTTGAGTGTGCTGTGTGGGGTCACGTGACTTGCATTTGGGCCCACCACATGTCATCTCTCTGGGCAGCGTCAACAAGAAGGCGCTTACATACCATGAGGCTAAAATGCAACTGACAGCCGCTTTCTCTGCAGGTATTTATGAAACGGTCAATAAATCACAGTGAGAGGCAGCTGCTGATAAAACCAAGCTTTAGCATGACTGTCATTAGGCTTTCAGAGCTGCAGATAAAAAAAAAAAAAACAGGGCACCAGCACCTTGTCACATAGTGGCGGCAATGAGAACTCCCCTGGTGAGAAGCTGGTGCCACCACACGATGCTGAACTTCAGTTCACCCTGGCAGGCAGGTTCATCCAGGAGGCAAATGAGAAGAAAGGCAATGATATGAGTTGTGAGCAAAACCCTGGGAGCCCACAGTGAGAAGTCCTTCTTAGTGATTCTGCTCATTACATCGGGGCTCTTACTGGTAAGGGAAACTCATCGCTGAACCCTGGGCAAGAAACAGACTATCTGCTGCAATTAGTTCATTTCTGGAACTCAAATGTGAAAAAGAAATCAATGTAAATTCTGAAATATTCGCTGCCTGGATGGTGCTTTTAAACCCACTGTTTTGCACTTGCTGAGTTTTGGATTGGGATGGAAGCAGAGAACACAATGTCAAGGCAGGAAAAGGGTCTGTTTTGGTGACCAGTGCAGTTTTGGTGACCTCTTCAGTTTTAGTGCCCTCCTCTGTTTCGGTGACCCTTCGGTTTTGGTGACCTGCTCACTGTTCTTTTAAGAACACTTTATTCCCACTCCATTGTGTGCATAACAGTCTTTCAGAAAGTGTGAAGAAGCTTTTACCAGCTGACAACAGCTTGGCCTTTGAGGGTTTGAACCTGTAAGTTTCCAGAAGATGTTTTCTGTTTTAGCCTTCCCAGGCTCCCTGTGGTAGTTGCTCAGATTTCACTTGTTTACCTCACTCGACCCCTTCCTATAAACCAAAATGTTGCTCCTCAGTTTAAATGAAAATCAAGTTCACATGATGCAACACAATTAACTACTAACTTATCTGACACTTTTCACCACGGTAAAGTTACCTACACTCCTGGTCCTGCTGCAGGTTCAGGATGGGTACCTTGGTTCCTAAGTGGATGCTGGAGCTGAAGCCTCCATGCTGCAAAGCGACAGATCTAACCGCTTCCCGGCACCTTTCACCTGGTGCTCTGTAGTCAGCTACAAAACACCTTCATTAACTGTCTTAATAAAATGATTTCTTAAATCACCCAACTTACATTGAACTCAAGCTAAACTTTGGTAAATAAACTATTTTTGTGGAATAAGGAGAAGATGAGACAGAAAATCCACTGATATCTATAATATATTCTGTCACATTTTTCATGAGCAAGTGATATCTAAATTACTGTAACTGAATTGCTGAGGCAAAACATCAGGCCATTCACTCGATCCTTTATGATACTTGCTGATACTCCATAATGACACTTTACTACTGAGTTTATTGAATTGACTGAGACCTTTCATCTGCCTCTCGCTTCTACGACCAAATGTCTCCCCTCCAGCAGAACGGTACCTTATCCCTGCCACCAAATATTCAGATTCCCCACAAGAACTTCTTCAACATTCATAAATCTGGCTCAAGATTCAAGAGTCCTAAAATGTGTTTCCAGTACTGGGGGTTAATTTTCCTGCCAAGCCAGGCTGTGAAATTCTTCATCCTTCTGTTATCACGATAACCATTTGGCTTTCAGCATACCAGTTAATGGAGAATCTGCTCCCTCCCTCTTTGGGTCCTTCTTCTAAACATGGACAATAAAGTCATTCACCGGTAGAGGGAAGACAGCACTAAATGCTTAATATTACAGCTATGGAAGTCCTCAGAGTCATCTTATCACTTCATGTTCAACAAAGGAGTGCACTGCCAAATTTTTAAAACCTTAACCATTTTTTTTAACTAAGTTGCCTTTTCCTGTCATTTTTGTTAATTAAAGGAGAGGCAAATGCAAATGGCATTGCTTTGATCTATTTCTGTGCCATTCTATGTTGGAGTCTCCCCGCCAAATGCGATGCTGCCAAGAGGAAGCTGTCCTGCATCGCCATGTGTTTCCTAGGATGGCAGAGGATGCTGAGAACACAGCTGCTTCCAGACCTGACTCACCAGCTCGCTCCAAAGTCTCAGAAGGGTACTACTTTGGGCCAGAACCAACGCTGGCCTGGCCAACAGTTGGAATGAGTAGTGTGAATGGTGAGAGGGAGAGGGGCAGGCATTTGCCAGAAACATTCATTTGATGGCGTTTCAATGCTCACAAACCTTAGGCCAGACTTTTTGCTGAGGTTCTGGTGGGCTGAAGTGGTGTGGGTACAACCTGAATGTAACTGCTCCACCCATAGATTTGGTGTACATGCACATTGTTTCTGTATAATTTCAACTATGAATAACCTGGAGTAAATAAATGATCAACGCTAATTTTACATACGACAGCACTTCATGCTTTTATACCAAGAATCTCCTGAAGGGTAAGTGGAAAAAGCCTCTGTCAAGCATAATTCTAAAATAAGACCACATACGAGGTTTTCTTAGAATGTATCTGGACTGATAACACTGCAACGAGATGATGGTGCCCTTTGGGATTGTGGTAGGGTTGGAAAGTCAACAAACCTCTTCTGACTGTGTGAGACCAGTAACTGATTTGTCATATTTCACATTCTGGCAAGGTGAGCGGTAGCTTGCAGTCATTTGTCATAGTGTGTGGCGTTTGCGACGACCGATAAATTGGAGCAACGTGTTTGCGGTCAGTAGCATGGCAGTTCCTTGCTAAATGCCACATCTGTTCAGCAGCCTCCATACTCACCATATGCTGTCCCCAAAAAATCCAAATGATGCTGAAAGGACAGCGTTTTTTTTTTTTGCACATAACCGTGTTGCTGTTCTTCAGCACCATCAGAGTAACAATACTGAGCAAACATGAAGGCTGTTGAATGTAGCTAATAGGGTGTTGTGCAAGAAACTGTTGCACAAGTGACCATCCATCCATCCATCCATCCATCATTAACTGATTTATTCTGGTTAGGGTCCCTGTGGACTGGAGCCTGTCCCAGAATCATTCCATGGTATTCTATAAACTACACCCTGGATAGAAAATAAGCCTATCACAGTGATGCAGTGCATGCAAGTATGTTGTTCTGATTCACTGGGCATCATAAACAGGACACACAGTGAATAATGACTCCAAAACATTTCTCGTCTTGACCAAAGGTGAACAATCGATAGAGCTTCCTTGACTTTGCACTCCTACAACTGACCTAAAGCACAGTGTCATCGAGGGCAACGGGATCAGTGCCGATGTTTTTTAAAGAGACCTCACACGGTACAGCAGTCCTGTACTTTTTGATATTCTTGTTTTTTGACTTGTAGCAGTGCCCACTCAGCTGATAGATGAGTAAGAAAGCCGCATTTGGCACAGGTCTGGAAACCAGCAGAATACTTCTACAAAAATGGTTCTTAAAGGTATGGCTGCAGTCCTTGGCTTTCTACCGGAACCTCATACTGTGGGCAATTCCAGAGGGTGTTTGTCTTGAAAAGCAAACGGTCTAAATGTTAGCTTTGCTCAGTGGAAATCAAAATAAAATAATGTGTCGTGAAAATGATCTAGCGGTTCAAACAATTTAAAAAAAAATTCTCAGATAAGAAAAATTATGCCCTTATTGTCTGTTCTCTGGTACAGATTTTTCCCACAGTTAATGTGGATTGTTGTTGCTGGGCACAGCTTTTATTATTCTGTTCATTTTTTTTCTTTGGCGGGTACAAATGAATGTTAAAACAACGCATTTTTCACAGCTGGCTTCTTGGAGATAAACAATCAGCAGTAAACAGTGTTATTCAGGGGCAACTCTGAAAAGACAGGAAAATTATTCAGTGTCAAATCAATGGGCTGCTGAGCAGACAGGGTGGATGTCCACCTGAATGCTAACCATGCTAATGCAGATGAGGTGCAGGGAGGTGCTGGGCCATCGCTGGCGATCGTGTAACTATATGGCAGGTTTCTGAAGGTGCATCAAGAATTGTGGTGCTGCTTCAAGAGGTCAACCGGTCAGATGCATTTGGCACTGTCCTTCCACTGAGAAGGTTTTGAAATCCTGCATCTTAGTGGGGTGCTAGCAAAAGCATTTTGAGATTTATTAACATATCCTTAATCCTATAACTACCCCAAACTCTAAAAATATTACATAAGGGAACAAGTGTCTCAGATCTACTGGAAAAAGTCAAGAACAGGAGACTGTCACACCTAAGAAAACAAGCCTCACATCTGAGTTCCTGAATTTATGCTGTTATCGTGACTTCAGCGTTGAAACCTTTCATTTTGAAATACCTAAAACTCAGCTGTTTTAATAAAGTCATAGCAAGCTGGTTATATTTCCAAGACTACCCTGTAACTCCCTGAACAGGAACCTCAAAAGTGAAAACAGGTCCCACTTCCACTTTTCTTATCTTATCTTAACATTTTAGACCTGACCGCTAACAGTAATTCGGAAGCTTTTGTGCCACTGTTTGAGACCACTTCTATTTTCCGTTTGCATTTGCCATTTTTGCATTTGCATTAGCAGTTTTTAATGATTTTTTTTTCTCCAGAAAACAGTTGGCCTGATGTACAGATATCGTAAGCGTACAAGATCCTCTATGTCTTCCAAGTGTGAAATATAACCTGATTCCTCTCTGCTGATTTTATTAAAGGTAATTTAATACTCAGGAGCATCTTGAAACATGCCTTTGAGTACTCCAATGAACCCTTTAAAAATATGAATAAAATTCCAGGAACTGAAGAGTGTAAAACACAGCTAATTGAGAGTACAACCCTTGAGCCTGTAATTCGCCGGGCAATAAATTGGGCTGGTTCGCTCCATTAAAGGGCTGCAGCTTGGCCCGTGCGGATTTGGTTGGGGTTCCTAGCACATGGAAACTATTAGGAAGTCTTTGAGTTGCTCTGTGACTTTGCCTGGCTCTCCCTTCAGACTTTAATTTAATCGCAGTGGCCATGTGGCAGATGTTCTGCAGCTGCTCCAGAGCAGGACAGCTCAAAGTTTGGCACTCAAGTGACTGGGCGCGCTCTTTCAAAGATGCTCTGAAGTTCATAAGAAACATGCAAGCATGCTGAAGCCCACATCCTGACCCGACCTGACCCACTTTCAATGTTGTTTACTCTAAATGAACAATGTGCGGTGCTCTTCCAACTCAGTAGCGATTAATTGTAGTCCAAAAATAAGAGTTTACCTCTTGCTCTTTGCAGCTCAGCTGTACAAGTGAACGGACCCAGCTAGAACTTGAAGCGGTGACCTCTTGATCAGGTCTGCTTCCTTAATGGCTACACCACTTCTCTTGCACATTTTCCATTCTCCTGCCACCAGGTGAGCTTACCTATATGGCCTAGTTTGTAGTGTCTGCACTTAGTAGCTGCAGTCTGTGGCACCTGTGCCAGTGAAAACCATTCAAGGAAACCCATCTGAACACCAAAAAGAGCATTTCCACCTCATCCAGTCTGCATTATTAGTGCCTGAAATCACCATGATTTCGAGGCTGGTATAGCTGGAAGAAATTAAATCTTGATGTAGTCTCATAAAACCAGTCATTTTCAAAGCAAATTATTAATGATAAACTATAGTGGCTTGAAATGAAAGTAAAAACCACAAAAGAAAAAAAAAGTGTTTGTTCTTCAGTACGTTGAGTGGATGGATTCATCTTGCAGTGAGGCTACTGGTGTGGGATCAGAGATGTTTATTTGGGGCACAAAGTTTGGTCAGGCTTGGGTCATATTGCTGGGTCAGACTTGGATGTTGGGGTAGTTGGGTCGTGGTTGAGTCAAGTGACTCGGGCACAGTTGGGCATCTACTGTAAGACTACCCTGAAGCCCCTGCACCCCCCTGGCAAGTTCACCCGCTATCCTATCTGCATCTCACTTGCTTCCATTATTTGCATCTTTCTTTTCTTGGGCCTTCATTATTAATGTTCTTGTTCACACTATTCAATACAGGCAAACCCAAAATGTGCCCATGACACACAGAAACAGCCACAACCAGATCACTGAGCTCTGCCTGTGATCTTCTGTAGAACTTCTGTATTATATTTGTAATTGAAAATCCCATAACAGTTCATCTAACGCCATTTTAAACGTACACATCAACTTTGCTATGTCAGTGAAATTCACAGAGACCTGAATAGTGTACTGTCACAGAGAAAATCATGAGCATGTGTACCTCAGCAAGACTACAAATGTGCAACTCATGTCAAAAGCCCAAACAGGCCGATAGGAGTTCAGCAATTCTAAATGAACAAGTGCGCAGCATAAAAGGGTCATTTGTAGAAAAATAAGAGAAGCTTGATAACATCTTATAGGTATTTACCAACTTCATGGTCAGCCAGAAAATGAATACAAATAGGAAGAGTAATGAATTGAACACCATCTAATGAGTCCTCTTGTGAATCATGTCAACAGGATCCACCACCAACAAGAGGTTTTCTGCCATGTAAGAAGTTATAGAATGTGTCACTCGATCGTGACTACCAGTTTCTTGGCTGTGTGGCATCTAATATGAAATATGAAATAAACTTAATGCATGCGTATCCAACAAGTCACTCAGAAGGTGTATTCTGCAATGTCTGGATATGGTCATGATGAACTTCCAGTTGTAAACTGAACTATCAACATGGATTGACTTATTCATGGAGGGAAAGACAAGAGATATCTGGAAAAAATGGAAATATTTTTTAATAGAGAAGGGGTGTTCTTGTGGACACAGTAGCATGAAGAGGTGGTATTCAGAGGAAGACCTTCCCTGCAGTCGGCAGGACATTCAGTGTCACAGTTGCTGTCTCTTGACTCAAATGCCTCTAATCCTTTTTCAGTGACAGCATAATATGACAGTGACATCAGAGGTGTTGGAGTTAAGAAAACTTCTTTTGGAGTTGGCAGGACCCAACAGAGAGTTGCGAGAGCAAATCAAGAGACATTTCATAATGCGCTCGAATTGTAGCAGAAGCCGCACATCCCTTGGGCTACGATGAAACGCACACGTTCTCTCCCTCTTTCTATACATTATGCAAATACACTTCTGCTTCTCCTCAATTTCAATTTGGCCCTGAAGCCATGCAGGAGCACTTTAGCCACTGTACAGCAGCACATTAACTAAAATCGATGCACAGTCCTTTTTGGACAGAAGAAAAGTCCATGCGTTCAGTTACTGAATTAATATATTTTTTTTTTTGGCCATAGAACATAAAATCTTATTTACTGCTGGACACGTTAAGTGCGTTGAGTTCCAACAAATTCCACTTAACTATAGAAAAAGCTTTGGAAGCCAAAGCTGCAACAGTAAGGAACTCTCACCAAGGCAGCTCTCTTCACAAAGTCCAAGCATCTCATGGCCCTAACACCGGTTCTATTACCCGTTTGCTGCTGTAATACCCTCCACTCTTCCAGGAAGACTTTCCACCAAATTTGGGGAATTTGTGCCCATTCAGCCACAAGAGCATCAATGAGGTCAGGCAAGAAAGCCCAGCTCACAGTTGGCATTTCAGTTCACCCCACAGATGTTCACCAGGGTTGAAGTCAGGACTCAGTGCAGGCCACAAAGGTTTTGTCTAGAATGTGTTTGTATGCTGTATGGGTGCAGCTGAAACGGTTCAACTCAGTCATTAGAAGGGGGTCTGCATGCTTTTGCCCATATCGTGTATATAAGTGCAGGTGAGGATAGATACAGTGAGTGAGTGAGTGCATTACAAGTCAATCACACCTATGGGAAGTACCTAAGGTCTGCAAAGCAGTCATTGCTGCAAATGCTGGATTCTTTAATGAACAGACAGTCTGAAGAATAGCATACTTATTTTGAATAGAAATATTAACCTCTGAAATTATTATTGTCTTGACTGTATTTTTTACTCTTTCAATTTAATGACACCTTGGCAAACGAAATATCGATTTCTTTCAAAAACATGAAAATTCCTTAGTGATTCCAAACTTTTAAACGTTACCATGAAAAGAAAATTATTTAAATTTTGCTTTAGCGATTTCATGTAAAAATATACATTTGAGCATTTAGTTCACTCCTGGAAGGTCATAGCTGGGGCACATGATCACCTTGACTTGCCAACAAACCTAATGTAGTTCAGTGTTTCTTCTGTGTCTGTTTGACCTTCTGCATCTCTGTGGTGGCAACCAGAATGACAACAAATCTTGGAGCTCTGTGATTGGTTGGAAAGGAGGCAAGCAGTTGGCTCTGCACCAATCAGCAGGCAAGGGACATCTATACACATACCATGACCTCTTGGCAGGACAGAAGGTGCCCGTGGACCCTAGGCACTCTACTTTGGACTGAGTTAGTCATCTCTTTACTCACAAATGCTAACACTGCAGAAACACAGAAAGCTGAAAACGCTCCTTCAGAAGAGCCCAGGGGAAACACCAGGCTGTGCTGTCTGACCTCTGCATGACAGTGAGATGAAATGTTGGAGAACTCTATGGCATCTGCTCCGTCTTTTTCACACTGGCGTCAAGTCCCCTCTGGACAAATCTGGTCTCCTTGTGTGGGTGTCACACCTCGTAACAAAGCACAGAAGGACCACATTGTACTTCCACCACCCTGAGGTTTAAGCTATCTTAGAAGAATAACAGGCATGCAATACTCAGGTGGACCGATAATGACATTTCCCTTCCAATTGAATAATAAAAAGTGATTAGATCATCCTTGTCCCTGGTGCAGTCGGCAGCTGAAGTGGATCAGAACCAGGATTATGACTGCGGGCTCTGGATATGTACCACATAGACTCTGCTCATCTTATTTATCAGCTGCTAGTGGGCTGGAATAGAGGGACACAATTTACATTCCTATTCTCCTATGGGTCAGGTGCCAAAAATGTGCTCAGTCAGGCCAAGTTTTTAAATAAATGCAAAGTTTACTTGGAAGAACTCAAAGTAACCTCACTGGGAAGGACCCCAGATGTATGAGGAGGTGCTGGTGTATGATGCACACACTTGCACAAGTGCACATGTACACACATCTCTCCTCTGCATGAACACCCACCCTCCTCCTGGCAACAGCTGCTGAGCTACATACAAACCCTTCATCTTCCACAGCCATTCTCTGGGTGGCTGTGCTGTCAACAAGAGATTAATCTTAGCCTCCCCATTTTTCACTGCGTCGATGTCATACGGTGTTTTCATTGTTTCTGATTATCCTGCACTGCGCCAGTCACCCCCCACGGCCTTCAGAACAAAACCCTCTGGACCTACCATTTTGCAGCGATGAAAATAAATAAATAAACAAATAATGAAACCGCATGGGTGTCCCTTCCATCTCAATCCATTCAGAAGCCTGAGCCCAGGGGCATGCAGGTATTCTCCTGAAGTCATTAATCTAATGACTCACCTGCATCGCTGTGCAGGAGTTTCCCTGTTTTTAGGTTTTTATCTTTCTTTGCAAATTCGTGATCGAACAGTTATAAGATTTATGATTATATTTTGCAACAGGGAAACCCCTGCAACATACCAAAACCTCTGTTTAGTAAGAGTCACAAATGACCACGGATGGTTTAATGTTTCACAAATGAACGTTTCTGCACAAAGGATCATTTACTGTGACTGCTCTTAGAACGACATTGTGACATTGAGGGTCTTCACTGGTGTTGCTCCTTAATCTGCTCTGCTGCAGTGTTTACACTGTACACCTGGCCAGCGTTTTGAGCGCTTAATATTAATGTCCATGCTCACCCAGAGGCTAAGATCCATTTCCAAAGTTAATGTGGATTTGGTGACTTTGTCTTACCACAGGGAAGCCATCCAGCTTTCATTCACCAGTGCTCCACATTCTGGGCATGGAAACAATGAGGGCTTCCTCAAGAACCCCCGATTCGCATGCATAGTCCATGTGACTCAGAACAATGAAATCCATTTAAAAACCATGCAGCTATAAATACATAACTGGATTACCTATTCCTTTACGCACAGCTGTGGTTAAAACCTCCTATTGTGGGAGCCGGTATTCTCCGAAGCATCTGAGCAGCTTTGCAAGTTACGCTCAAACTGAAAACATTGACAGAACCTCAGAATAATGAACCACTGAGCCATGAACGACTGTCTGACACAACTACTTACTGCTGACACCCAGCTCCTTGAATCCTGACAAGTGCTAAGTCCTGGGTTTGTGCTTCAGGTGGTGTGGCAGGAATTGCCTGAAGGAGCACATGAGCAAGCCTGAAGGATATCCCAACCTGCAGTGGCTGTTCTAGCACCAAGCAGATGAAGGGCTGTGTTAACCCAAGCATGGGAGAGCAACTGACTCACGAAGCAGTCTCGGTGATAAATCAACCTTCATCTCTGATGTGTGAGCAGATAGATGGGAAGGTGGCACGTGTGCTTGATCCCACTACCTCATCACACTGTCTTTCCACATATCATCACATATCAAAAAGATATCATTCCCGTATCTTCATCATATTTCTATTCTTCCCATCTGGCCAAGTGACTGACAACCATGCATTCCTTCATTTGATATAAAGAATTACAGTATATGAGCTGCAGTAGAATTAAATAATACACTGTTATTGGGTCTTAGTTTGTACTTTTCCTTGTCTTTACCTATCTGACCACTGGTCTTGGGATTTCTTTCTCTAAGCGCCCCTGTACAGTTCTTTGGTGTTGTGCTTCTGCAGGAGGTCACCTGTGTTTCTGTTCTCCCAACAGTACTTCACCCACTCTCACTGGAAAGAATTCATTCACAAAATGAGGACTTGTTAAGGCTTCGTTTTAAGCATTAAACTCGAAGCAACACTTGCTGAACTAAACCAAAACTCCTAAGGAAGTAGTAACCTGCGGAAAGAAATGACAACATTCAATAACCATCACACCTATTTAATGCTACATGGGTAAGCAGGTGTTATTCCCTGTTCGCGACAGCAAATTCTGAACCAGGACAGTTGGTTATCACACTAGACAAAGGGATATGGTAGCACCTTTCCTTTGCTTACTTCAAGAAGATCTCACCACCTCTAAATTCTGTTACACGTGCCTGTGCTTTGTCTTTCCCAACTGTGGTATTTAAGACATTTCTAAAAGGTTTTATATCTATTTGCTTAAAGTGTCCTTTCTACTGGCACACATCACTTCATCAGCCGCCATGGAGTGCATAGCAGTAGGAAGCAAAAGCTAAGAAAGAAGAATTAGAAGAACATATTGTATTTGATAAAAATACCATAAACAGCAGAACAAATTTATCCTTGACCCTCAGCTTTGATGTTTGGCTCTATGGGAAGGCCACCTGCTGCTTATCGGTTGCATGCAGGGATTACATTTACATTAAATTGGGAGATTATCTACACTGGTCTTCCACTTTGGAACAGGATGTTGGTGCCCTGAACAGTAATTGCCACTTTGGGCTCTTTTATAAGAGCCGCTCATCAAAGCCCCAAATTTTTTAACTACACAGCCACCAAGGTAGAAGTGGAAAGTGCTATTGAATCATTACTGAGTCCTGGGTGACCATTGATGTAGTTTCCTTTTTTGGCCCCTTAGATGGGTTCAAACACAGAGAAGAACATGTAAACTATACACAGACCACTGAACTGAACCCCACATCAGGCAAAGAGCTGAGAAACCAGCTTACCCCGCTGTGCCACTGCATCCCCCCAGGAAAAGATGGAAGGATACCTTCCATTTGTTGTGTCAGGGGGCCAAAAGATGTTTCAGTCGCACAACCATGTGTTAGGGGGTTTTGAAACAAGGGAATACAGATGTTAGCATCCATGCTTGGTCCTACATTTCCATTGCTACCATTACAACATCCATTCAGGCACCGACCCCTAGTCAACAAGACGTCATTAGTCTGAATGGCTCCGCCAGAGCGCTGTTCATTACCCTTGGGATGGGGGAGCCAGCGTCAACCAGTGCCTGGAAGCAGAAGACGAGGTGTCTTCCTGTCTTCTGCTGCTTAGATGTTATGTAGGAATCACTCTAGCGGCTGAAGCCCCCACGGATCTGGGAGGAGGGCATGGTCTGATGCTGATGAAGGGATTCACAGTGTCAGTCTGCATCAAACAGAGTTGTTATGTAAGAAAATACAGCCCGGTCTTTCAAGACAGGCAAGAGCAGTGCCTAAGGACTCAAAGGATCCAAAGAAGAAGATTTTGAAGCTGTGTGACAATACTGCTTTATATATTTATTACTTTTTAAGTAAATACCAAGGTTCTCTTTCTTCTGTGTGTGCAAGAAAAGTTATTCATCGATTTATTTATTAAATTAATTGCACTGCAGTGGCTACAAATGTATTAGCTATTATTAAAAATAGACTTTTTCGTAACACTGCATTTTTCAGCATACACCTTTTCCTCTTAAGATGTGGTTATTTTAGGAATGTGACAGTTATCATTCCTATAGCAAAGGGATTTGAGGCTAAAAGCAAAAAATAAGCAGAGCAGTACAGCACCAAGTCCCCCACCAGATGGAAACTAAAGAAGGTTCCTGTGATTCCTCCTTGGATCAAAACTGCCCAAAAAACCCAGTGAACTGGTTGGCCGACTGATCGGCCAACTGATCAGCATCCAAGTGTGTGTGTGTGTGTGTGTGTGTGTGTGTGTGTGTGTGTGTGTGGGGGGGGTTCATGCAACATGGCAGCAGCAGGAAACACCGGAAGCACCACCTGAATCAGGGGAAATGCGTTCAATCCTGCGGTCAGTGGGACCAGCAGGTCCATAGCTCTGCCAGCCCCAAAAATGCATGGGGAGAGGTCATGAGGAGAGGAGACAGGTTCAGGCCACAAGGAGGGGTGTACGTGTTCACTGAATTTTTCTGAGGTGTTGTTCAAGCCAAATTGGAAGAGCATTAGTTTCTCAGGACCTTTGGACAGATCACTACCTTTTGTGGACGGGATGCATTGCACCACCTGACACATCACCAAACACGCACTCCCTCACTTGGTGATCCTCGTGCCTTGCAGTGCCAACCCCGGCATGAATGCCGTCCTCTTGCTTTCCGCTTAGAAGGTGGTAAGACCTTCCTGTGCCCATGCCAATCTAGTCCATTGTCCTATCTGTATCATTTTTATTACAAAAATTGCCCGCTTTAATGCTTTGATTAATGTTTCAGCACAACAGATTTTAGTGTTAACCATAATATATTATGGACAAGATTTTCTCATCCTTTGACAGCCATAACAAAGAATATGAACCACATTAAAAAAGAGAAACCATTTTGATAAAGAGTGCTGTTTTCACAACACCGCAATAAAATCTCTGCATTATTTTCAAATAAAGGCCCGATTTAACAACTTTCAATTTGCTCGGCCAGCCGCACGACAACAAATGAACCAGAGTTTCTAAATTATGAAGAGTCCTTGAAAGTGAACTTCAAAGACCACAGTGGCAGTTTCCCCATGGAAATGTGAAATCTTTTTTGCAGAAACATCCATCTGACAGAATTTCTGGCCTCTGATGAACCAAAGAGCAACAGATTTATAACTGCTTTATTTTTTTAATTATTTGCTTAGCAGCCACAGCTATCCAAAGCAACTCAAAAAGCCTACGGTTGCACTTTTTCAGCTCTAATATTCACATGAATATTTCCTAAAGCAATGTGCGTGCTATACCACTCCCTAAAAGTACAAAGGTAAGCAAAACCAAATTTAAAGTTCTGAACTCGGAGTCATCAGGCTACAAGTCCATTTCTTTATCCACTAGCTCAGGCTGCTTGTGCAAATGTACATTCAGATCTAAAAAATCTGTGTACTAATAGGGGGTCATAAACAGAAATCCATTTCCTACTGTGCAATAACAGTGCAATAAGAAAGCTAAATGTACTGGACAGCCTGACTTTTTAGCTGGCAGGAAAGAAACATCATTTACAGGAGGCTTCGCTGGCATGTTGAGCTGCTGACATGCTAACATTTGGGGGGGACTTCCGCTGAGTGGAGGATGGGGAGGGGTGAGGACAAGGAAGAAGATGCGATTTTTGGTAGTCGAAGCAGGCAGCTCCTTCTAGTTTAGGCCACGGGGTCTCCAGTGCCAAATAGCCGCAACTCGATTAGCCGCTTCACTTAATAAAGCTGTCCAGGGGGCGCCAGGTGCTTTTCATTGTAAATAAGTGCGGTTTTATTAGGACGGATGGACCGGTACCCGGCAGGATGGGGAAACCGCTGCAAAACATCAATGCAGCCTCATCACCTTTGGCAGTAATAAAATCACTTAGCTTTCATCTGCGAGGAAGAGAATTGAGGGAAAAATGGAAGCAAAACAAAGTGAAAACATTTGCTTGGGGCTGAGGGGGCGGGATGAGGTTTTGGTGGGAAGAAAGGATGAAAGAAAACAAAAAAACCCCTCTGTTCTGCCATTGTGCAAGCACTGGTGTGGGCACCTGGGACTCAAATGGCGGATGTGTAATACTGATGATGTTTGTTAACCTGGTTGCCATGCAGGTCTTGGTGTTAACAAAAGAGATGATAGGACAATGTGCTGCATCGCGGCTGCTGCACCAGGGCACCCGCAATTGTTGGGACCGCCTTGTGTTACTGCTGCCGTGCGTATATAAGCGTGCAAACACTGCCGTTACCATGTGTCTCCGCGTGTGTGAAAGTCGGTCCGTGCCACCAGTTCTCTTGTGGTTTTAAATCGCAAGCCCGACAAACAAACACACGCAAGCCATTTTTTAAGCTTTATCAACAGCGTGAGCATATAATCATTTTCTTCCTTTTACAATGTTGTCTGCTGCAGTATCAGGTAAAACGGATCCGCCAAACAAACGGATTAATTGAATTACTTCTCTGCCATCACAATGACCTTTGTTTTTCAAGCAAGAGGAGATTAGCTGCGGAAGAGACGTATGCTGCGAATTACAAAGATTACCGCTCCTCGGCGAAGGAGGCCGCGGCAGCGTGCGTTTGAATTTCCGTTACAGGGAACACAAGCAAAGGCTAATGCAATAAACCAAGAGACTGCGTGCCGCTCTCACCTGCAACGATCAGATGCTTGTGCAGGAACAGCGAGAAGATTCAGGACAACCCAAAGTGCCACAAACTTCCATTAAACTCATTATCAGTGGTCCTGAAAAGGCATCCTCTGTCCTTTCCTTGCTAAAACTGCCGTCCAATTTATTCTTATTTTTCACGCATATGTGCTAAAAATGCAACCCACTGTAGTTTTGGGTATTGACCGCATTTTGGTCTCAGACTTTTGTACTGTTGTGGTGTATCTCTTACTTTCATTTTTTTTTAAAGCAAAACAAAAGCCGTTCCCAAAAACAGAGTTTCATGGCAACCTTGTTCCCTGCATTCCTACAAGTCAAACCATAATATTTTCTTTGTTTTATGTGACTGCTGCTCATATGCATGAGGATTTTTGCTGAAATAAAACAGCAGTGACTACATTTAACCAAATGTCCAGTTTCTTAACCTTTACACCTCCATCAGATTAAAATAAGTACAATCAAAATTAATATAATAAGAAATCCAAAAACTAATTACTGTGACTGCTGATGGGTCTCATATTAATCGTGAGGAAAAGTCAGCAAGAGATTCCTGACTGACACACCTTTCCTTACCTTTTCACATTCTTTTATTATCACAGATCACAGCTATCACTACTGAAGTAAAAATTCAAATCTGTTAGTGTGATAGATGTTGCTGGAGCTTTTTGAGGGCTATTTTTGCACTTACTTAAATAAGCAGCTGTGTATTTTTATTCAACGTCCCTCAAAGAATAAGAAAGCAGTGCTGTTCAATATGGTGGTATATTAAGGACACCTCTGCTCAAAGCAAGTACTGTGTCACATAGGTCATTTTTGTAGAGCATGATAAGCAGATAGCAAGGAATATTTCAGGAAACATCCAGCTGGGAGAACATAAAATGCAGTTTCACACTTTGTTGTATAAACGTGGAACAAAGGTTACTGGCGAAAGGACATCTCTGTTCTAGTGATGCTGGCCAATTGTAATTGGATTACGATTTAATGGGATTGACTGGTATTGATTTCGGAAGACAAAGAAGAGCCCTCTTTATATGGTAGCAGAATAGATAAGTACGATTCACGGCATACTAAGCTGTTATCCTTCATTTTAATCTTTGTGCAGCGGTAGCGCCACGGTATTGTGTTAAGTGCTTATAGATTTAAATGGGGCCCTTCTGTTATACTACTGAGCAAGAACCTTATCTCAGATTGCTTTGAAGCCCATCTGTATAAACTAAATTAATAAGTACAACTGGACATGACATGTTCGACAGCTGTGGATGAAAGCTCTCGTCCACAAAAGCCAGAGAGGGGAGCGTTCTGGGGCAGGACAACACACTTCAGGCATAAACAGGGAGAGAAACGAGGAACATAAAAACAGCGTGTGCTGAGCGGGGGGGTAAGCAGACTGTGGAGTCACACCCTTCACTCCCACATCTTATTTTAAATAAAGCCAAAGAATATAGAAAAATCAGTCTTGGATGAGGTTGCTGGTGTAGAATGGGATTATGTAACATCAACCTGATCTTTATGTGAATTTTACATTAGAACACAGGTATGTGGTGTTCCGCGACACCAGTGGGGGGGGGGGCGCGTGGGTGGATTGTGGGTGGATGAGTTGCCTGCTGTGGGGCCGGCTGTCCTGAAGAGAGGTTACGGAGAGCGGGACAGTCCTTGTATCCTAGTGCCAGTGCTGCAGATGGGACCGGCCCGGGAAGAAGGCCTTCTGCCTTGTGGGAAACAGTGGCTGATGGCAGGTCTCTGGCTAACGGTCTGGACACCGATCTGATCAGCCCTACCCCACGGCCCTCCCTGGGTTTCCTCTCAGCCAAAAAAGCTGAGGTGGAAAGAACTGACTGATGCATATTTAATTCAAAACCCCCAGCCTGGGTGGTAGTCCTTGGCACCTGTCACCTATTACTTGCCTCTGCCTCTTGCTTCCTTTTTCTCCCTGTTCCTCTCTCTCTGTTTCCGTTCTTTTGCACATGCACCCGTACACACACTCGCGCACGCGTGTGTAAATGGACTCACCAGCCCCCAGGTGCATCAGAGGTACCAGAAAGCTCCATAGCTGTCCCCCCCTCAGGCCAAGCACAGGCCACCACAAACAGATTGATCTGCTGCGTCATGCGTTGTGCTGCTGCATTCACCAACCATGCAAAAAGCTGCCCCTGTGTTTGATCTTGGTAAGCAGAAATGCAGAGGTGATTCTGCCAAGGACGGGTTATGCGATCACATCTGGTATGCAGTTCCTACAACAAGTCCAGGACAAGGTTTGGTACAGTCTGCTGTAAAGTCTGCAGCACAAGGTGTGACACACTGAGCTAAACTATTTTAAAATGGCAAAAAACAGAAACGCTCCTGGCCGATGTGCCCGTGCAGTACTGACCCTTAACTGGTTTCACTTTGAGAGCTTGGAGAGGAATGTCTACCCAGTGAAGATGATGCATGGACTGCGGAGTCCATGATTCACGAGATTCACAGCAGGGATGTGCAGGTTCTTTGAAACCTGGAGCCTTAATAATAATGAGGGCTCTATGATGGATTCTGTTGCTGTTCTTCCCTTTGGCTCCACTGTGTCTTGAGCCACTTAATGGAGCAGTGGGTCCAGCATGGAAGTGCTGGACGGACTTCAGTATTTAAATTTCCTGACTCTGGCTTTTGGTGATGGAAAATAAAGCTTAAAAACTGGAATTATACGTCCTACATCTGTGACAGCGTGGATGTGCTTCGGGCACGCACGTCTCTGGAAGCAACACCGGTCCTCACAGAGGTTTGGTATTCTTTAATGACAATCATTCCAGGGGCGAGATGGATGTTAATCGGGTTTCAAAACAGACGCCCACAAGTGCTCCAGTTGACGTTGCAGCAGATTGAACCATCTTCTGAGCATCATGGATGGAATATGGCACTCAAATTACATGCTTCAGAGGATACAAACAAGTAAAACATTTTGTTTTGTACAAGCTATGCCGCCAAGAGGCAAAAATCTGAATCCTCAGGATCAAAGGGGCTGCAAAGTGAGAAATCGATAAAGAAGCAATGGATGCTGCTGAAAAGCACAAATGTAGCCATGAGCCACGAGACTAATATGCTAAAAGGATGAACGGCGTGATAAATCAAAATTTGCCATCAGGTGACAGAAGATGTCTAGTATTTTTCCACTAGGAATTCTGTAATATCAATTAAATGGAAGGTGAAGTAGTGTCAAGAAATAAAAACCACTGAAATTGGAGTAGAACTGAGTAGAAATGTCCCAATGAGGCCCTTGACCCAGACAGAGGTTCACCAACCAGTAAATTAAGTGAACTCTAGAACGGTTATGTTCATCCCACAGCCATTGATGTGTGTAAAGTCCTCTAAAACTGTTAGACTGGTGAAATATATTTTATTTTTACTGAAATCTACTGGTAAGGTTGGAAATGTGTCTTTTCCTATTTCTGCAGTCTGTGAATCTATATATTTGCAGATTCGCTCCAAGTAGCACTTTTTTGTCTTTTAGACGACTGAAGAATGGCGGAACCGATGAATCCACAGCAGCAAGCAGCAAATTAAAGCATAAACAATGGAAGGGATTTTAGACAATAATTTGAACCGCTCGGTAATTTTTAGCAGTGGTCAAACATCATTAAAAGCTGTGTTAAATGAGGAAAACAAAACATATGCGTTATGTAACTGTAACTCTTTCACAACTACATGGGACTTATTTTCACATTCCCCCAGCTATGTGCACTTCAGCTGGAAGAGAATCGGAGCTCTAATCTGTTTTACGTCAGCTGAATGCGAAGCTGCCGAAAGCGCTGTGGCCACCCCCTTCAAACCAATTAGCGGAGCCATCGGCCTGCCTGCATGCAAAAGCTGCGCCAACATAGACTGAGCGCTAAAGAGGGGCGATCCGTCACTGTGGCCCGAGGAAACGGCTCTCCCTTCAGCATTCGCCAACACAGTATTCACCCCCTTGCGAAACAACAAGGAGACTAATAGGGAGGAACACAACAAAGATGGAGATGGCCAGACGTCCCTTTCATCCTTTTTGCAGGTGCTTTTATAACTCGGGCGTATAGTGTACCTCAAACATGCAGTGGTCCTCATTTTTGGGACAAAACTGTTACACTACAACTGCTTGTGACGAGTCTTTCATGAGATTGTTTCTAATCCCACGGGTCTTTAAAAGAAAATATTTACAACAGTCAAGAGCTAATCTGAGCAAACTTGAAACTGACTTGTTTGACCGTTACCACAATCCTGTGAAGAACAAAACAGCGGATGAGAAAGGCAAGAGGCCACGAAAACAATCTGGCCGAACCAGCTGGGTTACAAGGAAGTGGAGAACTGACAGGTTATTTCTCTTCATTTTTTGGGAGTTCAGCCAAAACGAATTACACACATTGAAATGTCGAGCTCTTAAATGCATTTACAATAAACCTGTGCGTGTGTTTTGGATTTACCACGAGCCCAGTGCTCAGCCATATCCAAAATGCCTTCCTCAGCTCACAGAAACTTTGGTCAACTTTGGTCCTGATGGGTCCAATAACCCCATTAGGGGCCTTCTGAACCGCTATCTATCTGCCACTCTTCAGGACGCCAATAATTCCTCATTACTTCCTCAGTGCTAGCAAGCATCTTGGCAAATACGGGCGGAGGACCCTTATTAAGTTTCATCAGACAAATCTTATTAAACCTTCCTACTGAGAAAAAAAAATGCTGTCACACGTTGTTGCACCTAAGTGTACAGTTATTATTAGTTAATGAATTGTTCATTGAGATGTTATATTGGACCGTCACTACAGCATCTTACTGTTGCTACCTTCCTCTGTACACAAAGTCACCATGCTTGAGTTACTGAGCCTACATTTGGCACGCCGCATCCCATGGTACCTTCCTAAATGTAATTATTTAAAGAGCTTTTTTCCATTTTTGTGGGCACTGCAGCAGCTCTGTCACCCTTTCGACAAATCATTCAGATGCCCTGACAGTGTGGACCTCCCTTTCAAAGGACTCGTAAGGAAAAAATCCTTTTTGAGTCAATTTCCTATATGAGGAAAGGATGGAATATTTTCACATTTTATGAAAATGATCAGAGTAACTAGGATGAACCACACACTTCTGACTGCTCTGGAGCGACAAGCCATCATCTTCACCACCTAATTTTTATTTTAATTCCGATCTAATTTGTGAATAACGTTTTTAAAGAATTTGTAAACACTTTATTTTAATACAGTATCTCAACGCACCCTGCAAGCCTCACCCAGATAAGTGGAGTGGAAACAGGAGGGATGGATGAGTATCAGCGCACAAATAGACTTCCGAGACAGGCGTCTCATGCAGACCTCAGGCCTTTTGTCTTTTCAGCAACAATGTGCATGGCGGCCAAGCTGTCAAACTGCATGAGGGCCGAGGTAAAGATGCCAGAAATAGACATGGTAAAGGGGAGAAGCGAGCGGATGGAAAAACAGCGGCTGGGTGGGGGTGAAGTAGCATTGGCCAAAAATAGGCTACGTTCTAGAAGCTTCCATTGCTTTGAAACCTGAAAAGGGACAGCAAGTCCTGTGAGAGACCCTGCTGTTGTACGCCTGAGAGAGACACTTAACCTCGATTGCTTAAATAAAAATATCTAGCTGCATAAAAATGGGTGAAGCATAAAAAAAGTTAGTCAGGAGTGCCTGCTTAAGAACGTGAATTAAATAAATAACTATCCGAACAAACCAGTAAGCAAGCATGTTAAACCTGTGGAAATGCACACTGGCCTTACAGGGCATCAGAGTTTAAGGTTTCAGAAAGGAATTTTATCTACAATTGTCTTCCTACACAGAGACTGGGAAAGCTGAGGAGCATTAAACCATTAGGATGCACATCTGCATGATGCAAAAAAGCTCAATTTCACCCTGAAAATATGGCTAACAAGTTGTGAAAAAAACTAAGGTGGCAGAACCATCTGTTCACTAATGGAAAAAATTTAAAAAGACAGAACAGGAGGCCATGTAACCTTGACACTGTGTGTAGAGTGTGATGAGAAATCCCCTTCTGACAGATAAAAGTGGTGCCATTTCAAGTCTCGAATAGTACTTAATTACCAAGTAAAATTTTAAAATAATGCTGAGTTTCTTGGTGGCAGAAATGTGATTGTAAGCGATGTCTGTTCAAAAAGTAGTTTATTCATTGGCTGAAGAATACAACAAAAATGTAAATCAACAAATTATACTGCAAAGTGAAAAATGTGATGTTGTAAATATGTTACACTATGAATAAATAGTCCCAACCAGTTTAAGTAAATTAAAGCTTGAAATGTATACTTTAAAAAACAATTGAATCTGGTTAATACAATTGCTTAAAAGTTCATTATGACAGTAATAACTACAAACAAGACCACAATATAAAAAACCGAGTACAGTTGGCCTGGAGATGGTCCGATTTTTCAACTTTATGATGGTGCGATAGCGATGCACATTCAGTAAAACCCAAAAGACACCGTAGTAATAAGTTTAAGTTGCGTTAAACTCTTTAAAAAGTGTTGCTGTTAGCCAGGAGCTGGCTTTAAACATTAGCAGTTGACAGTAATCAAAAACAGAAGATGCCATAATTCAAAATAAACAAAATACAAAAATACAAACTCTTACCAAGACAGCGGTTGCAGGAGAGTTCCCAAAGGGCAGCGGAAATGGAGCACTGACAGGAAGTCTGGGTAGGACATAAATCCCATCTGATTGGTCCGTACACCAATCAATCAACCAATCAGCGCTCAGTCTGAAGACGGGGGCCGAGAGACCGTCTACGTCCCGTTGCTGACGTGGCCACAGGCATGACAGTAGGTTAGGTATACAGTATTAAATACATTTTCGACTTTTGATATCTTCAACTTACAATGGGTTTGTCGGAACGTGACCTCATCATAAGTCAGGGACCATCTGTAGTGGCAGTTACAGAACCTTATTAATTTCCTTGGTGCTGACTGTCATAGTGGCTTGAAATAAGGGATGTTGCAATTATCCAGTTTTATGGTTAACATGACTAAAAACATCATACTGTAGCTTCCAAACTGTGTGAATTTAGGAAAACGACAGTAAAATTCTAACTTAAAAACCTCATTCCACGGAGCCTTGAAAACGTGTGTGTGCACTGTGCCTGATGTGGCTGATCCAACAGCACTTTACTTACAGAGAGCAGATGCGCTGCAAAAGAATTATTCAGTAAATATTTATACAATCTGATATACACTTTCTGACAGGGATAAGGATAATTATCACTATTGTTAATTCACTTTTAGCCAGAAACTCCCTCTGATCCTACTGCACATGCAGGCAAACAACCGTTTAACTATTTTAATTAAAATTACATATAGATTTTTATTGTATATATTTTTAATTTAACTTATTTATAAATATTTTTAACAGTTTAGGTTTATTTTTATATACTCAAAGGTAGGTTCTGGATTTTAGTTTCCAAAGGCAGTTATGATAATTTTTTTCTTTATTTTTCTTTATCTCATATTTATATTTTGCTTTATACTGTTGTTTGCAGGACCAAAATAATGTTACGAAAAAACTTTTCAGTTTGGACTACAGGATCAAAAGGGTAAGAGCTGAATTGTTTACCCTTTTGATCCTGTAGTCCAAACTTAGTCACAACAGTCTCTGCTGATTAAGTTCACAGCAGTTTTTTAAATGGGTACAGATGAAAAATTGTATGTCAGCTAGATATTTATGACGTTTTGCATGGAAGATACAATGGCTATTTCTCTGTACTGTATTAGTATAGAAGATCATATAAATTCAAATTTCTTACTACTGTAAAAGTCAACGTGAGTGAACCTGGAAGTTTTTTCCTTCTCACGTGGAAAAACATTTTAAGAAATGTTTGACATCCTGAAAAATCACCTTCATCTGGGCAGCTTCTGCAGCAGTCTTGTCTTAATCAACCTGGTTAAAATTCAAAAAGGAACAGAGACCCAGGATGCAACATTGAAGAGTGAGTGTGGGCATTGCACCTACACCGATCAGCCACAACATTAAAACCAACTGCCTAATGTTGTGTAGGTCTTCCACGTGCTGCCAAAAAACAGCACTGACCCATTGAGGCATGGACACCTAAAGACCTCTTAAGGTGTCCTGTAGCATCTGGCACCAAGACGTTTGCAGCACATCTTTTAAATCCTCTAAGTTGCAAGGTGGGGCCTCCATGGATCTGACTTGTTTTTCCAGCACATCCCACAGATGCTCGAATGGGTTGAGATCTGGGGAATTTGGAGGCCAAGAGAACACTCTGAACTCTTTATCATGTTCCTCAAACCATTCCTGAACAATTTTTGCAGTGTGGCAGGGTCACTACCATCAGAGAATGCTGTTGCCATGAAGGCATGTACGTGGTCTGCAACAATGTTGAGGTGGGTGGTACCTAGGTGGTAACACCTGCATGAATGCCAGGACCCAAGGTTTCCCAGCAGAACACTGGCCAGAGCATCACACTGCCTTCTTCCCATAGTGCATCTGGCTGCCATCTCTTCTCCATGTAAATGACGCACATGCACTCGGCCGTCCACAATATCTAAAAGAAAATGTGATTCATCAGACCAGGCAACCTTCTTCCATTGTTCCACGGTGCAGTTCTGATGCTCACGTGCCCATTGTAGGCGCTTTTGGCGTTGGACAAGGGTCAGCATGGGCACTCTAACAGGTTGGTCTGTGGCAGCGCAGCCCCATACGCAGCAATGCTGTGTGTTCTGACACCTTTCTATCATGGCCAACACTAAGATTTTCGCAATTTGTGCCACAGTAGCTCTTCTTTGTGATCGGACCAGACAGGCTAGCCTTTGCCCCCCACGTGCATCATTATGCCTACAATTGTTAAATGGCTGTTTTTCCTTGGAGCGCTTTTGGTACTGTAGGTGCTAACCACTGCATACCGGAAACACCCACCGCACAAAACCTGAAGATGCTCTGACCCAGTCGTCTAGCCATCACAATTTGGCCCTCAGATCCTTACGCTTGCCCATTTTCTTGCTTCCAACACATCAGCTTCAACAACTGACTGTTCACTTGCTACCTAATATCTCCCCCAGCCCTTGACAGGGGCCATTGTAAAGAAAAAAAATCAATTTTATTAACTTCACCTGTCAATGGTTTTAATGTTGTGGCCGATCGGTGTACATGACAGAAGTTCAACAATGTCCTCCTGCAGTCTATCATCAATGACACCAACAAACAGTTCTGTGTGACACTGTAGTGCAGAAGAGCCACTAGAAAAGCCAGCATGCAGCTCCTGGCTTTCTGCAGAGACAGCCCTCCGCAGCACACCAACAGCTACCCAGTCGCTCTATTTCACTGCAGTGCTGCCCTACGGAGAACACAGACGTAGGTGCGCTAATGACAGTCTAGCCTCTGGAAAAGGAGAGAAAAACATAAAAGCTTATGAAAATACCACAGGCACCTGATAGCATTGCAGACCTGTGTGTCAGGGACCGTAGTCTTTTGCTAAATGAAGAAGTCCGCTAAATAATCAAGACTGTTTTTTCAAAAGACTAGGTGCTGGGTCACGAGATGTCTCAAAGGTCCTGCGTCAGATGAGTGGACTCTAGACTTGATGACGATGGGATTCTTTGCTGATTCTGCTGTCACTCCAGGCTGAGGGACAGAGTTTTAATAGGCAGCAGCGGCAGTAAACTGGGGGGTGGGATTTGGACCATGGTGTGGAGGTACTGGAGGACGGGAGGATGTCAATACGAATGTTGTATGCTGGGATGAGGTGGCCCCAACCCTCAGGGAGGGCTGCTCCATGCCGTGCTGTGTCAGGCTAATTGGACTGTCTCCCTCCAGGAGGCTATGGGTCTGAAACAGTGGGGCTGAGTAAAAACAGTATAGTTTCAGACTATCATGTACTAGTTGGGCATGAGAGGTGGCAGACAGCCTGAAGGTGGACCTGGTTGTCAAGGATACACATTCAGGAGAATGCCTTCTTTTACATTGTTCAGTAAAATGTTGGACTGCTTCTTCAGAAAATCAAACCATATGAACAGTCTGTAAAAAGGTGTTATATCTTAATTGCTGTGGATAAACATCCACTACAGTAAGGATCATAAGAAACCTAGTACTACAGTCTTAAGAAATAATAAATCCTGAGGGATCTTTCAGCAGAATTCATAAGCTGTCATTTTCCTCTTCTTCCTTTGACACCTTTCTAGTCTTGTAGTTATTTCACTTGTGCTTTTGCCCACTTTTTCAGATGCTGTCATCTTTTTCACTCTTCTCCAAGTGTCTGGCGGGAGTCCCATGTGCTAGACATCTGCAAGCTTTGGCCCATGTTTCGCACTCCTCCACCCATGATGAGCGTAAGCCCTGCCGCAGTCTGCCCTGCCCTTCACAAGCGCTTACATCTGGTGTTTGTTTGCGTTGGTCTGCGCATTACTTGAAGATTGAGAGGCTCGAAAATTTCCTTTGCCCGAGACCACAGGAATTTGTCAAGCACTGCCTGGCCATGAGTGGCAAGGAAATAAGATGTTATACATTTTGCACCACCAGCATCATAGCAAAAATGTTGGTAGCACTGCAAACTTATAGAATACTGAAACTGGTTTCTATATTATAAAAAGCACAGGGTAGAAAAAAAACCATCTATCTTAAATATAAACTACACTACAATGACTTGGCACGTAACTGTAATGAGTACTAGACCAAAAATTAATTATTTTTTGATAGCCAACCCAAATTTTGCCTGAATGAGGTTTAAAGCTCTTGTAGATACGAATCCTCTTTCAAAAGCACTCTATGTAGTAATCATCTGAAGCACAAAAACACAAGAGACAGCTGGTAGTAAAGTGAAGGAAAAACCTGACAGATGACCAAAAGGTTTGCTGCTCAGTTCTAAGGCCTAGCTATTGCACCCTTGAGCAACATCAATTTGTTCAAAAGAAATATTGAGTAGTTTGAATGCATACAGTACAGCATAAATATGATGGTTTGGATTAAAAAAAAAAAAAAAAACCCTTGCACGCCAACAAAATAAATTCCAATATTTATAACAAAGAACCAGCTGACTTGCTTCAGCAGAGTTCCTCTGACAGTAGTTGGCAGCTCTACTCTGTCAATGACGTTTTTGTTTCCTAAGGTTGACTCAAGACCCTTTGCATCCGGACCCAAGGACTCAGGTCATGCGTCAGGGAAATGTCACAGAATAAACTCTTGGTCCCATGGGCTTGTGCAAGCTCCCAAGTTCATGGAGACTCTGTTTGCCTCATAAGATTCATATTTCTCCATCCATTCATTACGTCAGGGTTGTGGCAGACAAACCCTGGATTAGACACCAGATTTATATCAGGCATAATGCAAGAAGCCATAATACTACAACCTGCCATTTAGTCCTATCATGATCCGGAAGTGACAACTAGAGAAAGAGCTACACATTTACACAGATACAGACGAATACGTGAACGTAAACTGTAAATTTCTGAGTTGTGTGTGTGCTGTGCTACAACAAAGGACGGATGCTACCTTTGTCTCTTTGTCCCTCTAAAAAGAGCTGAACACATCTGTTACTCCTTATAATTTCCAACATTTTCATATTAGACCATCAGCAGGCAAAGAAGTGAAGATAAAAAGCAATTTATTATAAAGTTCATTAACTGACGCTGTGAGTCCTTTCATTATGGGATGTCCTCTGTGGCTCATTACCGCAATGAACATGCAAAGGCAGGAATGGCGGATGATAACGGCTAGCTGTGAGGCCCGGAGTGATGCAAGTGATGATATGCAATTCCCAAAGGGTGTGAAAATAATGGGTCCTAGGATGGTGCCAAACAGAACGTGAATGCAGCAAATTTTAAAATGGACTGCTTCTTTCCTGAAAATTCATAAATCAGTGTAAGTCACTGACAACACCTGCGTTATCTTCAAACAAGGAGATGAACTGGCACGTAATATAAGTCGCGGTGCAGCGGAACCGTATGCAAAAGGGAAAGAAGCGATCTTACACAGGAGGCCACCCTGCTTGGGCTCGCACACGGGCTGTCCGCCATGGTGCCATGATGGAAATAAGGACGCAGCTCAGCCCTGGGCCACCTTGTTGCCCAAACAGGAACCCCGCGAACGCACCAAGCTGGCGCCAGCGCTGTCGAGCTCCCGAGCTCAGGAGGGATCCAGAAACCAGGAAGGCGGGGCTCGGGGTCCGACACGGTGCTTTACCACGATTCACAGCGACGAGACAGGGCCATTGCATTGCTCGGACGAAAGAGTCACCTGCGCATGTGAAGAGCAAGACGTGACTGGCACTTCGTCTTGGTATCTGTAACCTTTGCCGAGCAGGTACTTTTAATGCGCGCTGTAACAGGCATTTTATCTGCATTTGTGAACTGCTGAGAAATCGTCGAAGAATGAATTACGCAAAAGGACGGTGTCGTGGCTGATACAGCAAACCCTGTGGACACAAGTGGCGCCGACCGGTTCGGCACGGCTAGTTCGTTCGTCACGGTTGATCAGTCCGTCAGGGTCCACAAGAGCAACAGCAAGGAACACAAACGTAAACTCACGCTGGGATGCATTTCTCGTCTTCGGGGCGACACTTCAGCAGTGAAAACATCACCCCGTGCGTGTGCGTGCGTGAGTGTGCGTGAGAGAGGCGTCTCGAGCTCGCCTTTTGGCGCGTCTCCTGGGGGCGCGCGCGCGCTCCGGAGTGGACACGAGGTAGCCAGACGTCCCGCCGCCTCGGTTGCTTTTGCGCTCCAAGTCCAATCGGCGAGCGAAGTTCGAAGCCCACAGTGCACTTTGGTTGTTTCGATTAAAAAGAACGGCGCGCAGTCGCAGTTTCTTGCAGCCAAAGCGCGGAACACCCGACTGTGATGCGTTGTCGAAACAAAAAGACAATGGAGACTGGGGAGGGGGGGAAACAACAACGCGGGACTCGAAGGTTTTCACCCAAATTCGTGTAATGTTTTGGACAAAGTTGTTGGGGGAAAAGGAGGGTTCGAGAAAGGGTTTGCTTAGTCTTTGACTCGGTTTCCTGTTCAGAAGTCAGACCCGACTCGCACGACGTGGTCCTGGGATGCCACTCATTCAGACAAAGGGATCGGAATTAGGGATATGGATGAGGACAAAAGCTTCGAATGAGGATTTGAGCTTTGGCGAGAATTGGGTCTCGATAGAAACTGAGGTGTTTCAACACAAACGTAAGGGTTGAATCTGAACAGGGAGTTTGGGCAGGACTAGGGGGTTTGGCTGAGAATGAAGGGGAACTGGATGAGAATGAAGGGTTCGGGTAGGAATGGTGGCCTCAAACAATGGGATGTGGTGGAAATGGGGTGTTTGGACAGGAATAAGGAGGACGCGAGGATGAGAACGAAGGGTCACATTGTTACATCGTCATACTGTCCTTCGAATGCGGTCAACACGGGTCACCAAAGTCCTGCTGATGACTCCGCAGTTCAACAGCACCACCACCCCCACCGCCACCGCCAGCGCGCCGTAACGCTGTCCCTCACACACCGCTCCCTGAACACACTGACCTCCAGGAACAAAAGCAGCAGGATTTACGGAAAGACCTCGTAATGAAAAATGCCAACTTACCCAAGAATGAAGGGAGCAGTGCCGACATGACGGACCTGCAGCACCACTTAAAATCCCACGGAAGAAGGAGGAAAGCGTTTCGCAGCGTCGCTAGGGCTCATCGGAGTCGTGGACGCGGACGGAGAGCTGCACTGGAACACGGGCGCTGCGCACATGTCACCGGTCCAGGCGCCGCATGTGTGACATCCCCCTGTGTTCCGGTCCTCCTCGCGCTCAGGGGGACCGACGATGCTGAAGAGCGGCGCTGATCCTCCTTCACTACACTGGGGCACCAGCAGCGAGCGGGGAGGGGTGCGGGGGTGGGCTGGGGGGGTGCGAGCTGCAGCGACAGCCACGTGGTGTACAGTAACTCACAGCGACAGAGTGACACCGAGTGACAGAGTCTGTGCTGAAGGTGGAAAGGCAGCGTGACGTGGGCTTCGTGTGTGGATCGGGAGTTTTTGCGGAATAAACCCTGAATATTCATGACTTCGACCACATTTGGCTCCGTGTCGATGCCAAAAATAAGCGCAGTTCAGCGAGGAAGAGAAGCACCTGCCTCATGTCTGCACCACAGTTCCCCACTCTACCGCGATACACCACATTTTACCCCACTTTACTTAACTACTGTGCAGTGCACCCACTCAATTATAAGAAAATAACGATAAACAAAGCTTATTGATAAACTTCAGGAAGAATATATTTTACATAATTCAAATTTGCAACGTAAATAATTTGAATTTTTTTCAGTTTTTATTGACACCTCTGTTAGAGGAGATGCAAATGATGCCATCATAAAAACTAAAGAGACCATTAGCAAATAATGAGGTAAAACAACTTATATTTTCTATATATTTATATACTGTGTATTCTTCCAATTTAAGTGACCTTTAGGTAAAATGGCTGCTCATTTTCCTTGTGGAAATAATAGTAAAAAAATGAGACAATCATTCAGTTCCTGCTTGTAACCCAAAGCGGCTTTAACTATATTGCACATGCATTCAGTCCAAGTTTCTCAAAAACGTTTGTTGGTGAAAGCAGAAAGAAACGCCAAAACCGTTATCCCAAGTGTGCTTACGGTTGAGACTCGCATCACAAGCACGCCTCAGCACAGGCACTCGGCACCCGAGCTCCAAACCCAGGAGGCGGGCTTCCACACAGGCAGCTGAGTCATGGAGCACACGAGGGGTCCGCGGTGAAATCACGACGCCACTCACCAAAGCTTGGTTCCGCACGTGGAAACGCGGGAGAGTCCTCAGCGGACAGCTTGGCAGATGGCAGAAATTCACACCCTTGCTGAGGAGCTCCTTTGTGGAAAGCAGGCTTGGTTTCACTGCGTGGTTCTCTTCCTCTTGCACCTCAGACCTTTGAATCTAACCGGTGATGCTCAGCTTAACATTGTTCTCGAGGGAGGGACAGGGTCAGGCCTGCAAGACATTTCCCCAGAGCTGCTACTTTGCCAGACGTTCCTCACAGCTTCTGGAGCAAACTGCACATTTTGAAATGGCATCCCTCCCTTGGCAATGGCTACTGACAGAGTTGGGAAAAAAGTGCAAGAGTGGTGTCTTTCTGTGAAAATATGATCTTCCTGAGATTGGGACATCACAATCTTCGAAGAGATGTGTGAAAACTCCACTGTCATTTTTAACATTCCTAAGAAATCCATCTTTCTAAAACAAATGGCAGGGTATGGATTGGGAAAGCTCTGTGAAAAAACGATTCCTCAGAGCACCTCTATTTTCGAATGCACCACCCGGGCTAACTACGCAAAATTGACTCCGACTCAATAACTTCCTGTTAATTTTGAGTTAACCATTTCAAACTTACTACTTTATTTAATCTCAAGGAAGCCAAAGGCATGTTTATTTGTGCATTTTCAGGATACACCGTGTCCTCAGTTTGTGAACAGTGATGGGACGGGAAGTCTATTCACAACATGTTCCTAACCCATTGGAACTAGTGTGTATTCCACAGAATTCTTCCTTTAGGACAGCGATGGAGGTGAGTTTTGTAGAAAAATCTGAAAATAGTTATTAAGTTCTTCATGGCTGTGTTTAACAAGAAACTGCTAAATGAAGGTGTCAGCAATGCCATGATGCAGTGTGATGGTTAAATCATGCATGTGTCAGTACTGCCCAAATGGATTTCACTTTAACACAGTAGTAGCTGTACATGTTTACAGTTATGGTTATCTTTGTCAAACCACCTTTATCTTGAAAGTTTTTCATAAATATCTCATTCATCCACTATCAACAACCACTTAGCCAGTGAGGGATGCAGCATTCCTATCCTGGAAGCATAGGACTGAAGGCCAAGAAGGGTGCTGTATGCGCTGGAGAGCATACCAGTCCATTGCAGTGTAGCTAGACACTCAGACATTCTCTTCGTAAATATGCTATGTGGAAAATTACATCTGGATTTAAAGTATTATTCTCTGGTGATACAGTTATTGTGTTCTGCGTTATTGCTTGCTGAATTATTACTAACCCAATACTCAGGGGTTCAATGCGAGCGATGCTGGAAGGAACGGGTGGAGATTAGATTTGTCTTCATTCCCTCAACCTGCATTGCAATTTGCTCCCTTTCCCAGAATTTTGGCTACACTGTTTGGGAAGGACCTCCAAAGCGCACTGCTACCAGGATCCATAAATTCACAAAGATTTCACCCTAAATAACGTGCGAGAGAGGCTGGCACACAGTAATTTCTCTCTGAAGAGAAAAAGGGATGGAAAACCTGAGCAATCTCTAGATAGAGAAAAAGAATGCCTGAAAAAGTTCAGCGAGTTTAAGATAGAGTGTTTAATGCTGGTTTGTGATGTTTGTCTAACACAACATGAGTTACTTTCATCTGTAAAAACTGCTGATATTAATGCTAAATAAAAGTTAAATGTGTCAAAGCTGAAGCTTTGTTTAAACACCAAACGTATTTTGTCATGGGAGACAATGTGAATTTGCTTTTGGCCTCAAGCACATTATTACTGACCTTTATTTGTTTGCTTTACTTCATATGCACCCCACATGGACCACTTCCTCTATAGCCTCAACTGTAGTCACATTGGCCCTTTTAAGAACCTAGGATCATAATAGTCTACAATGATACAGTACAATATCATACAGTTTACAAACACAAATTGCTCTTACTATTTTCCCACCATTTATTCCCCCCTTTGTCTCCATAGTCTAGTTTTAGTCTTTATGGGCAGCAGAAGTACAGGACAAAGACTCAAGACTCAAGATTCAAGAGTCAAGAGATGTTTATTGTCAGCTCATCCATATACCAGTATACAGTGGGGTTAAAATACTAAAAATTTCTCCCGGGTACATGGTACTACATTCAGAGAGTTAGACAAAGGACAACATAAAGTGCAGAAAATTACATCACAGTGTAATAACAATACAAAAAAAATGAAAAGACAAACTCAAGACAGTGGCTTAGGTAGATGTGCAAGCAATGTACAGTGTCTTCAGAAAACAAAATGAAGATTCATGTATCATGCACTCAGTTTACACTCATTTCTGTTTCAAGTTTGTATTTAGGTCAGAGGAGAAAGTTGTCTGTGAAAGCGGCCAAAGAATTTGTGATGCCCTGATAAAAGAGCCTCAGTGGGGTGGCTTTGACAGGGGCTGTCAATCAAAGGTCAATGAAATCAAAATATTCCCGCTTAGTCCAAATCCAGATGACTTTTTCACATACATCATAATGTTCATTGCTTTACAAACTACACAGTTTATTTTCAGATTTTTTTTTTGCCTTTTTAGTATTGCAACATTGCACACGATTGCTTCATCCTAATGCAGAAAAAAATGTCTGCTGTCATGTTGGTATCAAAGTACAGGTTTTATAGAGTCTGAGTCTGTTGTTCAACAATGTTGCAAATGGCAGATACAAACGACAGATACAAACAAGTACATCGTAGCTTTTTCCTCTGGTGCTCCGTGCAGGCCACTCTAACAGATGACCCCCTCGGTTTCTCCAGCATAGCTGTTCATAGAGATGTTCATATTAATGACGACTCGCTCCTGCTTCTGTAATGGCTGAACGTGAAGAAAGACGGAGCAACCTCATTAAGACCTCCAACAGAGGTGAATTCTGGTCAATGGGTGCAGGCATCATAGACTATTCAAAATTTGCCATTTTGCATGCTATTTTTCCATAATAAAAATTCCTTCTGGAATGATATTATTATTTATCCAATGCTTTTCAGCAAATCGTTAAAAATGTTAGGTTTGGACATTTAAGTTATATGCAGTGATTTACTATTTATACAACTTAGTCATTTCTTTGAATGAGGATGCTACAGAAGAGCAGGGATTCAGAGCTGGATTCTTTGATTGCAAGACAATAGTTTGAACCACCGTGTAACCCACTGTAAAAATACTTTGTATACTAAAAATTGTAGTATATTGAAAAATTTAAATCTTATGCATTAACTGAGAAGGAGGAAAAGGTGTGAGAAATTACAGATGAGTGAGATGTTCAGTTTTTGGCCCTTCTCCATTCCTCTGTGCTCTGCTTTACCGTGGTGGGAAGGGACAGAGGAGTGACAGGTGCTGAGTCAAAGTTTAGATTCGATCCCATACCTCAGTCCCACCAATGGCATTCCCCTCCCATCCCATGGTGGAAAGTAGCAGATGGGGGGAATATACAGTATGCAGGTCAGGTTTAGACTCCTCCCTATTTCCTGAAGTTGCACCCACTCTCTAATGTCAGCAAATATCGGGAGAGTAAAATGTGTTCACCTCAATTTTAACCCCACCCCATTCCCTAGAGTCAGAGCTACCACAATCTCACTTGTCTGTGTACTTAGTCCCATTTTAGGCCACCTCTTATTTCGCTAAATCCCGCCCGATGCCACTTATTTTCCCATAGTGGGGGAAAGCAGCTGAGTGAAATGTGTTCAGTACATGCTGCTGACCGTAAATTTCCTGGGTACAGCATGCTGACTTCGGAAGAGCGCCATCATGGTCCACCAGCGGCCATCAGGCTAAAATTATTACTACATTAAACCAAACTCAACCCCCCCAACAGAAAACGTGGATGATTTTGCCTATGAACATTGAGTGCTCTTCTTTAATTTCACCATGATAAGTATTTAGATTTGCAGGGGCTACTGTAAGCCACAGGAATGGAGCAGACCACGGATTAAGCATTTACACAAACTCAGCTATGATGCACCTATGCAGAAATGTGAAATACAGTATAATTCCCTTTGCATTGCAGTACTATTGTAATTTATGCAATATTTTACTCTAAATGATACAAAGGGCAACTTAACGTCACCTATTGATTATTTTAGTGTCAGTCCTTCATTTAATTACATCTGTCTCAGCTGTAAAACAATCTGTGTGAACCACTCCCCAGAGGGCAAAGGTCACATGGCGGTTTGACGGAGATTGGTAGATGGTTTTTCCGCTTCAGTGCCGGGTGCTGGCAGTGATTCTACTGTAGATTACAGGGGTTTGATCAATGGTGGAGGAATAAAAAAGAAGAATTTTATGTGGAGGTATGACTGAAATCCCTTTTGAGGGCAAAGTTAGCAGAGTGGCCCTTTGGAGGCAGGATGAAAGGGACATAAAGGTTAAGAAAAAAAATATATTTAGCATTTTATAGTCAGATATGCATTTTTATATGCAACACCGAAGAAACAAGATTACTTTTTAATGTGTGTTTTGCATTAATTTCTCTGTCTGTTAATGTGCCTATTGTGGCCTGTAATTTACCTTTTATGAGAGTCACCATGATGAATAAGCATATCGGAGCTTCACGTGAAGACGGGCAACGTTGGGTGATGGAACACAGTCATTCTATTGTGTAGAGAGAGTGAAAAGGTAGTGGCGTTTTGCTCTGCATCGCCTGATAAATGGGTACCTTTGAATGAAAAGGAACCTGTTAGCCAAGAATAATTCCTAGTCTTGGCTTCTATGTCCTCCGGAGGGCGTGTCACACAAAGGCAAGGTCATGGAGGATGAGTGACAGGGAGGAAGACCAAGGAAATTAATTAGCTTGACAAGGCCCTACAGGAAAAAGGGGCTGCTGCTCATTAGGGAGGGGGTACAAGGAGCACTACTGAGCAGAGCAGACCAAATGGTTTCAGGTTCAAAACCCAAGGGAAGCACGGCTGTACATTAAACATATAACTGTTTCTGCACAGATGCATTTAAAGTCCTAAAAAACACATGTTCATGGGACCATCATTTATACATTCAGTTATTCTCTAAATAAATATACTAAAAGTACATTTTAAAATATCCATCCATATCCTAATTCTCAGCAGGATCACGGCGGACCCAAGTCTGTGAAACTTTTCCTGGATGCCAGCCCATCACAGGTATTATAAAACATTTTATACTGTAATTAAAATATTAAGGATGTCCCTTAATCGAAACAGCTGGGGACAACCCAAAACTACTGTATGTATGCAATGTATGTAATTGGTGATTTTACCATAGTAAACCTACTAAATATGAAAGGACAAATATTTCATTTTAGTTACTCTAGATGATGTCATAGCAGATTTTGGTTTAAATGTAAAAGAAAACAGGGACTTAGTGGTTGAGAAACTGTAAAAGGGGTTGCCATGAGCTCTCAGTGTACAGTGCTGTTTCAGGCTCATTGTACTGGTCCATGTGGGGGGGTAGGGGCAAAGTTCTTTAGTCACACTCCTGCGGTGCTCTATTTGTGGCCTCATCCTCTCAGGGCACTGCCGGTGTCTACCATGGCTCCGGCAGAGATCTCAAAGAACTGCATTAATGGAAGGGGGGCTTATAAAAGCAACAGTATGAATGTACACCCCCAGTTGTCATCAGAGCCCAGACCGTTGCTGTGCCGCCGACCTTTCCAGATTCACTCCCTGTGCTTCTGCAGCTCTGCTCAAACTGATGTTGGCTCCTTGAATGCTATAATTACCCATAGAAGGACATGCTGGTGACCCTCTGTCCCTGGGGTTCCTTTTCCCGGAGAGAAGAGACAGGCTGCCTCCGTACACATTCCGGTCACACAGGTAATGAATACGATAATGGGCGCTGGGTTTGAGTCTGTGCAACGCGGCAGTGCAGAAGGGCACTCCTTAGGGGTTCAGCTCAGTGTTCAGACTGGTGGGTTTCCTCCCTCTTAATGGGTGGGTTGCTTAATATATTCTTCATTAATATTTATTAGTATTAACCAGATGTTTCTTTTTTCTCATTTGGCCAGTTACATAGATCAAGGGTGATGTATACAATTGGACCGTTTCTCCTCCTGGAAGTCACAACATGGGATTCAACCCTAAAACATACTGCTCCAATGCTGCACTGTGGGCTTTCCATCTGCTCCAACCCCCATGCTGCAGTTAGGGAGCAGAGTGCAGTAAGTTACAGCACCACCGTGTTACTTGCGTCGATCTCCTGGAAAAGTGCTGAGCTGAGAGTTATAACTTCACCACAGCAAGCAGGTCTCTGGCTGACCTGTCATGCTTACTGTGTGCCAGCACTGCAGCACATCACCCCCCTTTGTAATACCTGTCGCACCTGGCACTGGACAGTCAGGGGTCCAACGCTTGGCAAAGTGATGGTGTGTTTGTGCTGTCTGCCTTATTTGCTTATTCCGGTGTCACTCTAGTCTCCTTTCTCTGTCAGTTCCTCTAGTATATCTTGTCCCTACATTTATGCTTCAATATGGATCAATAAAATATCTATCTATCTATCTATCTATCTATCTATCTATCTATCTATCTATCTATCTATCTATCTATCTATCTATCTATCTATAATGGAGTTGTGGACAGTGGGTAAGGTGAGGATACTGTGGCTCATATTTTTATTACTAACACTTGTCACCTTTCTCCAAGGCAGCTTGCTTTGCTGGATACATTACAATAAATTTTTTATGTAGAACTTTCCACACATCCACGCACCAGACCAATATACAAGGCACACAGAGAATGAGGGCAGTATAAACTTCAAAGCTCACAGAAAACTTTTGAACAGGCATACAGTAGTCAGAGAAACATGCATATTCTACACAGACTGTAGGCACATTCTATATTTTCCAGCTGTATAAATAAGTAAATCACTGTAGTATAGTGCAAAAATCAAAAAAGTATGTGAGCACTTGAGCATCACACCCATATGTGGCTGTTCAACATCCCATTCCAAACCCATGGGTATTCATATGGCGTTGTTGCCCCTTTGCTGCTATAACAGCCTCCTCCTTCTGGGAAGGCTTTCCACCAGATTTTGGGAATTTGTCCTCATTTGTCTACAAGAGCATCAGTGAGGTCAGGCAAGAAGGTCTGGCTCACAGTCAGCTTTCCAGTTCATCCCAAAGGTGTTCAGTGGGGTTGAGGTCAGGGCCACTCAAGTTGTTCCCCACCAAAATTGGCAATCCATGTGTTTATGAAGCTTGCTTTGTGCACAGGGGTGCAGCCATGCTGGAAAAGGAAAGGAGCTTCTTCCTGAAACTGTGCCCAAAAAGCTGGAAGCACACAATTGTCTAGAATGCATTTGTATGCTGCACAGGTGTGGCTGAAAAAGCTCAACTCAGTCATTGGAAAGAGGGTCCACATACTTTTGGCCATACAGTGGTTCATGAACAGATAATCTACTATGCAACATGCTCAAGTGATTTTGTAGTCTGATATCTTTGACAACACCAATAATTCACCACAGATCATGGTGGAGTAATGACTATACAACTCGGTGTAAACCTGAGCTGAGTAACACCATATGGCTGCTATAATCACAGTGGTCTTGCTGGATATAAAAAGTAACTTGACAATCATTGCTCAGTTAACAGTCATTGACCATGTAAGGTGAGCAGTGAGTCAAGGTTAGACAGGTGTTGTACAAGCGTTCCCTGACGTCAACAATTACTTCCACTTTGACTGGCTTGCTGGGCATTTATTATTAGTGTTGGATGAGAGTCACCTGCATCGTAACTCAGAGTTCGTCCTTGGCAGCACCTTTGGAAACATCTTTGTTGCATACTGGTCCTCGTTTTAATGCAACTGTAGGTCATCCTCCCTTAAAGTTGTCACCCAGGGAGCCATACTAGCATCAGAAGACTCTTAGAGATGCCTTTATTGCTGTGTTGGTTCTTCCACAGAGAGTCATGATAATGAGTACTGAAATGAATGTTGGGCACTTATCTATATACAAGTCATCAGTATTCTGGGCTTTCAAATGCCCAACACCTTTTTCACACCCTGTTTCATTATATATTGTACAATTACAAATGGGATAAGATCTAGAAACTATATGGTTCAGGGATTTCTGTGGTATAGCAATGATACAATTATCATCAGATGCTTTTCTCCAGTGTTAAACTATCTGGAATAATTGAACCATTTATGCAGCTGGGTGTTTTCACTGTACCTGTTCTCTTAAGGATACTACAATGGATGTGCGGATCAGAATTCAATTCAATTCAATTCAATTCAATTCAATTCAATTCAATTCAATTCAGTTCAATCCAGTTTGATTTGATTCAGTTCAGTTTGATTCAGTTCAATTCAATTAGATTATATGCAGTGCTACCTGGCAATTGAGAAGAAGAGGAAGAAATTTGAAAAAAAAAAAAAAAACCCAATGGCTGCCTCCTCTTGGGTATTTTGGTGTATTACAGTGGGCCTTTGTAACGTGTTTCACTTGTAAACTGGATCGAGTGTATACGTTGGGGAATGGATGAGCTATATATTTGGGCTCTGAATATTTGGAGAAAGATGGATACAGGATGAGGGAATGGAATGGAAGGTTGAGACGCTTCTTTATGGCATTCTCAGTGTCCAGATCTGTGCCAATCCCCAGCATTCCTCCATACTTGCAGCAAGCTATCCCCAATCAGCCTACCCTATGAGCCTGGGTTTGGAGGAATGAGAGGAACCCCCTTGACAGGTTGGCTTATGGAGGAGACCCACAGCCCATGGTGTGCATCTGGATCCCAGGTCTTATCCTTGCCATTCATCTGGGCTGCCGCCACCCCTCCCCTATGCCAGTGCTGGCTGAGGAACCTGCAGTACCGCCGCAAAGTCGATGAGGACTATATATCATTGCCTGTGCGAATGGGCCTTTTTTTACATATTGCTGGCAAGGAGCTATTTAAAGGTGGAACAGCTGTGCTTGACACCACTCGGCTGAATGCAACAAATTGGGAAAATTCCTTAAAATAGAAGCAGCAGCATGGGTTCTTGCTGCTCTTCCCTGGGGTTATGTGCCGCTCCTTTGAGGTGGTGGACAAGCATGTGTTCCTGCTTCAGGCTTGGGAGGGTGCTGTGGTCAGGGTGGTTTTGATGCAGGGCCAGCGGTGGCGCCAGGTGATTTAATGTCACATACACACGCATATACACACTAGAGCCACCGGCTTGTGGGTGTGGGGGAAGATGGTGCATTCTTCTGACAGTGTATGCTTCTGCAGGACATTGGCATGCATGGCTTGCGGTGGTGGCGGCGACAGTGGCGGGGGGAGCAATGACAAAGGCCAGCCGCTAAAAATAGCTCTCCTTCCCAACGTCGCTCAGCACCTTCCGGTCATTTCCGTCACAATGGCGAATGCTCAGCTCATGGACGCAGAAAGTGCTCTGCAGCAACCAGCACACCCCATCTGCCCCACCCTACCACTCCCATCAGGTAGGGTCAAGGCCACAACAACTGCTAACATGTCAGGTGACAAAATGATGCCTTCAAAAGGCCTCCTAAATGCTATTGAGGGGAACACCACTTGAGAAAACAAACAAAAGGGTCTCTTACCACCGTAATAACTGTTAAGCACAAGAAAGAGATTTTTGCAAACAAACCTTCAGCAAGAATCACCCCCCCCCAACAAAACTTTGGATTTTAGGGGCTGAAGGTGATGAATGGCACATGGACCCCTAAAGGGGACTGGTGCAGCTGTGAAAGGGGTAATGGGGGGGCACCACAGTCTCCAGTGCTCAGTGTTCATCTGCTCTAAATTTATCTGGTTATTTAAATTCATTAAATGGTGATCTGGTGCTGGCTTCTTAAACCATTAGACTTGCAGATCACTTCAGCTTTGAGGGGGTCTGTCTGCTAATTCTCAGATATTTTACATATCTCGCTGCGGGATTAGAATTTCCTGTCAGATACTTCTCGCAATCTGCCAAGCCATGGATCATGATGCTTTTATACAGAACATTAGAAAATAAATAATTGAGGAACCTATGTGGATAGAGAATGCACCCCTTAAAAAGAAACACTTGTTTTCCTGATGCTCGGAAATGCTTGCAGAGCCCAAGGTAGCTTTGAGTGCTTCAGCAGACAGAAATAATTTGAATTTAGAGAAGCAACTAACAAAGGAAATGCGGCTGTGTTTTGCAGGAGTAAACAAGATCCAGATTTTGAGCTGTGCCCCTTTTTTTTGAAGAAGCACAAATTATGCTAATACTGAGGCCATTAGATTCATTATTCATAGCTTTAAAATAACATCAGTTTGAAAAACTAACACAGAATCTAGCGCAATGTGCATTCATATTTTATTAGTGTCAAAAAATATGAAAAGCGGATTTTTGTCACATTCAAGATTGCAAACGAAACACAAGTATGAAATGCATCAGCATCTTCTGCAATACCCAGCTACAAGCTCCAGAAATCAGCGCAATACAAGGAACACAGTACACTTAGATTTACTAGCGGTAAATAAAAATGCATCTCTCAACGGGATAAAATAATAGCATGTAGGAAGGAATAAAAAAATAATTGTGACTGCTAGCTGTATTAACAATTTCCCAATTTAATATAATTTGCAAGAACTAGAAGGATGATGCTCTAAATGTGATGTCTACGTTTCAGGTATTCAGCAGCGTAACAGAAATCAGATAATAAAGTCAGTTCATTGCCTCCTTGTTAAGTCCTTTTAAAGCCCTTGCTACCAATTTCTCATCAGAACTCATCCATGTGTATATCTGGACAAAAAGTGCAAAGACCACAATATGTTTGATACTTCCAGGTGGGGAAAATCGGGCTTGAATTATGGTCACAGTGTTGATAGCAAAGCAGCAAATCTTGGAGAAAATCTTCAAAGCTGAGGATTCTCTTCTTCTCTTTTTGTTCTCTGTTTCTTGACTCTTGACTCAAGAGTAGGAGAGGGTTAAGGATGTTATGGTCTTTCCACTCCACTGTTGACCACATATGTCCTGCTTTTATACCTTTAGTACTGAAAGGATAGAACCATCTTGCTGCAGCTCATCCTTTTTTTTCCTCCGAAGTTCCAGACCAAAACAATTTTTACGAGAGAATTTGTTCCGAATGTTTCTGATGTATGATGACCCCGGTCTCATCATTTATGCTTACAGTAAGAATTCTGCCTTCATTTGGCCCAGAGTCTATCTGTTTTATTTGCTGTCCATGGTGTCTCCTCCAGCAAGCAGTTCGATGGAGTCCATGTATTTCCTGTACTGCCCAGTGTCCAACATTGACAGCCTTACAGTTTTACAGAAAATGCCAGTAACTGAACAGCTGTTTATTCTTGCCATCTTATCAGTAAACTTGAATACCTTTTTCATATCTTTCACTGCAGCTCTGCCAAGTTGACATTTTCGGTGTCTGTTTTCAAAATACCCTTCAACGCCACAGTTCATGGTATCCTATTTTTTAATTTTTTATTTTTCTCTCCACTGAATTTTCTAAACAGACAAGAGCTCTGTGATGTGCATCCTGGCCACTGCTGATTTGACAGCTCTGTCCTTACTTTACCCTGCTTTACCGTGCTTCTGCAGGCTCTCTGGACCAAGTTTGATGCTTTGTGCTTGTAAATTACTCAGTTCACCCGATCGATTTTGGAATTCCTAGGGAATGGCGCTTGGTGTTCGGCATGCTAGCTTAATCGTGAATTGTGAATAATACCCCCAGCAAGTGAAGAGTGTGTGCAAGGCCCTTGTGAGTGAGCTCCTCATTAGCAAGGTGCATCTTGTCAGTGAAGCATTTAGCCTGAGGACATGTGGTGCACAGTGGACCACAGTGCTGCGTAGCGTTATTACATCGGGACCAGTACACTTACTCCAAGCAATGTCCAGCTACCTCATAATCCCCTCTTCTGGCTGATGTGCTATAATATTATTTTATTTTTAAGTTATTGCTATATTTATAGACAGTTTTCTTTGTCAATCAAGACGACTGCTGCAAACGATCAAACAAATCAGCAGTGATACAGTGGGAGGATGACGGTGATCAATCAGTTTGTGTGTTGTCCAGAATTCAGCAGCCTCACACCCTGTAGGAAAAAGCTGTTCCTAAGCCTGCTGATGTTAGCCCACAAGCAGTGAGAGCATCAACCAGTTGGAAATGGTTGCAAGCCAGTGTTGGGCAGGACAAAATGTGATGATGTTGAAGGCGGTCTGGATGGTGGACAGTGAAGTCCTAGTGAGGGACCGGGCAGTCTTTGGTACAAGCTACAGAACTCCATGGTCAGAGGCAGTGCAGATCCCATATCAGACTGTGATGCAAGGAAGTCAGAATCCTCTTTGTGGCACAGCTGGAGAAACTGGTGAGGATGTGGGAGGAATTTCCAGCTATCTTCAGTGTCCTGAACTATTTCGCAGGTCCAGAAAATGTTTTCAATAATGTGATCAACAAGGAACTTGAACCTGTGCACAAGCGCCATTGTGGAACCTTTAATGAAATGAGGAGTGTGTATGGCTTGGTTCCTTCACAAACCACAATCATCTCTTTGGTCTTTTTGATAAATTGTTGTCTTTGTTATGACGTCCCCTCTGTATGCCAAGATCAAAAAACTTATTTTACAGATGTGATTATTTATTAAAGTTATCTAATTACTTGCAATAGGGTGTCCACATATTCCACAATTCACCTGAATCATCATGGGAATCAAATGTTAATTTTTATAGCAAAAAGAGTTAAACATTTTGTCATTCATGTATTTACAGAGGGACCCTCATGTGCAGATCATAGCAATAACATAAATTTCCTTCCTAAGTGCACAAGATTATTCAGCTTGTGTTCCATAAATAAATAATTTGAGTTGTGGTTTATCAAGAAAATTAAGGATGCTGCATTAAATTTTTGTTGAGACTTTGTGAGTTTTTTTAAACGTTTGAGTGAACATTATTTCAGTATTTTTGTGTACCATCAGATATCTAATAATTATGTTTAGGTGATCCCCTATAATTTTTTCAAACCTCAGAAAGGGGCCATGGGTGGCTCTGTTTTTGTAACTGTCTGCAGGCCAGTTGGTGTCACATCTGGAAGCGCCTCCTCTACCAAGTATTGCTTACATACCTGGGGTCTGCACACAGTCACTCCGGACCCTTTTACCAGATAAGTGCCCAATGCCTGGCTTCCCGTTGTGTGAATTCTAAATATAAAATGCATGTCAGAGGGGTCCTTCGCTTTGCAGGTTTGCTTACACAGCCTTTTTTTCAAAGAGAGGAGGCCATGTGACTCGCTGGGGATCCATTCGGAATTTAAGGTGATACTATCTGGTGGCGTCCCATGCAAGTACACAAATATTTTATTCTCTGTGTGCAAAATAAAATAAATAAGAGACCTCATGAGCTACTGAAAAATATCAAACTGTATTATTTTCAGCACGGAAATTAGGATGCATGCAGAAAAATAAAAAACACTCCTGCAGATCCTTGATTGACACCTCATAACTTCAACTCATACGTTAAAAAATTTCTGCTGCAGAATCAAAATGAACAAATGCATCCATTTTCTGAATTGACAAAACTCTGTAAATATTCACAAATGCAGCCAAAGTGCAGCATGTGGCATAGAACTTTGAGCACGAGCTTTCTCACCGAAGGAGCCGCCTTCTAATCCCACCTTCTTCTGCAGTACCCTCGATCAAAACCTTTACACTGAACTGATACGGTAAAAGATATCCAACTGTATAATGACTGTAAATCACTTAGAATACAAATGTGACATTGCAAGTCTTCTTGGTGGAAAGTGTCAGATGAATTAACAATGAACTACTGTTATTGTTTGCACAAAATTGTGTTTGTCTTCACCGTCAATATAGCAGTATGCTATCAAAACAAGCTGAGCTGATATTATATAATGTGGGTAAGTAAGCATTGCACAGTGGTTTAATCAATATATACAAAGGTCTTACCAGAATAACAGCATCGATTAGATATATTAAAGAGGCACTATGGCGCTGAGAAAAGATGACCTCTTATTTGTCTTTTCCCTGGCTCTGGCCATTCTGAAATGTCTTTTAATCTGAAGGCCAAATTGAGAGCAAGAGGTGTGCTTGCTCATTCTAACTGCATCAGCTCCTACAATTCACCAAGCTATGTCTGCAGTTTGTCTATGATTTTACTGCACATGCTTACTAATCTGGTTTTCTTACATATTCATTGTGTTAAGAAAATTTGGTTTATGGCACTTCAAAAAGGCAAACATTTACCAGTATATGTGTTTTGATTTTTTCACTTCATCTTAATTTATTCATCTATTTTGTAGACTTCTGTTTGTAGAAGAAAAACAAGATCTAGGTTTACCTGTCTGGCCAATAGATTGCAAACACAAACACAATTTCTTTTTCCAAATTATTTTAATTGCATTTTGTTCCTTTTTATAGAACAAACAACCTGCTGACAGTGTTTAGAGCTCCTCTCTGGTGTTCCTGAATGTCAATGGTCAGTCACAAGATGAGGGACATTACATGAGTTTATAGGATGAACAGGTCAGCAACAGACAATGAATAGGAGTTTGTAAAGACAGCTTGTTTTTTATTTTACATTAATGTAGCTTGATGCTAATAAAAGTATGACACAACATTTTATAATTAACCTGGATTGGAAAGTTTGACTGATTGAATCAGTATTGATCCCGGAGTGCCCGAGATGGTTTTCATGGAAAGGAGGAATGGAAGTGGTTTGCCATTGCCTGCTTCCAGCACATTTTTTTTCTTAGAGAAGTGCAAAAATGAGAGAAGAACCTACAAATTCCACACACAGCTGGACTTGAAACCCATATCAGGAGGTACCAGCTTATCCAACTCTGCCACCGTATCCCCCAACACTTACTTTACCAGTATCCATAATTTTTACAGGACCAGATGCACAAATAGTGGTCAAAGTAATACTGGACTTATAAGCAAAACAAGATGCAACCTCTCAATTACATTCTTAAATTAGGAGGGCAACTATAGTTGGCTTTCACCTTCCTATACCACACATGAACTATTATTAGGACCGATACACCTAAAGACATAAGGCTACATGTAATCAGGATAATGTAGTTACAAAAGGCAGGGTAATGTCTTTACAAAATATCATCAGCAGCAATGTAATTTGAAAATATGTAGACAAATGGGAAGAATAAGGCAAAATGAGACACAAATCTTTAAAACAATTTACAGCAGGATTTAAACAAAAAAACTCAAACTTTAGCTAGACTATAAAACACACATCCAGGGACATTCTTCTGAGGGTAAATACCCCTCTGCGCATCACTTGTTGCGAGCAAAAAATGGACTTACTGGTATTTTAAAAGATATTTTTCCCCTTAACTGTATTATTATTTAAAATAGCCAATTTTAAAGAACATTGTATGATTTTGAACCCTGGATAAGCACTGAATATATCTGGGCATAGTGGATCATCTCCTTCAGGTCCAGCCATTGAAAGTGGATCGACACAGCATGCAGCATCATGGTGGCCACACACTGACATGCTGATCACATGCCAGGATGCCCTCTGCCTCTTTGAATTTTTATGTGTCAAGAGCACCGATGGCTCAGTCAGCCAGCAGAAATTTGCTTAAAGGTCCAGTCCCCTAACCACTAAATGCAGTTAAAGAGAAAAAATTGTATTCATGCGACTAATGTGTTTTTACAGACCTCTCCACCTCTTTGAAGAGTTTTATTAATTATTCATTAATGAAATGATGAATGATGTTTTTTTCCTAGGCCCAAGGTACACAGAGCTTTCTATTGCAAACGTTTGTCAGAAGCTTCTGCGGGGAGGCTTGCTAAATCTGTCAGTGACACTGGTCTCTGCATAATTTTCATAATTTCCTTAGCTGTCATTCCTAAAAACACCACTTGCAAATAAAATATATTATATTAGCAAAGGTTGTACAAGTGGAATAATAATAAGCTCTAAATACTAGACAGTAACAGAAAAATGCAGCATGCTAACTTTTGACACTTTAATCTGTTTCCTATCAAAGATGTTGTAGTTTACTATTACATTCTCATATTATGGACTGCTTATTCTCTTTGCCATTGAATTATAAAAACATACATAAATCTCTTACTTTGGATGAGCCGAACTGCTAACTGTCTATTCAGCAGATTAAAAAAAAAATGAATGCATTCTGGCTATGACTGATTTTTTTAATGAATTCCAGTGGCAAACACTTGTATTATCTTGAAACAAAAGTATTTTAAAAAGTTTTTTTTTTTTTAAATCCTTTTTTTTTGCCTGCGATGCTAATTTCAGGAATATATAGCAATATGCAGATGAACATCTCGATAACTGACAGAGCATAACCTTAGCGAACAGGTGCAACACTTTACTCTGGAAGGTGTTGTGTGGTGGAAGCTGCACATCACCTTCTCAGCAACAGTCACAATGCTGAGCCACAAGCAAAGGAATAACTTTGCACATTTAAACAAAGAATTAAAATATGCAAATTATCTTCATTAAAAGCACATTCCTAAATTTATTCTTAAGACTTCCCTCAGGAGATTAGCACCTTGTCACATAGAATACAATGCCATGGCAACACAGCCTCTTTTTAGTGCATGTATTTTATATACAGTTTCTAGGGCTGCCTCTGTAAGCAGGTGGCTGCTGTCTGTGCCATTTCCAGCAGTTAAAGATGGCATTTAAAAAGCCGCTCGGGAGGGCAGAGGTGGGGCAACCATGACACTGACAGATGCCCAAAAGTCCATGGTTTCCACCTGCTGCAACAGTCCGTGTTCATATTTTCAAAGGTGTTACATGCACTTCAGACACAAAATCTGCTGCTTCCTTCAGCATCTATCATCTATCTATCTATCTATCTATCTATCTATCTATCTATCTATCATTATAGTGGATACAAGATCTTTATTATGATTTGGGTCATTTTTCGCTGCAGCTTTGTGGTTTTGTGAACTCAAGGTATTGATGTCAAGAATGGGGCCACATCAGTAACAATAAATCGATAAATAAGTAAGTAAGTAAATAAATAATATAATAAATAATGCATCTGTCTAATATCCAGTTTTATACAAAGATAGACTATAAATTGTACATGCTGAATGGTGAAGCTGTAAACTGTTGAAGTTTATTTGGATGAAAGCATTTGGTAAGCAGTTATTATCAGAGTCAAATTAGAAGATGATGGGCTTCTACTGTGGAAAAAGTAAAGGTAATGAATGCAGCAAACTGGCCAAGTAAAGTCAAATTGAGTGCATGTATGCAGCAGTCCTTTGGTTTCATTTCCAATGGAGTTTCTTCTGCCACTGACTAATATTATAATTAATAGAATAGTTATTAAGCTTTACTGCATGGCTGAAGGTTAAGTCAAGCAAGAAAACTGGACGGTTTTGTTTGCATTTCTGATTTGTTGCTTTACGGCCTGGTCCCTGGGGGTGTGTGTGTATACACTGCTGAGTGTGTGCGAGTGCGGGGGTGACTTTGACTGATGGTGCAGCAGCACGAGGACCAAGGTTCACTGTAATGAAACCTGCCAAGCGTCCCCCTGTAGTCCACCTCTCTTTAAGGCCACCTGGAGGTCAAAGACATAAAGATGGCAGAGAGGGCCAGGGAATACAAAACTACCCTTTTGGTTGGTGATATGTCTGGGTTTCCCTCCCCCTTGTTGCTTCCAGATCTCCTCTGAGATGAAACCTCAAGCCCAGAAGATGCAGGAAACTTGCTGCATTTAAATATAAGAGATAATCACACAACAAAGAACAACCATCAAATGAAATGTATTGCACCAACCTGCCTCTGTTGATTGTTCTTTCGTTTTGCTGTTGCTTTTGTCGAGACTAACTTAAAATGTGGGGTTCAAGTCCAGCGTAGGGGTGTGTGCAAAGTTTGCAAGATCTCCTCTGTGCTTGCTCTATTTGCCCTCTATTGGGGGGGTATGCTGGGTAGAAGGCAGTAGCAAACCACTTGTGCTCCTCTTTGCCCTGAAGTCCATGTCATTGGGTGCCCAGTCAACAATAACTTGATGGCACCTTCCACTTCCAAGGTGCATATTCTGCAGTGGGCTCTACTACCTGTACAGAAAAATGATTTACCAGCAACGTGTTAAAGAGAGTTCATTGTTGAATTTATTTACTTATTAATTCATGATTAGGTATAAATGAATATAAATAAACAGCCACTAAAATGTATGTTATCAAGTTATATCCCATAATTTTACAATTTTACGCTGGCAAAGCATCCGAGTTGTAATTTGCACAAATAAATAATCAATGTAATGCTTGAGGGGAAGATAAGTGAACAAAGTGAAGCTTCATCATTAGAAAATAATAGGACAACCAAATGTACTCGATTGTGTTTTGATATGACTGTGGAAGAAAAAAATGATAAAGTGCTTTTCTGCTGAATGATTTGGTTCTGTATCTCTGGCAATAAGGATTGTTGGGCGAGTCGTAAATCAATCCATCAAGATCTTAGAAATGGTCGGCTGTTGGACTGATTTAGATAACAGTTTGCTGACCACTGAGTTATAATGGGTGGCAAAGCTTCACCAAGCTGCCTTGTGCTTTCAATAATGCTTGGGCATAATGAGCCATACAGGCTTCTCATCTGTCTGTAACTCATTTTGGTCATAACCCCAAAGTGACTTACCAATAAGCAGCGCTCAATAAAAACTCAGTAATATAGATATTCCTCAATTTATTTAAAATGCATTCATAGAATATATTGCTATACTTATTAAAACTACATTACATGGAAGTGCTGAGATGCTAACTGCTGAGACAGTAACCACCTTCAAGGATGCAAGGTCTTGTTGCAGTCATGTGATGGTCACACGTGCTGAGAAGGTAACCCTCGAATGCCCTCTCTGAGAGTCAAACTGTGTCCTCAAAGGACAGGTGCATGAAGCAGATGACTCGTGAAATGGCCGTAATGCCATGATGGAGGACAGCATTCTCACAGGAGATAAAATTCCTAAATGTTGTCCTGTGGCTGGCGAGGGGTGCAGAGAACAAAGTGCAGCAGACCTCAGTCTCACAGTGCCATACTTCCTGCAGATTCCACCCTCAAAAACTGCTGCGGACTTAAATTTTTCTGGTGTGATATTGGTTCTAAGCTAGTGGCATTTGGTCAGAAACTGAGGTTGCGTTTAAAAACCCCAACTTGCTGTGTGACAGGAACTGCATGGTGCATTGCATTGTGGGAAACATGTACCACCACTCTTAGCTGTGGTCTTGCTCTACAACTCTGCTTGTCTGCTGTAAGATTGCACTTGAAATACACAAGTTCTTTGTCCAGTTTTTTCCATATTCAGCCTGTTTTCATTTACAAATTAGGACCTGATAACAGGGGATGTTCGCACACAAAATTTCCCCTTAAAACATGAAAGCATATCAAATTAGTGTGAAAAAAGGAAAATGTATGTTCATACTTGCATTAAGGCAATGCTATCTTGCACACTGAAATAGATTTACATGTAATTTCTGCTGCATCTGGGTGTTGGGGAATCCTCCAATATTCCTGCGATATTACAGCATAACTTGGCAAAATGATAATAAATGTACAAAAATAAATATCTCAGGCAGGACAAGCATATTAATTCCCCTTTAGAACACCCACAGTCCACAAACACCAATGAAGATAATTCTTAAAACACATGACATTTAATTTTGACCATTCACACTGTGTGTGTGTGTGTGTGTGTGTGTGTGTGTGTGTGTAGGGTGGGGAGGTAAAAGGAACAAGTAGAAAAAAGGCTTGATATGGGACAGAGCAAAGCAATTTCTGGTCAGCTACTTACAATTTGTTATTGATCGAGTGGAGCTCCGGGGGTAGGGTGAGGGGGTGAGTTTTTCGGTATTCCAGAACACGCGTTCACAAATATCAGCAAAACCCATTAATGGGGGAGAGGGAACCCCAGAGGCTTGGCATATCCTATGATATTGTTTTATCAAACAGCAAGGTCCTGGCCTGCAGAAATGACTTCACGGCATTGGAGGAACTTATTAAAGGCCTGGGGGAGAGGGGAGAAGGAAGCATCTGCAGTCAAAAAAGGAGATACATTTACACCAAGAAACAGCTGACTGGACAATCAGGAATTTTTCCACTGTGAAGTGAATGAGGTGAAAATAAAGTCGATTTAATCTCCCTTTCAGATATTTACACTGGGCCACTGGGAACCGAAGTCAAATTCCCTGTATGTGTAAGCATACTTGGCCAACTAAATCTGATTCTTATTCTGACCTTTATTTACCTGGCACTGTACTCCAAGGTGATCTACCATGTGAGGGTTGTACATTAAGGTAGTTGTAACAATTTACCAGTTTGTACAGCAGGGTAATTTTAATTTTATCAACTCATTGTACCATAGCAAGGGGTCTGGAATTGCAGAAGTGATGCCCCTACCCACTATGGCGCCCTCTCTCCTACTTGCGAAACAAAAACGTCTTTAAAATCAGGGAATCAGAGAACTGTGAGCTTGGTTCAACTGTATGGCCTTTGTGCATCCAAATAGTTTTGAAGAAAAGAGCAAAACATTTTGGATTTAGAAGCACCAGCAACATATAACCCCAGACCTGTCTCCTTCTTGGCTCTATATGACACTATGGAGCTGGTGCAGCAGGGGTTTAGGAATTAGTGGTGGCCCAAGCAACAGAGGCACCTCAGTTGGAACCCCACTTTCTGGAGTAGTAGTACTGAGATACTCAAGGTTCTCACCCTGAATGGCTCCAGTAACAACAACTCAGCTTTATAAAATCAGGATACGAGTGATAGCTGCTTAGTATGCAAACCTAACTTTGGTCTGCGCCTAAGCTTCATATGCTAATTTACCCTCTTTGGAGAGGAAGTTCAGAAAAATAAAACTGAAAAATCAAGCTGTTTACATATGGAGTCTTTCCCTTTTCTCCATAACAGATTCAGAGAAACTGAACTTAGTCCTTGCAGTCCTGCAGTGAACACCTCAGGTTCACTGACATAAGAATCAAACTCTTTGGGCCTGAAGAAGACCTCCTTGTCTCTCCAGCTGGGCTCTCAATCACAGATTACGTTAATGTTGAAGTCTACATTTGACCAATGGATTTCTGTCTTATTGTACTTTGCAGAATGTATGAATGGGGGATATAAAAGCTTGGCAAATCAATAGCCTCCCCTCATTTGAATGAAAACTGAGCCATTGGGAACTGAAGCCAAAGTCCCTGTATGCATGTGCCAAATAAATCTGATTCTGATTTTGATTCTAAATCTGATTCTTTAGGTCACTTCCAATAATTCCAGTGGCGTGTACTCGTATATTGTAGCTAGGGTTACAAAGAGGTGCCGCCTCAGTCTTGAGTAATTTCATTGCAGCGAATCCAAAGAACTTATCAGATTTTTGGAAGTGTGCTAGTTGCTGTGGTTTAACAAGAGGTCCATTATCATGGAGCAAAGGAGTTTCTTTTTTGCTCACATGCCGTTATTCTAACATGAGCAGGAGTAGTGGGTAGGATAGTGGTTAAAGTCAAAGGACCTGGAACTGCTCCTGCTACTGTTGGTCATGGTGCTTACCCTGAACAGATCCAGCAGAAATAACCCAGCTGTATAAACAGGTAGATACTCTGAGCCCTCACTTTATGAACACAACTGGGCCTGGAAGACAGTTTGCAAATGCAAAGACAATTTCCCAGTTCTTCAAAAAGCAGACTGAGCATTGACTGGCGTTGGAACCAACCAGTCATGTGCGGGATATAGTTTCTAAACTGTCCCGCAACTGCTGCCTTGTTAAGACCTCGTATTTTGTATATTTTGAATTATGTCATTTTCTGTTTTTGTTTGCTGCTAATTGCTAATGTTTAAAGCTAGTTCTCGGCTAACAGCAACACTCTTGGTCGGAAACAACACTCAGTAAAGAGTTTAACAGAACTTAAGCTTTTTACCGTGGTGTCTTGCAATTGCTTTCACCAACCCACGCTATAACACCTACCGAATATCATAGCCTAGCCTAGCCTAGCCTACCTTAATTGTCATTATGGGCTTTTTGCCTTCATGCCACTTTCAGGAGATACAGATACAGATGGGCATTTCGTAGACATGATGGATGCACAAAACACAATGTAGATACGTGGGGGGAGAGGGTAATCCAAAAAACGCTGACAACACAGAACATTGCACAGTATCCACTTGTATATACTAGTGGCCGTGTGGCAGACTGGGAGATCTGGTTCACTATTGCTGCCTAAAATCACGAGAGTATCGTACCGCATGTGGCTTGCCTGGGAAAAAATCAAAATTTAAAATTCGAATTGCTGTTTCTACTGAATGCACATCACTATTGCACAATCATAAAATTGAAAAATTGTAAGCTGGACCATCGTAACACAGACACCATCTGTATTAACATCCGAGTAACAAAAATGTAAAACATCTGTTATCTCGACACACTTGTATTCAGTCCTTACTGCTGCCTGATTTAACCCATGAACATGTGCAAAGTTCTGGATCTTCTTATTGATCACCAAGCTGTTAACACTGTGGACACAAACTGGATTAATCCAACCCTGTCCTGTTCGAATGCATTTTTCTGCCAACAGCTGGATATGGAAGTTCAAGCTGCTTTTGCTAAACAAAAAAGTGGAAAAAATAAAATAATAAGGAAAGTGATCTATGAAACATTGAACTGCTTAGGCACTTAGCCTAAGGCACTTACTTGCACTTCAAAATAACAGTTTGAAAGTCCTTCAACAGGTCATCCAAGTCACTTCCTTGTGCTTTATCCTCATGTTGCCCGATGGCTGTGGTGGGAGAGTGAGGAGGGAACAAATGAATGACTGCTAACAACCTTTACTGCCAGTTGGACTTGTCTGGAGACCAGCAGGGTGGCAGAGGCCTGCTGAGGTGTGTCCACCCACTCAGCATCTCACACTGAGAGGTTCCTGAAAATGACAGCCTGTCGCCTTGCCCGTCTTTGTCCAGCTCAGATTTATTTATAGGTTCAAGTATCTGCCGGAGGTGTGCAGCTTTTCTGATAATCCCTTCGTTTTGGATGTGACAGCAGTTCCCCCCCTCAGAGTGTCCATTTTAGCATCTTTATTACTTAGTACAGACATGTTTCTACATGAGGAACATCATAAAATGTTAAAATTGAAAATAAGAAAATAATAAGAATAAAAAAATGTAAGTACATTCCAAAGATAAAACTCACAGTTTTGCCTCTTTTTATAGGAAACTGCCTTACTGACCTCTATCCTTCAGTGAGTTTGTTCCTCTTAACCAAGGTCATCAAGTAGGTGTGACATCTCTGTTTTGGTCCTTATCTCTATTAGTATTTCTGCTTGGGTCCTTCTTTTATCTAAAGTTCTCCAGCAAATTGGCATCTTTTGCTTCTGCAATCAGTTCCACAACAGGTAAGCGGTGCTTGAAATTTACTGCTCTGCTTCAGATTTGAGGTTCCTAGGTGCCTGTAAGCTACTTCCTGAAGAAAGTTAATGCTTTCTTTGAGCTCTAAAGCCTAGATTTTACCACATTATTTTGATTCTTGCATGAATTTCTGTTGAGTAAAGCATTAAGCATTGATGAAGCCTGGTAAGGAGAAGAAATGAAAGGGAGAAACCACTGTTGCCAGACAGCAAACATATCCTTTTGGTCAGGCGAGGGTAACTGCTCCATCCCATTTAAAATGCAAGTGACACGATGACCTGTTGGTCAAGGTCGAGTAATTCCATTGCTATCTTAGAATCCCCATCCTCCACTCTCATTTTGCATCTCTTTTATTCTCAGTCCCAAGGTTCACATCTCAGATTTTTCTGCCAGGATGAAATTTAATTCTCTTACCTTGTGCATATGAATGTACTAAAATTTCTACAGTGAAATACCAGTCAAATAGTCAAGTACATCTTGGAAACCTGAGCAATAGCTGTATGGGGGGAACAGGACAGAAAAGAGAAACCAAAGCATCACAAAAGTTCTTTATATCTCTGGAGACTGCAGAAGACATATTGGCTCATTCCCTGGTCCAAATTATTAAATCAACCCCTCATAGATCAAACCATTACTACTCAGTATGTGATCTCAAAATTTTCACCATTACTTTACATTAATGTCAAACATCTAGCAAATGTGTTTATATGAGATTTGACATATTTTTACCTTGCTGTTTTGACTGCAGATTCCATGGTCTTTCTTTCAGTTAATGTGAGCTAGGTAGTCGACCCTTGTTGCTGGCACCTGAAATGCTGGTCACGAGTCCTTAACTGACCTTGGGTCAAAAGTCGCTTCTAATAAGTAGAGTTGGAAGACTCACCCATGTTCCTTTCAGACAGAAATCCAGAAGGAGTTGGGTTTTATGCTGCTCAGACTTCAGATTCTGCATCCCAAGTACCAGTGTCCTTGAGCTTGGCTAAGGATGTTACCCTTGAAATGATTGCTTGCCACTTACAGCTTGCAGCCTCTCTGAAAGTGTCAGATGCTTCCTCTGTTGCTGTAATTCGACTTTCCGGAAATGTCTGATATGAGTTAGTAGCTTCCTTCAGCGGGAATATATTCCTTCTCATTGAGCTGCATGAGTCTTTGTGTCAGCAGCTGATCACAGATGTCCGAGGGGAAGAAACGTGTGTCTGTACCTATGCCCCTGGCAAGGGGGCCGCCTGACTCCCGGGGCAACGTTCTGGACCCTAGGCCAAAAGTGCTGCTGAAGTGTTTTTCAACCTGCTGTTTGTAATGAAGTTAAGGCTGCCCAAAAGTACGTCACACCACGTAGATTTTGGGTGAAACTGGGCAAAATGCAACAATGTAGGTTCTTTTGAAGTGCAACAATGTGGGTTCTATGTAAAAATTATTACAAAAAATATAATAAAATATACTGGCAATTTTGCTTGAAATGTTTTTATTTTGTGTTTTACTGATATATATATAAGACTTTGAGTTCATGAATGCAGTATTTTTCCTATAAGAAATCTGTATATCCATTTATCTATTTGTCTGTTTGTCTGCTTTGTGTTTTGCTATGTTACACCTAAATATGTTTAAACACAGTGTTGTCTTTACCTCCAGCTTTACAAACATTGCTCCTGCCATTTCTTGCATACTTGGTTCAGATTCCATCAAACACTGTGGTTCTTAAGACCAATCCCTGAGCATCATGGATCACGTTGTTCTTTTTGTTCTTTCTCACTACTCCTTCCTCATACTTTCACAAAATAAGAAGGTCCCAGAGGTGGCAAAATTATGTGTGTTGCTCTTCACAGTTTTTTCTTTTTTCCTTCTTATGCTGAAAAAGATTCAAACCATTCACTTACAGTTTTGGCAGTTTTTTTAAAAGCAGTTTGCAGTGTAAGAGCAAGCTGTATGATTTACCTGGTTCTGCAATAATATAATTTTTACCCTGTAATCAAGTAAACTACAGCAGGAGGGTAATACACTATATGGCCTAAAGTATGTGGACCCCCCCCCTTCTAATGACTGAGCTGAACTGTTTCAGCTGCACCCATACAGCATACAAATACATTCTAGACAACTGTGTGCTTCCAGCTTTATGGCTGCAGTTTAAGGAAGAAGAAACTCCTTTCCTGCTCCAGCATGGCTTTGCCCCTGTGCACAAAGTAAGCTCCATAAACACATGGTTTTGTCCAGGTTGCTGTGGAAGAGCTTGAGCGGCTGCACAGAGCCCTGACCTCAACCCCCTGAATACCTTTGGGACGAATTATAAGGCCAAAGGTGACCGAGGCCATCTGGCCCGATATCAGCACTTCATCTCACCGATCATTTTGTGGCTGAATGGGCCACGGCCAAGCTCCAAAATTTTGTGGAAAGCCTTCCCAGAAGAGCGGGGACTGTTATAGCAGCAAAGGGGGAAACAACTCCATATTAATGCCCATGGGTTTGGAATGGGATGTTCAGCAAGCGTATATGGGTATCCAGATATTTTGGCTCTACAGTGTATAGACATAAAACTTTCAAGTGCAGGGCAATGGTTCTAAAAATGCCTCAAGCTACAGTTCTGTCTTCCTTGCTGTATTATTTATATGTACTAACATGCGGTGAAGATATTTATGTCAGCTTCCTACCTGTGAACATAAGATTATTAATATTGTCTATAACATTGCAACAATGTGAAGTATAAAAGACAAATAATTTAAAAAGCAAAGCAAAAACAAGAATCTACAAATACTTTTGGCCTGATGACACTTTTTGTTAATGTAATGTTCAAAAAAATGACATGGCACTCTTTTTATTCATGATTTTATTGCACCCTTTTATCTGTTTATTGTTGTACTGTTTCATTTTTTTTTTTATTGCAAAAGACATAGAAAGCAGAATAACAAGAAGCAGTGAGATTTCAACACAGGGTGGCTTTCTTCAAATAAAATGCAGTAACTCCATGTGGTACAGGATGAAAGTGCATGCCTAGAGCCTCATTTGGGAAAAAATTGATGTTTTATTGCTGTGCTCAAAATTTAGACCCTCTCCCATCTCATAAGTCCTCTGCTTCGCTTTGGCCTGCAACCCAGAATGAATAAATACTTTCTCACCTTTAAAGTCTGATGCTGCAGGCATCTTTTGTGCTAACAAGCTGAGATACAAACCAGCAGAAGACAGAGGCTGTGGGTGCATGCAGACCTTTTGTTCATTAGACAAAGGGGAAGTGGGGACACGATCAGCTCGGGTGGTGGGTGGCTCTATGAAAAATGAATGGCTGTTCTACTGTTTTCACAGCTTGCTTGTGACTCTGTGATGTGATGTGACAGCTGGGTCCAGGGACGGCTGGTGAATGAGACGACATAATACACGGGGGCAGCTGTGGAGGGAGGGACAGACAGCTCTCCTGGGATTTCCTTCCCATTGGTCCCCTGCAGTGTAACCCACCTGCGCACTGAATGATCAAAACTAGCAGGAAGAAAGATAGAGCAAGACATCCTGCTGGCGCAAATCCAGACAGAGTGACAGTGGGGTGGAGTGGCAAGGAGGGGGCAAACTTCACAAGATTCTGGGTGTTCAAACATCCACCTCAGAGTCTTTAATGCTGAGAGGCTCTCCAGCTATGGCTCTGATTTAGTTTATACAACTTGTCCCATGTGCTGAGCCAACCCATAGGGAGCTGTGGTGAAACACTGCAATATGCAGAAGTTAGAAAAGGATAGGATAAAACTTTATTGGTCCCCACAGAGAAATTTGCCTAAGCAGCAGCTGAAATATAAGACACTTAGACATATAACACAAATACATAAAAAAGCAAGCATACAAAAAAAAAGGAATAAATGCAGTCTCGTTGTTGAAAGGTCATTGTGTGCCATCATGGAGGTGCATGGTTGTTGGTAAGAAGGACCGCCAACAAAGACAAAAGAGTTTATTTGTCACGTACATGGTTACTGAGTATACCATGTAGTGAAATGTGCTCTGATTCAACAGGAGACTGTGCGTGGTTACATACCAAGAAAAAATTTCCACGAGTAAAACAAACAAGACAAGAACACACAGCAAATAGATAAATAAGTAAATAAATAAATAAACAGATAAATAAAACGGTAAATAAACCTTAAGGTGCACTGTGGGGACAGTAACAGTGACAGTGAGGGGAGCGGTCAGAGGATATTGTCAGAGGATATTGTAGACCCTGGTTTGTGAGGATTGTGATGGGTTCAGAAGTCTTATGCCCTGTGGATAGAAGCTCCTCCTGAGCCTCTCCGTTCTGGCCATAATGCTTCTGAAGCGTTTGCCTGATTTCAGCAGGTTGAACAGATGGTTGCTGGGATGAGACAGGTCACCAATGATCCTAGTCGCTCTGGTCCTGCATCTTCTGCTGTAGATGTCTTGTAGGGATGGCAGATCAGATCTGGTGCAGTGCCTTTGTTGCTGATGTGGAGCTCCAAATACCTGTAGTAGTGAATCACCTCCAGGTTGGCATCCTTAATGGTAACCAGGCCCAATGGTTTTTTAACACTATAAAAATCAACCACCGGCTCCTTTGTTTGGTTGATACTGAGTTGAAGGCGCTTTTACTTAGTTCCTGAAACAAAGTCAAAGAAGTACAGATGACACCACCCAAGCTTGTGTCTGGAGTCAGAGGTGTAAGATAGGAAACAGTATCATTCCTTAAGTGGGGTGCACCTAAATTGCTTACCACTGTGTCAGAGACATGGTTCAGAACCCTGATAGCCTGCAATTTATCTGACAAAGTATTGCAAAATTTCCCAGTTGTACTTATTACTGATTCATTTTACCGATACTTTTTGTTACAGGTCTGTACAATAAGCACCTTACAAAGATTTATCCATGTCTACAACTGGGTCTTTACTGTATCAGTTCAGGGTAAGTACTCAGAGCAAAGATACTGGAGCAGGACAATGGATTCGAACCCAGAACCTTTAATTTCAAGGTGACCACTGCAACTTCTTCACCACCTGCTGATAATGGCATCCAAATTGATCTCCCTGTTCCAAAACAGAGAGGGAAAGAAATGAATGGCTATTCTTATCATTCCAGTCCCTGCAGAAAGATGACAACCCAGATTTTTTGTGCGGTTAAAAATTCTCTCCGTTAAGGAAATTAGAAAAAATTGTTTGTCTTCCGATAGCTTAAACACATGCTCTGTATTTTGAATACTTTTGCCAAAGGCCTGGTTCTTAAACTTCCAAAGTTTCTCCACATTTGTCAGTACAGATGGTCCCCTACATACGATGGGGTTCTTTTCCGATAAACCCATCATGTGTTGAAAATGCATTTAATACACCAAACACCAAACCTAATAGGCAGTCTCTCCACCCCCATCTTCAGACTGAGCACTGATTGGCTGACTAAGTGGTGTAGGAACCAATCGTGGATGGGATTTATTTGTACTTCCTGTAGGTGCTCAGTTTCCGCTGCCCCTTGGGAACTGTCCTGCAACCGCTGTCTTGCTAAGACCTTCTATTTGGTTTATTTTGAATTATGGCATTTTCTGTTTTTGTTGACTGCCAATCGCTAATGTTTAGCGCTAGCTCCCGGCTAACGGCAGCACTCTTTGTCAAAAAAAACTCTTGTAAAAAGTTTAATGGAACTTAACCTTATTACTGTGGTGTCTCGCGATTGCTTTCTCCAACCCGTGCCATAACACCTAGCGAACATCATAGCCTAGCCTACCTTAAAAGTCATTACAAGTGTGCCGCCTTCATGCTGAGCAATTATCTCGAGTTTCTTCTCAAGAGTAATTGCCTTTCTTTTCTTCTTCTCACCAATAGATACAGGGCGGTGTCCAAAAAAAATGCTGACAAAAAAGAACCGGGAAAAAAATCAAAATTCAAAATTTTAAGTACAGTTTCTACTGAATGCGCATTGCTATTGCACTATTGCACTATTATCGTAAAGTTGAAAAATTGTAAGGGGACCATCTGTATCAACTAATCGACTCCTGGGACTCAGGAAGATGGCTTTTCCAGTGGAAACATCACGGGTTGAATCTGCAGTTCCTTGCAAATAACAAAAAAGTAGAACATAATTGCAAGTTTACAGTGAGTTTGTCAGGAAAAGGGATGGATTATCACCCTCGCTCAAGGTGTCTGCCATTGACCAAACTGCTGTCTATTGCAATCAAGTTTTTTCATTGTTAAAAATATAATCAGGGATCATAATAGGATGACGAAGTCTTAAAAAATGCAGAGTGATACATGAGGGGATCAACATCTTTACCGCTCATTTGGCAGCATAAGTGGATTTCATGTTAAGCTCCTATATTCAGTCAGGCCTCCTTCAGTGATCTGTGCTTCATTTCCATTTCTGCTGCAGTAGAACGATCAATAGCTCACGAACAAGTGTTTACTCAACATAGGAGACCTTGTTTCTCCTTATTGTAAAGCTAATGCATGGAAGTGGTCAGATTCATGAAGCCTTAGGTGACCAAGTAATTCGGGGATCCAGTTTTTGGGTTAACCTAGGAGCACTCATTTAAAAAAAATCTGACTAAATGTGGTGCAGATATGGATGCTAAACGGTACGTAGCACAAATAAATCATCTGCTTTAAAGAAGAGCTGTAAGCATGCAGGCATTTCTCATTCTTGAACAGGTCTCCATGTCTGCCGGTGGGCGGAGCACCAATAGCGCGGGGCTTCAAACGGTGATGTGGCCATTGGCTGCTGTTCTTCCTCCTGGGAGTTTCATCATCTCAGAGCATCGCTCCGTGTTGTCTGGCTGTCAAACATCTGTCATTCACAGTTAGGACTGCTGCCTGATAAGACTTCTAAAAGGAAAATTATTTCTGTGAAATTTACCTGAGCATATTACAATATCTGCCCCAAATTACATCATCAGCTGTCATGTTCCAAATTTCCAAGAGTACATTTGATGCCTTATGCATTACTGATATTACTGATTCATTAAAACATCTGTGCTACATTTGTTGTTTTAAACAAGTTTAAACTTTGTGGGGCAGTTCTGATGACAAATTCATACATTTTAATGGTACATTCATTTGGACTCTTAAATCACACCCCACTAAATAAAATGAAAGTAGATGATAGCTGGATAATACACTATATGGCCAAAAGTATGTGAATCCCTCTTCTAATAACTGAGCTGAGCTATTTCAGCCGCACCCATAGAACATACAAACATATTGTAGACAATTGCAACCTTCCAAATTTGTGGCCACAGTTTGGAAAATCTCCTTTCCTGCTCCGGCATGACTGTGCCCACCCGTGCACAAAGCAAGCTCCATGAACAAATAGTTTGCTGAGGTTAGCATCGAAGAACTTGAGTGGTTGCACAGAGCCCTGACCTCAGCCCTCCTGAACACCTCTAGGGTAAACTGGAACACCAACTGCGAACCAGGCCTTTTCACATGCCTTCATTGATGCTCTCGTGGTTGAATGGACACAAATTCCAATACCTGCCCTCCAAAATCTGGTGGAAAGCCTTTCCAGAAGAGTGGAGGCTGTTAGAGCAACAAAGGGGGAAGCAACTCCATATGAATGTCTATGGGTCTGGAATGGAATGTTCAACAATAACATATAGGTGTGGTGGTCAAGTGTCCACACACTTTTGGCCATATAGTGCAATAATGTATTACTATTATTATTGTTGTTGTTGTTTTTATAAACTAGACTGTTTTTTCTTGGATAAGGGGTTTATGTTTCCCAAACCAAATTTGGATGTGGGCTGAATGCATGAATGTTGACTTGAATTAGGTTGGAGACGTTACACATGCGCAAAGCGCTGAGAAAAATATGCCTTTGCATGGTGTGTGCTCCCATTCCAGAAGCATCCTGAGTGCATTCTGAGAAAGTAAATACCAAGGCAACTTGTACTGCAGCCACCACAACGTAGGACAAACATACAGAGAACTCCCGTCAACTGTGTTCCAGTTAATATGCCTTTCTGATCTGCCAATCATTTTTTTTCAGTGTAACAATCCAAAGGGTTCATGTTTTTTAGGTTTTTTTTTTTTTTTTTTTACAAGGAGAGTAAATTTACTTTCCATTTACAAAAACATTGTATCTCATTCGGGTTATACTTTAGGACATGGCTGTGTTTCCAGTCAGTCTGATTTGTCTGGACAGGCCATTAATATACAAGTGAAGGATTGATGGACTGTGACGTCCTTGAGTCACGTCATGAAGAATGCGCAGCATGGAGTAAACACAGTGCTCCTTTCTTTCGTCAGCATGTTCTTGACAACATGAAAGGCCAAAATGGCCCACACTTTACTTCAAGCTTTGCCAAACAGAAACTCCTCTCATACCAGAGAACTGTAGAGCAGCTGCCTCATGATGCCTTTGGAATGCTGCCTCATGATTTATCATTATTTCATTCCAAGGTTACTTTCATTTTTACCAACAGAGCCAGATGTACTGGGAACTGAACCAGTAACCTTCAGGATTCAGGCTTGAGTCCATGACCTGAGGGCTTCCTACTTCCATCAGTGCCCCCCCTGGAGTTGGTGTTGCCATCCTTCTGTATCTTGATGCCCTTTAATGCAATGTTTTCATGCCGCATTAATGCAGTATTCATACACGCCTTCCTGTGCCAAACAGGGTCCTGCACAGCAGACATCCAGTACATGTCAAAACCCCTTGGATTCCCATTATGTGAATTTGAGTTCATATAGCAGGAAAAAGGGGAATTTTTTGTGAATGTGACTCCTGCATTTTATTTGAAGAAGTATGCAATAATTGTTTCAAATATGATCAGATATATTATTGTGATTTTATTTCTTCCTATGACTTTATTTTGGTATTTTAATCATTCTTTTGATGCATACTTTTGTCACTCCTTCAGTGCATTAAAAATAATGATAATTTGAACCCCATAAAACACTTAACAGGGTTGTGTTCAGAACCTGTATTTTGATCGCACGCCTGTGGCTTATTTGTTTAGCATAACTTGTGCACCTGATACAGTATATAAAGGACTGCTATTTTTCATCATATATACAGTATAATTTCTCGCTTCCCAGCAATGCTTTCAGGTTTTAAAAAAACTCCTTGGGAAATTCCATCTAAATAGAAGAAAGAACAGAGGATAGGTGATAAGTCAGAATCACAGCAGTAAACTGTTCCCCCAGGAACGCTGGAGTTGCTGCACCGCTGTCGGTGGCAACACACTTGGTTCAGGTCGAATGCATCTTTTATAAATTTTTGTATCTTCTCCCATCCTGGAGCATCTGCTTGCCAGTTTTGTAATGTCACAACCTACATCAAGAACCAAACTTCTGACTGTGATGCCAAAATACACAAATGTACTGTGAATCTAATGTTTACAGCACATTTACTATACAACCAATCACTGCAAATATGGCTTCTGTGTGAGATACCTGTCTACAGCAAAAATGTATAAAAGGCCGCAACTACCGTGAACTATACTCCAGCAGTCCAATGTGACTTATGATGTCAGGTTTGCATATTATGCACCGATATTTTCACTCCATTAATTCTAGGTAAGCACCTTGGGTCAAGGGTACCGCAGCAGGAGCAGGGATTCAAGCTGTGTCTTCCAGCCTTTAGCTACTAGGCAGCCTCCTGCCATTCACTAATAACGGAATGATATATACGTTCGTTCAAACACTTGGCCCATTGATCACCTTACAGCGGTTGAGTTAGGTTTTCTAGTGTGTGGCACAGACACAGGGTTTACGTTTAGCTTTTTTTCACACAATGAAAATAAGTAGAAAATAAGAGCGATGACACTAGAAGGCCAAGTGATGAAGTAGCAGAAAATATGAGGGACCGCTTATGTGTGCGTAAAAATTAATCTATGTGAGCAAAAATATTATTAATTCCACACAGCAGTCTGCGCTGCTCAGAACAACAGCACAACACAGTAACTCTTGGTTCACACACAGAACTGAGGAAAACACTGAGAAAAAGGTCCAGGATTCTGGTTCTGACGGCAGGCATTGCTGCTCCTGCCGGGAAAATAATGATCAGATTTTCTCAATTGAAATTTTGCTGCTAAAAATCATGAGAAAACTATAAAAGTTCATTGTGCAGAAAATAAATGAATTGAGGCATTGCGGTGATTTCAAAGAAATCTTCATTGCAAAGAAATGAGCTGTCCTCACATTCAGTGTGTGTGTGGCTTCATAGCTGCTCACAAAGTGCACGGAAGAGCAGGTCTTAATGTGGCCTGCAATGATGGAAATGTGCGCACTGGCGAATAAATCTGTCACAGCAAAAAATGAAAGTAAAATACACAAATCCGTGGCTGTCTTTTAATTTTAATTCATTAGCATTTGAACAAAGGAAACTAATAGTTTCTGTCAACCAAACTTCACTTTGCACAAAACCACGAGATGATCCAGCTCATTATACACCTTTTTTCATATGATTTAATGTACAAGGCATTATTCATTTTAATATTCATTATTATTTTGACTTATGTGTGCAAGCTAACTGCATACCGCAGTTTACGGTGACCTACAATGTGAGGTTTGCACGCTGAGCAACTTACTGTGATTTACAGAGCTGTGTAAATTTTACAGTTCAGGGTATACTGTATACTTTGATCAAGCGTATGATGGATTGAGGAGATTTAAACTTAAATGCTTCAGCCCAAAATGTTACATCAGCTGCTGTCCTTATTTTACAAAACAAACCAAAACCACAAGAGTTGAAATTAGACAGCTGTGAGCTTGGTTAAACCTCAACACAACCAAACAATGGTAAAGAAAAAAAATCACAATTTTGTAAGCCTTCTGTTGTAAAATTGCAGCTCCTACCTTGTGACTCCAAATGAAGTCCAAATGTTCTCTGTCGTCCTCTGGTGAAAGATTTCGGAAATGCTGACAAGGGAATCTGGCAGCAATGCCGCATGGCCATGCACGGCAGCCCAACACACATTTGAAGCACAAGCATGCAGCTCTGTGCACATATTCAGTCTCAGTTTCTGTTCCAAATCTACGTAAATCACAGTATCATAATGCTGGTCATGGAAGAGGCAGGAGTGAAAATAGAAAAAAACATGGACTGCTGTTGGTCTGATGTGTTTTTAGAAGCAGAGGTGATGAGGCAGAGGTTACTGTACTTTGGCGACGCCAAAAGAAGACTTTATTCTCCGGTAAAGACAGCGACGGATGGAAAAGCCAGAGGTAAGAGAAAGGCATGACCAGCAACCTGGTGAATTGAATCAGTCACAGTGAGAACGGACATTCGGGGGGGAGCTATAAATGCGAGCAGCAAGAGATCAGCTGCACTTCTCAACAGCACAACAGCCCCTTGCCCTGTGAACACCTGATGTTCTTTGTTTATGTGAGGAGGAGACTATGCTAATGTCATGTGCCTTTAGGGGGGCTTTGCTAATGCAAAATGTAGTTTTCCAATGGAAATGCTTTACATTCAGAGTTGGAGATTTAACTGGAGCATTTCGGGGAGCCTACCTCAAAGCTACAGAATCACTACAGTAAGACCAGAATCTGCAATCCTACTTCAGGTCCATCACTGGGCTTGGGCAAACACAGTGGTCCTGTCGCTGAGTGTCATTGGTGCAGTTCCTTTGTTAGCCTGGGGGCTTCTGTGACTTTGCACTGGGCTGTCAAAGTACCCTCATCCCTGGGGCTGCAGTGCTGCGCTTATCCACCACGTCAGCCTGGGGCCAAATGTCTTGTCTCTGTGGAGCTGAGCTAGAGAAGAGCTGAAAGGACAGATCTGTATGGGAGCAGCAAAAATGTACCGAACATGTCTGGTAGACCCATCAAGGGACCCAGAAGACAGTGATGGACATGGAGGACAGTTAGCGCTCAACAGTTCCAAGCTTCAGAACTAGGGGTGTTTCAGCTGTAAAACGGGTGTAAATGAAAAAAAAGTTAAATCAAAATATTACAAGAAGCTAGGACAATCTACAAATAGATGGTTAATGTTCAGTGGATTCCATGTACTAGCTGTAACCTGATAATGAAAATGGACATTTTAGCAAAAAATATAAATAAATTCAAAAATACAAACAGCACATTGGTGAAGCTAGGTAGCTCTGCCGCCTCACGGCACCTGGGCTGTTTAAGTGTCTGTCTCACACACACCCACGGTAGTTAAGTGTCACAAATTTGCCAAAATGAGTGTCTTTGTACTGTGGGAGGAAACCAGAGCAGCCTGATGAAACTCACACGAACATGGGACAAATATGCAAATCTCACAGAGACCAAACCGAAGTCAAAACTACTGTACAGCCTAAACCAAAGCCAGGCGCTGTAACACAGTAGTACCTGCTGTGCCACCTACTGAACAAGCAGTATCTTTCAGATGAAGGTGGTCACTAAGCACCTGTAGGAAGAACCTCTCTGTTGGCCAAAAAACCAGCACAAAGAGAGCAAACACAGTAAGTAAAGGGGAAGACATCCACCCCCATCTGATAAAACCTCAAGCTGACATGGAAAAGCAGAGGGCTGTACATTTACTTTCCAAACAGTCACAAACCTTTAATCACTCTGAACTGAATTAGGAATATTCCCACTTCATGAGCAGACAAATACTTCAAATACACAAGAAATTGAAATATCTGACCTGTCACCAAAACGCAACAGAGGACTCTAAGCTCCTAGAGCTCAACCAAGAGATGCAGAACCACTGAAGGTCAAAGGCCAAATGTCCCACCTGCAACGTCTACCTGATCCTCCAGGAACTACAAGAGTACAGCATTATCATGCGAGGATAAAAAGTGAAACTGTCAGGTACACCCAGACTTACAGTGCTCTGAGACTGAAAGCAGCCAGGGCCAAACTAACCAGTAACGTGAGGAAAGGCAAGGTAACCATCATCCAGGGGATCCAGGAACAGTTTGTGAAAGACCACCCAAGGAGGATGTGACAGGGCATGCAGACCATCACCAACTACAAGGGAAAGTACAATTGGGTTGATGATGAGGAATATGGACCATTTGAGGCCCTCAACACCCCCCAAGCCATGAAAGCAGCACCTCCCTCTGGTGAGCAGGTACTGTCTGTCTACTTCAGCGCCCTTCCTTTGTCATGTAGTGTACCAGGCACCATGGTCTGGGGAAAAATTACTTTTAGTTCTCTCTTGTAAATGTGTGTAAGTGCAGAATGACAATGTGATTATGATGGCACAGATGGAATTTCATATTTCTACAGACAACAGTGGGCTAGTAAAAATATCAGCTGCAAAATAGGTTTGATTAAAAGTACATTTAAGTGGATCCTTCCTGCCCACTGAAAGAAAATTTATCATAAAATTTGGATTTTATGAAAATTGAACATTTTTTAATACTTCAACTAGTTTATCCTTACGAAACAAAAAAATGAACTCCATATAACTCATAATGTCCTTTATTGGTACAATTTCACAGTCTTCAACTCAAATAGAAATATTAGCTGTATATCATACTTTTTCTAAGTGCACTATCAGGCAAGCTGTTGAAACATATACATGCTAAAAACAGCCCATCTTTTTCCAAATCAGCTTCAAAAGGTCAGCTTAAGCAAAAAGAAACATTTTAAAGAAGGTATGAAAGCCATAAAATCTCTGTCAAATCACTGAAATGAGAAAATGTACTTACAAGCAAGATGGTATCATTTTTATTGATTTCAATTCATGAAGTAAATGAAAAGAAAAACACATGTGCGCTGGAACGAGCTAGACTGAGTGCTGACAGCTTTTGCTGATATGGGGGAAAAAAGAGAAGAAACAAGAATATTTGAAACCTAAGACATTCTACTGTTGTCATGGAAATGATGAAGAAGCAGGTGCCAGAGAACAATCGGCGTTTCCTCCGTGCAAGCAACTCTGCTTTCTGGACTCTATTTATTAGCCTCATTCACTCACACACACACCCGCTCATCTCACACATTTGATGTTATCCCCATTCTCCAAGATTTTACGCTTCTTTTCCTCTGCCTGGGGTCTGAACACATTGATCTTGTAGAACTGCAGCTCTTTAATGCTTTCTCTGATGTCGTCCAGGGCTCTGGTGGGAGGGTTCAAAGTTTAGCTGACATTCAGTAGTGCAACACTTTAAATGTTCCTGAAGTACATTTCAGCATAACATGGCAAAAATAAATTCTGCATTTCAGACTCTAGCCTCACTTCAAAAGTAGGCTCTCAGCTTCGGCCCTGATGTGGTGGAAAGACATTCCTGTGTATCAAAAGTGCTGCATTAAAGAAGGGTCTCAAAACTTCTTTTAGACCCATTTTGTTCTGATAATTACGTGTTTTATTATTACGTATTTGCCATTTAAATGTCACTCTTACAGGCATCTACTTGAGTGATGTGAACCAGCAAAATGGTGGTATCAGACAAACTAACCATGTTTTGTTAATCCTGTGTCTGAAACGCTTTCTCTTCTGTTTACATTTACTTTATGTAACTTTAGAGTAAAAGTGTTTTATCAAACGAGGCAAAGGTAATACATGTGTGTGCACAGGCTGCCCTCTTGTGGCTAAGACTGTACACAAAAAATCTTGAGTCAGTGTCTTAGCACAGAAGACCACAGGTGGTCAACAGAAACCTAACAGAAGGCAACTGGAATCTACCAAAATATGTTCATGTAGTGCACATTTTTACTGCCATCTGCCTCCATATTCATATCAACCATCTTTACGGTAGGTGCAGACTTACCTGTGCGATGCTTTTTTCTGAGGAGCAAGCTTGTACTCTTCTGGAAACCAGCGTCTAGGAAGGAGACAGGTGGCAGAGAAGGAATCAAACATGGACTCCATAATTCAGTATGAAATCACACCCCATGCAAAGGTCTGAACAGAGAGGAGGTGCCCCTGTGGCAATCTGTACCTGCAAAGCTCCTTCACAGTGCTGACATCCACGATCCGGTAGTGGAGATGGCGTGTGAACTGGGGCATATATTTCTCCAAGAACTTCTTATCTGCATGCACGGAGTTACCTGTGGTGATACGGGAGGGGGGGTTACATCCTGCAGGTACAACCATGAGCGCCCTCCGATGATCAACGTGATGGCCTGATGTCATGATGTTTTACTATGAAAGACCCTGGACTTAAAGGTCATGTGGCTGAAGTTTTTATTTATTGAATCACTGAAATATTGCATTCACTTACCGTACGATTTTTTCAACAACTAGAGATGAAACAGAGCATAAAGAGACCTATATGTAAAGGACAATCCCATTGGCTTACAGAGACAGGTAATTGGGGTCCAACTGCAGACCACAGGAAGTCAGGTGAGTGGGAACCTCACCTGCTAGAGGACAGTGACCAGGAGGGGTGTGCTGTCTCACAAAGGACAGGAACTCATACTCCGCCTGCTGCAGCATGATCTTGCTGTCCCTCACCGCCTGTGTCAGGCCCGACTTGAACAGGAAATTACATCATCACATACGCATGTCAGCGTGCATCCAGGAAAGAAGCAGGAGCGCCGGCACCGACCACGAGACATGCAAACAAGATCTCTGCAGTGTCACACAGTGGCGCTACCATTGTACCGGCATCTCCGCAGTTACCTTCCCATGATGCTCCTTGCACCAGTCTGACATCCCATCCAACAACTCATCCGACTGCTTGATTATCAGATTGGGACCCTGTTGGACAAACCGGTGCACAAGTGTCGGAAAAAACAAACAAAAAAACCCCCAGAAATGGAAAAAACAGGACGACAGCCAGAAACTGCAGAGCGGCGGGCAGCCTTGCTGAGTCTTTACCTCGGCCAGGACGTTCAGATGCGAGTCCGTGATGATGCAGGCCATTTCGATGATCTGGTCCTTATCAATGTCCAGCCCTGTCATCTGAAGAACAAGCAAATAAACACAGAAACGGCGACAATGAGCAGATCAACAGTGACCGACGGTAGACGGCGTCTACATAAACGTAACGTCACATAGCCAGAGCAAGCGCTGCATGCAAGTAAACATGACGAACGAGGTTCCGGCAGACTTTAACACCTCAGGCCTAACCCCGCCATCATTAAACGCGTCCATTAAAGGTTATCCTGAGCTTTTAACTTAGGTCTGCCGGACGCGGGTGCGAGGTGGGGGTCTGTCCGATCGGTCAAGGGCGCCTAAGGTCTCCCAGTTAAATGAAAAAGTGCCCCACCAGTTGTGGCCCTGCACCCCCTACCTCCAGGTCGACCCACACCATCCTCTGGGTCATGTCTCCGCTCGAGTTGGCCGGCACAGCCGTCATGTCGCTGTGAAGAGAGCGCGAAAAGGCGGCGCAAACGCCTCTTAGGCCCGACGGAGCGAGAGAGGCTGCCGGCAGCGGTGGGAACCTCCAGCTACAGTGCCGGTCAGCGGGAAGCGACGCCGATCTGTGCGGACGGACGGGGACGGACGGAGCGGTGGCTGCGCACCGGACTGCGCTTGTCGTGAGCCACGCCACTGCTCCAGTGCGCGCCGGCATCCCTGGCCGTATTGCGACCCACACTGTCGTAAAACGAAATCAGCAGCCAGAGAGAATGCCGTACGGCAGTACGTCGCCACGGTTACAAATGATTACGTAGGGAGCGACAACAAACGAACGAGCGCTGAAAGAAATACATGTAGATATGGTTTGTAAATAAAATTTACACATTTAATTTAAAAAAAAAAAAGTTTTAAAAAACTTTAATTTGTTCTATACAACACGTTTTGCTACAATGATACTGTGTAGTACTTCTTGGACAATATTTTTTCATTTGTAATTATTTTAATTTTCAGCATTCTGTTCACATTTATTCTGTACATATAGAGATATGGAGCTGCAGAGGTGATCCTGGGAATTGGTACAGGAACATGATGTCAGACAACATTGTTGTTTATTACACCCAAGTCACACACAATTTACTTAGTTGCTATGTGAAAATTTGTTCATCTCTAACTATTGCACTCACTTCCACATATTTTTTAGAAATGACCACGGCTCCTGGGGGAACAGGGGTTACAGGTTCCAACTGCTGTAGGTCCAAAACCCACCTTTTGCTGTAGACCCTTGAGAAAGATACTAAATAAGAAATGTGTTCCTTTAAAAATGACCCTGCTGTACAAATGGGTAAATTGGTGTAAGTAGCTTCACATTGTAAGCTGCTTTGGTTGTTAAAGTGACCTTTCCCAGTGATATGTGAACTCTGCTGCAGCCCATGAACACAGCTGTGATGATATACACAACGCCTGGCCTGAACACGTGACCCCTGTCAAAGATCGCTGAACGCACATGCTGCAAAACTTTTTGCCTATGGTAATCATTCAGTCTCTGTTTCCACACTCAAATAACTGTACATTTTACATTTGTACAGTTTTTTTTGCACGAGCTATATCTATATGTGTTCTCTGACTCCACATTATAATGCCCCGAGGAGTAGGGCAGGCACTGGCACTTGGACTTCCGAGGCTTACATATCTCCCTCTCTTGGAGTTGAGTATTTTTTATTTTCTTCTCGGCTGCTAGCTGGGTTGTTCTGCAGATAGTAACTATAGTTGCTGTTTCCTATTTTTCCCTGAATCTATGTTCAAGGGTCTGTGTCACAATGGTGAGAATAGTCTATAAAAATACATTTAAATGAAATGTTTTTGGGCTGGTTCTAGTTCCCTATTCTGATGAGACCCTTGTGCAGCTGCACAGGCTATAAAATCCCCATGTTTCATTAAACAGCCTTCTCAGCACTGGAACCTATCTGCTGGTTGATATGTTTCACATGAGCAAATATACAAACAGGAAAGCCAGTATATTTTATTTATGCAGAAAGTTACATGGAAAAGTTCCTGTTAGGATGGGGCAGGATATATCTTTTTTGATCCTCAGGAAAATTTGCTGTACAACAACTGGACATATAGGACATGTAAAATAAAACACAACAAAATAAATGGCTATAAATAAAAGCGACAGTACAGTCAACTGCTGACAAATCCTTGTGTGGCCTTCAGCTGTAATAAGTATCAAGTAAAGCATGTACATGAAAAAACAGACAGTGTGGTATGCCGATTATGCAGAAAAGTTCAAACAATATAAAGATCAGCATATAATGTATAGTAGTACTGTACATAAGTATTGTTTCAATATACAGATCTATAACAGAAGTTAAATGGCTTGTGCAGGTTGGACTGTGCATTTGCAACACATGCCTATTTTCTTATGCATGAAGCACATATTCAGTGTGGTGCAGAAACAGGCAGTTTTACAGTATGTTACACTCAAATCTGCATAAATTCATTTCTGCTGCACGTCTGTGTACTGTATGGTGAAACGTCTGTAAAGTTTAGCATTTAAACCTTACAAGGTAGGCCCATAGATAACTGAATATTTTCAATATGTAATATGGTGCATAAACAATATTCCATAATCTTCAAACAGTGGCTGTACACTACATTACACAAAGGTGAGCCTCTTTATTTATGACTACTGCTTTATAGAACGTTTTGATCCTGCAGATACGTTGCTGGGCTAACTGCAAAATATATTTTATCTCAGAATCAAAAGCTACAACAACAATGTTAAAGATAATAGCAAAAATTGTAGCCCCATAGGATTTCTTTGCTGGCGTCTGGGGTGATGCACAAGCATTCCTGAATGGAAAGGCCTAATAACAAAAGTGTACTTTTATATTTTTGTTTTAAAAATCTACTTTTGTAAAAAGTTTTCCCATCCACTAAATGAGTGATGAAGAGAACGCACATGTGCCACTTCCTGAAAATGATGGTTCACCTCTAACCCTTATATATAATTCATTACACAGGAAAAGAAAAGAAAGCAAAGGCAGGGGAAAAAAAAAAAAAAAAACAAAAACAAAAAAAAAAAACCAAAATATATATCACTAAGTTTGAAAAAAAGAGAAATATGATGTTGGGGCTTAGAGGACCATGTTTTATACAATACTGTTTGTTTTTGCCTCCTATACCACAACTTTTGATTTACTGTGCTGCTACAGTGTATGCTTTGCATGCTGAAATGACCCAAATGGAATAGTTGTTAATCATTATTACACGAAGAAAAAAGCACAATAAAGTGACCATATTCTTTAAAGTTACGCGAAAAGTCCGTCAGATGCTCACGTTTCTTGTATTCCGAGCTCCCATGAAATTTTTTCGGACTTCACATGCGACGGTAATAGCGCTCGGTCCACTATAATGAATTTCTCCATTTATTTCTTGTGAGCAAAAAAATCCCCGGTGACCTCCTTTACCTACAAACTGCACTTTCGATTCATTTTAGCGCCGTAAAGCGGGCGACACCTCCAAATTCTGCAAGCACGGGAGAAACACATGCATATAAGGAGGAAATGCCGTATCGGTTGCTTTTATCTGATCGACATCGTCACACGTTTGCGCGTTCCTTCGTGGCACCGGTCGTGTGACGTCACTTTCACTTTACCAGGAACGGTTCCCACGGGGGGAGGAGAGAGAGAGAGAGAGAGAGAGAGAGAGAGAGAGAGAGAGAGAGAGAGAGAGAGAAGGTGTGATGAGGGCTTGGGCACATGTCAGTCGAGCAGGTGACAGCTCCTCAGCTCACTGTGCTCAACAGGTGTGACAGTGAATGCGCAGAAACTTTTCCTCGGAAGGCACCCACATTTCTCATGGCTTTCAAGTAACTTCAAGCAACTTCTTCCTCCTCTTAAAAGTTTTTCCATCTCTTGCTTCACATCCACGTGCTCTGACGACAGTACAGGCGACCATGCACGTGAACGTGCACTACCACACAGGGTTTAGACTCTCATTCCCACGGCGCTACAAAACCTTCATGATCGACGAGATCCTTTCGGACGCAAATCCAGTGAAGACCTTCAGAAACTCAGATGAGAATTTCCGAGAAAACCCCATGAGGTCCACCTGGCCAGATGTAACATCACTTACCTGGTGCCCAGGTAAGAACACATTAGAACTCCACATGTACCCATGTACTGGAGATGGAAATTACTGGAATTTACCCTATATTACTTTGTAGGGTTGGTGACATGAGTAACCTGTAACTAATGCAGGCCATTTAGTTAGTGCAAGGTAAAGGTAACTACAGGTCTGCACCTGAGGAGAAGTGGTGAGATGGTGGCCTTCGGACATTTGGCGAAAAGCTTTCTCCCCCCCACACACAACCATCCCATGTACCACAAATCTGTAAAACAGATCAGTTTCTAACTAAAATAAATTAGTAATATAACTCTAATAAGAGCATTACATGCATTATAAAAGAAAAATCTGACCTGGAAATGCAATATTTGTTAATGATAATACTAAATGATCTTGTTTGTATGTATGTAGATACTGTATATATATAAACTCTTAAAACTCACGCTGATTCATTTTTAACCCCACCATGAAATCAACCAACCAGCCATGCCAAACCTCACCAATCAAAACATTGCACACAGGCTCATATGGAGGGCAGCATTCATTCATATTCGTATCAAAGCAGCTCCTGTGCTTTTGTGGAAACTGTTTTGACTTTCATTTTATTCCATCATTCTTGAAGCCGACACAAAGGTGAATAAGTTAGGACTGAAAGTCATTTGCATTAACTAACACCTTGGTGCCTTGGGATGAACGGTAAAAGGGCAAGAACAATAATCACCAGAATATTTCTTAATGGAAATAATGTCCAGTGTGGTATTCATTTGAAGGAAATAGTCAGAAATGTGTTTGCTGGAGTTTTCACTATTGTTGTTTATGAAACAGCACAAATTGTGTGAAATATTGAACAGGGGTCCTCACTCTGCCAGGACCAAATTTGCAACCAGTGAGCACTAAACTGTGAGAACTTTTTAGCAGCTTCTTACTTTTTTGAATGTGTGAACATTGTCTTGCAGCCCATCTGTGCGCAAATCCAGAACTGGAAAAGTGTTGTTTTTCAAATAACTTTTTCAGAATGAATTATTTAATTAATGGATTCATCCATTATGAGCATCTGCTTTCCTACGTGCCAGGTCATAGTGGTTCAGAGTTCATCTCGGATGCATGTGGGATGGGGCCCATCCGTCACAGGGCAGCAACACACACACACACACACACACACACACACACACATACACACACACACACACACACAGACACTCACAAAGGAGAGTTTGAATTCACCAGTTCACCTTAAGCACCTCTTGGGACTGTGGGAGGAAAACGGAGCACCCAGAGGAACCCCAACAGAACAGGAAAGCATGCATACTAACCTGGATTCAAATGGCCATCAGTACCCACAGCTGAACCAGCATTTCAGAGGGTTCAGTGTTACTAAAAAATGTAAAGTTTTGCTACATTACACACATCTTGTTTCAAAATTAAATTAAAGTGCTCCAATAAATTTATACCAGTTTGATTTTTGAATCCTTCCTGCTTGTCTGTTTCTGTGTTTATCTATCCGTATTGGCAAACTGGGACGTATTAAATGTTGAATTTCAGTGAACAGAATACTAGAAACTGCTGATGATTGCAATGTATGTTTCTATAATAAAGGAAACATACATTTCGAATGGACAGCAGGTGCAAGCCATGAACAATCACCGTGCACCACAGCTTTCCTTTGATTCTAGTTGTCCAGAAAGGAGCACCGTGAGCTCAGAAAAGTACCGTTCTCCGAAGAGCAGAACATAGCGTGCACCACACGTTCTGTACAAGTACCGAACTCCTTCACTCAGATATGGGATCGAGTCTCAGTTCTCGGGCTACATGTTCTCACACCGCTAGGTGTCGCTCTTGAGCAGTTGTACAGGAATGCGCATGAAATCGGGCCAAAGACAATGACTGAAGGAACGTGCAAGAACAGGCAGATGTGCTTCAGTATCTGCGTTACTTTCAGAAAGCTTTTACAATCCAGCTCCATTGTCATTATACGTGTATTTTGCCAAAAATCAGAGTGCAGACAAAGCAGGAAGCAAAACTGTTCTGGACAATGAGCAGGATGTTAAACATAGTTTTGCCTTCCTTAGGGTCGACCTCCTACTCCCTCATCTCCAGCATTGCCTTACCATCATCACCCACTGGTTGCCAGGCCCCCCATAATGACAGGAAGACCCCTGCTGGAGGCTGCGGTGACTCTAGAGCGGAGCAGGCCGCTCCCGAGTGCAGAAAGCTCAGACGATCTCGTACCATCTTCTCTCAGCCCCAGCTGGTCGGTCTTGAGAGGAAGTTCCAGAAACAGAAGTACCTGTCCACACCTGACAGGTGAGCTACCTGCCAACAGCAGGAATGCGGCGCGAGGCACCCTTTTATTTGCAGCATCAAAGTGTAAATACTCACTGCTTTACTGTGGGGCGCATAGGGACTAGGGCAGGTATCCTGCTAGTAAAGCCATCTTTAGAGTGTAATAAATGGTATTTAAGCTGCTCCAACCTGAGCCTGATCGCAATGCCAATGACTGAAAGGGAGCAATCGGTGGATTTCGGGACAGTTTGGCTGATTTGTGTAAATGCCTTGAAAATTACAACATTTAAATGTTTACAACAGTATGTTGGACTTTCGCTGCAATAAGATTAGTTATGTATCCCCTCATACAAACCTGTTACAGCTGGAGGGGTTTGGAAGCTTGATGTGACGTTCAGGGGCATTGCATTGCTTTCATTGTCTGAAACATACAGATGGTTAATATTTGTGCTTTTTAAACTACAAAACTCATGTTCATGCATATTTGTAATATGGCAGTAAAGTTGACATCATATCATCAATAAAGGGTGTGAGGTAGGTTACACTTTGGATGGGATGCCAGTCCAGCACAGGGCAGTCACCCACACACACTAGGGGAATCCAGGTGTATGTGTGTGTGTGTGTGTGTGTGTGTGAGAGAGAGAGAGAGAGAGAGAGAGAGAGAGAACAAGAGAGAGAATAACTGCCCTGCGATGGACTGCCATTCATTTCTAGCCCAAGCACTTTGAGGTACCGGTGCTACTCGCTGGGCCACCACACTTTGAAGTCGTCGTGCTTTAGCTAATGGTTTGTTTGGGTTATGTCTGATGCTATTACTGCCGTGTTTTCAGAAATTATGGAATGAACTAATGACACCCATTTTTTGTGTTTGCACCAGAATGGATGTGGCCCAATCCCTCGGCCTCACACAGCTGCAGGTCAAGACCTGGTACCAGAACCGCCGGATGAAGTGGAAGAAAATGGTGAGTTCACTCCTGAAAGTGTTTGCACGCGTGTGCGTGTGTGTGCACGTGCAAAAAGCTCACACTTTAGTCAATTAAAAATGCCTCAGGGCAAACTGTAAAGAGGGTAAATGGTTATTTCAGTTGGTTGAAGGAATTTACTCAGAAAAATAGAGCAAGTGATGCAGAATGGAATCCAAGCAGAGATGTTTAAATCTGACCACAGGTGCTCAAAACAGGGCAGGTGGCCCCCACCAAGCCCAAAGGTCGCCCTAGGAAGAATTCCATCCCCACCATGCAGGAGATCGAGGCCGCCGAGCAGCTGGCAGGACTCGCAGAGGCCCAGAACCTAAATGTAACAGAGGTGGCTGAGGTTTCTGCATCATGTGGTTTGACTGTGTCAGGGACACAGGCTACGGAGCTTCACGTGGACCCCCGTTCAGCCATGCAGCAGACGGAAAAGGGCGTGGCTGGCTAGGAACACCTCCTTTGGACCAAAGCGATAACTGAAACTGGGAAGCTGAATCCTGAAGGCCACAGAAAGCATTGAGAGTCGATTACTGGGAAAATCTCATGTGAATGTGGACGGGACATGGAACGGGGCAATGGACGCCATGGAGGAACTTGTTAAGTGGTGTTGTGTGTAACAGCTTGCCAAAAAACTTCCATTCATTGCGTTAGTCACGTTTCTACATTCACTGAATAGCTCACAGCGAGATGTTTGCAGTTATTTTTATAACTGTTGGAATGTGAAATTTAACAGTATAGCGATCAGTGAATCTGTACATTGTCAGTGAGCATGGAATAATTTTTACTTCTTTTTTATTCTTTATTTCAGTAGTGAAAGATTCTTTGTTTATATATTTAGAGTGTTACACTATTTCAGGTTTAAAAAATCTCTTTAAATTCAAGAGTGTATGACCATACCAAACAAACACATTCTCTTTGAAACAGCAAAATTATTTCAAATAGTTTCTGCTCAACTGCCTCCTTCTCGCATTTTTGAATTGTATGGCATTCAAGGCGATATTTGTACAGGACTTTTTGAAAATAAAGTATATTTTTTCATGAGGTTATGAGCTATTATTTTGTGCTAAGTATGCTAGATTGCATTTAAAAAACATTCAGCCCAGCACATCTTCAGCTCACTTTTCTCAGAGTCACAAAAAATGTGGTAGGAACACAAATGTGTTTCAGAATCAAAGTGCTAAGCCAAGTTTTGCACAAAATCCCTTTGACCAAGACTGCACAGTGGGCTTTGTTGGCAAAGCTGAAGGGAAACTCTTGTCCAGCTGAGTCAGAATGATCCAGAAACTGCTGAGTGTCACATCTGATCAAAAGAAGTGGGTAACCATGGGAAATTCTCAAGATAAACTTTCAAGAGCAAGAAGATCTGACAGAAAGTGATTTACAACAGAGACGAAATGCACTGCACAAAATAAAATAATAAATCAGGATGTCACAAGGTAAAGGAGCTGCTAATGAAAAGGACCCCAGGAAACCCTGAGGCAAGACAGAGATCTTGCTGTTTCTTGGGGGAATGATGTCAAGCTACGGTCAGAGGGACAAAGTTTTTCCCCAGGATTAAAAAATACCAGTCCACACCCGCTTGCAAAAACTGCAGCGGAACGGAATCCATCTCAAGAGCTTAATGCTGCTCTATTTGCACGACTTAAATGGTTTTAAATTTACATTAGAGTTCCCACAGCTAACAAGCATACTTTGTAAACTCAGCCTGTAAGGTGAATTCTCTCAAACAAAATTCCCAATTACAATTAATTTAGGTGGGAAGAATAAATAATGCAGTCCTGGGCCACAAATTGTTTACCTGCATTTTTTTGTTTCTTCTTGTCCATGTGTTTCATATGAATTACATTCTAAATTGCAGGCCATGTGAGGTTGGTTACAATTTTGTAATTTTAAACAGATCGATAAGGCTTCATTTGTCCTTTTCAAAATGTTTTTTTAAACCTTTTTTTTTTGCTTTATGGCTCATTTGGAAGGTTAATGGCTTCATGTCATGACAGAAAGTCACAAGATTTCTTAGCTGCACAACCTCAAGGTAGCTGAGATGGGCAGGAAAAGTCAGTCCCAGCAGGGCTGGCGGATGCCACTTGCCAAGTGTTGTGCTCCATGTCACCAAGGCTCTTCTCCTGAATTCAGCCATTTGTTCTTTTTGTTCGTATCCCATGGTCCTGAGGTGCTTCTTGTAAATGTGACTTTTCTGCTTATGTGAATTGTAGAGTTTAAATTTCATGTGTGTGAAAATCTGAATTCTTGTAAAAGGAATCTTTGTTGTAAAAGGCAAGCCTGTATTAACTGTTGGGGGCAAGAGGTGGTGTAGTGAGTAAAGCTGTTTTCTTGAGGTCAGAAGATCAAGTTGCCAGCACCTACTTATACTAATCTGGAAAAGGGTACTTTACCCTCAACTGATACAGTAAAATTTACCCAGCTGCATGAAGGGCCATGTAAGGTTGTAAACATACTGACGTGACATTGTAAGGTGATTTTGACTAAACCATTAAGTAGATAACTCATATCAGAACTATTTTGATATTTTCTTAGTTGTATTAAATAGAAGAAACAGCACATTATTATGCTGTGCATAAATCATTTGCAAAGGGACTCGATGCGCACACACACACACACACACACACACACACACACACACACACACACACACGATTTCCAGGGTTTAGCTGGGTTTGTTTTGGTAATTCTAAACTATTTTTCATGAGCAATTCTTCACTCTGAAGCAGTAATCTGCTTTCTTGTGCCAGGTAATGCAAAAACTATCTGAGGAAAATTACGACTGCTACTCCGGCTAAAGGAAATCTAAGGGAGTTCATAACAGTAAACGAAGGCACTGAAGGATTTTTGCAAGATAGTAGCTGCATACCATTTTGTTTATAAGATACGCCTTAATTTTTATTCATGCATTTATTTTTGCTTTAACTTCAACCCTGTATGAGATGAGGGATGAACTAGAGGGCTGGGACTGTAAAGCCTATGTTCTCCCTCGCTGGGTGGTTGTGGTTGTAGGCTGCCTGTGTCATGGAGTCGGCGTGGATGTGAATGGATATGACGGCACTACAGCTATGCCGACAAAGACCGAACCCAATGTGGGGTCTGAGCAGCTCTTCTCCCCCTGGCTTCTTCCAATGAATTTATCATAAGCTTGAGAACACCCACTGGCAAATCTTGCATGTGTTTGGGAAACGGTTGCTAAAAACACACTTGATACACAGTTCACTTGCACACGGTAAGTAAACAAATTGGCTCACATTTTCCCCTAGGATGCGTCACGACTACACCAACATTACAGTTGTGTGCTAATTCAACACAGTACATGGGAACAAAAAGTATACAAAACCACAGAAACCAGCAAATTTACATACAAGAGCTCTATAGATTTTTATGTGAAAAAAGTTACTGTCCCATGGAAAAAATCCAGCAAGCAAGAATAAAATTACATTTTAGTCTGTTCTGTCATACACAACTTAGCACAAATATTTAAATAATGACAGATACATATAATTTATGTTACAGTACGATTGCTGTTACAAGTTACATTGTTAACAGTTCTATTTATCACAGGCTGGTGCTTGTACTGTAGATATTATTACCATCACATTTGAGAGCAATCTTTTATCTAGTAAACAACACAATGATCTCCAGTTCAGTCCATTTCCCTTATTATGTGCAAACTCTACGCTTAATTCCTGCTCATTTACGTCCATTGAGAGCTACAAGCCACCAGCTGCTGATGCCAGGTCCGCAACCCTACAGGTCAATGATGAACTTGCTCCGCTTTGATGATGCTCAAAAGTCATCGCTCCTCCTGTCTGTCATGTAGAGATCAACTGTACTAAACTCTGGCTGACGCTGCAGCGTGTCTCACTGGAAAAGCATGACCAAACAGGTCTCGCTCCATAAAGGCCTCATTGTTCTCCAGGATGACTCAGGTGTCAGGAAGGTAGGCGCGCATAAATTTTGCCGAGCAGAAAGAGGGTTGTTGTTTCCTTCGTCTTGTTGCAATGATGGGTTTTGGAATACCAGTTTGTGGCTTTAGAGTAGTTTACTTAAGGCTTTATCGGGGATGGAAGGGGGGAAGCTCTCGCTGCACTGGCTCATCTGTGCTGTGGACAAGGCCTTACATTTAGCAAAAATGAGAAGAATTGGAACAACATATCTCCTCAGTGTCATGGATTGTTTAGGACTTTTGGCAAAAGGGTCTTAGGTAGCAAAATCACACGTTCCCACAGCTGGATGTTTTATACAAGGGATTTTGAGGCCTTGAGCAATAATAGGAAGGCTCTTCTTGTGAAAGAGACCAGCAATCTTTTGGCTAAAGCTGTAGTTCTCCAGCCACAGCACTGGAACTGTCCTTCACTACCTCTCACCTCTACTCCCTGGTAGTATTTCGAGTGTCCATAGATCTTAGGAGACATGTTGATGTTTATATAATGTTTTATTGTGGCCTTCTCAGTTTTTCCTGCCTTTACGTCTTTTCTCTCACTCAAATTACCAGGTTAGGTTAATGTAGTTAGCTGCTTACAGTGATTTCTCCTTTAATACAGTTGTGCAGTCTACACTGTTGAAATTCAGGGGCTTTTGATGGACTAAATAAATTTTTTTATTGAAGTGATAATAAGTTCAAAATCCTATGCTGTGAAATACTGTGCTATACTCTTGCATTTGGGGTTTCTGTTCTTTTTTCGTAATTGCAAATCGTCTCATGATGATGCACTTTGGTTTTCTCCAAGCAAATAACACACATCAATAAATGGAAATATACACCGATTGGCCACAACATTAAAACCACTGACAGGTGAAGTGAATAACATTGATCTTTTTTGTTACAATGGCCCCTGTTGGAGGGGAGATATTAGGTAGCAAGTCAGTTGTTGAAGTCAATGTGCTGGAAGCAGGAAAAATGGGCAAACGTAAGGATCCGAGGGCCAAATTGTGATGGCTAGATGACTGGGTCAGAGCATCTTCAAAATAGCAGGTCTTGTAGGGTGGGCGTTTCTGGTATGCTGTGGTTAGTATCTACAGTACCAAAAACGATCCAAGGAAGGACAACCGGTGAACCGACAACAGGGTCATGGGCACCCAAAGCTCGTTGATGCCCGTCTGATCCAATCCCACAAAAGAGCTTCTGTAGCACAAATTACTGACAATCTTAATGCTGGCCACGATAGAAAGGTGTCAGAACACACAATGCATCGCAGCTTGCTGACCAGTCAGGGTGCCCATGCTGACCCCTGTCCACTGCTGAAAGTGACTACAATGGGCACACGAGCGTCGGAACTGGACCATGGAGCAATGGAAGAATGTGGCTCGGTCTGATGAATTACATTTTCTTTCAGATCATTCCCTGGGGAAGAGATGGTAGCAGGATGCACCATGGGGAGAAGGCAGTGTGATGCTCTGGGCAATGTTTTGCTGGGAAACCTTAGGTTCTGGCATTCATGTGGATGTTACCACCTCGGTACTACCTACCTAAACATTGCTGCAGACCACATACACCCCTTCATGCCAACAGCATTTCCTGTTGGCAGTGGCCCTTTGTTCAGAAACAGTTTGAGGAACATGACAAAGAGTTAAAGGTGTTGTCTTGGCCTCCAAATTCCCCATCTGTGGGATGTGCTGGAAAAACAAGTCAATTCCATGGAAGTCCCACCTTGTAACTTAAGAGGATTTAAGATCTACTGCTAACATCTTGGTGCCAGATACCACAGAACACCTTCAGAGGTCTTTTGGAGTCCATGCCTCAATGGGTCAGAGCTATTTTGGTGGCATGAGGGGTCCCAAACAATATTGGGCAGCTGATTTTGATGTTGTGGCTGATTAGTGTTCATTTACCACAATATATTCATTTATAGGTTTAGATTATGATTTACGCTTACTTAGAATCTAAAGTAGGTTTCCTTTGTACAAGAGTTAGCAGTGCATTGATTATCCCATTGCTAAAGCAAGCTAATGGATTATTTTAAAGGTGAGTTTGGATCCAGTTAAAAAATTTAACAACAGCTGGTTTCACTAGTCCTGTGGAAACAGCAGTACATCTGATAAAACCAACATGGTTACCCATGACTGGCAAAGCGCAGAAAAAAAGAAGATTTATGTAGAGTGGACTGCTTGGAGGAGGAACAACCTGTCACTGAGCATTAATACAGCAGCAATGTACCTTTTGATGCTGGAGAAGAAGCCATTTTCTAAAGCTGGAATGATGCTGTGCTTAGCTGCATTCCAGCCTGGCACTCACAGCTTCCCTTCTGCGTTATCAATCCCAGCACCACTTAATGCTGCCTTCATTTTAATACACTTATGCAGAGTGTTTCCAGTTTTCTTTTAAAGTGTTAGCAGCCTTCCTGAGATGTGGACCTTCATTAATTTAATTAAGGAAGCAATTTGTTCAGGCAAGGAATGGAGTTTGAACCAATATAATACACAATTTTTACATCATCATCATCAACATTATTATTATTATTATTATTATTATTATTATTATTATTATTATTGGTAGTAATAGTAGTAGTAGTTGGTCAAATGAAAACAGCAAATTTTGTGATTTTTTCAAAAACTTTTTTTTCCACAATATAAAATGGTGTTTGCCAGCTTTACGGTAATTCATTTCAAACGAAACACTTTTATCTTGGCACACAAAGCCACTCCTGGGTCTCAGGAGCTTAACTTTACCAAGAGCAATACCTGGAGTATTAACAGTGATTAGAAGTTTGAAAGATGGAATCAGTATAGGTATCTTTGTCACTTGACGACAGTTTAGCCTCTCCTTGGTATGTGACCTTTCTTGCTGTGAGCTCCATTGTTCTGCCAACCTGAAGCAAACCATTCTTTTATTAACATCATGGCCCATTTCCTGTTTCCTTTGTCAGTATCATTAATCATAAATACTTTGGAGACTTTGGTATGTGACCGATTCACTCATAAATGCTTTTGAAAATGAATCAAGAGAGGGCATTTGCAATACGTGTAATACTGCTAAATTGAAATAGAGACTATTTAAATCTTCGGTACACAAATGGATTTGGATGATGAAAATGCAGTAAGTTCTGGTTATACAGTATATAAACAGACAGGATATTCAGGACTTACATGGATGACCAGGGAAAATAAATCTGAAAAAAATCTATTTTGCATACCAAATAAGGAGCCCAGTAGTTGACTGTAAAATAAATTGCATTTGTTATACTACATTCTTGGTACATTTGTGACACGATTCCACTGTACAGCTGCAGTTTCTTCAATGATTAATATTTAAGCTAAAAATAATTCACCCTGTATTTCTGGAAATGTTACTGTCAGAATGAAATAATAATGCATAATTCTGTTAAGGGAAATACTTCAATATAAAGAATATTAACAGTAAAGTATTTAGTAGAAATGTAAATAAGTATGTACAAATACTAGAATCCCTAGAACTACAAAAAGGTCAATAAGATATCAACAAGCTTCCTGAAGAAATCAGTGGACCAATGGAGGGCAACGTTACAAACAAACTGAAAAACAATGGCCCAGGTGACCATAAAGTGTGGTAGATACCAAGGAGATGCACTATCCTCACTGTTGTTCTGCATAGTTCTAAACTCCCTCAGCCAGATCATCACTAAGAGCAGTTACAGATACACATTCAAGAGTGGAGCTACCATCAGCATGAATAAGATATAAGGATAAGTTTGAATGTGCCTTTGACCTGACCTGATCCACTTGACCAGGAGTTACAGTGAGGATACTGGAATGTTGTTCATATCAGAGAAGTGCAAAAGGATGATAAGGACAGCATAAGGTGAACTCCCCCAAGGACACATAACAGATGTGGAAAACAACTACAAGTACCTGGGTATCCTCCAATCGCACAAGATACCGTGACAGAGGGAGAGGGGTCCTAAAGAGCCAGCTGAATGGAAAGAGCAGGATCAGAGCTATCAACATATACTGTATGTCAGTGTTCAGATACCAAGCTGCCAGGAGATGGAAGTTGCCAACATCAACATGTCAACATTCCCAAAGATGTACAGAGACTTTTGTCCAAAAATGCAACACCCAGTGAAGGGGAAAGGGCCTAGAAATTGTGCTGACTACTTACTGTCCTGAATGATACACAAAGCATCCATAAATACATCTCAGCAATGCCCCTTAAAGATGAGCAGCTCGGGTAATTTTGAAACAAACAGTGGATGTGTAGCAAGGAGGCAAAGGAGGCGCCACAGCAGGATAAGCTCCTCCAGGGAAGGTACCACCAACTGATAGCAGGGGTGGCTGATATGAGGAGATCCTACCAATGGATGGGAAAGGCAGGACTGAAGGACAGTAGGTACTAATCCTGGCAGCATAAGAACAAGCACTCAGCACCAGGTGAATCAAAACAGAGGCAAGGTAAGACCCAAGATGCAAAAGTCTGGATGGAAGTACTGTACAGAGTGGTGGAGAACAACAGAGCCAAGTTTCAGTGTGACTCCCACATCCTGACAGAAGAACAGGTAATGGCTATCAAAATAGATTCGGTGATAGTAGATGAGGAGAAAACAGCAGTGGTGATAGATGTGGCCATTCCAAGAAATGTAAACATCGGGGAAAAGGAATATGAGAAGCAGGAGAAATACCAAGGTTTGAGAGTGGAACTGGACAGAATGTAGAAAGTGATAAACCTCAGTACTAGGTGATAAACCATTGATGATAGGAGGACTTTGGGCTCTGACCCCTAAGCTGCAAAAGTGGCTCCACCAGATCCCAGGAATGACAACATCAGTCTCGGTCCAGAAGATCACAATCCTGAGAGCAGCAAAAATACTCTAGTAGGTGGCCTGAGTCGGGGGAAAGATACCACCCACAGGGGAAAACCGAGTGAGCAAGGAAAGTGAATTTTGCACCTGACTCAAGGGCCCCACAGCAGGACTCCATCCGGAATTTCAGCCAGCAACCATTTGTCCAGCAACAATGAGTCAATGAATTTTACCCCTGCATTTTCAGTTGTTTTTTTCAATGTTGGACACGTAAAAGGCCTGCAGACAGCCAGCTTTCAGTGCTTGCAAGCACAAGGCAGTAAATTTTGATGTTGTCAGTCAGTCAGCAGTGATGCAATGCCTCATTGTCCCTATCAAGTATTGCCTCTGAGAAGCAAAACAAACACAGGGTAAGAGGACAGGAAAACAGCTGCTGTTGCTGGGCCATGGGATGCCAAACAGTATGGAGATGGGGGAGGTGGGGGGGCAGGTTTATGTTGTCACAGTTCGGGGCACCATGCCCAGGCATTGTAGTCACGGAGCCAGGTTCACATGGTTCCAGCTAAGCAGCATCCGCAGTGCCGCTTGAGAAGCTAATTGCGTTTCTGTTTGTTACACCTCACTTCTTCCACTATGAGAGAGAATCTGCACAAACCAGCAGCAACAGGATATCATAGGTACCAAAATCATGCTGGGGGTTGTTGTGAAAATGCAAAGAGGGCTTGGAATAAAAATAAAGCAGATACGCACCTTTGTACATGTTTTCATAGTTCTGGCGAATCTTAAAATGACAATAGTGCAGTTTGGCTTCTGCCGGAGAAAAGCTGAGGAAGGAATTTGAGGTGAAGCAACAGCAAGAAAATGTATGCATTTAAGCAAATAGGGAGAACCCGTACGTTACAAACAATCTGGTTATGAATATTTGACAGTAACATTTGCCAGTTCATTTATTTTAACTGCCTTTTCTTCATTCACCCATTTGCCAGAAGAGTGCAAAAGCAGGTTATGAGTGTGAGCCCAGTGTTTACAGCTGGTGTCTGGTGTTCCTGAGGTTGATGAGCAATAGCAAGATGAGGAACATCGGGCATTTTACAATATTTAATAATTGGTATTGAATCGGAGTTTGGGAGATGGCTTTTTTTTGTATTTTTAAATTTGTTTTAATTTAGTTCAAATAATTCTTCGTCATCTTTCTGCTGCTCCCATTAGGGGTCGCCAGAGCGGATCAATTGTTTCCACTTCTATCTGTCCCCTGCATCTTTCTCCGTCACACCCACCACCTGCATGTCCTCCTTCACCACATCCATAAATCTCCTCTTAGGCCTTCCTCTCTTCCTCTTGCCTGGCAGCTCCATCCCTAGCATCCTTCTCCTGATATATCCAGGATCTCTCCTCTGCACATCTCCAAACCAACGCAATCTCGCCTCTCTGACTTTGTCTCCAAACCATCCAACCTGTGCTGACCCTCTAATATACTCATTCCTGATCCTGTCCATCCTCGTCGCACCCAATGCAAATCTTAACATCTTTAACTCTGCCACCTCCAGCTCTGCCTCCTGTCTTTTGCTAATTTAGTTAAAATAATTATATAGCCAAAATATATCGCAGAGTATTTCTAAAACAGCAGCATAAGTGACGTTTATATCTACAAGTTTTTACTGATCATGACTTGGTGGAAAATGTAATTTTTAATGAACAAACTGAGTTGCAAACTGATCCTCAAACCTAGCTATGCTCATAGTTTGAGGAGCCTTTGTAACATTTATTAGACATCAAGAGTGCCGAGTGTTGCATCCCTGTACATCTAAGATCTTATTATTGTGATTCCAGACTTCTCAACAGTTTTCAGATGACAATAGTGTGTCCTTAGTCAAGCAGCTAAGTGGCCTACACCTCTTGGATAGAAGTAGCCTAATTATTTTATAATTATATTAATATAATCATACAATTAATATAATTATTATATTAACTGTATTAATAATCCAGTCAATCCCTGTTAATGTGCATTCTTGTGTTATATGTGTGTCTACATCAAATGCAATATCTTGGCATTTCCAAGGTTGTTTTCGCTCTTGTACTTGGTTGGACTCGACTTTATAAGCTTGCACAGTTTGATGCACTTCTCTAGCATTCTTGCAGTACAAAATCATTATTATTTTCAAAATTATGTTTGGAATCCCAGTCACAACCACAATGCAAGGACTATATTATCGCAGTTGTTTTGGTTTTCAAAAGATCATTTGTGTGGTGAAACAAATAGTTTCGAAACAAAAACCAATAAACATCGTTTGTTTACACAAAGGAGTGTAGTTGACAAAAGAGTAAAAATGTTATGAGATGTACTGCTTTCTGAGGCCGAAAGTTGCCCACAAGCAGGTATCACGCTGCAATCTTGGACGGTACCAGTTCTGCAGTTTCGATGTGCCGGCCTGGGGACATTCCAGAGGTCTACTTACCAGCACACATGAGCCTGACATGACAACGTGGTGTGTAGCTGTCAGTAAACTGCACTCCATATCCACAGCTGAATAGAAGTTAAGAAGTCAAAGTTAGCATCAAAGCCACAAACTAAAACTAATGTAATGCAGCTGCACCGATTTATGCTTCATTTTACTGCTATTTCCCTTTCTGCACTTTCCTTACTCAGATGTGCTTATGCACATCTTTACAAGTAATCATACTGCACTCTTTGCACTTACAGTTACTGTATATTCATTGTACCTTTGTCAAAATATAATATATTTGTAAGAAAATGTAATGTATTCAAACATTTTGAGGTTGCTCTGTATGTTTTGATGAATGTCCAATGTGTCCGAATGAGCGTCCGCTGCATCAAATATCTTGTATGTTCAAATATACCAATAAATATATAAATTGACCATCACAGTTACCTTAAAAAGTAGCACTATGCCAAAATGTCACATTATTTGTAATAGAGTACAATTTATTATTATGTAGCACTCCATAATGAAGTCAGACAACACTTTCATAGATTACAGATAAAATAAATGAGAAACCAACACCAAACATAACATAAATTTCCAAAACCACTGAAAGTTGGTTTGGAGTAAAGGATCAGATAAATCACTAAGTTTAAAAAGGTTTAAATGAGCCTTGTGTGATTTATGAGTCAGACATTGTGACTACACGCTTGCAGGTCTGAGCTCCACAGTCAGGAGCGCCACTTTTGTGCCAAATAATTTCTCCCGAAAAGGAATGCAGATCCATCAAATGGGGACAACATTAGTGAGTGAAATCATAAGAGCTCTTCACAAAGAGCAGCTCATTGTACCTCCTCGTCGGACTGGAAAGGGCCGAGGGTGAACTTTAAACCATCGAAAAATAACCAACGCCTCAGTGGTCTTCCGAAAGTGCGGTCTTGCTTGAGTTTCCCTGCTCTGAGGAAAGTTCAGCTGAACGATGAGCTCTGATACCCGACTTCCTGCTCAGTAGACAATGCTGTATGTTTGCAGCCGCTCAACACGGGATGGGAAACCTCTGAATAATAATGTGGCTCATTTTACCCCGAGAACTTGTACGTATCGCCTGGAAGGCAACTACTGCAAGCAAGAGAGCTGGAAGAAACATTAGTTAAAAATGAGGGCATTTGTAAGCTGTGCACAGAGTCACACCGGTCTGTATATTTTGTTCCAGTAATTCATGGCTCGGGTGCAATAATGACTGCTCGGTATCTCGAGCGTGGAGTGCCATTACGTGAAATTAATCGGTCATTTATTAATCCATTCCATTTTTTGCTTTTCATTGGTTTAGTTCAGCCATTTATGTTTCCTTGAGCAAAAAAACCACAGAATCGTTTGATTTTGTCAGAAAACAAAGTGTGGGCCCAAAAACAGCTCAGATGTGAATTGTTGCTTCTTTTTTTCTTTTTTCATAATTTAAGGATTTGTCAAAAGAGCCTTACAAGACCTTTTCCTCCCAAAAGCCAAGGTTCTGCGCAAGTTCGGTTGCGAAAACGCCTTTTCGTCGGCAAATGTGACTCTCGAAACCTGAGGGTTTTTTTTTTTTTTTTTGTCACCGATCCTTCCCTGCATGTGTGAATTACCTGGGGTGCAGTTTTGTCATAGTTTGCACCTTTGATTAGGAAACACACAAAAAAAAACCTTGAAAATCTGAAACTGTTGCCTGGCAACGGGACACAAATATACGGATGGGTACCTTTGTGTTTTGGAAACGGTGCCAGAAAACTACCGGCTCAAACAATCTTGGCTAATTGCAGCCGCGCGGGCGGGTGATGGAGGGCATCGGCAATGCGCGCACCTGCAGCCGACAAACACCTCCCGTGTGTCGCGTTTTATCTGCCTCATCTCCAAACGTGTCTCGGAGGGTGACCGCCCAAACCACTGGACCCGCAGGCTGAGGACGACATCACCCTTTTGGGGAGCAGCCAAGCTTTGCACGAGGAGCGCTGTGAAGATGAACCTGGAAACAATGATCGATGACTGACTTGGCATGAGAACCCGGCGCCAGGCCGCTGCTGCAAGCCGGTGCTGTGATTTAGCTCGGGGTGGTCTGAGGCGCAACCCCACGGTGCCGGAGCCAAATGTATCCTGTCAGTAAAGGCACTGCTGGTCTTCCCTTTTTGAAGAGCTTGAAGGAAAAGTTTTGCACAGAGTTATCAGCTGAGGTCAGTGTGTTAATAGGAGGAACGTACAAATCAAAACCGAATGAAATATTTTGACAATCCGTTCAGGTTAAAAATATCTTTCCGCTTTCATTTTATTTACACTTCTTACATCCGACAATTGCCGACTATAGGAACTTGGCCGAAGTCTGTGACAAGGCCCGAAACAAACGCAGAACTCGGAGCTGCCGCACAAACACGTGTGCGGCAGCGTACGTGTGGAAATATAGCGAATTTCCTCATTTGTGTACGAAATTGTACGCGTTCCTCATGTTGTGCACAATAGTCACGGTGTTCTTTCTGGTGAAGGGAGGAACTGAAGAAAGAGGGATATTTACCCACGAAAAGCACAAAACACACAAAAGCTTTGTTCCTTTTGTTCATAAATCCAAAGTCACTTTTAGCACTAAGCTGCAGCCATTAAAGGTTTAATAGCACAGGAATCCCTCGCAAATGTGCACGTTCTGCATTTAGCAGAATCCTTGGATCCGACAATGTCGAAGACAGTTTTTATTGTGATATTTTAAACTTCAAGCTGCATCCAGCTTAAGGCAAATTAAAAGGCTGAGAGCTGCCTTTCCATTTGCATGTGAACCAAAGGCAGGGAACCCAGTTTAGTGAATTGTGTGTGACAGAAACTTCTGTACTGTTGATTCATCTGCACTTGAGATAAATGTTCTGATGGCGAATGTGGTTCAGATCTCCAGCGATGTCTGATCAGTTCCAGGGGGCACAGGGATTGATTTAGCTTTAAACCACAAAGTCTACGTTTGGTCATCTATCAGGCAGCTTTCTCTGAAGCAACTTGCATGCTTAGGTTTGTACACTCAGGAATGTACAGTGATTTGCCAGATCAGTTTAGAGTCAGGACCTTAAACAGAGCACTGGACTCCTAGAACATAATGTCTTCTAGAACATAATGTCTCTAAGCACTACGCCACCTGCTGGACAGCAGTTAACCTTGTGGGCTGCGCACCGATGTACAGCGAAAGTGAACAGAAAACACCACCGTGTATCTGAGGTCTTCACGAAGCTCGGTGAGGTCCCAGAACGGAGAAAGGACACCTGTTGGACCGAACCTGCTACATGTCCAGGGATGCAGAGAGCGCTCCAAGGGAAATTCTCAAAAACAGTCACTGTGTGGTGGGTTTGTGTTTTTACCGTGGTTCAGTAGGGCTTAGAGCCACAAGGGCGCGCTTTTGGCAAAACACGGATTGTTCCGGAAGTCACCCGCACCGTCATTGCGCGTGACTTTTGTAGCTCCCCAAGGACATGATGCTCCAACTCATTTATATTTATATGCAAATAGGTACCCCATTTTACATTTAGCGTTGCGCCACCGTGGTATTGTGGCATTGTGGTAAATAGGATTTATGCACCTTAACATTTAAAATCCATTAAAGGATTAGATTGATATTAAAGCTGTATGACAGAATGTATTTAATACTAATGTGCAAAGTTAAGGCATTTATTTTCACTGATATGAGAAATACTTAAAAAGAAACTAAGTGAACAAGAAACATATTTTTAAATACACTTAAAGTGAAATAACTGAAAGTGATCCAAAGTGCAAATGGCATGCAGTTTTAATATATGTTTAAAGAAATGCAAAGACGAGCCATATTTTTTATCTTTAGCCTAACATCTGGCAACATGTACTGAGCTTTCAGCATTTTTGAAGCCTTTACATATAAATATTAATAAATGCATGTGGTAATGTTGTGCTGTGTCCATCCAGGGATGCAGACGTGCAGAAGAGGACCGTGGATGTCGATGAAAAAGGGTCAGGGGTGTGAAAGTGTCTTTGAACCCAGTTCCAGCTCAGTGGATGATGTGTCACCAAGGTAAGACCGACACCTCTACTGACAGTGATCCAGAGGTCTGGGACTCGACCCACTTACCCACCTGTGACCACAGCGGAGCATAGGAGCTCGCGGTTCAACTCAGAGACCATCCAGCTGTCAGAGACTTCTGAAAAGCTGTCACAAACAGCAGCTCTCCAGAGGTAATAAAAACACACTGAAATAAAATCTTCCGGTCAGCGTGAGAATGTTTGCAGAAATTATCCTCAGAACATTGCTGGAAAGCAACTGGGCATTACTCCTGGAAAACAATTCCATTCAAATTCAGACACATAATGAAATATTCACACCTTCACAAGATGTGGATCTGAATGAGACAGAGATTAGAAATACATAACTGTGATGCACAACCTTGACTAACAGTAAAATATTCAATTTTCAAGTGTGTAAACAGAAAGTGCCGCAGCAAAATCTACAATAATAATAATAATTATTATTATTATAAGCAAAGTGACCTACAGTACATACATTTAACAGAAAGGTAAAAAAGTTATTAGAGCCTTTTATTTAAATTGTCCATTTATTCATCAGTTTACTCTCTTAGTAAGCAGTCTCTTAATAAATAGGACTGATCCCCACCACCACCACCACTGACCATGACCACTGACCAATACTAACTGCTTGCACATTTATGTTATATTATAATTTTTATTTTCACTGTTGCACATCTTCTCTACTTTTCTACCATTCTCTTAACCTCTAATCTATCTATCTGTTTATCTATTGCTACCTACCTACCTGGCTATGGGTACTGTGCACTGTGAAGCAGGAGGAACCACATTTCTTTGTCCCTTCCACGCCTGTTGCATAAAGCAGTTGGACAGTAAATGATTTTTGATCTTGATCTTCTTGTCCAGTGAGGGCTTGTGGAGGTTCCATCTTAGAGCCACAGGGTGGGGCAGCATAACCTCTGCACAGAATCTCAGTTTAGTCACTAAAGGAAATTTTCAGTTACCAGTTCACGCAAATTTAAAAATTTTTTAATCTCTTCTTATCTCTTTTTTTTCCCTCTTTCTGGAGTCTGCTTTTAGCTCACATCTGTCTACTAAAGCAAACGTCTGCAGGGGGTCAGTTTATGTAGGACTGGAGATGTGTGGTGGAGGCACCTGGCTGAAATGGCAGTAGACAGACATGTTAGTTTCCCCAGGTCAACACAAACAAGCAGAATAGGAGAATCCGAACCCGAATCATGGATCTGCATTTTGGTTGTAGTTGAACATCGAAGATAAATCTTTTTTCCTCTCTTTTTCAAGATGAAGGTGCTGCAGATAAGCCGTGCCATTAGGGAAACAGGGGGACAACAGCTTCCTTGCATCGGCTGTAACACCTGTTGTGTGACGGACACGCTGGGTGTAGAGATGCGGCTTAACGCGGTAAACAAAGGCCCTCACACAGGACCAGAAAAACAAGACAAAGAAGAAAAAAAGAGTGTGGCTGCGGGAGAGACTGAGCTGCTGCAGAGGAATCTTCTGCCTATTTCAGAAGCTCTCTGTGGAGATTATGTGACTCACTGCGATGTAATAACATGGCGTTCTGAGTATTCCTGCCATACAGCTGCAACTGTGCATGCAAAATGCATCAAAATGAACATATCACCACATCTAACTGCATTATTTCACAACTGCGCCTTTTTCCCAAAGGTGTGTTTTCGCTAAAATGACTGTTTTGAGGCGCACCCTTGAGAAGTCGAACAAGGGTGCAGTTCATCTCATAATGGAAGCACTAGACAGCATAGTGGTTGGAGCTGCCGCTAGTTGTAGGATCCTTGAATGAGCAAGTTGCTCCGAATTTACGCAAAAATGTGAGGAAATAAATTGAAAATAGCTATAGAAAAGCATCAGCTAAATAAATATTTTAATATTTGATGCTAGTTAAATCCGATTATCTTCAGCAGTTAGTGACCAAGATGACCAATTTTGCACAAGCCTGGGATAAATGATGAAACGTTGGTTGTAAAGATGAACGCCTGCCGGAAATCATTTGTCGAGCATTTTACTGCATTGACATTCCTGTTTACTGCTATTAGGGTGCGTCTTTATGATATTTGTAATGCAAAGTGGCAATCACTGTGAAGGGGGAGTCATTGCTTGTGTGGGCCATGCCACGCAAACATAAAATGAAGCTGCGGAAGCATGAAGCCGCTGTAAAGCCTGGCAAACTCAATCTACGTACTGTTTAATAACCCATCTCATTGTGTTTACGTGAGCGATGGGACCTTTGCAGGACCAGCATCGTGCAGATGCAGGCCTCTAATAAAGCCCTTTGGCTGTGAATGTGATATTAAATCTGCCGTCACCAGCGCACCCTGAGGAACTGGTGGAATTTTGAGGAAAAACACGGCACACGCATGGTGGAGAGACCATATTGCAGATGCTCGGGGCAGCGAGGGGGGTTGCAATTTCAAAACAAATTAGTGCCGTTTTGTGTTGTCCGGAGGCGAAGCACTTTGGGATACGTTCAGTAATTTGCTGTAATAGCACAGAACAGGGGAGCAGCTTCCGCAGTTTGTTTTCGATCCATTTCATAATTAACACCGGGCCTCGATGGAGGAACAGGTGCACGTACTGGTAAACCGAACCCCTCGTGGCTGCGATGAAGCTGTCCTCGTAACTGGCCTACGGATTACCTCATGGGTACAATGAGGGCTCCCTAAGTGGCGGGGCAAGCAGCTCGGAAGATTTAAAATGGGTTAAACAGGAATGCTTGAATATGAAAGCATTAACAGAGCGAAAGAAGTGTTGATGCAGTGTCAGTCTGTCAATCAACAGACACCACCCACTGGACAAAAATGAAACTGCAGATTGGATTCCGCGTGGGCGGAGCTTCTGGAAAAACGGACAGATTTTTCAGTACGCTGTCACTTCAGGGGAAAATAAAAAGAAAAATACATTAAAAAGGTCTCCTTTTCAAAAATGCTTTGAAATATTTGTTTTCTTGTTCTGTGGGCTGACATCCACACTTCCAAGGTGCATTTTCTTAATCTAGATGCAGGAGTTTCTGGGATAGGCTCGGGCACACCATGACCCTGAATCTCTAGCGCCCTGATGAGGATAAACTGCATAGAGACAACACATGGATGGATGGATTTGTTTCATATTATTTATTTTATTTTATTTTATTTCATTTATCTTCATCCAAAAAACTCAAGCTAATAAAGGGCAAAGATTAATAGTTTAAAATGAATTAGATTAAAAGTAACCTTACATCCATGCAGCTACATTTATATATACTGTAGACTATTCACACATATTTAGGTGTTCTGGACAAACATGCCATGCACTTTACAAACCCTTTCCAAAAGCATTTTAAATAGTTAAGGATTTGGACCTTGCCTGTTAAACTAGCCTAAAACTGGAGGCAGTGATCAGGTGAACCAATCCCTGAATGGAGAGTGGGCCCAGGTCACATAACTCCTCCTTAACCAATGTTATTGGTAGACTCTACAAAAGAACACTAGCGTCCCCTAATAGGAGAAGTCCATTTCATTATAGACCAGGGAACGAGATTACTACTCTCCTCAGGGTGAAGCTGAGGATTTTGGTGAAAGAGCTGTGAAAAAAACACAGTGTTGCTGTTTTGCCACCTTACCTTGGCGATGAGCACAGTTACTTTTGTGCTGCGTTCACCTCGAATGAAGTTGATACTGAGCGGAGAAGAAGGCAGCACCCCACCCCCGCAACCCAAGGTACCACAGTCACTCCACTCTTGTCTCACAGGAGGATTTTTAAACTGAAACGCCTGAATGGCCCCTGGGTGTGATGCCTGGCGTCAGTGTTACACCATGAACCGTGTTACTGTAAGTCAGGGGGATGAGACTGCTCTGTATTTCTGGGAATAACAAGCTATGTAATTTCCTTTCACTTCCCACCTCTCACTGCGGTACCCCTGAACAAGGTACTTATCCAGAAGTGAGGCGGTAAACATTTCCCAGGTATATAAAGAGATAAATCACTGCAAATTTCATAAGGCGTGTACAAACCTTGACACTGTGAGTAACCTTGGAAAGAGGTGTCAGATAGGCTTAAATGAGACTCATTTATCATTCTAAGTAAACTAATGCACGGGAGGGGGGCCAGATAGCCTAGGTCATTCAATTTGTGCAGTGGGTGACTGTGCATCCAGACCCCCTTCCCCAAATGTTTATTTCTCGAGTCTGTCATCAGTCTGTCTTTTGTCTTCCTCCTTCCATCACCAATCATCCCTCTGTCATCACTTCATCATCTCAAAGTGCAAAAGCTGACGGCGATGAATTTGTTTGAAGTAGCGCCTATTTAACTGTTCTCTTTGTGCACGTTACTTCAGCCTTATTTATTACCACAATATACTGTGTCTCCCACAAATATGTGTGATATGTAATGGTTTGTCTTTTGCTTTATCTGCCACCTTGTGAAAGATCTCTAACTCTGTCTTCAGGACAGAATAAATCGTCTTGTACTGTGCTGTATTCCACTGTTCAGAAGCCCTGCTGCTGCCAACAGTTGATCTATTGATTCGAGGTATTAGGAGAAAGCTGCCATCATGTGACAGAGAATCGCATTCTGTATTTACTAATGAGTTCTCCTAAGTCGGGGATAAACTCTTCAGATCTGAAGAAGTAAGCGGTAAAATTTTCAAGTCTGTCCTAAACTTTACTGGCAAAAGTGAAGGGAAGCTGGAACTCGGCTGATATTCCAATACTTTCTGGCCCCTTGCTTGTTTCTGAAGAAAAGAAAATAAGAAGAAAGAAAGAAATCACCCAAATTTTACGGACTTCCTCAGCTGTGCGAAACATCTCCCAGAGTAACTGAGAATTCGCACGAATGTTCAGAAATGATGCCTGAATTTTTTTATCAATACTGAAAGTTCTAAACAGGGGACACTTTCCCTCACCGTCCTCTAGATGGCGATAAAGGGCTCCTGATGCATTTTTTTCCTCACTGTGTAGCTGAGCAACAAAGCGTGAGCAGGAGGTGTCCAGCAGGCCACCAAGGTGTGGACATCAGGGATTCGTGATGGCTTGTAGTATCCTGTGGAGCGCAGGGTTCACCCCGCGGCACATACGAGTCTGGCGCATTCAGTGATGCAACCACAGCGTGCTGTTGCTTCAAGCTGATGAACGAAATGATAAACAGCTATGTTTTAATTCTGTCTGGGAAATTATTGAGCATCAGTTCAAACTTCCTTATGTTGCCCTTCCTGCTGCCAGGACTTGGGTGGTGCTGAGCGGTAGAAAGGCTCACAGGTGGATGAAAGGATAATAAACAAGCAGAGAAGCTTTGGATAACCCCATTTCTTTTGGAATAGTGAAATAATTCTTGAGTTTAAAGGAACTTGTGCTGCGACTAACATATGGGCAGTAAAATACGTTCCATTTTTCCGCACACATCTTCATGCAGATACAGAAACTAAAATGTAGCTGCAAACCTTCTTCTTCTTGTAATCAGTGTTTGTCCATTTTTGTACTGTTCACTCACTCACTAAGAAACTACTTGTCCAAGTAAGGGGGTCTGCAGCCTACAGAACAACAGGAAACCATTTAAGTAGTTTAACTCTGTCCTCATCTAAACAAAAAAATATAAAGGTGTCTGGACGAGGGAGACCGTGTCAAGCCGACGCTGACCCAACCGCCCACCTGGAAGGCCAAATGGACACCAGTCCTGCTCCCTCCTCATATCAACACAGTGACCCCCTGTGGAGAAGCTGGGTGAGAATTGGCTACAATTCAGTCTGGACACTAAAGAGGTTACCAACTATTATTTACCCAATACTTTTCTCTACAGCAATCTGCAGTGTCAGATTTGTGCATGACGCTACCGACACCCATGTATACAGCGGTGTAATTTTTACTGCATCAACTCAGGGTAAGGACCTCGATCAAGGGCACTACAGGTGCAGTGGGGATTCAAACCCAGGACCTTCATCTGCAACAGAACTGTAAGGTCTGTGGCACCTGATGCCCCCACTCAACAGTTCAAGGAAAACCGTGTACCACGCAAGCTTGTGTGAAACGGAGCGCTGTGTTTGCTGCACACTTGGCTCGAACCCGGGGAAGGCTCTGCCAAGGCCTCCTGGTGCCTCTGCGTGTAAGGAGCTTTGCGAAACACTGCTCTCGTTCCGCTCAAGCACCACGGTCCTCGCTCCCTGCCCTGGCATGCCTGCGTACGCTCAGCTTTTCCGGATCGCGTTAAATTAGCACTCCGAGAGGAGGTTACATTAGTTTAATTGGGGAAATAATTTGTGAAATCAAGTACTTAATGGCTTATGTGGAATGAACGCATTCATTTATGTTGCTCCCACCGCGCCGGGTCCGCTCTGATGGATTCGGGTTTCACCGTCTTCTGCTGATCGCTTATTAAATACCTCTGAAGGCCCCCGATTGGAGGTTTGCAGCAGGGGGCGCAGTTGTTAAGGCGAGTCGGAACGTTCGAGACCAAGACTGGGCCTTGTTGTTCCACGGGCGAGCAAGACTGCAGTAAAATATCCAACCGCAAGCAGCTGTGATTTTTAAAGCAGTCACAACTGAAAAATCTGTGGCAGCAGGCCCAAATTGGTGCCGTGTGAGAGAAAGGAAGACGGTCTTGCAGCACTAAGATAGTTGGTTCATGCTGTAGTACCCTGAAGCGGTACTGTAAAAATTACTCAGCTGCATAAATGATAAAATACAATAAGTCATGCTGGTTAAAAGCATCAATAAAGCTGAAATGTAATTAATGACATGAATGCATTAATGAAAATCTTGTTGAAAATGACACTGAGGCTCCAGGCACTATGAGCCCCCCCTGACTGGACAGACGCTGACTGCGTCTCTGTCGGCAAAATGCCACTGTCTTTAATGCCTGTTGCTCAGGTGAAGTCACTTCCTGCCTGGCCTGCACCTTTGGAGTAATGGCCATGTGACATTAACCTGATCGAACCTTCAGCAACATCGTGTCTCTGAACCTGGGCCCCGTAGTTACTTCACAGCGTAGTTACAATTATTTTGATGCTTAAACACCCAAAGTGACTTTTGTTCCTTTGAATCTGTATTCAATCTGTTTGTACAGAGCAGCATTTTACTATAGTAATTTACGGTAAATGGCTCAGGGACATCAGAGAAGGAGCAGATCACCTTCTCTTGACCAGATACTTAATGAAGATGCTAATCGCTGCCCTGTTCCTACCCCTCCTGCCGGGGCCATCAAGCAGAGAGAAAGCATAAATCACAGCACGTTCACTCTCCATCCAAATTTCCTGCTCGTGTGTCTAAGGCCAGAATTACATTTTGCACAACTAATCCCTGGCAAAATAGTTTGACATTTTATAGAGGTTGTTTTTATCAGGCACCTAATTACCATGGAAATCAAAACCTTTAATTTCTTTGTCTGCGCTCGACTGTTAAAAACCTCTCGCAGAAGCGTGCTGTCACACACCTGTTCTGCAGCTCCGAGTCAACGCAAGGGCCTGGCAGTAAAGCCACTGCGGGAAGCAGCCATTACAAGATTAATGAGCAAATAAAAGCTGGCGGGCACTTTAACAGGACGCAGACTAAGAAGGCTGACGGATTTCATCTCTGGCGAAGTGCGACGGAAGAGGCCGCCGCCGGTCGTCACAGCCAGCTGAGAAAGGAAGTGGCGCAGTGTTGACCCCCAAAGCAAAGAACCTCTGACAAACAGAAGCATGGAGCCAACGGGCGGTTCCTTGGTCCCCCAGCTGCGATTCTGAGTCCAAGCCTTCACCTTCGCCGGCTCCCCCAACGCGATCTTCCAAAGTGTCGTTACCATGACCCACCAACAGAGGTCATCATGGGACTTTTCTCCTCTCAAGCCGGGGAACCCAAGTGGCCTCTTGCAGGTTCCTCTGGAAACCTGACAAAGGGTAATAAAAATGAGAAATGATGAAACCAGGTGTAATCGGAGCAGTGGCATGCGGAAGGGAGCTGCTGGCCCCGGGGGGCAACATGCTCTGCAGGATGCACTCAATGCATCATGCACTTAAAGAAATCCAGCACAATGTTTATTGCGCACCTTTTCCGCACAAGCAGTAATGATAGAGCTACTACAATAACAATGCACTTCGACAAATATGGCATTTTTCGGTGGTTCATCCAGGCCACAGTAGAATTTAGCTCGACTTATTTCACCATTTTGGTGACTATTATGATGGTTGCTGAGGAAATTCAGAAGGAAATCCTTTGCGTCCACGTTGCTGGTGGAAACAGGTGTAAGATAAATGGTGACAATAATTTTTGCATTTGTTCAAGGTGGAATAAGCGTGTCTCCTGTTTATCAACTCGTGTTCAAGTTTGTTGTGGTGTCTACTGATGTAAAGCTGATTCATCGATGTGATTCCCTCTACTGCACAGACCTATCGTCAGGATATAAAACTACAGCATTTTGGCCCGTAATTGAGTTTCCTCACTTAAAAAGATATAAGCTGAGCTCAGCTAATAAACAGATAAACAAAAGGGCTCCATTCCTACCCAATATTGGAAGCAGGTTCATGAAACATATTTTACACCAAAGATGGGCAGCTGAAGAAATTGTAATAATAATAATAATAATAATAATAATAATAATACTATGGATTACACCATAGTGGTTCAGTACACCTTGTGTGACTCTGAAACACTGTACACCAGCAGTTAGCGTAGTGATTATTGCTGCCATCTTGCAGTCAAAAATTTTAGCTGCATATTAATTTCAAGCTAGATCACCTGTTTTCTTAAAAACATTTTGCACAGGGTTGGTGAACTTTTGCACAGGTACACAATTCAAGGTTTATTTCCAGGGCCTCTTGTCTCAGGATTAAAGAAGAAACATTTTAACCCCATGATGGAGCACAAAAAGGAAAAAAAAAATCATTGTAAAAAAATTTGACAAAAAGAAATAAATTGGATGTTGAAAAGTCACAAACCGCCCACTGAGAACACCAGGTGGGTTCGACTGAGGTGGAGCTACCAGCAGGAGTGCATTGTGACCACCAGGATCGCGGTCGATATCACCCTCTGCGGCTGCCAAGTGTCGACACCATCATGTTGTCACGGAGGAGGTTGGACCCTGATCTTATTCAAAGTCTCCTTGGCTCTGCTCTCATTTATCCCTCCCAATTATGGAGATGCTAAGCATTTCCCTCCACTGATGGTGGCGTTACTAGCAGCTGACAGAGGTAGGTGGCACTAGGTGGCCTTGCGTTTGGAGTTGCTGTTTTGCACTCAAAAGAAGCTTGTTTCTACCCTACCTCCTGCCATAGTACCTTTGGCCAATATACTCACCCTGTTCTGAACAGTAAAAACTATCCAGCTTCCAAAAAGGGTAAATAAATGTAAGAAGCTTAACGTCATAAGTAACGTCAATGAAACCAATGATGTCTTCCCAGGTTTTTGTCTGCGGTTAAGTCAAGATCTTGGCTTCCAGAAATTTACTACCTGGTTTGGATGGGAGCATAAGCTGAAGAGTCCTGCTGCGATGTGAATTTTGGATAGCAGGGGGGTGGAGCTTGGTTAATTAGCGGCAAGAGGAACCCAGCTAAAGAGGCAGGACCAACCTGGTCGGGGGTGTGGCCTTCAAGGAGGAGGGGCCATTCAAATAGGGCAGTTTGACAAAGGGGAGGGGCCTGTGTCGATCAGGGAAAGGTGCTGCCTGAGGTGCTGTGGATCCCCCTGAGAGCGTGAGTCTGAGCTTTGTATCTGCTCTGCCCTGAACCGAAACAATTTTGAAAAGCGCAAACTGTGCTACTTTTAATTCCCCAACTTACGTCTCCAAGTGCAACATGGCAGCGTGGTCATTAGTTGCCCAAATTGAGTTCTGCTGTTTTCATAAGAGCCATCCAGCAGCAGTAAGCAGCACGGAGGAGAACCGCCAGCTTTCTGCGCTCTTTCATACGGAACTGATGCCACTAATTAGACTGCTGCTATTTGAATGGTGATCGGTATTAAAAAGCGATAAATTATGGGAAACATTCAACCATATCAGAATCAGAATCAGAATCAGAATCGTGTTTATTGGCCAAGTATGTGAGCAAGCACAAACAAGGAATTTGATTCCGGTAGATGGTGGCTCAACACGCAAGGGTATAGGACAACAACGTATGAAGACAAAAGACAACAGCAGCATGTACAGGCAATGTGTAGAAACATGTGTAGACAATATATAGACAACATGTAACAGTATAGACTAAGTCTAATCTACAAAATTACAAGATTACAAAAATAAATATATGTAGAGGTGGATAAAGTGCAGTAGCAGTGCATGGAGGTCTTTAGACAGAGTGAGGTAAGTTGTTGAGGAGGGAAATAGCGACGGGAAAGAAACTGTTTCTGTGTCGACTAGTCCTGGTCTGCAGGCTTCTATATCGTCTGCCAGAGGGCAGCAAGTCAACAAGGCTGTGTCCAGGGTGTGAGGGATCTGAGATGATTTTCCCTGCCCTTTTCCTGGTTCTTTGGAGAAATAGGTCCTGGATGGAGGGCAGGGGGGCACCGATGATCTTTTCTGCTGTCCGTACAGTCCGCTGCAGTCTGTTTCTGTCCTGTTTATTGGCTGCTCCATACCAGACTGTGATGGAGGAGCACAGGACAGACTCAATTACTGCAGTGTAGAACTGGATCAGCAGGTCCTGTGGGAGACTGTACTTCCTTAGTTGTCTAAGGAAGTACATCCTCTGCTGGGTCTTAGTGAGGATGGAGGATATGTTGGTCTCCCACCTCAGGTCCTGGGAGATGGTGGTACCCAGGAACTTGAAGGTCTCCACAGTAGACACTGGGCTATCTGATATGGTGAGGGGTATTAGTGGAGAGGGATGTTTCCTGAAGTCCACTGTCATCTCTACAGTTTTGAGTGTGTTCAGCTCCAGGTTGTGCTGACTGCACCAGAGCACCAGCTCCTCAACTTCCTGCCGGTATGCAGACTCGTCACCATCCTGGATAAGACCAATGACGGTGGTGTCATCTGCAAACTTCAGGAGCTTAACAGCTGGGTTCCTGGAGGTGCAGTCATTGGTGTAGAGAGAGAAGAGCAGTGGAGAGTCTTACTTGCTGCTTCCTGTCTGTCAGGAAGCTGGTGATCCACAGACAGGTAGAAGGTGGCACGCTGAGCTGGGAGAGTTTGGAAGCGAGGAGTCCTGGCACAATGGTGTTGAACGCCGAACTAAAGTCCACGAACAGGATCCTGGCATAAGTTCCTGGGCGGTCAAGGTGTTGCAGGATATAGTGCAGCCCCATATTTACTGCATCGTCCACCGACCTGTTAGCTCGGTAGGCAAACTGCAGGGGGTCCAGTTGTTGTCCTGCAACGTCCTTCAGGTGGGCCAGAACCAGGCGTTCAAAGGATTTCATGACCACAGACGTCAGGGCAATAGGTCTGTAGTCGTTCATTCCTGTGATGGTGGGTTTCTTGGGGACCGGGATAATGGTGGAGCATTTGAGGCAGGAAGGAACCTCGCACAGCTCCAGGGATCTGTTAAAGATGCGTGTGAAGATGGGGGCCAGCTGATCAGCACAGGCATTGAGGCAGGAGGGTGATACACCGTCTGGCCCCGGAGCCTTCCTGGTCTTTTGCTTCTTGAAAAGCTGGCTCACGTCGTCGACGTGTATTCTGAGTGCCGGAGGGGAGGGTGAAGGGGTGGAAGGTGTGGAGGGAGTCATTGTCTCTGGGGTAGGGTGGGTGAGGGGTGTGAATCTGTTCCTCTCAAACCTGCAGTAGAAGTCATTCAACTCTTCTGCCAGGTCTTTGTTTGATTCGGCGGGGGGTGGGGGCCGGTTGTAGCTGGTAATGTCTCGCAGGCCTCTCCACACTGACGCAGGGTCGGTGGCTGAGAACCGTTCTCTCAGCCTCTTGGAGTAGCTTCTTTTGGCTACTTTAATCTCCCTGGTCAGAGTGTTCCTGGCTTGCTTGTACCGGGCCCTGTCGCCACTCCTGTAGGCATCTTCCTTGGTCTGGCGAAGGTGTTTCAGTTTTGGTGTGAACCATGGTTTATTGTTGTTGTATGTGCAGAAGGTCTTGGTTGGCACACACACATCTTCACAAAAACTGATGTATGATGTCACGGTGTCTGTCAGTTCATCCAGGTTATCAGAAGCGGCTTCAAAGACAGTCCAATCGGTGCAGTCAAAACAGTCCTGCAGCTCCTGCTTTGCTGCATTGGTCCACTTCTTCACAGTTTTAACCACTGGCTTGGCACACTTGAGTTTTTGCCGATAGACTGGAATAAGATGGACCAGACAGTGATCAGAGTGACCCAGGGATGCCCGGGGAACAGAGCGATAGGCATCTTTTAGAGTGGTGTAACAATGATCTAGTATAGTATTGTCCCTGGTGGGACAGTCAATGTGCTGTCTGTATTTAGGGAGGTCATGGTTCAGTTTTGCTCTGTTAAAGTCCCCAAGTACAATAAAAAGGGAATCGGGACGTTTCCTTTCCAGGGTGGTGATCTGGTCGGCCAGAGTGCGTAGCACGTCGTTCGTATTAACTTGCGGAGGAATGTAGACTCCGACCAGGATGAAGGAAGAAAACTCCCGCGGTGAATAAAATGGTTTGCAGTCAATGAAAAGAGATTCCAAGTTTGGGCTGCAGAATTTCTGTAACACCGTGACATCAGTACACCAACGTTCGTTTATGTAGAAGCAAACTCCGCCGCCCTTTGATTTCCCCGAGAGCTCCGCTACGCGATCCGCGCGGTGGAGATGGAAGCCCGGCAGATTTAAAGCAGCATCGGGGATACGCTCACTGAGCCAAGTTTCAGTGAAGCAAAGGGCAGCGGAACGTGCAAAGTCCTTGTTTGTCCTGTTAAGAAGGACAGACTATTGATCAATATCATATTGCCGAGACTTACCTGGAACTCACTGACTTTGTGTCGAAATTGTCTGAAGCATCAGGGGAACCAATCAAAGCATCACTCGGCGGAGCTTCAAGGTTTCATTCTCACCTCCTGCGATCTGTGGCAGAGCAAAGTCGACAGCACCGATGGTGACCTGATCTCTCCTTCCTGTCCCAACACCTTCATGCACCGTTGTTAATTAACAGATGGAAGGCAATGAGATTCGCACTATTTTATTCCAGAAGCTTCAGCATCGGTGAATGTCAGTATTTCTGTTCAAATTGCAATACAAGCACAGCTTTTGTCCCCAAACTTACATTCACACTTCTGCTTTGAGCAATTTTGATGCATTTGGTTCATACAGCACCATCAGAAGAGCAGATCCGGGCACCTTTCTCAACTTAAAAGAAAAGTTGCATGAAATTCCTAGCTTGTTTTGTTTGTAAAATCACTTCAGTTCAAAGCCACTTTCAGGAATACGTCACAATGAATAATGAAAGTTTAACAATACAGGTGTACCATTTCATTACTGGCTGGGTGTTGTAAATATCTCGCTTACACTAAACCTCTAGCAAGCAAAGAAATTTAAATATTTTTAAACTTTTACCTGGATTAATGCACAATTGGCTAAAACATGCATTTGTAATCTCCAAATAGCTCTTGTTAGGGCCAGTTGTTGAGCCATTCTTTTCATACACATGTTCTCTTGTTCTTCATCTTGCTATTGATCAATATCAGATATGAGCTGTAAACAAAGTGGAAGTGAGTTGAACTGAGGGGATGCCTCACTCTTATTGTTTTTGGTACCATTTATCTGTTTTCTTTTGGCTTGGCAGGTAAATACAGATTGTGTTGGCAAAATTCTACATAAAAATGTAATAAATACAGTAATACTGTGGTAAGTGCTCAGGGTGTATTTTTAGAAAGTGAAACACTAAACAATCAGCACAAAACAAGGTTCTTCCTTGTTATAAACAAGGTTATTATTTTACCATCATAACTTATTAGCGAGGTTAAAATATGGCAAAAGACAGAGCATGTGCCAAGAACAGAGATCTTCCACCGTGTCCTGGTGTTGCAGAGCCGTGGAGGGGGTGGTGCACGCAAAAAGCACAGAGGATGACTCACCTGCATGAGAGGTGCGGGGAGAATGAGGATTATGACATCCTTGATGCAAAAGATAGGAGATGTGCTGAGCACTCAAAATGCGCGTGTGCTACACAGGCAGTGCGAGAGCTATAATGAAAGTACGCTGAACAGGGCAGCATTTACTGCTTACAAATAAATTTGGAAAAACGGTTGCATCTTCGAAATTTGTAACTTGACCGTTTGCACTGCATGCTCACACTTGCCCACTTGTGCTCTCCTCATGTCCCTCTCGCGGCAGCCTGTGTCGGCTTTACCGGCCCGATGCGCACTTCTCCACGGGGCACTGAACACGGCTAAGCCTCCAGCAGGTACAACGGAAGAGTCATTATCCACGATCATCAGCTTGAGGCAGGGATGGTCCCACGACATGCTACGCTGTACGCCCTGGGTCGAGGAGGGCAATTTGAGTGCGTTGCAAAAGGGCGACGTCTCGTATCCTCGTGTTGAGTTACTGCCATTTTATGGGTCTATACAGACGCCGGGGTATCGCTGCCATGCAGCCGCCGATCAACAGTGGCATATCCTGAACAATCATAAAAATGATGAACACCCCATCTCTCTGCTGTAAAACCCTGCGCCATGGGGAATACGGCGCCCAGGACGGACATTATGGCTTCTCTACAATGACATCATCTGTCATAATGAATCCCGCAGACTGGCTTCTGCAGTAAATAATACATATTGCCTGCATAATTTCTCTGGCTGTATGCTCATCGGCCGACGAGTGCAGGGTAATGGGGAGCGGAGTTGATTTAATAAATCCTTTTCAGGGTGCCCGGATGACACCACCGGTGAGGGGCGGGGCCAGAGGCCCTGCTTGGTGGAGAAAATGGAAACGGGGTCGGCCCTCGCATCTTAATCGGTACGACGGGCGCGGTGATGAGACGGGACTGTAACGGGAGCGAAGCAGAACGTGAAACAGAGAGGCAGCGAGAGAGAGAATTTATAAGTCATCCGCATTTGCATATCAATTTGCCTTGTTCCGAGGCAGTTGTCGCTCGATGACTGCGCTAATGGTTGCATCTCAGGAGGTGGGGGTTTGGTCCCAACTCCGAGATACAAGTCTCTCTCGAAGCGAGCAGATGCTCAGCCCCCAGGATTAACATCCTCCCTGGCGAGAACCCAGACTGCCGATGTCCCAGATCAGCTGACTCCGGCGTGGCGGATGAACCCATCCCTACCCTGGGTGCCAGTTCGACGTACCACTTCTTTTTTTTTCAACGCAACTGCTCCCGATTTCATCTTTTATCTGTAAAAGAAAAACAATGAACAAAAAAACCCCACAGTTTTCTTTATCGCATTCATTCCCTGGGTCTTGGTTGTTGGCTAGAAAGGCTCACGATCTTATCTGCAGCTTGTGATTGTTTATAAAGATGTCGCTGAACAACAAAATAAGTCTAAAAGATAATTATTTCTGGGCTATTATAACAGATTTTTTAAACTTTTGTCACTGATAATTGACTTTGATTTTCGCCCAGGAAAAGGAAGCAAAAAACAGCAAACAAGTTGTGCTTTGTGTGCATGAAGTGTGAGCGCCCTGGTGCCCAGGATGTCCGTTCCAGGTTTCCCAGAACAAATGTCTACCAAATCAGACGAAAAACAATTATTTATTCGCCATTGCTGGTCATACACCAAGCCACTTGCTGTGATTTAACCACACGGTTATTGGGATACATTAGGACCAGGAGCAACGGTTTGAACCCAATCCTCCTGAGTTCAAACTAACAGTCCTAACAGGACAGATGAAGTAGATCTCAAGATGAAGTAGATCTCAAACACACATTTAAGAAAGTTGCTCTGCAGCTGTCGCCCACAGGGCAGTCAGGTAAGGCTGACAGGTAACTCGTGGTCCCTGCTCTGAGGTGTGAGCACAAAAAAATACACCAGTTTGGCCTAAGCAATTGTTTATTATCACAAAATCTGGTTTCAACGGCGAACGCTGGTTTTGAGCTATTTGGATGGGTGAGTCTCCCTGATACGTTCACCCTGTGTGCTACACGCATTTGCTTTGCTCCATTTAGCTGAAGTCTTTCTCAAAGGCAGCTCACAGCCCTAAAGCACGCACAGCGATTTACCCACTTCCACAGCTGCTTGGTGAGTGCAAGGTAATACTTCCCACCACCGTGCCATCTACCGCACCCCTTCCTGTAGTTCAGCGTTACACTCCCATATGTGAGAGATGCCAAAAATGCATTTCTCATGCAGACGGACGTTCCAGAAGGTTCCCACCGCATTAAGATGCAGGTAGAAGGAAGCAGGTCACGGGTTCAAAATCCGCAGGGAATTTCGATGTGCAGCCGAGTGTCTGTTTACATTGCATTTCAACATGTATTCAAGTATAGTTTTTTATTTGTGTATTTTAATTGCACTCTTAATGCATTTGCTCCTATGACCTACCCCTCCTACCTGAAACAGAAGATTGCTGCACCACGGATGTAAATGAACAGAACTCCGCCGAAGATGGCCAAAAGGTTCGACTGTGTGCACTTGTGTGCTTCTCCCTGGCTTTTAATTACAATGGCAGAATTCACACTGCCACCACACACCTATGTTCTACCTCATTTAAAAGCCATTTACTTTCCAAATGCTGTGTCTGGCATCTTACAGAGTTCAGTAATGGCCTTTCTGGGCATTTGCTTGAGTTTTTCAGTGTTGGAAGCCCCCCCCCCCCAATATCACATTGTTTGCATTGCTGTTTGCAAGCATTCACTGACAAATGAGACATTTATATGTACACTGATCAGCCACAACATTAAAACCAGCTGCCTAATATTGTGTAGGTCCCCCTCATGCCGGCAGAACGGCTCTGAATCATAGAGGCAAGGACTCCACAAGATCTCTGAAGGTGTCCCGTAGCATCTGGCACCAAGACATTTGCAGCACATCCTTTAAGTCTTGTAAGTTGCGAGATGGGGCCTCCATTGAGTGGACTTGTTTTTCCAGCACATCCTACAGATGGGGAATTTAGAGCTCAAGACAACACCTTCAACTCTTTGTCATGTTTCTCAAACTGTTCCTGAACAAATGGCCACTGCCATCAGGGAATACTGCTGCCACGAAGGGGTGTATGTGGTCTGCAACAATGTTTAGGTAGGTGGTACCTAGGTGGAAACATCCACATGAATGCCAGGACCCAAGATTTCCCAGCAGAACACTGCCCAGAGCATCACACTGCCTTCTTCCCATAGTGCATCTGACTGCCATCTCTTCCCCAGGTAAACGACACACACCCAGCCGTCCACACGATCTATAAGAAAACGTGATTCTTCAGACCAGGCCACCTTTTTCCATTGCTCCATGGTCCTGTTTTGGTGCTCACATGTCCATTGCAGGTGCTTTTGGTAGTGGACAGGGGTCAGTATGGGCACTCTGACTAGTCAGCAAGCTGCGATGAACGGTGTATTCTGACACCTTTTTATCATGGCATCAATAACCCTTAAGCACCCATCATGACCCTGTCACCAGTTCGCCGGTTGTCCTTTGTTGGAGCGCTTTTGGTGCCGGAAACACCGACCCCACAAAACCTGCCGCTTTGAAGATGCTCTGACCCAGTCATCTAGCTATCATTTGGCCCTCAGATTCTTATGGTTGCCCTCATCCAACACATCAACTTCAACAACTGACTGTTCACTTGCTACCTAATATCCCCCTGCTTTGACAGGGGCCATTGTAAAGAAAAAAATCAATGTTATTCACTTCACTTGTCAATGGTTTTAATTTTGTGACCGATCTATGTATATTTTCATTTATTTATGTGTATTATTTGCTTGGAGACACCTTTGTCCAAACTGATGTGCAACTCAGGTTAACTCAAAGTGCATCATCACAAGACAGAGCTTTAGACACAGACAGGACTATTCTGTCTGATGCCCCCATGTTACTGCTTCACTTCACTCAGGTAGCTGCCTGTAGAAGTGACATTCAAGTGGTAGACACGCACCCAATATTAGCAGATGATGTTGGACTCATTTTTGTAGTTGTCAGGGGACCAGGAGAAAAATGGGTCTGATGGATTTTGAGGCACTTTTGACATGTTAGAAGGGATTCAGCAGCCCTGATGGACAGAGGCAGCTCATTTCCTCACCTGTCAAAGGCCAGTAGAGAAGTATGAGGAGGAGGAGAAACAAATGGGAATGCTTGATGAGATTTGCAGAGGGCTTAAATTTGCTTAAATATTATCGAAATGAAACCAGAAAGTGTGTGTTTAGCATTGCACTTAAGGCTTATTTTCTGTTTTGAAGTCATAAAAGGACCTGTGTTAGTATCATTTTTTAAAATTTTTAACAAATGAAGAACATTCTGCTGTTGTGATCTGCTTTCAGACCTTTCCTCTCCATATGGATGACCAAGGAACAAATTCTGTTTTTTTTTTTTTTTTTAAAGTTAAAACTTGTTCAGTTACAGGAGCTCCACACACTTTTACATTTGTACTTGATCGCTTCTGGATGTTGTGGAACGTACGTTCTCATTATTTCTCTGTTGCGGCTTTTGTCTGCATTTCTGTGACCAAACAGCACTCACGGGGAGAGACAGGACACACAGGGATTTGCAGTTCATCGCAGGTCAGTACAGTTCAGGTGCTGCACTTGTACACAACCCCCACCTGGACGCCATGCCTAGATATGATCAACAAACACACAGTTACCACAAGACTTCTCTTTAAGCCCTTGTTGTCCCAGTGATGTGAAGCTTACAGTGAGGTCCAGGTTGAAGGACGTCACGTGCAGCTGCAAGCGGAGCACAACCAGCACGCACCTACCGGTATGTGCAGCGTTTGCCCAGGAGACCTTACCTCCAGCACTGCAATTTTTAACTGGAGAGGTAGTAGTGGGCTGAGACCTCTGTGTCAAAGGCCAGGGTGAGCACCTGCACCATGGCAACAACTCCCACCTCTAAGCACATCCCCTGCTTGAGACGCTCGTGTTGGCAACACACCTGCGTCACAAACTTGGCCTGCTTCACCAGGCGGTACAGGAAGTCTGCCTTCAAGTGGGGCAGTGAGATCCCCGGTGAAGGTGCTGCAGGTCTGAGGGAACCTCGCTCACCTGCAACCACAGCGATTCACGACGCTGGTTCTCATGCCACGAGCTGTACTCAATTTATGGGGGCACGGACATGGGGCTGGGAGCAGTTCCGGTATTTTCCTTTTCCCAATTTAACATGTGCCTCATGTTTTCTTTTACTCCCAGTTGAACATCACTTGTGTTATTCTGACAAAAGACACACTTAGGATGCTGACCATCTGTATAGTACACATGTACTATACAATTATGAGTATAAGTAAGAAACAACAATTTATGCGATTCTGATGAGAATTTTTTTTAGCAAAAGTTCATTATTGTACCTGTACGTGCTTGTTGACCATCCCATTCCAAACCCATGGGCATTAACGTGGCGTTGTTCTACTTGGCTACAAGAGCATGAACGAGGTTGAGCACCAATGTTGGGTGAGAAGGCTTGGTTTGCAGTTCATCCCAAAGGTGTTCAGTGGGGCTGAGGTCAGGGCTCTGTGCAGCCACTCAAGTTTTTACACACCAGCCTGGGCAAACCATGTGTTTGGGGGCCACGGTTATGCTGGAGCAGGAAAGGAGCTTCTTCCCCAAACTGTGGCCACAAAGTTGTCTAGAATGTGTTTGTATGCTGTGTGGGTGTGGCTAGAACAGCTGAGCTCAGTCATTAGAAGGGGGGTCCACATACTTCTGGCCGCAGAGTGCACCACTTTATACAATTCTGTCAACACTACAGGGACAGTACAGTTTGCTGTCCACACCACTACCCAAAACACCTCTAGTAAAGTAATAAATGCGAGGAGAATTGATTAAGTAATTGAAAAATCCAGCTATTTATTGCTCAAAACCCTGACATCCCTCAACAGGCTGCAGCACCAGCCCAATCTTCAGTGTGAGTCCCATGGAATTCACACTTTACAATTTTTACGTATCATGTGAGGTGCAGTGCGGGCGTGCATCGGTTGCATGGGCCCCATTCAAATTCCAGAAAGATCGAATTAAACCTGTGAAATTACCAGCACTTTCCATCACTGAAAATAATTATAGCAGGAAAAAATGCCGCACATGAAGTGAGATGATCTGCAGCTGCGTTCTGGGTTCAGTAAAGCCGACGGCGCTCCTGCACCCTCCCAGCCTGGGTGTCTACGTAATTTTCCAGCGGAACAGGAGGTATGAGATTTGATCCTGGGCTGGATAACTTTGCCCTTTTCACACCATCTGATCGTGGCTCCTCCATGACCTTTGGCTAAAAACGCTGCGCCCCGTCGGATGTAGGGAGCCCATTGCTCAGTCCTTTTGAACTGTGTGTACCCTAATCTCTGAGCAAATGCCGAATTGCCCACCATCGATTTTCTACTTTCTTCTGGAGTCGGGCCGATGCCTTCCTGTCCCATTTATTGACTGGCGAAAAAAAAGAAGCGCTCCCTTTTCTGCGGTGATAAACGTTACTAGGTAGAGCCAACAAACCGCAGCTGGCTTTTTCTGTCAGTCTGACAAATTCTTGTCCTAGGCAAATATTACCTTTAATTATGAAGCTGATGCTTTCCTCCAAAGTGGCTTACAATGTTAGGGTTGCATGACTTTATACCTTGCTGGGTCATTTTTACTGCGGCAGCACAGCTGCAAGTGGAACTCGAGCCAGAGTTATTCAAGCTCAGGACGGCAGCTCTGTCCACTGTTTTTATAAAAATGCAAATTTATTTTTAATCTTGCTCCAGGATTGGGTCTCAGTTTCCGTTTTCGCCACTGCCACTCAGAACAGAGTGTGAATATTGCCGTAAACATAGGAAAACCATTTTATTGCCTTTGCTGCTCCATGTTGGTGTGAGCTGCTGAATGAAGAGACCACTGCTAGCCAATGAATAGATGTGCCTGGGCAAGGGGAATCATGGGGACCCCCGTCCCCCACCCTAGGGGGAAACACACTGCTGGTGTCCCACATCCATGGGGTGGGGGCGGCATAGCAGCAGGACAGGGGATATGTTTATAAACAGACAAACAGATCTGATCCAGAAAATAAATGTTCAAGCAATGTTCAGAAGGCATTGGGATGCTTCACACAGCCAGAGGCAAAGATTAACTACCGGGGTGGTGGTGCCGGTGGTGGTGAGGGGGACACGTTGTGCCAAGCAGCAGGCAAAAGGGATTTCTCATTTTTCCAACGTACCTAAGGTATAAACAGAAAGAGTGCCATATGGCAGCAGATGATACCACGTTAAAAACCTGTGCTTACATATATTCAAAACCAAAAGTATTATTAAGTTGCTCCAATCTCCTTACAAAGTGTTTATAAGAGTTTTTCTTTCTTTGGGAATTGGTGTCCTTTTCACTATACCAAGCACCAGTCACTAGGGGGCAGTAGGCATTAACTGCTGGCATCACTCTTGAAAATGCAGGATTGCAAAACAGCAGGCATTTTGGGGTAGGAGCCTGGCAGGAGAGGACAGGGCTGTAACCCAAAACCCTGCTGTCAGTGTCCACAACAGTAGTCAGACAGGAGGGGCTTGGTAAAGACCGCATAAACACCTGTGCATAATGGAGATGCACACACACACACACACACACAGGCAGCAGCAGAATTACTTTGAAATTCTGTTAATTTCAGAAAATGGATAAATGAAATTACAAGGAAAATAAATAGACAACAAGACCCCTTTCTGCTGGCAATATTATGATGCTTCAATACCGACTTTATAATACCAACCAAAACATCAGTGTATTTTTTTATGTACTGTATATGTTCATTTACTTGTGAACAGCTTTTGTCTGCAGCAACTTGATTAAAGCACAACATTCATGCCACAGTTTATGACTGAATATTTAGTGAAACCATGTACTTCTTTGCTAGGGTACCACTGCAGGTCCTTCCAAGCTATTTGTTCACATTGCCAGATTCTTAAACTCTCCAGTACGGCCTTCTGGCTGCTACATGAAGTTTCTTTCATCTCGCACATCAAGGGAAGAGTGGTACCTCCTTCCAAAAAGCTCTTCCTTCAAGGACCTTCTGTAGCTGTGACTTTCATTAAAAGAAATCTACACAGACATTGGGAGTGCATGCAAGCTAAGCTGGATTCAAACCCGGACCCAAACGGTTCAGGTGCTGTGAGCAGCACTACTCACTGAACCACCATGCTACCCCTTAAACCTGACATTATTTTATTTATTTATTTTACTTTATAACTTTTTTATTGTGGTGTCCCTGCACCCAAATCCTTATATTGCAGAGACTATACAGATCTTCCAGATTTCACCCTGTGTTGGTAAGTGCTATTGAGTTGATGTAGGTTCACAATCACTCTACAGTTAGTTGCCCTCAGTTGTGTTTTCTCTTCAGCCAGATGGTTCACCTCTGACAGAGGTGCATCCACAGCTGTATTTATTGTATCAATCCATCACAATGCAGGTCTTCCTCTTCTGCACTGACCTTCAACCTTTGCCAAGCTTGATGTCCTTCTCCAGTGATCTTTCTCTTCACTTGATTCGTCCATGGTAGGAAGATGGAAGCTTTGTCATTTGAGCTTCCCAGGGAAGCTTGGCTTTGATCTTCTCCAACATCAATGCGCTGTTTTTTTGGGCAGCCCACAGCATAATTCAAAGATGTCAATTTTCTTCTTGCCCCGTTTCTTTACTATCCAACTTTTACATCCATACAATGTAGCCAAGAAAACCATGGCTTGAAAAGGTCTAACTTTTGTATGCAAAGCCATATATGCGCATTTGAAAATTTGTCTAGGTTCTTCATGGTTGCTGTTCCTAGAGCTGGTCATCAGTTCCTTGGCTGGTCGTCATCACAAAAATGACAACTGATCCAAATAGGCTGAAGTTGTGGATGGTTTCTATTTATTCTCCATCAAGAGTGAAATGACCTTTTTTATGTTAAGGTGAAAACCTATTCTGATAAGCAGATGTTCCAAGTCGTCTTTGCTTTCAGCTACTCCTGCAGTGCCATCAACATAACGGAGGTTGTTGAAGGATGAGTCTTCCACCAACTTTCACACCATGGCATTCCTCATGGAGCCCTGCTTCTCGTGATTTCTCCTGTGTATCAACAGGTATGGATTCAACCTGCTTCTCTTCGTTCTATTTGAACTGCTTGGTGAAGGTAGAGGCTGTGCGTGAGCACTATCAAGTGTTCTTGTAGAGCTAAGCGTCTTAAAGTGGCCCCATGAACTACCATCCATAGTTTTTGTGGCGAGATATAAGGGTAGATTGACAGGCCTTTCTTCTACGGAGTTAACACCGGTATTGTTGTCAGGGAAATGCGATTCTCCACCGCCAGCACCACCCCATGCTGTTGCTGCCCGGTATGGGGTTTGCTGCTATGTGTTGGACTCCTAACTGGTGGTCTTCCTGACAGGGTTGAACCCAGAGGAGCATTTAGAGGAGCATTTATCTCCAGGCAGCATAGCCCCCGCAGTCGCAGCAGTGCACAAGCCCGGTGACCACAACAAGGAGGCAGCTTTGAGTCAGGATTTCATGTGGCCAACTAAGTTTGTAATGAATATGGCATCTATTCCACCATTTATCCTGGAAGATTTAAGTGAACCGGTCCTCTATTTATATTCCACACTAATTTAATCTGTTTTAAGTTTTGAAAAAATATTACATGAAGATAAGCATTTTGCTTAACATGTAAGTCTGCTGCATATTTTTTAACATAAATTTTCTGTAAAAAGTGAAGCTGGAGTATTGTCTGCAAGTCCTTAGCCATTAATTATTATCCTCGCTATGAATTATTACTTGGACTTGTGATTATTTAGTTAAGAAAGTTATTTAACCAGGACTGATGGTTGCAACGTCAGCTGAAGCAAAAACCAGCTCATGACGTATGAAGAAAAATCACGTTAGCCGATTTGGCCGCATATGGCAGTTCCATGCATCATTTCTTCACTAATCTGTCTCTACCAAGGGTCGATAATTTGGGAGAAACCAGATGCTGTTTTTGTCACCGCCCTCCACTGAGCTGCAGGGATCAGAGCCCACTGAGTCTGAAGGAGAAATCTCAGGCTTTCAGAACTACAGTGAACGCTAGAAATGTGGGTGAAAATGAAGAGCGCAAGGAGTGGGAACGTGGAGTGAGGCGTTTTGGTGCTGTTGGATGGTCCCAAAGCAGGCACCGCCCCAGAGCCCGGCTGCAATGTGGTCGCAGTCCTCCAGATATGGAAATGTCGCAGTTTACTGCGTGCTCTGTCTGCTGTCTTACTGCTGGCAAGCTGAGCAGCAGAAAATGCCAGTGGAACTGTACGCTTGAGGAAAAATAAAGGGAAAAAACAGGCAAAAACAAAAAGATGAAAAGGTTATGGCGGTTTGTCATGCGTGACTCGCACTCTGCTGACTCGCCTGTGGGTTTCTCTCTGTGTTTCTGCAGTCCATGTGTCAATAACTCGATAAGCCCCCCTCCAGGACAGAGTTAAACCCTTATTACACCCTCCGTTGGCTAAACTAGAAGCCTGGGAGTCCACTTACTGCAGCAGTGCCCTATGCTGCTGAAGAACCCTCCCACCACCCACCTGTCTACACACACACACACACACACACACACACCATTTTGGTACAGCATCAGCCTTGTTAACAAATGCTATGAACTAACAATAACCCATAACCCAAACCCTAACCCTAACCATACTAGAAAAGCCACTGTCTGCTTCTTTCTGCTCCTCCATGGTGCAGCACCAAGGTCAAGGGTACAAAAGCATGATTTAAGGATCATCAGCTCACCTGTTCTCTTGTGTAAAGACTCTGGGATCTCCTATGTATCTCCCCTTGAACCCATGTGTAGCCTGATGTTTGACCCAAATGCTTTCTTGCTTGTAGTCCCAGTGCCCTCCATGCTGGCTAGAAGCAAGAGTCAGAGACAACACTTCTGCTGCACATAAAGCAGTACTTTTGCGTCTGATGTGGCCGTGCAGTAAATCTGCCTTCGTCTTTATTGGTCTTTTTGAAAAGAACAATAGCCACACGCAAGTGAAATCGTTCGCTCCCAATTAGGATAAAAAAGGATACAAAGAAAAGGGACAGAAAGGTGTGACACGGTTTCAGATAAGTGATAACATTGCAGTGGCGCTAGGACGGTGGCTCCGTGAGAGAGCAGTAATGAAGGGAAGAATGAGGAATAAAGATGGAGTTAAGAGATACTTCAAAGATGGAACTCCGCGGTAACGAGGATGTAATGGTGGCCAATTTGGCTGGGATGAAGGATGCGGCAATGGTGGTTAACTTCTCAGCATGGAGGAGGAAGCGTCGGAAAACAGAATCTGACAGCAGTGCATTTGCACAAGAGGGGTCTCTGACATTACAGACATTTATTTTCGTGGGAGAATGCCGTTCTGGAAAGAGATGATTTGGCAGCTCAAGGCCGAGCCTGACTAGCAGACGGGTGGTGCGGTCACTAAAGTCAAGGTCTCACGGTGCTTTCGGAGATCTGTCACTCTTTTTTATAATGGGTTTTATGACAATGTCTAACCTGAGAGGCCTATAGACAATCCCGGTTATTATTTTCTTTGTGTCCTGCAGCAGAACAAAGCAGCCAATACACTGTGTGGCCAAAAGTATGCAGACTCCTCTAATGACTGAGGCTGAGCTGTTTCAGCTGCACTTATGCAGCATACAAACATAGACAACTGTGTGATCCCAGCTTTGTGGCCACAGTTTGGGGAAGAAGCTCCTTTCCTGGTCCAAGATGACAGTGACCCCCCAGTGCACAAAGCAGCTGAGCTTCATAAACACATGGTTTGCCCAGGCTGGTGTGGAAAAAGTTGAATGGCCTGGACAGAGCCCTGACCTCAACCCCACTGAACACCAACTATGAGCCAGGCCTTTTCACCTGACATCAGTACCCGATCTCACTGATATTCTTGTGTCTGAATGGGGAGAAATTCCCAAAATCTGGAATCTGGTGGAAAGCCTTCCCAGAAGAGTGGAGGCTGTTACAGTAGGAAAGGGCGGAACAACTTCACTTTAATACCTATGGGTTTGGAATGGGGTGTTCAACAATCACATATAGGTGTGGTGGTCAGGTGCCCACACACTTTTGGCCATGCAATGTAACTCAAATAAAAAGTCATCTGTAACAAAGAGGTTTAGACACAGATCCAGAATTACCAAGGCACTTGCTTGTCTGATACCACAGGATCTCTAGTAGCTGCCTTTAGTAGTGAGTTTCAAGTAGAAAGTAGATAGTCATAGCACCTAGGCAGTTTCTCAGTGCACTTTACAGCAAAAATAAAGCACAATCATATAAAAATAAGAAGTTTCAAGACATAAACATAAGAAAACAAAATGCTATTTACGAAAAATAATTATCAGTTATTTTCTCTTAATACAAACCAGGATGGAACTGTTGATGCTGATGGATGGATAGATGGATAAATCACTGTGTGTGGATGTGGTATGGACATGCATTGACCACATTCTTCCCTTTAAAAGATGCAGCTGCAGTTGCCATGGTGATTTACCAAATTGTCAGGTAACAGGGAGACTGTTGTGAACGTGACTGAGAACAGTACTTCATGTCCTGGTTCACAATGTGCAGGTCATCCACTGAGGGATTAATGCAGGTTTTTTTTTTTTAAAGTAGATCCACACAGTTATTTTTAACATTTGCAGTTCAAATGTTTGAGTTTATGAGTTGAACCCTGGTGCACAACCAACTGATTTCTGAAGACTGAAAAAAAGTTCAAAATAAATAAATAAATAATAAACATTAACTTTAAACCAAACGAAATAAAAAAAAAGTGATTATGGACAGTAGCTAATCATAAACAGGCTAAAAAAACCCAAAAAAACAGGAAGTTTGTGTTTCTTTCTTTCTCAGTGAACTCTAAGCTAAATGCAATGAATTCATTACCGTCCTGCAGCGCATGCTCTGTGTTGCTGTCAAAACGTCCCAACAGAAGTGTGCCGACACCTTCCCTGCCAGAAGTGCGTATTTTGCACACAGCTGTGTGTTGTCACTGTTTTCTCGCAGGATGAACGCCGTCGGGGGAATATTTCCGACACTCCCATTGCACAAACATATTGCTCGCAACAAAGCTACGAGACCCACCTGTGCGCCCATGGAGCGTCGGAGTCCCTCACCGCCGATGCCGTAGCTGCCGATTGCGCACCCTCTTCCATTGTCATGCCAGAGCCCTTGAAGTGAAACTTGATTGTGTGGTAAAAAAAGCAGCGAGATGTGCATCTTAATAGCTTCTTTCAGAGAGATGATCTTATCCGCGCCGTACTTAAACCCCTCAGGTGGCTGACGGGCAAGACAAATCTGCTCCCAATTTGATGCTCTTCAAAAAGGGTGTTAAGGAGTTATGGGGAAGTTAATCTGATCATCGGTGGTCTCAAACATTTGGACTTGACCGCTGACCCTGGCAGAAGCAGCATCTTTGTGATGTTGCCTGAGCGTGGAACTTAGATACACAGTCCTACTTGCCCAATTGCCTACTTATGATTACTAGAGTAATTCATGGTAAGTAGTACCTTGCTCAAGAGCCCTACAGCCACAGTGAGGAGACTTGGACCAGCTGCTATCAGATTTCACGTTCAGTTTCTTATTTGCTTTGCTACCTGCAGTCCACCTAGATAAGTGTGTCCCCAGGTGCAAGGGTTGAGATTTTAGAGAAAATCACATCATAAGCAGCGGTAGGAAAGGATGATTGACGGTGGTATCTCTTTTTTAGTTTGTGTTCTGTACAGCGGTATTAAAACAATATTAGTTCTTTTCTGCTCATAGCGCTTCCTTGAAGATGAGAACAAACATGACCATAAAAATAGAACTTGATTGTGAGATGATTTTCATCTCTGGAGTGATGCTGGCACCACACAGTCCTGGCACTGAGGGCTCTCAGTAGGTACCAAGGTCTCTGGGTGCTCCGTTGGGTGCTGAAATGCTGGGACAGGTCACCAAGGTTTTTGAGTCCGGAAGCTGGGAATGGATGCTGAGGATGCTGGGAATGGATGCAGAGGCCTTTGGATACAGTGTATGACATGTTTGTTCCAGGAAGGAGTGACTGACACACCTCCGTCATTACAACCTCAGCCCTCAATCAACAGGCCCTTGTGTCCAGCTGAGAAGATTTGTTTTCATTCTGGTGTTTCAGGTTTTATTGACTGGCAAAGAGACCACATCTTCAGGACCCAGAGAAAAGGGTGCGCTTACTCATCTGGGAATTACAGGGGGGTGGGGATTCTCGGGTTGTAGCCGACCAGTCAACCAGTCGCAAAGCCCTGTCTCTGCTTTAAGAGGCTGCCATGAGCTGTCCAGTTTCCTGTGTCAGCCACTCGTCCAACCAAGCGGTGCTGTGAATGTCACGTCTTTTTGGAGTCACCAACTATGTGAATCCGTATGTGGAAATAGTGTAGTTTCAAGCTCGTGTCAGCTGAAAGTCGTGTTGTCCGATTTACTTTGGCTGATTTATGCACCCTCTGTTTGTTATGCAGATTTTGCCACACAGCTTAGTGAATTAAAACAAATCTCTTGTTACGTCAATCTTCACCGAAAGCCCCAAAACAGGAAAGTGCTATTGGTGGGTAAACAATTGAGTGCCGTTATTCTTTACGTGTCCAGAAATTTAAATGAAGAAACACTGTTACATAAACTTCTTTGAGCGCTAAAGACCTTTTTTATGGAGAAAGCAGTGGAAATTGATTTTGTAGGGGCCATTTGCACTATGATTAACTGAGAATTCAATTTGAACTAAAAATATATGTTACCTCCGAGTTCAGACAAGGAGGACTTTCTGAATGTACAAAACTTGATTTTGCTTCTTTGGGGCTCACCTGTAGACTCACCTAATACCTGACTGACTCTGTTAACTGAAACTAAAAAAAAAAAAATTCTTAACTTAGCATGGCTTTGAAACAAGGAAATCTTATGTGATTCTGACTGATTTATGAAAGCAGACTCCACACTCTTCCATGTCTGACTGCAGATGACTCTTTTCAGTCTTCTTCTGAATTAACTGATTTTTTCACCAGACAACCGATTCTGTTAACTGATTATGAACTGACAGTTAACTGTTAACTCGCTTTAACTCTGACTGAGGGACTAAACTGTCAAATGATTCTAAAAAAGTCTCCGTGACTGGACCACAGCCATCTGCTGAGGCCATTTTACCACATTGCTACTGGCGTTTGGAATGACTGCCATCTGCATTGATGCTGATGATTTGCCCACAACTTCAGCTGTGTTCTCACGAACGTGGGTTGGGTTGAACATTTAACTATAGCCACCTACATCCCCGCCCCAAGACCTGAACCTGCACTTTTGTCCACTTCTTCATCACCCGGCTTCCTGTTGCCCCCCCTCCATTACTTTCACTCCTTTTGGCTGTCAGACTCCCTTTAGCTGCCCGGTCAGCCAGATGACCTGCAATGATCTTTCACCAATTAGTCCGATGCAGCCATTTTAACAATATTCTCATGTCCGTGTTAAATTGCCCTTTTTCTGTGGAGCCAGGTGCCCTCAGATTGCCCTGCGCTGCCCTGCCCTGCTGTTCCCTCCTGCCTTCGTTCTTGTCAGAATGGCGGAAGGGCATAATGTTTGCCGAGGCTGTACAATCGCTGATGCGATGACCGTTCTATCTGCAGACAACTCTTCAGCAGGCTCCAGCTTGCCGGCTCAGCTTCGCGCGTGCTCCCCTCTCACCTTTTTCCCACCTTCCCAGTCAGCCCGTCTATCCTTTTTTTGATCTTAACGTCACTTCCCTGCACCTGCATTAAAGAAACAGACTTATGACTGTGAGGTTGCAGGTTCAAGTCCCACGAGAGCCTCTGATGCCATACCTCTCCTCCTTTCACATGTAACGTGGCCCTCCGCATGATCTGGATGGATGACCTCTGCTGTGAGCTCTCGCTAATACATCATGTGAGAAGCTACTCAGCAAGCGTACTAATCCAGCTGCCAAAATTCATGTAAAAACACCGTTGTCTTTGAGTCCTTTGTGTTCAAAGGCAAAACCCAATCAGTCAACCTTGTGTTGCATTTCTGCTTTACTGAGCCAGTCTGGCAGCTACGAGCACAGACACCACTCTACCTTGGACAATAAAAATTTAAAAAGATCAATGAAAAGTTTCATTGCAGGAGAGTCCCGATTCATTCTTACATTTGCAGCCAAAAATAATTGCAGGTTTAATTGCCGACCCATCAGTTCAATGGGGAATTCAGTACTTTTTATTGACCGAAATTTAGCAAAGCTTCCCGTGAACAATTTTGGCAATTTGGATTCAATATGCCTTTAAAAGCCTGTTATTTTCTTCCTCATGCCAGATTGATCATGCCAATATTTAAAAGGCAATTTTCATTCTGCACGTACAACAAATTCTGTTTTATGCGATTCTTCCGATGGGGAGCATAAATACTTTGCATAGATTTAAAAATGGAAATGACGCACGTTAAAACCCATTTTTTGGCCATCTTCCTAGAGTGATGTTTCGATACGCCCGTTTTTTTGTGTGAATCGGGGCCCGCCGCACGTCGACAGTAGCAAGACACCACAACGTTCGCAGACAGCGAATTATCTGCTTTTGCCGCTAAGAAGCCGCATCTGTCTCCTCAATGGGGCCGCCTGATTGCTGCAAGCCTGGCTCTTTCTCTCAGACACCAGCCTATCATTTTCCCGAATGGAAACAGCGGTACCTTTGTTGATCCCTGGTCCTCGAGCATTCAGAATGTATAATGGGAAATGTAATTAAGCTTTAAATCTGCCATGCTTTCTGTCGTCTTCCAGAATCGCAGTCTTCTTTTTTGTTCTTAAAGAACTGTATTGATTTAATTCGGTTTTCCATTTTCAGACACTGCAGAAACTCTTGCTATTATGTGGTTAAAAATGTCCCGCGAATCAATTTGTGTGTGATTTATGTCCCAGAACATAATCAGTTTATTATGGTATTCCTCATCCTGAGAAACAATGAGGATAATCTTAATAATGAGAATTATTAGTTTCTGCAGAGGTGACAAATTGCCGCTGCCACTGCTAAGATCAATAAGTGCTCAGGACTCTCTGTGCCTTAAATTGCGAATGGCGAAACCCTGGGGGTAATTAATAGCCGGACGAGGGAGCTGGCACTTGACTAACTTTGTATCTAAAGAGGTTTGAGGCGCTACGCCCGTAACATATCTGCAAAGGAAGGAAATCACTGGACCAAAGGCCTTTTGCAGACGCGTCTACAGATTCAACCGGCAGGGTCCCGGTAATGAAGAGGAAAGGTCGACTCCTACATAGCACCTTTCGAGCCAAAATCTTCGCTAGGATTTGTAAATGCTAAACCGCACCGCCTCTCAGCCCCCATCCCCACCATGGGGTAGAAACTAATTATTTCTCTTTGTACAGACCAAATGGAAGAGGAAGCGCTCGGATCTGCTTCATTTTCATAGTCCCCAGTGCCAGAATCTTTATTTAAGCTGTCAACAGTTCGGAAATTATGCTGCAAACATAAAATATAGCTGACATGGCTTTGGACTGGACATTTTGGCAAACTGAAAACACAGCATTTTGTGCTGTGGATGACTGATGTATGTTTGAATCCTTACATGATGCAAATAAGTGAGGGAAAACAGGATAAAAGTTGAGTTGCTGCTTCCTAAGCTTGCATACTGAGCATCCCCAAGTTAAAAAAAAAGGTTATGAAGTCATTTTATCAGCTAATTGATGCCATTTGGGGGAGGCATGATGACATGGTGCCTAGGGTTTTTGGACAGGGATTTGAGTCCAACCCAATATGTGTGGAGTTTGCACATTGGTGTGGGTTTCCTCTGGATGTTCCAGTTTCCTCCCCCCAGTCCAGAGACATGTGTTTCGTGCTAATTGCTCTCTTTAAATTTCTTGTAGTGTGTGTGTGTGTGTGTGTGTGTGTGTGTGTGTGTGTGTGTGTGTGTGTGGACAACTTGCAATGGACTAACATTCCATCCCCAGTGTGGTTTCATAGTTGAGTTCCCATTAATTGGATGGATTCTATGACACTGTGACCCTCACTAGGATAAAGAGGATAAGGATAATGGATGGATGGATAGATGACAATTAGATCAAATGAAACCGGAACTCACTTGCTCAGATGATGAGATCATCATAAATTGGATTGTTATAAGTTGGATTCTGTTTAACAGACAATAATCACTGGAATAGATGGAGGAAAGACAAGATGACAAGCAGCCACCAGATGGACAGACTCAATTTCAGTGACAATATACACACCCTTCTCAACCATAAGGAGACAAGCGTAGGACAGAATATTCTGAAACCCCTCAATGTATGTAGTCAACAAGAGTCCACAGACCTCAACAGTACATACAGTAACAACACAGTTGAAAATGACCATCCGCTTTAGCCATTTATGCAGCTGGATTTTACCACGAAACTATTTTTGTACCTTAGTCAAAGGTCCTATGGCAGGGAATCCCATAAAACTTCTCTAAACCTAAGGGAAGCGACGAATTTCCGACTACGCCACACATAACGAAAACAAACAGTTACACTCCGACTGTAAATGTTTACCACCCACCCTGCATGAGCAGCAGACTGCAAAAGATGTCATTTTCTTCTGAGAAATTGAGCCTGGAAGACATGCAGCCTAATATTCATAATTGAATCAAAGGCAGATGTTGCTCGACACAACGTTCTCGTGAAACAGCTGTCTTTAAACAAACGACAGTGTGAGAGGAACTTCACGGCCAATTATGCCGAGGCAACGACATTCACGATTTTTCTTTAAAAAACTGAATTCAAGACTTTGCTGCGCCTTCTTATTGAACTGCTTCACAGAGTAATGCTGTTGGGAGACAAATTCTGCTTGTTTGACTTTTTTGAATGGTATTCTGCCCAGTGTTATCCTCCCCACCCAGCTCCTTGTATCCTGATGGCGCTCATTAGCTTAGATACCCAGTCAAACAGAAAGCATCATTAAGGAAATACTATGAGGATAGAGGCGATTTGGTACGACTTGCCCGAACTTAAAACCCGAATTAACAAAGTTGCAAGATGAATCTAAAAAGAGGGAAAGTAATTGCATATTAAAAAAAAAAAAAACTCTGGTTCCCCTTTGTTCTGATAATGGAGTTCTGTTCCTCTGGATCTCATCCAACTGGATATTAACCAAATATCAGGGTAAATCTGTGGCCCAAGAATATCTCTCCCTGAGAATTTATCTTACAACCAATTGGCTAAAAGTTTAATTTATCAACTTATGTTCAGCTTCAATTTTCTCCTTACTTTCCAGGGAACAAACTCACTTTTAAAAACCATTCCTGTAAATTGAAGCAATGCAGCTACAGGAAAGACTTCAGGAGAATCAAGTCTAGCTGGGTTTTCTGCATTTTTTACTGCACTAAGAGCTCAAAACCAGAACTAAACAGGTGCATTCAGAGTGGTTGAACCAGGTTGTTCATGGCTCGACGGGAGAAAAACCCTGGTGAACCCAGTGATCTGGGATGGCTGCTGGGTAATCTGGCTTTAAAAGCCTTGAGCCTCATCTTTGTGAGTCCTACCACAAGCTGGCGTTGAGGTCCTTCTGCTCTAGAAGCAGGTCAACAGCTCCATTTGGGAAGGCCTCGGACCCTTGAGAGAGCAGCCCTACAGGGTAAGCTGTCCACCGATGGAGCTGCTCTCTTTACTCCACAACTGATTGTGTCAGCTCCTCCTCTCTGACTCCATCTAAGGCAAACTGCAGTGTTGCTATCCAGCTGCACCATTTGCAACCTGCATCCTCTAAGAGGGTGAAGAACAAAACATGAATTTATAGTTTTTATTTATATATATCTTTTTATTTGAATAATAAAAAAACTATAAAAATTTGTAGAGCACATACAAAATAAAAAAAAAATAAAAAAAAAATAAAAAAACTTTTCTTTAGGGAGAAACACAGTTGGCATCCAGATGGTTTCCCTGTGAGGAATAACAAGTGTGGTTTGAAGAATGAAGTTACTTCATTTCTCTACTCTATTAATTACTTCACGTCTGTCCATCTTCCCCAGGATGAAATAATCTGAAGAGCGGAGCGCTGTGTTAAATGCAAGGGAGCTAAACGTTCTCTAACTGGCCACTGAGCCTGCTTTGTAAGAACTTGACAGCATCAATCCCGTAGAACAGACAAGATTCTGACCCAGAATCCTGCTTAGCATAGCAAGTGCTATGAATTTGATTGACTGCATCTGTTGAAATGAACAATTAAACGAACGAAACAAAAGGACGATCTGTCCGGATGCTTTCATTATGAAATTGAAGTCGAAGCCGGGACACTCATTTCACACTGTAACGTGTTCAAGCGTTTCTTTCGGACCCGACTTTTCAACCATTATTTACCCACCTCCTTTTTCCAAGGTGATTTACCTACATACAATAATTTGACCATGTATACAGCAGGGTAATTTTTACTGTGTCAGCTCAGGGTACTACACCTGGTGGGGGGGATTTAAACCCAAGACCTGCTACTGCAACCAGGGCCTCCTGGTACATACTTCCATTTCGACAGCATCGCATTTCCATCATTGCCACCCGACTGCAGGAAGACGTGCGCGTGCAGCTTTTTGCTGCTACAGATTCCTCTGCCTTAATTACTGTAGAGATTATTTCCCCAAAGCACAGTAGAGCTTTTTTGTTTAAGCATAGGTTAAAATGGACTTTTTGACATTTTATAAACGTGTGCAAAACAGCCCTTGAGCAGCACTTCTCTGATCACAGACCTGAAAATACAAGTCGTTGCCTGTTGCAGACACAAAAAGGAGACCTTTCATTTTTTCTTTTTCTTTTTTCTTTTCCAAACACACGGCGCAGAAGCAATATAGATTCACACTCCAACACAGGTAAAACACAACTTAGTAATCCCTCTCACCAGGGAAACGCGTCGTACAGCGCCGTGAGAAATGGGTGGCTCACCCGACACCTCACTGAAAAATAAAACTGTGCAAATGTCCAGCCCTCAGTCTCTATGGGCGCTTCTCTTCCCTGTGGCAGGTGGCTCAAACCAGTCAGGTTCTTGGTTGGTGTGAAACGGAGAGGCGGGGTGAAAGCGAAGCGGGACACTGCTGCTCCAACTGAGTGCTTGCACGCCATCTGCTCTCCTGCGAAGTGAACAAGATGTGAATCACAGGGTCCAGTGAGTGAATCGGTGGTAGAACCGAGTGTGCTTCACTGGTCACAAGGCGAGTCTTCTCTAGAATGAGCCTTGTCTAGCATGAAGGTTCCAGGCTAGAGCGTGTACAACATAGCAGAGGTGCCTGCTCGTGTTCACTTTCAGAGAAGAAGTTAAACCAACAGCTTGTAACTGAGGTCATTCCAGGACTTCACCTCCTCAGACACAGGACTTGCTCATGGCAGAATGTGGAAACTGCTCACTCTCTAGCTCGAGAACATTTGTTTCAGCACTAAAGATATGTCAGTGGTATCCAGACTAATTAAATATCTCATTTTTACCAGTTCACTTCTTTCACCCCAATATATTTCCGTCTAGATCACTAGATCACAACCAACAAAACGCGTAGCACTAAAGATGACCCTTACTGTTCACTGGTTAGGCTCTGTAAAAATCTTGGTTATAATGAATGGAAATATGTTGTGAGACGTTCCAATTTTTAAAATTATACATAGTCAAAATAATAGCTCACAATTTATTCCATAAACATGTGCAATGTTTTTCATCTTGTTATTAATCCCCAAGTGTCAGGAACTCCAGCCATAACCTGTCACTCTGCAGAAACCTGGTCCCGCACTCTTGTTGCGTTTGGGTGCTCTTTACTGCCATGCATGATTTCAGTTACCAAATCCCAGTCACACCGCTCAAGAGAGTTGGTACTGTTTAGGCTATTTGAATGTTTCAACAAAGGAGATTTTCTGGGCTTGAGGAGACCACTGGATGAGCAGCTTGTTAAACAACACAACTCATATTGGCAGAAATGAAAGTGGCTGAGCAACACAGCTTTCAAAATGGAACAAAAAAGATAAAGCTAAGCATTTTGGGAGATGACAAAATATAATGGCACCATGAAAATAGATCATCTGTACAATGCTGGGGTGAGAAGACAAATGTACCAAATAAATAAATGAGGCAGAAGTTATTCCAGAATTTACAGTTGATGTACAGCACAAGTGAAGTGGACACTGAGAGCTTCGCTGCCAGCCCAACACTGGCAGTGGCATATACAGTCACAGCAAAAGTCCAAGGACATTGATGGACTGTCTGGGAATGAAATGATATGCAAAATCAGGAAGATGGCGCCAAGATGGCGCTCTTCATCTACTGGAGAACGCTAAGGGCTGCTGTATCGTTCGTCTGATGATCATACAAATAAAGAAGAGCATTGAATGCCGCTGTGGACCAACAAGGAAAATTGGTCGTTTTTATTAGCACAAACTGTAAACATAGTTATGACTTGCAGAGAAGCACTGTCAGGAAACACGGAAGAAGGATTGGCCTTGTCATTTTTTGTGTGCAACTTTATAGTCATACTTCATACAAGGTAGTGGGAAGTAGGTGGACATATTTATGAAAAATTAATCAGACGAACCTCATGCAAGGAAAATGTCTTACTGGTGAGGAAAGTGCAATGCAACAATACTGGAGTTTACACCCAATAAACAAATATCACAAGGAACATCTGACAGCCTGCTACAACTCAGGGTACCCAGCCTACGATATGAACATGTTTGTGTCCCACCACCACTTCTTGAGCAACTGATATTCAACCCTTTGGTAAAATACATACTCGACAAAAGGCCGCTGCAATGGTTTTGAAGTGTAACTCCTGCTCACATTCTTAGCTTACACCTTAGATTTTAAGCCCTATCTGTGGTTCAAGGTATGAATGACCATTTTTCAATGACAAGGTCAGAGCTCAACATTTTTCAACTCACCTAGCATTCATTTATCATCTGAAGTATAAACCCAAGTTCAGTAGAACGAACGTTGGCTTCTTTTCATTTCTGACATTTGACAGTCAGATGACAGACTATTAACCAACCCCAGTCCTATAAATTGCAAAATGTTGCTCTTTATTACCAGTTTTATAGTAGATGCTAACACTTAAAAGAAATGCTGAAAGGCTTCAAAAGTATCCTCGGATGAGTTAACTAGCACTACAGATTTTTAAAGACATTTTACTCCTCCCTTACACAACTTGTGGTAGGATAATGCATAAACTAGTCACATGATGGAATTTTTTTTTTTAATGTTGCTGTGCCAATGACTTTTTGTTTTACCTGTAAACTAAACACGTTTGCTAAGCAACCCAGAGAATTCACAAATCTAAAGACCTCATGGAATGTGACAAAGCACCGCTTTGTATGAACGAGCAACTAAATCTTCAGCTTCAGCCTAAATGATTCTAAAAGCGAAAGCTTCACACTAAGTGATTGAAACTAATCTCCATTCCAGGGCTTATAAAATCAGCCAGAGAACTAATGGGAGCAGTTAGGAAAACCACCCGGGCGGAACTTAAGGCAGAGCTCAGGCTGAAGTGTCTGAACTGGTGTAAATTACTGTAGTATTACCACAACAGGCCGGTGCTGTTGTGAACAGAAGAGTTGAAGGTCCCGTGACTATGAGCCAGGGTTCTGCCTTTCCTGGCGTTCATGCCAGCGAGATATTGGATTTTGGAACAGCTGCTGAGGGGAAGGCACACTGGTCCTTGTTCTCAGCTGCAGGGTTCCTGATGTCTGTACTTCCTCATATCCTTCATGTAATTCAGAGTATCGGGTTTCTGACCGGATGTTACAAGCAGGTAGCAGTACAGGAGAAAACTGAAAACGGTTATTTTCCCCTTTTTTGACCGTTCCTTCATTCAGTCATCAGGTCACAGTAGGCAGAGTGCTGGATATACACAGTTTCATGTAAACAACATGGTTTTGACATTGCATTAAAAAGCCGCGTGACTCTAGATCCGAATGGCTGTGTTTTTAAAAAAGTCTCACGGAGGTCCTGTTGACACAGATCACAGTCTGGCCATTTGCAAGACCCTAAATGAAACAGGGCAATGCGTGACAAACATATCGATGGCAACCGGTGATCAGGACTGCAGCATGTAAACACAAAAATATACATGATCGCAAGTCACAACAGTTTTGAAGAATCGGCCAGCCATCGTTCACGAGAAAAATGGCCCCGTTCCGAGGCTTTGCTTACAGTGAGCAATCCTGTGACCAGTAAATCCCTCATGGTTCTGCACAGCAAAAATAATGTGGTGGCCTAAAAATGAAACAGAGAAAAGGGGAAAACTGACAGTCTAAAAGTCATAGTAAGAAAATATACAGTAACTTCACCTTCTTAAAGTTGTTTCTTAATGTGCCACTTTCTTTCGTATAGGAACATAGTGAAACGGCTGAAATCTAAAGCTTTAGACTATGAGCTGGGCAATTGCAGAAACCCAGAAGTTAAACCCTTTATTTATTACTTAACCTTCGGGCAAAGTTTGCAGGCCAAGTGCTCACAGTTTAACTTGCCGACCTGGACTTCTCTACAAAAGCTGCAAGTCCTGTTTCTATGAAATCGAGTCGCCTCGAGTAATTTGTGGATTCATTTGTGCTTGAGATGGAGAGCGAGGCAGAGTACTGGCTCGTGCAGCTCACATTTCATCTGCAATCCTGTATCTTCTCTTTTCTTGTCTTTGAAACAAAATGGCCTAGAGGTTGCAGCGAGTAGCGAGCATAACAGAGTGATCCAGACTTGCTGGAGGCTCAACAGTTTGGTAATGCTCTCTCGATTGTCACATAGTAAGCATGTGGTGAGGCCACGGATCTTCACTCGGGTAACAGTTTTCTTTTCATTTCATTGTGCAACTATGAGTAGCAGATATTCAAAAAAGAAGTGTACATTTAAGCTTGAGCTACTTTGGCAAAAAAGCACATTTCTTATGGCTGAAACACCTTAAGCTACTTCAGAACAGAGCCAAACTGGACACTGACAATTTCGACCTCTTCAACTGGACAGAGAAAACTTTACAATGGAGCAGCTCCACCCGTGTTGTTGAAAAGAACCAACACGTATGAATAACAAGCCCGGTTGCCTGCTTGCTGTAGGTTTGCTGAAGGGCACCGTGCCCTCGACCCACCCTGCTACACATGGGTCTGCATGCGCTTCTGCAGGGGCCGTGTGAGATCGGAGTTCTGGGACGATGACTGGGAGTAATGTGAGGATGAGGAGGCTGAGGCCTTGCTGGCCTTGTCAAACTGTGCGTAGCCATCCGGCTTGCCACAGCTGCTCACACTGCTGTCACACTGTGCATCCAGAAAGGAGCTGGAGTCGCTGAGTGAGCCACGCTGATACTCTCGTTCGCAGAGCTCGATGGAGCTGCTCCCCATACCCAGGACAAAGCGCTGGCTGTAGTCGTACAGCCGGTTGGGCCCGGCACCCAGTGTCGAGTAGATGTTGGTGAAGGACATCCCAGTAGGCACCCGGTGTTTGCCCAGGGTGGCTGTGCCAGGGTTGCGACCTTCTGTGCCGTGGCTGCTGGTTGGGGTTGAGTGGTGCTCTTTGAACGTATTGACACTGTAGTACCCATTGGTCGGATCCTGGGTGCGAGAAAAAGATAACGGGCCCAAATGCATCGATGTTAAAAAGACATTATGTAGTCAAGATGATTCAGTGACAGCTCTGATACAGGATAGATGCCTTGGTAGTGGCAAGACGTTAGATTGCTAGGCTGGTGCACTTTCTGTGGACTCTGCATTTTTTCTTTATGATTGTGTGTGTGTGTGTGTGTGTGTGTGTGTGTGTGTGTGTGTGTGTGTCCCCTCCACAACTCAAAGAAGTATTTAAGGGGACCAGACACTCTAAATGGCCACATCTGTGACTGTACATTTCTTTGGTGTCTAGACTGGTGAACAATTGTAGTTGTAGTTTAGTGCGGTACATCTAATATTGTGAGTCACCTTAGATAAAGTCCTATATAGTCTGCTGCTAAATGAGTAAGAGTAAATGCAAAAAATATTTCTTTTAGAAGAACTGGACTGGGAAACTTTAAAGCAAGCCTAAAATAGAGTCATCCTTCCATTTACCCATCTAATTTGTTCCTGAAAAAGCAGCGAACATTCAAAACAAGACCGCTATTCCCATTTCTTATGGAAAAATGATTGCATTCCGAGTCCATCCAAAAACCCCAAACCAACTTTCCCAGATATTCCTAAAACACTGTAAAACAACTTGTAGCACGACAGAACACACAGGGATCATCAGGTAGCACACGCACTGCCTGCACATACTCACTTGCAGGGATTTGGCTACCCAGCACACATGTGACGATCATGTTGTGCAGTGCTCAAGCACACACACGTGAGGATTTGTGCAGGTAGGCAACAAGCATGCCCATGTGCACAAACAGGCAGAAGGATGTGTGAGGATTGTGCTGGATGCAGCATGTTTACACACACACACACACACACACACACACACACACACACACACACACACACACACACACACACACACACACACACACACACACACAGAGTCACCATTGTTGCTGAGCACCATTAGTTTCATCGTAAGGACTACAGAGGTGCCAAGGCATGTATTACTTGGAAATACAGCTATTTTACTGCTTTACACCCACTGCTTCACACACTTCTTTATTAACTCCACATACGCCTGCTGCCACCATGTCCCACTCCCTTAAAGCAATACTGTCACATTTATAACTACACAGGCACGGTGATTCTACAGCACAGAACACACAAGCAGAGGTTTTGCCACGTGCAGCTCACGCACACGTGCAGGAGGAGAACCAGCCTTGCACAGGGCACACAGGCACAACACAGTACACAGAGATCTGTATGCACTTCATGATTTTTTAGCAAATTTTTACACATTTGGAAAAAAATGTTATGCTGGAATTGTTGGTTATTTTGCATAAATTTTATTTGCATAAAGCATAAATTTAGTAATGCTAACTGTACTCTAGCAAAAATGTATAAATAGAAGGATGACTGTGTTAAGTTTTCACAATGTTAACATATGCATAGTATAGATATAAACTGCCTCTTGCACGCTGTCTTGAACTTCCACCTGAAAATACTAGCACTGTTCATTTTAAGAACTACTAGTAAAGGTAGTGGTAATGTCAATAATTTAGATCGGGGTCACCGAAATAATCCTTCAGCTGCCTCTTGGAATGGAGGCCGTCGCCTCCATGTCTCTGTCTCTCTCAAGCAAAGTCGTATCAGGCTTGTGTTGACATTAATTAGAGCTGGTATGTCAGGCGGGCAAAGGAAGGGGAAGACACTCCTTGTGCACAAAGCCGAGATCTGACATCTGAATGGTGTGAAAATCACCCACCACCATATCCCACAAATGCTACCCCCCCAAGGTCTGCTAATTACAAAACCCCCAATGACTCATAGGTTGACATCTTATTTGCACAGAAATGTGCAGAAAGAGCCCTAACAGTCTATTCGTACATATATCTCAAACAGATAATAAAGGCTCCCTGACATCTTGCAGAAATAGCCCAAGTTCACTATTCCAGAAAGAGGCAAACATCCTTTTGTTACCCACGTTTGTTCAGAGGGAAAATGTAACAGGCGCTGACGTCTTTGTCTGACTTGTGGTTGCTAAGAAGTGTGCGGGGAACCGTCGCAGATGCATGTCATTCCAATCTGCCAAATCTCGGGGGTGGCGTGCCAGTAACTGGGAGGTGACGTAACTATGACAACCCATTTGCTGGGGGGCGCAGCGCTGCCTGCTTTGTTATTGCCCGCCAGAGTGGAATGAAAAAGAAGAAAGTTGAGGCGATAGAGATGTGGTGATAATCCCCATTTGAAAGGGTAACAGTGAAAGTGACAATCCTGACACACTTCGGTAAAAAAGTACGAGTCTTGAAAGGAGAAGTGTGAAAAAATTTACCCTTTGGTGTTCTCAGTACTTGTGCACGAGTACTGCACAGTGGACAGCTAATAGGAAGTCAACAACAGGTGACCATAGACAGTGAATCAATATGTAGGATTCTATTGCAATTGTTACTACTGTTGTTGCTGTTGCTCTAGTATTATTTTATAAAGCCCTTATATTTTTATTTTTCTTTAACACATTTTACATTCTGTTTTGAAAAATGAATAAATATAACATTAATCTACACTTCCCAGCCAAAAAAGAAAAGTCACACACTCTAATATTTCATTGGACTGCCTTTGACTATGGCACACATTCACTGTGGCATCGTTTTGATACGCTTGTGCAATGTCACAACATTCATTTTTTTGTCAAGATCTTGTTTTGATGATGTGAAAGTTGGATCACTGCATAAAGTCTTCTCTAGCACATCCCAAAGATTCTCAATGGGGTTAAGGTCTGGACTCTGTGGTGGCCAATCCATGTGTGAAAATGATGTCTCTCTCATGCTCCCTGAAGCACTCTTTCACAATTTGAGCCCCATGAATCCTGGCATTGCCATCTTGGAATATGAAGAAAAAAATCCATTGATAGAAAAACCTGCTCATTCAGTATATTCAGGTAGTCAGCTCACCTCAACGTTGCTGAACCTAGACCTGACCAACTGAAGCAACCCCGCATCATAATACTGCCCCCACAGGCTTGTGCAGTAGGCACTAGGCATGATGGGTGCATCACTTCATCCACCTCTCTTCTTACCCTGATGCACTCATCGCTCTGGAACAGGGTAAATCTGGACTCATCAGACCACATAACCTTTTCCCATTGCACCAGAGTCCAATCTTTGCGCTCCCTAGCAAATTGAAGCTTTTTTCCGATTAGCCTCACTGATAAATGGTTTCCTTAAGGCCACACAGCTGTTTAGTCCCAGTACCTTGAGTTCTCTTTGCATTGTGCGTGTGGAAACGCTTTTACTTTCATCATTAAACATAACTGTGAGTTCTACTGTTTTTTTACAATTTGATTTCACCAAAGGTTTAAGTGATCTCTGAACACGATCATTCACGATTTTTTCCAATCACATTTCTTCCTCGAAGATGATGGTTCCCCACTATCCTTCCAGGTTGCAATAATGCGTTGGACAGTTCTTAACCCAATTTTAGTAGTTTCAGCAATCTCCTTAGTTGTTTTCTTTGCATGTTGCTTGAAGCAGGCCAATAATTTGACCCTTCCAAAACAGAGTAACATCTTTTCCACGACCACAGGATGTGTCTTCCGACATGGTTGTTTAAGAAATGAGAAGCTATTCACTGCATCAGTTAGAGTTAAACAACTTGTTGCCAGCTGAAACATATTATTCACTACAGTAATTATCCAATGGAAGGCTCTTACCTATTTGCGTAGTTAAATCCAGGTGGGGACTTTTCTTGGCCAGGTAGTGTAGTTCACAATATGTATATGAGTATTTTCTGTTATAATAATTTGGCTAATATTTTGACCATCACACATGCACAGAAGCTTACACTGTAGAAAGATCTGCGGTTTCAAAGGAAGCATCCATTCTATTCATACATTCCTTGCTAATGCTGCTGGTGCGTGGCCTCGGTTCAGTACCTATTTTGAATGTTCTGTCAGAAGCATCACGAGCAGTGCAGTGCAAATGCCTGTCACAATGTGCTCTGCATTTCCAATTCATTTTCTACCAGTTTAAGTGCTTTTTCATTGTGGGGATCAGCAGAGGAGAGGAGGGGTCAATTAGGGTCCTAATTATGAAATCATTGGTTTAGGTTGAATAGACTGACTGACTGCAAATGTTCATGGCTCCCATTTACCAGTAATGTAATGGTGGATATTTTTGAACCCTCATTAGAAAGGAGCAGCAACTGTGCTTTAATAAAGTGTAAATAATGAGTACAGCAAAAAAAGAAATCAAATGCTCTTTCAGCTGCAGAAATGTACATTTAATTTTCCACTGAATGATGACATCAGTTGCCATTCTCCTGTAGATATGCTGCAGTTGCATAACTACTTCTATCAGTCCATAACTTTTTCGTACAAGGTGTCTAACCCAGTATGCTAAACCCTTGTTTAAAAAATGGAGAACTTCAGCACTGTTATCCATTAGAGTCAGTTAAGTTGCCTATTTGCTGTTGATTCTTTATTAAAGAATAAGTCTATTCAACTCATATTCTGTTATGCAGATGTGTTCACAAGATGCACATCATCAGGTGCACTTGACAGGAGATTTATTGAAGGCTCCTACAGCCATCCAGTCATAATGGTAAGTGTTTGGTTAAGCGAAAACAAAGGGTATAGACTAAAATAGGGCAATGTACTAAGGCACGATAGTACTTGTAGCAGACAGTGTACATCAAGAATTCTAAGACAGTGCACACTCAGTGTACTAAGATGTAGTCCCCAGGCACTATAATACTCACAACATTCTATGGCAGTGTACGCTCTATAGCAATTTATTCCAGCTTTTTTTCCAATGGAGCTGACCTTAATATGCTGGTACTCCTTCTCCTCCTCCTGCAACACCTCAAGCTGCTTCAGCATGGACTCCTGCTGGAACTCCCCTTTCTCAATCTGAGGAGGACAAATCAGGAAGAGAAGTTGGGCATAAATGATTAATTGCACTTTCCTTTTACAAGCACAAAGAAGCTACAAATAAAATTGTAGATGTATTAATATCTTGATTTTGTTAATGCTAGTAATTTTCATTTTGCCAAATGAAATGCATTAACATTATTTTTTTGAAGAAATCAGTGTGAAAACAGGTGCAAATTAACCATTTGTACAGGGCTGACAAATCTGACGCAATTCCTGTAATGCAAAAAACTGAAAATAGAATTTTTGATACATCTACAGTCAGGTCTGTAAGTATTTGGACAATGAAACAATTTTTGATATTTTGCCTCTATGCACCACCACATTGGATTTTAAACAAAGCAGTCAAAATGTGATTGAAATGTACACTTTCAGCTTTAATTCAAGGAGTTTAACAAAAATATTGCATTAACTATTTAGGAATTACAGCCATTCATATACATTGTTCCCCACTTTCAGAGGCTCAAAAGTAATTGGACAAACTAAAATAACAATAAATATAACGATTATTTTTAATACTTGGATGCAAATCCTTTGCAGTCAACGACTGCCTGAAGTCTGGAACCTGTGGAAATCACCAAATGCTGAGTTTCCTCCCTTGAGATGCTTTCCCAAGCCTTTACTGCAGCCACCTTCAGTTGCTGCTTGTTTCTGGATCTTTCTGTTTTCAGTTTTGTCTTCAGAAAGTGAAAAGCATGTTCAGTTGGGTTGACATCAAGTGACTGACTTGGACATTGAAGAATATTCCATTTCTTAACCTTGAGAAACTCTTGGGTTGCTTTCACTGTATATTTTGGGTCATTATCCATCTGTAGTGTGAAGCGCCTTCCTATCAGTTTTGCAGCATTTGGCTGAATCTGAGTAAATAGCATACCTCTATACACTTCAGAATTCATACTGCTACTTCTATCAGCAGTCACATCACCAAGAAACACCAACGGCCCAGTTCCATTGGCAGCCATACACACCCATGCTATAACACTGCCTCCACCATGTTTCACAGATGAGCTGGTATGCTTTCTTTCCATCATTATGGTACAAGTTAATCTTGGTTTCATCTGTCCAAAGAATCTGGTTCCAGAACTGGCCATTCTTTTTTAGTTGTTTTCTTTCAAAGTCTAATCTGGCCTTTCTCTTCTTTAGTGCTGCTAGTGGTTTGCACCTTGAGGTAAACCCTCTGTATTCATGAAGGCACCTCTTCATTGTAAACTTTGACAATGATATGCCTACCTTCTGGAGAGTGTTCTTGACTTGGCTAGATGTTGTCAAGGGGTTTTTCTTCACAAAGGAAAGAATTCTCTGATCATCCACTTTAGTTGTCTTCCAGGACTTTTGGTGTTGCTAAGTTTGCTGATGCAGTCCTTCTTTTTAAGAATGTACCAAATTGTTGATTTGGTCACTCCTAAAGTACTTGCTATTTCCCTGATAGGTTTTTTGTTTTTTAAGCCTAAAGATGGCCTTCACTTGCATTGACACTTCTTGGGACCGCATATTCCCATGGACCGCATAGTTCCAATGGGCAGCTACCAAATTCAAATTCAACACCTGGAATCAACTCCAGACCTTTTATCTGCTTAGTCTGTCAATAAATGATGAGGGGAGAGGTCATTCCCGGCCATAAAACTGTTTGTCAGTCAATTGTCCAATTGTTGTGGCAAACAGAGGCAAAATACCAAAAAATTGTCATTGTCCAAATACTTATGGACCTGACTGTATATTTCATTAGAAATAAAATAGAAAATACAGGCCTGGAGGCTGGAGGAAGGTGGTTGATGTATCAGTTTATTTTTAACCCTAAATTGCTCCTGCCGTGAAAACACAAATCGAACTTCTGTGGAAATGGACAGCAGTGGGACAATGTTTGGGAACAAGAGGTATACCCCACAGGACACAGAGCTGTATCCACAGAAAGGGCAGCGATCTGTGCATCGCTCACTCACCATCAGCTGCTTCAAGGCAGCATGCTCCTCTGTTTCGTGGGCAGCATTGTGATCCTTGTGAACAATCTCGACATGGATTTCACTCTTTGTGGACACAATCCCTTTCATATCTGTGATTTAAAGCAACAATCAACTCGAGGTCATGAGTCAAATGGGTCAGATTTCTCTTTCCCTGTCTTTTTCTTTTCTTTCCGCATTTAGCTGGAGAAATGCACCCTGTCATTGTTAGTCACAAAACAACACATTTACATGTTGCTGACACTTTTTTACAAAGCAACTTAAAATGTTTTACCCATTTACACAGTTAGAAAATTTCAACCCTGATCAAGGGTTCCACAGCATGACTTGGGATTTGAACCTGGATCCACGGACTGCAGAGTGACTGCTATAAACACCATGCCTACTGTTACTCTAGGTAATAACTTTCCTTGCCCATTTAAATTGGTTTAAGAGCAGTCTCCCTCCTTGGAAGTGATCCGGCAAACTTTTCTCAATGATGTTTCTCTTACTACTGGCCACTGATAGTATCTCCACAAGAAAAATGAGTGCAAGCTGCATGTGACAAAATCGTACTTTCCGTCTTAATTTTGCTGGTGAGGTCTCTCTGGTGGGCAGATATGGAGACTGGCAGCGAAGACATTACGAGGCGCACTTCCTCTGTAGCAATCGACAACATCACAAAGAGATGTACAAAACCATTCTACACCCAGAACAACAGAATGGGGTTAACAAAATTACAGGGACAAAGGTTTTTCTTTTTTGCTACATGAGAGAAAATACTTTCATGAGTAGAAAATAAGAGAAGAGCATCAAAACAAATAAAAATAGAAATGAGATGTAAGTGCATGGAAACTGAGGTTGAGTAATTGTGTCTTATGATGGCCATATAGTCTAGAAGACTTTTACGGTGACAGACTTCATTAGCTAATTCATTGTTTGGATAGAAAATAGCCTGGCCTGGCTTTTGCCACTGTGAATAATTCAGTGATTTGGGCTACTTTCCAGTCACTGGCTAATTTGTCCCTGCAAAAGCCAGGTAATGCTATTTTCTATCCCAACAATGACTTCAGTTATGCAGTTGAGTGCTGGAACATGGCAAAATCCCATGGACCCCACAGTCTTCAGAAGGCATGATACTTGATCCAAACATGCTGCTAGCAAGCACATGGTTAGGGGACTTACTCCTTTGGGCACGGGTGCAGCAGAAGGCTCCCAGGGTCCCCATGAGAACAATGATGGCGACAAAGGCACCCACGGCCACTCCGATGATGACAGCTAGGTGGAGGGATTCTGAAAAAATGTGCACACTTGTGTCTACAATAACATGACATGGCTGTAGTCCTTTAAACTGTGTTCCTTTATTCTGCATCTAACTGCACCATTTACAATACCATGCAAATGTAACTCAAAGGGATGTTACATTTTGGCACAAGGCACTTATTCTGTAGTCCTCTTAGAGCCTGAGGGAAGACACTGGCACATGTGAGCAGTCTGCGTCTCCGTGCAAGACTGCTCAAGCGGACTGGTGGTCGGCAGGCAGTCTGAGGACGAGGAGAGCAGCCGAACCTTGCCTCCCACCTTGTTCCCTAAGGCGGATGATCTCTGTGTCGGAGCCAAAGCTGTTCCAGGCAGTGCAGTTGTAGATGGTTTGGAAGTCAGCAGGCACGATGTTGCTCATGGTCAGGGTAGAGATAACGCCGTCGTCCGTACTGACCGTCTCCACTGTGTAGCGGCCTGATGTGCCCGACTCGAGAACTGTCTCCTTCCAGGACCACGCCTGTGCCAGGAAGACAGGAACAAGGTAGGACAACTGCCAAATCATGAATATGACTGTTCTGGGCAGACAATGGAGCTGCAAACAATTGTGATACAATATTGAGAAAACCAAACAAAATTCATTACTCATTAACATCTAAATGGAATTATGTCACCTCCACAGAATTTGAGGTTCATTAAAATGCATGGTCGTGTTCCACAATTATAAAATCAATTTGTTAACAAAAGACAATTTGTTCTGTTTTTTAAAACATGAATTTGTAGTGTATATTAGCAAATATACATAAAAATTCTCATCCCAAAAAAAAAAAAAAAAAAAAACAAAAATCCTGGACATGTCCTGAATAAAACATTTCTCTGATGCATCCTGCTTCATGTAATGCAGTCTGCAAGAGTTGTTAATTTATTAACATATATTATTATCTACTGTAAAGAGCAGAAATTCTGTTGAACCACATGATAATATATTAAGACACGCACAAACATGCATAAAGCTGAAATAAAATTCAATAAAATATATCATCGTCGTTACTCAATTTAGACTTTTAACTGAGAAATTTTTTCACCTCTGGCCCTCAAACCAGTTCACAGTGATGACTGTGCACACCCCTGGACTAAAATTTCATGAATGCACACAAAGATTTATGTTACATTTATTCATCTGTTTAGATTAGTTAGATTAAAGTGTTGGTGATTTGTACAGATGAACTACACACGCTATACTGATAGCTGTTACAGATCAGGTCTGTGCTGGACCAGCCCTCTGTGTGGGGAGGGTGCAAATGAGGTTACTCACAATGCGGTCTGGAGGTGGGGTGCTGCGAATGAAGCACTTGATCTGTCCCTTCTCCCCATGTAGAGCCTGCTGGGTCTGGGTGCTGGAGATGGTGGGAGGACCTGCCACAGCAGAGATCAACAGAGAATACATCAGTAACCACTGTAGCAAATCTTAGACACAAACATATACTCACGCTATTACAGTGAGTTCACACTGTCTTGTCACTTTGACATAATAAACCACCCTCCTAAATCCCTGAAAAAGTGTGCCCGACAGGTTACAAAAGACGTAAAAACGTGTACAAGCAGTCACGTCACCAGTGTGACCTCCAATGGCTCCAAAGGTCACAGAGGACAAAGGCAGTTAGACACAGAGTCAGCAAGACAGGCTGCACCAGGTGCAGCATTGTGAGAGATGAGCAAAACTCTTGACGGTTTTCATTTCTTAGGGTGGTGTCTGGGTGACACCTACATGCGTGAAAGCTCTGATGAGGAGCATGGCCCAGAGCATTGTCCCAAGGAGACAGGCATGGAAAGCTGTCTCCTGGAGTCCGTCAGCAAATGTGATTTTCTGCGTCTGATTCCTCGAGTGCAACGAGCCTCGATATGCGAGTCTTGCCAGTGCAGCCCAGTGACCTGGTGGTGAGACAGATGACCTCGGGAAAACTGGCAGATGACTTGCTTGCATTTAATGGGCACAGAGGTCGGTCCCTGGGAGACTCCAAATAAAAGCGTAAAGTCAGAGGATGGGGGGGGGTGTGCTTTTAAAGCACCCCGGTGGCCACTTGCTTTGTGTCTCCCTAACCAACCATCATTGTCGTTTATTACCTACCTCCAATTAAAGTGTATTTGCATTTTAATGGGCTCCCAACGGCCCTGGTGTACGGCAAGTGGTGCATCTATAGGGGAAAAAAATGGGAGGCCAGGCAGGCAAGCCGTGCTGCGTGCCAATCGTTCTGCATCGCTGACTCTGGAACATTCAACCTATTACTTTTACCCTTGCAAGCTGAGGTAAAGCAAAGTGTGGAGTACACACATTCAGATCATTTCCTTGTGGACTGCCAAATGACAATGACACAATTTTTGGTATTTTGCCTCTGTATACCACGACCTGAAAATGGGGATTGTGACCCGAGTGCTTCATCTGACAAGCCTCCATTGGGGGGCTCTGTGGTGGTGGAGCCATGAATGCATGATGTTGGGATGTAGATGTCAGGTGGCACAGACACCCCCAGGCAGCAGGCAGATGCTGCGTCTTTAAGGCATCACCATCTGAGAACAGATTTGTGGCATAAAGGTAAAATATGCTTCTTCTTCTTCTTCTTCTTCTTCTTATTATTATTATTATTATTATCATACATAAGGTTAGAAGAACAGAATTACAATTTTCAAAATGCTACATTAATTTACCATTTCGTAGTGCTGATTAATTTTTACTGTAACGGTTCAGGGTAAACAGCTTACTACAGCAAGAGATTTCAAACCTTGGTTTTTTATTTGCAAAGAAATGGCTTTAACCATCATTCCATCTGCTGTCTCATAGGGTGTCTCACACTAGATTACAGCTCAGCACTTTAAAACCATTTATACTGCAGCCTGGGTGCCTTCAGAGACTCCAAACCTGTGGGTAAAAGTCAAGTCCTTTAAACACTGCACCACCTAATGGCTCAAAGCAAAAATAACAGTGCTTTAAAACTTCATGAGCATCACTCAAATTCTGCTCACAAGAACTGAGTACTTTAACGATAAAAAAAAGAGAGCAGCTCAATGGATTTGCTCCGGGGAGTCATGACTTTGAAAACAACGAGCAGAAGTAATTCAGATGATATAAATGGACACTGTCAGAGACAAAACACGGAGCACAAGAAAAACGGGTAGGAAAACAAGCCTGCAGAGATGTAACAAATTTGAGGCTGAATGGCAGAATGGACCAGTGTCGCTTAATAAGGCTAAGAGGATTCTGGGAAATGTACTTTAACACCCTGACAGCTGCCTGGATGCATAACTCCAAACATGCACAGTCCACTTCATACTACAAAATCTTCATTATTTCCAAACATAACCCTAAGCCTACTTCCAGTCCTGGTGCTAATATTTATTTGGGTGTACTGCTGTATATCAGTACATTGACTCATGTTGCAAACATGACTGGAACCAGAAGTCTGTAATGCATTTTTATGATAAATCTAAAAGGATTTTCAAAAGTAAGTTGCCATCAAAAAACACTTAATAATGCATACAGCCTTCGATATATTTACTCTTTATACTATGTAAAAACCTCAGGTATGAGTTTTTTTGTTTTAACATTTACATTACCTTTAAGGTATTTTAAAGTTAAAACTAATTCAAAATGGCTGAAAATATAAAACTCCTATTCGTTACTGAAACTTCATACAATGACACATTTCCTCTTTAGTTTGGGTGCTCTTTACTGTCATCTACATGAGGGATACATCAATACAAGATGCTTCCCCTTCAGTACAGACTGAAATTTCATGTAAAAGATGAGTGAATACAATTAAATCAAACACAAAACAATGAAAGTTTTCTTTCTTTGAAAATGTGTAACCTTACTGCTCATAACCTAAGAAGCCAGCGTAGTTCAGCTGAGTAACAATTACTAGTATAACTGTTACTAGCAAGAATGCTATCATCTAATATCAGAACTACGGCAAACGCTAGTTTAAGCGCTCACTCTGCTCTGTTGCAACTTTCATTTTCACAGCACCACTCAAGATAAGGAGAACATTTGTAAATACAAAGGATGACTGCCATCACATTCAGCAAAGCTGAGATTTGCAAGTATACAAGGCATGCACTTGGAAAAGTGCACTTCATAATGTAGGTTTTAACTGACATTATCTGAACTCCACACAATTTCGTTGGTTTTAAAGAGAGTCCAAAACAGAGATGAAAAGAGGGCTACCTGACTCGCTATCTGCAAAGACTATAAAGACATCCAAGATGTCTGTAATCCGACGCCCCCACATTGCTGAGTTTAAGTGGGTTTAGTGACATGTATTAAAGATATCCATTTTAATGGCGCCAACGGTAATTTACATCGACAAGGCTCTTGCCTAGGGTTCGCAGTAAATGGATGTGTGGGGCTTTTAAAGATCTGTAAATTTCTTGACTGAAAGCTGCTGCAATGCTCGTGCACGCTGCCTGCATATAAAGCCGTAGTAATGAAGTCATTTGTCTGAGAGTCGCCGGGTCCCTGTACCACTCCCTCGCGTTCATCAGTCAGTCGCAGCCCCTGCTCACGGCCTCGCACAAAATTTCCTCCACGATTTAATCACCATTAAAATGCATTCCTGCATCTAACATGCAAGCTCATCCAAAGCAAAGAAACAATTTTGTTGTTGCTCCCCCCACCCCCCACTTAAAACAATGTAATAGGACGGGATTCCCATGTACTATGAGTTTACCACAGTAGATGAATTGCACGGCATAAGCTTTCATCCCCAGCATCTCACGCAGTTCACAGTCAGGCTGCTAGGAACAATTAGGACCCTGTTTTATTAATGTGATCCTTTCTCAAGGGTACAACAGTGGCCCAACATGGTTCCCAAGTAGCATACTTACACCTCCTACACACATGCCACAACTAAGTATCTACTGTCAAAGGTACCAGAACAAATGACAAAGTCAGAGGTACCATAGTACGTTTACATTCGTTCACTTAACAGATGCTTTTCTCCAAAGTGGTATATAACTTATAAGAGTAAACAAAAATGTTTTTCACTGTGGATGAAGAGTTATACATACAGACACGTTTTTTTTTTTTGCTCTACATCACTGTGCATATTACATGAGTAGCTGTGTATGGAACTAAGTTTGATAAGAAATATAAAGGCAATCATAATAAGCAGTTCGATGCTAGTTTATGTTGCATATAGAAAATCAACAAAGTGGGTCCAAAAGAGTTGCATTTTGCAACTTTTCTTGAATGTTGAGAATCGGCATTGCTGACGGATGGGAAGGATTTGGGAACCTAATGCAAAGGTAGGAATGGAGGCCCTCATCAGTGTAGTTTCCATCCTTTTATACATGTATTAGTCTAAACAACCTGGCCTGGTGGCAAAAATTATGTTTTCACTGTCACTGCACTGCTTAGTACAAGAGCTGCTACAAAGGTCCAGGCTGAATATTGTATGTAATTTGTGAAAAAATAATTTTGTACTCTGTTTACTCATTTATGAAACATGAGTTTAACAATAAAACCTCTTCATTCCATACTCCTACCTTGTTCTTGAGTTATGATACATAGACTTTTACACTAGGCTAGAATCTCCTTAAATCCAGCTGTTATTTAGCAGTGTCTTCATTTGCATGCAGGTAACAGGAAGGAATGTCTGACCATTAAAATAAAATCAAAACGCTGACAATTCTCCTTTATTGTCAAACAGTAGATTGCGTGCTTGTGCCTGCCATTGATCAACAAGTTTCCTCTGACTCAAGTTTAACACAAACTGTACCAGGCCAGGTCCACAATCAGCCAAGAAAAACTTGAACCTCCAATAGGTGCAGTGACACCGTTACCGTACGGTGTCAAGAGGGGCTGGTTTGAGGCTTCACTATTCAGTACATCGTGCTGAAGACAAGCAACACTTTGACTCCAGTTTGCGATAGCAAACTTGTAAAGGATACAATTAAATAAATAATCTAGATTTCAATATCAATGAAGAATGCACTTTAACAGTAACCTGAAACATCGGGAGTATTCAATTTGAGTATTTTTATGGCTAATCTTTAATCTACTAATCCTAAATGTGTCAAACCTAGTGACATTAACATAAATGTCTGGGGAACACATAGTACATTAAAAATCAGAAATAAATCCATCACTCTGTAGTGCTTAGTCTTTATATTGTTTGTCAGTGAAGGTTGCACTGCTATACTTTCTAATGTCACTGTCAAGTACAATAGACATGTTTCTGCTGTCAATTTTTTTTCTGTGAGTGTGAAACTTAAATCACATGTTTAAATCTAGCTGTCATTTATCAGCTTTTTAATTTCTATGCAGGTATCAGGAGAGGATGACTGATATTTAAAACAAACTCAAAATGAGGATAATTTGCTTTTACTGTTAGAAAGGAGATTAGATCTTTGCAACCGATCTCCAACCAATTTGTTCTGGCCGTATGCTATAACTGACCCAAACCAGGTTACCAGTTAGCCACAGTAACAGTGGCAGCTCCAACCTGCAACAGGTGCATAATTATATCTTTAAAATACCCACTAGGCTCTCCGAAAGCAACAGCGTTGGGCTATAGGATTGCTATTTCTGCCGTATTGTTAAAACTCTGTCAGGCCTTTACTGCAGTTGCATGGTATTTGGTTTAAGTGACACAATAATGGAATAATGGAAGTCCATTACAGCCTAATAAGTTCAGATAAAAATCAATGCACACAGATATATAATTTATTTTTAAATAATATGTATTTATAACTTATCTATATACAAACAATTTATTTTTTCATGGGGGCCTAGGCACTTGCTTACCTGTGCCTAACGGTTAGCTTATTCTACCTCACTATAGAGATTATAGACTCTTGATTTTCAGACTGCTAACACCTGCTTGCTATTTGAAAGATCACATTACTCATAGTCAAAGGTACCAGAACGCGATACCCACATAGATACCAAGACCCAATACCAGTACCTACCATAAAAGGTTTGATCTGCCAGCACTCTGTATCACCTGCCAATGCAGAAGGGAAGTCAAAGCATCTAACTGTGGTTTCTGTGAAGGGTGCAAGCACTTACCGTTCACAGTTAGGGACACCTCCTTCTCACCCGCACCCACCCTGGGGACCACTGCTCTGCACACATACTTCCCAGCATCCTCCTGTCTCACTGCCCTCAACGTCAAGACATTCTCGTTGCTCAGCACCTGCAGAGATGAAAAACATTGAGGGCAGGTTGAGCAGGGATGTGTAGAAACAATAACGCTGTGTGAGCCTTGCGATAATGCTACTCTGCACATTATCTGTGCTACATCAAATCTGGTTGAAGACCAGTTTCATTGATTGTGACTCTTTTGGATCCAGCTGAAGGAAGCAACCGCTCTTTTACAAGAAAGGCATGGCCGTAATTTAAAACATGTGATTGTACAGGTGTGCCACAGGTAAACTGAGCAATGTGTAAGGCCAATAGCTGCTGTTTTCCTCATGATTGTACAGTGCAGGGTCACGGTGATTCGGAATCTGTCCTAGAAGTGAATGGTGTAAGGCAGAAAACTCCTTAGATAGGACACCGATCATCATGGGGCAATCACAGACACGGTCCCTCCTACACACATACACACACGCATGCACACAGCCCAACTGAGAATCAACGATTCACCTGAAACACAAGTCTTTGGACTGGGAACCCCGCATGTGTCAAAATACTCAGTGCTACCATCAGCACCACTGCGGCCCCCTGGTGCTATTATAACTAAACTTAAATTCAACAAAATTAGAAACAATTCAAGGCAACAATATGCTGGGATGTTTAATAATTTATAATTGCTTAAACATTTAGCAGAGGGCTTTTATGTACTTTCTACAAGACAGATAGCACTTGTGCTCAAGTACTTGGAAGTAGAATTTACAAAAATACACAAAAAGTAATTAAAAGTGTACGGGGAAAAAAAACTGCCCATCTCTGCAGTAGATCTAATTGAATTCTGGAAGCTCGCTGTAACATTTTTTTTCAAAGTCTAGAGATAAAAATAAAAAAAAAAAAGGTTCATTTGTTTAGTCACATTCTCATAACATTCAGAATATGGAAAGATATAACGTGCTATTTCAAAACAGCAGCCCAACATCATAACATGCATGCCCTCTGTATAGCAAGGGTAAGAACTGCTAATGTAATAATGCAATATAATCTATACAATTGTGCTTGCAAAATCTTGTTGTGCAAAGAGCAAATGCATCTCTTACCAGACAGCTGTGTTCTCAAGTATAATATATATATATATATATATATAATATATAATATAATGTAATACCTCATCTTTGCTGTGCTGTCATGTAAATATATGCATAAAGCTTAACTCATTTGCATGTGCATTGTAACATAAATAAGGGTCATGAAAACGAAATATATGTCAAAACAAATGAGAGCTACTAAAGGAGGTGGGGCAATATAAAAAAATGTTCATAGTTTTTACTTTAAAGAATAATGTATGAGAAAAAATGATTTTGTTTTCATTTTAATAATGAAGTTCCAGTGCATGTTATTTTCACAGTTTGCTCTCATTAGGTAGTCAGATCTGAGTTTGGGGAGTTTATGTTTGTTTGGTGGTTTTGGAGGACAAAAAAATAAACAGCATCAGTCAAAAGTTTGAGCACACACACGGGAAAACTAGACAAAATTTTATGTCTAGGTCATTAGTTTGATTTTCCCTCTGCTTTCTTTCATCTCCACATAGGTTTTGTATAATTCTGAGGTGTGTTTTGGGTCAGTATCCTGCTAAAGAATGAAGGACAGCACAACTAGCTTTAAATGAATGGTGTGACAACTGTTCTCTGACAGCCATGCTAGCTGATGTTTGTATAGACTTGCTAAAGATCACCAGCTGTGTGAGCAGAAAAGCAGCTCTGTCATGATGCTGTGGCCTCCATGCTGGTCAGAGGGACCTGAGCACAACTCATATGTCACACTTTGATTCACTGGTCCATAAGCCCAACTATCGTTTTGTTTTTTGGCCTTGGGCATTCTGGTTTCAAGCATGTCTACTCAGACAGATGACTAATGCTGTATAGGACTTTAGGCAGAAGGACATAATCCAAACACCTGTTCACAGGGGATGCAATAATTACAGTAAGAAAATTCAGCAAAGTGAAGGCTACTCTTCTGTGAGCTATAAGGTTGACCCCAAACACAGTCAAAACAGTGATTTGTCTCTTGTGCATTGGCTCCCGTTAAAAGCAATCTGCCGAAATAAACTCTGGGTTTACGTGTAGGGCCAACGCTAGTGACAAGCAGGACTGTGAACGAAAACAAAAATGTAGTCGGGTCTAACATACGCACCACTCCAGAGCCACGCTTCATCCAGACAATAGTGAGGGAGGGGTTTCCGGTCCAGGCGCAGTTGAACACAGCATCAGAGCCTTGGTCCACCTGCAATGATTGTGGCTCTGCTGCCATGTGTGGCCCAACTGTGTGAGAGCGCAGATGAGTAAACTGTCAGCACCACATCTGCCGTGGCCTCAGTCTTGCCTCAGTGTATAGAGATAGAAAAACACACAGCACACAGTGGCCGCAACCTAGACAACATGCCATCGGTCAGCTCATCACTATGTGCACTCCAGTCAAACACTTATTAAAAATCAGCTGTATTGATGCACCAGACTACATAATCCATTCAAATTACCATCTAAGTAGATCATAAAACCAGACCTTGTGATCCAAACAAATCAATGACCTCCATTAACCACTAGATGGACTGAAATGCCAGACATCCAGACCATTTTATATTATTCGAAAATCATAGACTCACCGTGACAAACATTCTGGACTAAATTGTCAGCAATTGTTCAGATAAGTCTAAATTCCAACAAACTTTAGTAACAATTTTGATACCAGTAAAAATTCTTTTGCAACCTTGAAACCAAGGCTATTAATTGACCAAAGCTCCTGGTTTGAGCTGGTTAAAGATATGCCAGATTTGCAGTAAATTTAAGAAGTCAAATCTTTTCTCAATCAGCAAATACAAATAGAAATTGATAGTGAAATTAATTTTAACATTAAATTTAATGTCATTTAATGTTGTTTCAAATACATTAAATGCTTTTCATTTAAACTCATTTACAACTGCTGTGGAGAGGTTGTTCATCTCAGGATTAAGACTACCCATCTAGACTTTCTTTGCTACCTTTTTCTGACAGTACATAGCTTGCCAGTACTCACAGTAAACGTCCACATTCCGACTGACGTTGGTGCTACCCAGAAGATTCGTAACCTCACAGGAAACTGGCTCTGTGAAGAAGGAATGGTCCACCACAACTTCATAGGTGTCGCCAGACACCTCTGCGATGATGTTGCCACCCTTTGCCCATCTGTATACAGAGAATTAAAAAATTTGTCCGTTAAGAACACAACACGAAGACCTGGATAATGTGCACTGTCAACCTAGTGCTGCCATATGACTATTAGATAATACTCAGCACCTGGAAAAAAAAGAAAGAAGGGGTACTTGAGAACTCTGTAAACAGTGTAAAGGGTGTGCACAATTTCATGTTTCTAGAAATAACAATGGAATACTGTTAAGCTACTGAGTTATGGACAGGCCTGGTTCCTCCAGTTTTCATTTCTGATGATAAAGTTAGAGACATTTTTTCACCAGTAAACAGCTCCTGATCTCCACCATTCTTTCAAAAGTGGTAACATCATTGACAGTCAGCAACTAAAGTCAGAAAACCAAAAATACATATAAAATTGCAGATAAAAAACACAAACAGCAACAGCAGACCCTTTTTTCTCAGCATTTTAAAATGTATCTCCGAGGCCATTCCCCCGCTGTTTATTAAAATATTGTGTTTACTTCTGATCATGATGCAGCAAAACTGAAACTCGGAACCTGAAAACTTGTACTCGAAGGATTTCTTCCAGCCACTGTGCATTACAGAGCACAGTGTAGCTCACTCAGTTTTGCAATAATAGTCAGGCATCCAAATGGAAGAGCTACTTTTCACACAGTGGTTTTAGCTTGGGGTAACGGTCCTTAAAGATAGGAAGTCGTAGGTGTTTGCGTTACGCAACACAAAACTGAATAGAGACAACTCATTGCAGGAACACCCGCACGTCCAAATCATTTTAATTGCGGTACATGTGAGCACTCTTAAAGCCTTTTTTAATACTGTGCGTGCAGATATTTAGGTTTAGTCTACTGACATATTCCGAGAACGCAATTGCTAGCATTTCAAATTGCGGTAATCACGACAACCGGCTGCGCTCCCGTATCTGCCGGAGATCGATTTTTGCTCAGCGGCTGCCTGGCACGTCTTTTTTGGCGGCTCCATTCTTGGAATGTCGCAGTGTCAGCAGGTTGCAGCTCCAGCCTCCACTGACCCCTTTTGTGGGGAAACAGCGAAGGATGCCAGGGACAAGAGTCATAGAGCTTTGTGGCCCGTGCATTTCTGCAAAGATTCCCCTGCCAAGCCTTGATCCTCATCCAAGTCCCTAATTTCACCAAGAAGCCTCTACAGAGCTGTCACTTAATCTTACCTTAAGCATTTAGAGGGCATTTAAATCATTTTTATTGTCCTTTATTTACTCAGCAAAGGCCTTTAAGCAGTGTGACTTTTACAACGTGTGATTTTGCACTATAAAAAACACCAAAAGCGATACAGATGCAACTGTGATGCAGTGCACTTCTCATAAGAGTGCAGTAGCAGTTCCTCTCACGGGATCTGAACCTGCCCGGTCCTGGGCACAAGACCGAATCCACAGCTGTGAAGTTGTGTGCCTTTGGGTAGCGGGTCCGTTTCAGGTGTAAAGCATGCATTTTTTAAACGCAGCTGAATGCGATGACGATGCTGTAAGCAGCACCCGCAGACGCATCCATGAGGAATGGGCCCACTGCGTGGATTTGACTCACATTGTGAGCTCGCGATCGCAGCTGTCCATGAATAAAAATGCCATTTCGAAAGCAGGCAGGACGAGCCATATGCTGGAAGATGATTTAATCTGCGAGGGGAAAACGTATACTTCAGAAACACGATACATTTGTTCCTAATAAATGAGAGTGGAGCTGACACTTTATGATGCATTCAGCAGACCGGGACGATTCAATTAAATGAACTCGGTGATAATAAACAGCAAAGTTAACTGATCCCTGGCAACATAAGCAACACAACAGAGTCTCCCTTAATAGTGTCTTTTTCAAATACGAGTGACGCATTAGATGGCACTGATTCACCTGTACAAACCACCGGGCTCTAAGGACAATGAAATGCTAGAGTAATTGTTGGACTGTCTTTTGCTTCTGTGTTATCATTTCATTGCTTATCACAATGCATTTGTCTAGAGATATCTCTTGAATAAACACATTAATGTTCTGTTCTCTGGCCATTTACAGTCTAAAATATTTTTATCGAAGAGAATCAGGTTAATTGTCCTGCTGAAGAATGGATTAGAGCAGTCATTTCTGCCACCGAGGGAGCTCGTGGAGTTCACCACACAGGTCTGTGTGGAGCAAGCAGACCACGAATTGGAAAAGGTTGGCTGGTGTTAGCTTCTTTTTCACAAGTGCTTCCTCTTAAATCCCAAGGAGTTTACCTGTGAACTTAAGCCTCTGTAAACGTTATCATCATGCTGCTGCTTACCCAACATGTTTATCCAAAGGGAGTGACAATGTTAAACAGCTGTGTATTTTACCGGAGAAAGTGCCAATGCTTCAGGTAACCACATGCAAGCTCTCTGTGGAGCTGAACGAACAACCTTCAGGTTACAAGGTTGCACTTGTAACTACAGTACCATGTTAGCAACTGTGTTACCTGAAAACCAGAAATATGTCCTTTGATGGACCAATGTTTACTAGATGCTGCTAACATTTGGACTGAACCTCAGTTCAACCCATATATGCATCACGCTTCCCAAAAGGCCCATGTGTAAATAAATGTTGTGCTTTCACAAACTGCGTGTGTGCTTATTCTAACAAATTGAGGTCCTGCTAACTGAATGTGTTGACCTTTATGCTTTCCTCATAGATTAACGCTTATCCATTAATAACACCCGATGCAGGAGGAGCACCGAATGTCACCCATCCAGCCTACTTGGAGTTCAATTACTTTGCTAGACTGCATTGCTTGGAGCTGTTCCTATGATTTGTGGAGATGCATTTTACGATTGCAGCTTTCTTCAATCTTCACGTATAATAAAGTATTTAAAACAAACCCAACACAAAAGGACTAAAAAACACACTTTTACATACCACGATCGACATAGGCAAAAAGATAAATATTTAGTTAAAAAACAACTTTATCCTAAAAATGAATAAAGAACAAAGCAAAATCCAACCTTGCATTAAAAATGGCAAATACTGAAATTTAAAAGCCCAAACTGTCATGTGACAAAAAAAAAAAATATATATCACTAAACTTTTATTACCCTTATTTCACTAACGTGTGCAGCGCTGTGTCACACACTATAATTTCTTATTTTATTATAATTTCCTCATATACACACTAATCGGCCACAACAGTAAAACCACCAAAGTGAAGTGAATAACATCGATCTTCTTGTTACAGTGGCAGTTGGGGAGGGGGGGGATATTAGGCAGCAAGTTAAGTCGGTTGTTGAAGTTGATGTGTTGGAAGCATGAAAAATATGCAAGCATAAGGATCTTGAGCGGCTTTGACATGTGCCAAATTGCGATGGCTCGACAACTGGGTCAAAGCATCTCCAAAATAGCAGGTTTTGTGGGGTATTCCTGGTATGTAGTGCTTAGTACATACAGCACCAAAAGTGGTCAAAGGAAGGACAACTGGTGAACTGGCAACTGGATGTCCAAGGCTCACTGATATGCGTGGGGAGTGAAGGCTACCTTGTTTGGTCCAAACCCACAGAATTGCTGAAAACTTTAATGCTGGCACCAGACCGACTGGTCAGAGTGCCCATGCTGACCCCCATCCACTGCCAAAAATGCCTACAATGGGCACGTGAGCATCAGAACCAGACCGTGGAGCAATGGAGGAAGATAGCCTGGTCTGATGAATCACGTTTTCTTTTAGATTTGTGTGGGTGGATGGCTGGGTATGTCATTTACCTGGGGAAGAGATGGCAGCAGGATGCACTATGGGGAAAAAGGCAGTGTGATATTCTGGGCAATGTTCTGCTGGGAACATCTTGGTGCCAGATACCATAGGACACCTTCAAAGGTCTTGTGGAGTCCATGCTTTGGTGGGTCAGAGCTGTTTTGGCGGCATGAGGGGGACCCCCAAAATATTAGGCCGCTGGTTTTAATGTTATGGCTGATCGGTGTGTACTGCTACTTTGGGTACTGGCATTCATGTGGATGTTACCACCTACCTAAACATTGTTGCACACTACATACACATCTTCATGGCAACGGTATTCCCTGATGGCAGTGACCCTGCCACACTGCAAAAATTGGTCAGGAATGGTTTGAAGAAGATGGCGAAGAGTTGAAAGTGTTGTCTTAGCCTCCAAATTCCCCAAATCTCAACCCGATTGAGCATCTGTGGAATGTGCTGGAAAAACAAGTCAGATCTATGGAGGCTGCACCTCACAATTTAGAGGACTTAAAGGATGTGCTGCAAACATCTTGGTGCCAGATACCATAGAGCACCTTCAGAGGTCTTGTGGAGTCCATGCCTTGGTGGGTCAGAGCTGTTTTGGTGGCATGAGGGGGACCCCCAAAATATTAGGCCGCTGGTTTTAATGTTGTGGCTGATTGGTGTGTAACTGCTACTCATTCCTATGGTCAAATACATATATAGTACCTACAGCAAAACCTGCGATGGTTGATATGCACACAGTAATAAATTATATACCAAACTATTGCTGAATTTACTACATTTGTGTTTGTATATATAAATGGGAGAAACTTTTCTCTCAGCGTATGTCTATGTGTGAAACGAGAAAATCCGTCAGCCTCTCGTGTGTATAGCCCCTGCCGTGTGTGTGTATATAGTTACAAACTCTGTCAGTGTCGCTCTGGGTGTGACATTTCTATGTACTGCATGTAATGTCACCGCTTGCACTTCAAGCCTTGTCAGTGATCAAATTTTAAATTTAATTTGTAAGTCTAATGAACTTGACTACACAAAAACCTCAGTTAAGGTGAAAGTACCGGTGTGCGAAATTTCAAGCCTTTGACTTTAAAAACATAGCTGTGCATAAAGAACAAACAAACAAGAGACTGAGCTTTATATCCCCAGGATATACAATATAAAAATGAACATGACTTACTCTCAGTGCTGTAAGTCCAAATTTCCATGTAAATGGCATTAATTAAATGAATACACACTATACAACACTGGTCCCATTCCAAGTTGCTGGTTTGTGTTGGTCGCTTCAGGTGATGTACAGCTGCAGCATAAACTGCATCCCAGAGCAGTGAGAATGATGATCATAAACCACAGACCACAAATTGGCTATTAATTGTGGTCTGATGAGAGAGCTTGTAGCATACAAGTTGATGTTTTCGTGTTAAAATGTTTGCCTTCTTCCAGGGATTTAAGAGCAAAACATTATTTTTTTCATCACTGCAACCCTCACTAGGATAAACCAGACATGAAACTGAAACACTGCTTGCTACAAAAAAAAAAAAAAAAAAAGACTTTACTCAAGAAAAGCTGCTGGTTTATAGTCTTCTCCTCACTGCAGAGAGCAACCTTCAGAACGGGGGGGATTGAACTTGGACACAAACATGTTACACTGTGCTGTATAAAAGACAATTTTACCAAGAAATAGCAAACTAAACACTTTAAGACTATCACATGTACATACAGTACTATATATAAATAAAAAAAAAAATAAAAAAAAACACTTTAGACCCTTACATGTCTGTATGTATATGTGCTGTGTTTTGTTGATAGTAGTGGCAGCTGATAGTTTACAGGATCTAAAACAACTAAGAGTAAGTGAATAATCTGCATAACTGGATATTGTAGGTCTGGTTTCAAGACTACCCTACAAAACAGACTTGATAGCAAACAGTAGCATTTATGAAAAACAGACATATCCTTTCATTAATAATATATAACAATGTGATCACAACATAAGATGAGATCACAAGATTACACATGAGAATTGAGGGCAACTTGAAATGAATGTGCAGCAATAGTAATTGCAAACAAAAATGGGTGGTGACAAAACCGGAGAATTAGCTGCTGATGCCTGCTCAACCTTTGAAAACTCCCTTACGTTCATCTCTTGTTCCTTGTGTGAAAAATGAGCCTCAAATTTGCTTGTAACTTGGTAAATTATATTAAAACATTTCAAACTTAGAAAGTCACAAGCCTCGGGGGATACCTGTATGTTAAACCATCAAATAATAATGGTGCAGTCTGTCCTCCCTATTGCCAATGTGAAGTTTGAAAGCAATTTTAGTCACTAGAGTAACTCCTCTTCTCCTGGCTGGCTTGTAGACAAAGGATGAAACATTGCTGCTGTTTCTGGCTGCAGTGACTAAAAACATCATTACTTCAGTTTCTTATTTAGGTTCAAATTAGAGAGAGGGGGGATTATCGATGTTGGTGAATACAACTGCTCCGGACTAACACCTAGCATATATGGCAGACTGCCACAGTGACAATAGTGAACTTACATAAAAGTCCCTTGAGTTTTGCATTTTAAATTGCACATGACCCTATTTTCCATGTACACTTAACCACAGCATTTATAATCCAAAAATACTAAATGAATAATTCTCAGGTTAGAAAACGACTACTAACCACAGGCAAGTTTATATTGTTGGAGCAATTTTACAAAGCAGAGTAAACTACATTAAAAGTATAATTAATACTTTATATTAAAAGAATCCCCTTTCATTACGTATTTATATTAAAAAGCATTCAAATACAAAGCAATTTTAGCTATTAATCACAGTTTTCATACGAATCAGCTGGATTAATTCATAAACTGCTGCAGTTGAAAGCAGAGCTGTTTTTGAAACAATATTTACTGCATGTTTCTACACGGTTCACACACCACTCCGTGAAGATCTTCTCATTTTTACACGGAGAAACAAAGACCTTCTTGAAGTGACAACTAGCGCGATGGCACAAGATTTAATACCTGTCATTTGCATCATCTTAATTGGGGTTTGTCTTTAGACAACAAAGGTGCAGTTGTGCTTATATCACAGCTCCTCACCTGAGTTTAAATTCATTTAAGAAAAACAGTAAAACAAAAAAACAGCAACAGTCTCAACTTCTCTCTTCTTAAATTTTATGTCAAGTGAATGAAAATGCAACAACAAAATGCTTCTGCAGATCAGCAAACTACAGCCCCATGTACTACTGAATGGCACGCAAACTAAATGGGCTTTCTGACACGACACATTCAAATCAGCCCAGAGGCTGTTTATTTGAACACTGAATTACTTCCGAATTTTTCACTGATGGCGCGAGACAGGACCGGGCGGCCTGTATCCACACCCACGGTGTTTGTGTCTGCCTGTGATGCTGTTGCAACCTCAACATGCATTTCAGTGAAAGTAACAGGAAATTCAGCCACACACAGAGCTCAGACTGAAAAAGGTCTGATCCGAGTCCCTGGACAGCTGTCTCTGCGTGCCCATCGAATCCTCCATGAGCCGCTGTTAATCGCAACGATTAAACCTGCTCATCTGATGCCATGGAGGAACAGGCACAGAAACGGGACATGGTGTGATCTCCAGAATGATGACATCATCAGCATGCTCTTTTGGTTGTTGGCACTTGTGAGAGTTGAGAACACTGTTAGAATTCCAATGGTTTTGGATAAATTACTGTGTATATTTTACCTTTCATTTCACTTAATTGCTTTCATAGGTTAATTGTGGTGCTACAGCTTGGTGTCTTGTGGGTCTTGGGATAGTAACCCTTTCGTCATAAATTTGGCGGCTTTGATCTACAGGTGTTTGCAGCAGGTTTCTTAATGGAAGGGAGAGGCTCTTCTCTGCCCCGAGAAGGATCGTCATCCCGTGCAACAGAAGAACTTCTGCAGGTGGCCACACACCACCAAAGACCTCCACACCAAACACACTATCACACAACATGAAACACCTTCATCTACATCCACATACCAACACACACACACACACACACACCTCTGTAGATCTTGTCATACATTCTCATAACCTTACACACCTCCCCAAATTTCCAGACACCCAAGTGCATAGATGGGTCAGTGTCACCGCAGTGTTTTATGCACCAGTGACATGACCTAATACAATGCATTGTTATGTGACAGTGCCAGGTGGATCATGTGTTGGTCTGTTCTGCCACACACTTCCTTTGACAGCTCCATGTTAAGAAAAGTCTTAATGCTACTCCTGATTTTTGCACCTGTTGTCATGCTATTTATTTTGAAACTTTTTTCTTGACAGATGCATGGGCGGAAGGCTAACCAACTGAAAACTGCTGACTTCAATGAAAGCTCAATTTGCCCCGCAACCCTCCAAAAAAATAGACAAGTAATCTGATTTACTCGGTTACATATACTACTTTCTATCTCTTTTAAATGCCTGTCCCATCTTGATGGACGTCAACATTGTGAAACGCAGGTGATTGCCTCTGGCAGAACAAACCGCTGCTTTCCAGAGCTGTCAAACAGAAAAGACGTCGCTTTTCAGTGCGTCCCACTGCAGCCTGAATGAAAGTAGATGGCACTGGTGCATGAAATGCCTTTGAATGTCAGTACATGATTGAAATATAATTACAGTGAGCGCTGGCGCCATCTGACAAGTGAAAAAACAAAGGCATTTGTTCGTTTTACAATTACTAGTTTGAGGGATGCTGTCCTCCGACAGAACACTGTGACAGTTAAGAGAAATTTCTCAGTGTCGCAACATCACTTAATGTCAAGGACAGGGATGGATGTTGTCAGTAACAAATTTTTACATTGTAGTAGATGTTAAGAGTTTATGGTCTCTAAAGGGCAGGAATAACAATGTTATTTCTTATATACAGTTCGATCTGCACATCAGCAGACCTTGGAATGACTGGACAGTATGGTTAATCTCAATATTTTGTTATGCTATCCAGAATGAAGAAAAAAAAAACATACAACTTTGTATATACTGCATTGTATCATTTCATTCCACTGGTGTGTATGTATAAATATACAGTTTAAATGCACTGAATTGGATGGAATTATATTCTTTGTACCAACCTCCTGCACCCATTAAAACCATTGTCATTTTCCCTTTTGTGGCAAAGTACAGTGGTAAAGATAGGCGTCCATTCATTAACATGAATGGCTTTATCCTTGCCAGAGTGGTAGGGTTCCTTTCCTGGAAACACAGGACACCAAACTATGAAACAAAGAATAGATGACTGCACACCCTCTGCTGGATACCAACCCGTATTCAGACAGCCCAGGCACCACCAAGCATTGGTGTTACTCGCTGAGTAACTGTGCACCCTGAGAACAGGAGAGAAACCCTGCCACGCTCTGCTGCCAGGAGTGACAAGGGTGCGGCTAGGGGGTTGGATTTAAAAAAAAAAAAAAAAAAAAATCCAGAAACAGAATTTGAGATTTCAATATTCCTAAGATTTTCAAGTATACAATCCAAATATATAACAGAAAAAAAAATTACCAAAATTTGTTAAAAACCTTAAAATATTTTGTTTGCATTTTTTTTTTTTTGTATGATATATTCACATATCTGAACCCCTGCTCCCCCCATTAGGATGAGCCATGTTTGTTTCAGTCAAGTTAGATCATTGGACCATAGTTATAAGTGAAACCAATATCTTTTCACACAAAATTATGCACGTTACCATTTCTTTATGTACTCTGATTTTGCAGGTCGCTTTACTCGTCAAATTGGTCTGACTTACTGGCTTTGGCATCCAAAACAGTCCACTACCTTGCCAGCTGAGGAGATGAGCGTGGGAGGTGAAGCATGATGGACGAATGTGTGTGAATCACTGAGCCATACATGTTTGCGTTCTGCTAATTTGAGTGTGTGTGAGGGTGTGATTTAGGGATTATGCCCACTGTGTGTTTCGGTAAGCGTGCAGAGGAGCAAGTATTTATACATATGCAGCAGTACACAAGTTAGGCCATGTGCATTTGTGAGTGTTTGACAGTGTACAGTGTGTACATTTACCTACCGAAAGTGGTTCCGTGGTTAAGACTGTTAACCTGCAGTCTTTTAAGGTTCCTTGTTCAATTTATCTCCTTCCTATAATAACCCTGATCAAGGTGGTGGTGGCTAAGTGTCGTCGAGTCGATGTTGACTCACGGCGACTCTACGGATAGCTGTTTTGAAATGCATCCGATCTTCGGCAAGTCGACTAAGACCTGCTCAAGGTACTTACCCTAAATTGAAACCGTAAAAATTACCCTGCCTCGTACAAAAATTCACCGTAGTAAAGTTGCTTATTTAATACTGCAAGCCTGTTTGAACAAAACGAGTCCACTAAATATTTTTAGCCATTAATAGTTTTACCCCAGTTAGCGTGTGGTAGGTTTGGTGGAAATAAGGACTCACCTGTACTGAATCACCGGGGGATTGGCTTTGGCCGAGCAGTGGAACTTGACCAGGTTTCCCTCTAGGATGGGCTGCGGTTCCACTGACAGGTTCACCAGGGGCAGATCTGCAGGGCATAAGGGCAGCAGTTTGTCCAAAAAGAAAAGATTCCTGGATGCCAAACGCTGGACACGTGTCTACTTACAACAAAGGAAACATCCGTTTCTTTTTCTTTTTTGAAATAGGAGAGGACAAATTCAAAGGGATAAGCACAAAAATATCATAATGAAGGATTCATGTTTGTCCCCTATAATTGTTCACTGCAATAACGGTTCGGCTGCTAATAGCTTGTCATAGTCAAAGTACTTAACAGAGTCACCATCATTAAGGCCGTTTGTCAGGGAAACTCGCACGCTGGCCGCACTGATCGACAAAACAGCCAGTGAGTTCACCTTCGGCAGGAGGCGGAAAAGTCTCTTTCTTTCGGTTCTGCTGCCCAACGGCTCGGGCCCTTTCAACTCGCCCGCGTCCCTTCACGCAGCGTCTCATTAAAACATTAAAACGACAAAAAAAAAAAAAAATGAGGCATATTTCGTTTCTCCCGCGACGCCCTGGAAGGCGGCGATGGAGCAGAAAGGCTGGGAGCCATTCGAGCAATAAATGAATGAATGAATGAATGACTGAAGTAATAAAAGTCCGCACGCGCCGTTTCTCTCTGTCGCTCCACCGCACCGCAGGACGCGTCAGGAACAGCGCGCGCCCGCCTCCGCGCGCCCTGTGCGGCCAATCGGACTCGCCAGATGCAAGGATGCGTCTCCTTTGTTATTACACGACAGCAACCATAAGAGACCCTCTTTAAAGTTTAACCTTTGGTAAAACAGTGTGGATCTTGACCTTTTCGGCCACCGACGGAGAGGAAAAAAGTTAATACAATCTAACAAAGTTTTCCATTTATTGAAATTTCTGTTTCGCTTTTATGGAGTCAAAACGTCATTTATAACTATGCAAGTCTTTTTGTTGAAAGAAATTCAGTCAGAGATTCATTAAAATTTATAGACAAAGAGGTGGTCAAATTTATTTTGAAGCGCCGTGCACATTGTCCTGCCATCTGCAAATAAAGGGTGCCATGATATACAATACTAAACATTTTGTAAATTTTAAACATTAAAGAAATATTCTAAAGAATATATTAAATCACTACATATTGTAATAGTTAAGGTTATGAAGTGTTCCATTATTTGAATCAGAAAAGCAGCTTTGAATGCAGATCTTTTACTAAAATGCAATACCATGGATGTCCTTCAGGTGTGGAGGAGTAACAATAGAAAAATATAAAGCAAACCCAGGTAGTTGAATGACTGAGGTTAACTGTTACAAAACTGCTAAGAGCAAAGTTACCCATAAGCTACTGCCCAAAAATGTCAGATGGCCAGAAATACTTTGTTCCTGTTCAACCTTTCACGAACACCATATTTCACAGAATTAAAAATTAGTTAGGGTAACTTGTGAGATGAGCCAAACACATCATACATATTTAAATGTTATTTAAGTATACCTGTTTACATAACACTGCAGCAACAGTTTTTTTTTTTTTTTTGGGTTTGCCAATAACCTCCTACAACTGTATACTAATGATGCTGCTGACATCTGCAGAGAGAATATTGGTGGTCTCTTTAGGCTGCACGATAGAGATTTAAAGAGATGTTTCACAAAAGTCAGTATCAGAAACACAGAAGAACCTCAGCCTGTTTGGGAAGTCTTGTTGCTTCTTGACCTAGAGTGTGGTTAGTGCACTGGGGCAGGCTGCAAACAGCCCAATGCTAGAGAACATCTGCACTGCCCTGGGGTGCTAAACCCCACCTCACTCCTCAACCCCATGTCCTTCCCCAAACCACAGTCAACCAGGATCCATCTCCAGCTGCCACTCTACCATGGGAGTAGGGTAAAAAGTCTGTCCTGTTCCTCTTGCCAGACACTAATTTCCCAGCTATGCCCTATTAGCATTGCATGGCAGCTGGCAGAAGGACTTGGGGTGATATGAAGGAAGGTGTCCCATCTGACCCTCTGGGCTCCCATCTGTAGGGGCCTCTTCTTCCCCAGCAGGGGCAGAAGCAGGACTGTCATGCCTGCAGAAAACAAGGCCTAACACAAGCCCATACAGAAGGCTCCAGCTCACATAAACATTGCAGACATATCTCAGACAGAGGGACAGCTGCATCAGGAGGGCGATAGAGCAGATGTCTGGAAGGCTGTAGCTTGATCAGTCACACATGAAACGAATAACAATGTTCTTCATGGGCCTTTATTTAGCTTCAGGAAATTTTGATCAGCCATTTCCTCGCAGCTTCTGCCTTTCTCATTAGTTTCAGGGTGAGTGACAATTATTTATTGAATGTTGCAATGACATGGCCCTCTTGCAGAATTAGATGCAAAACCATCTTCTCTCCTGATTAGGAAGTTCATTCCCTTGGAGAAGTGGGCGAATGGTACACTGATGGTGCAGATATGCAAAGAAGGAACTTTTTTAATGAAAAGTTTTCCAATTAAACATGGCAGCTTCTGATACAAATGGTGACGGACAGAAGGCAAATCAAAAAGATCTATCACTCCGTGAATAAATGCATAAACTGAACTCTGGCAGGAGCCATGCAAGGTTGAATAAAAATTTTGCGCAACATATAATGTATGGTAATAATGTAGAGCAAATCCCAAGTTTGAAAAACAGAGGATCTACTGATGGAAACCAGAAGGAAAAAGGATTCGTTTGCCTCATATTATTTAATGTAAAGGTCAAAACGTGATGAGGAAACCTCTCTCCAGCTTCGCAAGATCTACTGAGATACTGAGATCAATGCCATAGACTGTTGTTGCTTCCTTTTGTTCCACCAATCAAACTCTCAAGAATTTTTCAGATCATTTTGAACATTTTTATCATATTTCATCATTCTGAACTGCTGGTTTCAGTGAGTGTCAGCACAGGAAACAGATAAAACTCAGGAGGCATGGTGAATTACACTAGCTGGCATTCCAACAGGGGTATAAATAACATACATATTTACATGTTTTCTGATCAGAATATAAATTAGCACAATCTCACTCTGAGCTGGTAGGAAAAACCTAAAAATAGCCATAAGGCTGACCTGAATGCAAAGTTCTCAAACAGGAATCCTCTGCAGAGGATGGTTCTGTCTCAACTGACCTGTGCTAACCTTTGCAGGAAGCACTTGGCAGTTACTGGAGGTGGACAGGCTTACAAATGGGTGACGGTTGTACCAAAGATGTTTTAAGATAAATGGTGCCGATTTGGTTGGTCAATTTAAGATTAGAACACCAGCTGCATTTGTGGGAATTAAACCAAAAAAATCTGCCCGAGATCCCTGTGGCAAAATGTTTAGCCACCCTTTGAGTTACTGTGTTAACTGGGCTGGGTTTTTGGAAAGCAACGTGGCCTTTGGGCTTAATCTGGGGAGAGGGAAAGCCATTTGAGACAATGGAGACCCTGTGCTTCCCTCAGATGTCATGAAACATAACTCTGGCACCGTTTTGCTCTGCAGACTGAGCCTCTTCACAGTACATTGTTAGAGGTTAGAATGGGCACACAAAAGGTCCATATCTACAACCTTAATTATTCCCAACAAAACCATTTATGTCCCCCCCCCCCCCCCAGTTGCCTGTGGAAAGAAAACGGTGGGACTTTCAGGGGTGAGGCTGGCCTGGGACTCATACTAGGACAAGTCTTGAGAGAAATCCTTTTTAAAAGCTCTGTTTACAGATTAGCATATCCACAGAGAACTGTGGCTGATATAATGTGTGTCAGCTTCTGAAAGACTGGAGTTGGGGAAAACTGAGTGCTTCTATGCCATCAATAATTTACCATTATAAATAATAATTTGTAGCAAACTATGTGACTTTCCTTAAACAGCTGCACAGCTGCAAAACAGCAGTGGACATATGTATCTCTTCAGACAATATTCACACACTCCAAGGCACACAGAATATGCAAAAATAGTAATTTTTACATGTGTAAATGATACTTGTGAAAAGTGCCATGTTTGACTTCTAAGCAAGCATTGACATGGTTTTCAAAGCAAGGAGGAACAGAAATGGTTTACCATTGCCTCCTTCTGGCATTTTGTTCCTCAGAGGGATGCAAACATTTAGAGGAGAACCCACAAACTCCACACATGCCCCTGAGCTGGACATATCCCGCTGCACCACCATATCCCACTGATATGGTATAGTGGTCATATTACCCTTTTTTCGAACCCACACTGAACACCTGTTACACCCAGAAAGTAGAAAAGAGTACAGATGGTCCTCGACTTACAATGGTCCGAATTTTTGACTTTACAATGGTGCGATAGCGATGTGGATTCAGTCGACACCGTACTTTGAATTTTGATTTTTTCCAAGGCAGGCGATATGTGGTACAATACTCTCATGATGTTGAGCAGTGGTAGCAAACTGCATCTCCCAGTCTGCCACGTGGTCACTAGTGTATACAACTGATACTCTACAGTGTTCTGAGTTGTTAGCATTTTTTTGGATCACCACCCCCCCATTCTACATTGTGTTTTGTGCATCCATCATGTCTACGAAATGCCTATCTGTGTCTGTCTCCTGAAAACGGCAAGGCTGTAATGCCTTTTAAGGTAGGCTAGACTATGATGTTCAGTAGGTATGGGTTGATGGAAGCAATTGTGAGACACCGTGGTAATAAGTTTAAGTTCTGTTAAACTCTTTATTGAGTGTTGTTTCCGACAGAGCACTGCCGTTAACCAGGAGCTAGCACTTAACATTAGTGATAGGCAGTAAACAAAAATGGAACACAATTGAAAATAAAAATACAAGGTCTTAGCAAGACAGCGGTTGCAGGAGAGTTCCCAAGGGGCAGCGGAAACTGAGCACCGACAGGAAGTCCGGGTAGGAACTAAACCCCGTCCACGATTGGTTCCTACACCACTTAGTCAGCCAATCAGCGCTCAGTCTGAAGACAGGGCAGAGAGACCGCCTATGTTCCATTGCTGAAGTGGCCACAGGCATGACAGTAGGTTAGTTATACAGTATTAAATACATTTTTGACTTTAGATATCTTCAACTTACAATGGGTTTAGCAGAACATAACCTCATTGACAAGGGGAAGAAGGAGAGTGGAGGGGGAAAACAAGGATACTACCAGTTGACCCAGTTGCTGCAGCAATGGTGCAACTTTAATTACTTTACCGTAGCTGGCCATCAGCAGGTCACGGAGAAGCATCAGTTTATGATTTGCATTCAAAAGTCAAATGTTCAGACATAAGTGCAGAGGTCCACCCACCCACAAATACGAAAACACTGTCAAAGCAAGCAAGTGAGCACTATTGTACTACTCCACAGATGGGTCTTATTTTGCCAGGGCTTCAGAGACGAAGGGTCAGTGGTTTGGGAAGATAAGGAGAGTCACAATGGAGAGCAACAGAGCCTAATGAGCACACATCTCCTTCTGGAAATCCAGGTTACATGCAGTCCAGAGCTCAGCATCAACACTGTTATATTGTGGAGTGCATGGGCACTGGAGAAGGTGGGGAGGGGTGCTTGGAAGCAGTGGCAAGCTTGGTCCGTGTCCTTTGCCTTGCATCTTCTCACCATCAGTTTTTAACACACCACCTGTTTCCCTTGTAAACAGTGTCCAGTCCCTCCGGATCCCTGCCTGATGCTTCTAATGCTTATGGCTAGCAGCGTTTTTTTTTTTTTTTTTAAAGGGATGGGCAGGGGTTTGTATCCGTTCATCCCACCCAGTGGTAACCTACTCGCATTTCTAGAGGCCATTATAGTCTCCATGGTATCTGACAGCCTGCCACTAAAGTGCGGAAAACAATCAGCAGGACTGGGATGTGATGGAAATAGTCCCAAAGCCTGCGTCTTCTTGTTGTCGTTGTACTGCATGATCGTATAACAGAAAGCCAGAACCACTCTACTGTGGCACATAACTGGACCGTAAATGGTGCCCTGGCCAGCCACCTTTCTTGCTCTGAACAACGTCTTTCTCCTATGTGTGCATTTCTGTTGTGCTACTCAAGCAGGAGTTCCTTCAGGAGGATTAAGGAAAACGTGCAGTAAAAAGAACACAGCTGTCGAGATTAATGCTCCTCTCAGCAGCACTTTCGGCTTTTATTGTTCACCTAATGCTTTTTGACGAAACACAGAATGATGCAATGCCTCTTTGTTGAAAATCTGCAACGAGCGGCCAGGAGCTTTTGATCTGCAGATGCTTATCGGGGCGGCTTATTCGCCCCCATGCTGCTTTTATTTACTCTGCTTTGGGAGAACTTTATAATCTATACTTCCACGTGAAGGAGTGGTGGAGTTAGAAAAATCCACAGCAAAAATGTGCACAAAATGAAAAGAAACATTGATCAACAGACGAGCATTCTCCAGCGAGCAAGACACAGCAAAAGTCCTGACAATGTAGTATCTGCACCAAAACATCTATCAGATGCACTGATGACAGCTTTCTGATCATCTGAATATCTATGCAATTTCAAAGCAATATCCATAGAAAGAAAGCAAGTTGTTGTGTCAAAAGACAAAAAAAAATTGTATGTATATGTACATACATACATACATACATACATACACACACAGTATATATAGCAAAACGATTATTGGGTGTGATTTCAGGAAGCATCACCTAACATTATTGAACAATGCATATTTTTAGGGCAACAAACTCAAATGCAATCCCAGAGGCCTGGAGTCTTGCCATTTTTAAACAATACCCTTAAATTAGGATCTGACTGACTATTCTATTTACTGTAGGATGAATTATCTCAAGCAAGTCAGGGCTGAGGCTGAGCAAAAAAGCAGCACTGTGTGTGGCTTGGAGCTCCAGGGTTCATCTACCCAGGTGTCAAATGCAAAGCTACGATCTCATTGCAGCTGATGTTAATGCAAAAAATTGACCTACAGTTTATACAAGATAAAGGTGTAGCAGGAAGTGTGAGGAAACAACCTGATCACTACCGAACTGCCCTTGGAACACTACAAAGGCACATCTCATACATAAACATAACTTACAGTCTATGGTACCTGGCACAGGGCTGGATGCTGATGGTGAGGCAGGATGCACTGATAATTCCACATCGATACAGAAAGATAAAAGGAAGCTGAGGACTCACGCTGGATGTCGATTGTGACCCGGGCCTCCTTGCCGCTGGGCACCGCCTTGTTGGAGGCCCTGCAGGTGATAATCTGTCCACTTTCTACAATGGAAGCAGGAATGTAGAGTGTGCTGACCGCATTCTCCCTCTTTCCATCATGCAGGAGAGTCTGCCAAGACAGAATGAAATGGGATTTGATCAGCAGGCAGATGTGGGGTGACAGGGGAGCACTGAGGGTTAAGAATAAGGCTTCAACTCTTTTACTGGCGAACTGAATGATGTAGAAGAAGTAGTCAAGCTGGTGATGGAAATTTGAAGAATTCTTGGTGAAGTGATGCCTGATATATTAATCTGTAAGGAATTGTAAGATAAGTCCATAGTGAGCTGAGTACCTTGCTTATCACTATAACAGTAATGCTATCCCAGGGATTTGAACTTACAACCCCCTTGCGGAAATCGCAGGTCCAGGGGGATCTTGACTACTTATAAGCATAGATGCTTCTAGGACACCCCTGTTGGTCAAAGAACCGTACAACTAACATTCCTCTCTCTCTCTCTCATACACACACACACACACACACACACACACACACACACACACACACACACACACACACTCTCACTCATTGCAGCATGTGTCATTATTCTGTTACGATTCAATGGAACAACAGCCTAATCGTTTCTGTCATTTCAGATGCTTTGTCTCCTAATTAAAATCTTCTTTTAAGCTTTGCCCAATGCCCCATTTTTAATTTTTTCAGCTCAAGCAAACTAAGTAGCCTGAAGAGGAAAAGCAGTTACAGTTGAGAAATTGAAAATTGTGGCATCGTATCATCTGCACTACCTGCCTCCTGGAAGTGATTTGCAGAGAGAGATGTTTTTAATTATACTTTCCTTAATAATTATTATACTGCAATAAGTTTGCAGAGGATGGGTAGAACACAATGAAACAATTGAAATGGGATAGCATATATATGTATATGAGGATTCCTCATTCATTCAGCAGCTCTAAGCAATTTATTTTCAAGTGACTCAGTGCAGTATTTTAGCTCAATCAGTGTTATTTGTCCCCTTTAGAAAAATTGACAAAAAGTCTTTAATGGGATCAGACCCGCTGAACTGAAATCAGTGCAGAAAAGACTCAGACGCTCCATTCATTTATATGGAAATTGACACTGATTATACATTCAAGCGGAAGGTTAACTACATCATCGGCTCCTGCTCCTGGGTGAGGCGTGGGAGATCACTGAGTGCACGCTTTTTGGTTTAATTGAGGGGAAGGAATGTGTAAAGGCCTCGACCCTCTGTGGTTTGTTTCAGGGACATTTAGGAGTGCTCGGGTCACATGGTTCTGAGAGTGGGCATCTCGGCCTGTGAGGCTGTTTTCCAGACCCACCCCGCTGCAGTAAAATGAAGAAGATGCCTGAGACTATATCCATAAGAGAAGCCACTCTAGCATGTTCATAGTGTGAACTGAACAGCTCCTTCTCGCCTTTGGAGGAAATGAGACATTAAGCTTCTTGAGCGTCAATGAAACTGACAGCGGAAACCTCAAGGGCAAAACTGCATAAAGAGACAGCAGAGGAAGATCCAAAGAAGCGGCCACCAAGAAGTTAATTCATCCTCACATAACCCGATTGAGGTATGCTCAACTAACCAATACAGTATGATATAGGAATGGAAATACAAACCTTTTCTTTTCTGATTCTTTTTATTGTATTCCATTTGATGGATGTTGTGGTACCAGGTGCACAGTATTATGTTCAAATGGAACTTCTGACCTCTCTGAGTCATAAGTCCTTCTCACATAGCAAAGCTGAACCTCACCCGTGAATAAGCAAGGAAAGTAGATAAGAAAGGTGAGAAAATCACATTTACTAATGAAGAAGACAGTCACTGCAGGAAAGCAGAGGCAGACAGACAATGTGATGAGGATTATTATAGTAATGCAGCAGACAGGATCGCTAGACTGAGAAGAGCAAGTGAAACAGTAAGGATTCGTTTAGAAAATTACCAGAACATTACCTGTAAAGCAAATCTATAAAATTTTGACTAACCCCACTGAAGCAGCCCAGCCCATACCTTGCAGTACATTGCCCGACTTCAACCCCACCCACTGAGTTTGTGCATTACCATGTTGACCTGGATACAAGACAATCAAGATTAGAAGACAAACCCCCTCTTTTTAAACATACATTTTTGAAACATTATATCTTATTTTCATTAAAGAAAAATCATATTTATTTAACAACAAAATATTAATTTAAATTGTAGTATTGTAAGTGTCAGGAGCTGGCCAGGCAGGACCCAACCACCTGTAGCAGCTGCACCGGATCAACCCCTCAGCGCAGAGATAAAAGGCATGGGGCCGGACAGCTCTGGCATGGGATCTTGACTGTAGCTACCCATGCTCACAGAGTGTTATCCCTGCGATTTCTGGTTTTACTCACTAAACGTCCTTGTTAACCCTAGCCCCTTGTGTCGTGTCCGCACTTGGATCCCATGCCCCATCCCCATCGGACCCGTGACAGTAAGTGCATAAAGTGCAGTTCAAATATTACACATTTTAAATTCCTCAGCTTAACTCATTTTGGCTAAAGGTAACTGGCAAAAAGCCCAACTTGGATAAAGAGTCTTTAATGATAATAAATGACTTAACCAACAAACAAGTAACTTGGTTGAATAGATTACCAAGATTCGCCTTGAACTCAGTTGTAGGTATGTTCATTTCTTTGTAATTTCCAAGGCTTTTAGCTGAGTAATGACTCTGATAATTGGCATTCCTTCATTTATTTTCAGTCACATGTTAAGCCAATTTTCTGTCAAGCGACCAGTTTTGGGACCACGGAAGGATTTTCTCTGACCATTTGCATTTTAAGAAGGTCTTTTTGGGATCGCCATCTTCGACGTGAGACTAAATTTGTATTTCTTGGCTGCTTGAGAGTTGATCGACAACTCTGCCTCATCTCCGTTTACTTCAAGTTGGCATCATAATTCCTCCTCCGCCCTTGATTATTTTTCCAGACCACATCGAGGTTTTGCCATCTTTCATGCTTGCTAGCTGCAGTTGATCATTTTTGTGGATAATTGATGCCAGAGGATAAGTGACACCATGTATTGGTGTTATATATGACCTTTATAGGTCTGGTCCTCATATAGAGGATATATATATAATTGCAAGAAAAAATATCTCTTGTCTCTGGGCCAATACATTATTATGGAGTACATACCTCCACTTCCTTCTGAGTTGAACCCTATCGTGCCAACTTGAGCCATAACAGAAATTACACTAGAATCAATAACTTGACCCCCTGAGTTCAACCCCACGGACTTACCCAGGGTCCTATCATGGAGCACACTGCCTAACCTAACCCACTCAGCCTGAGCCATACTTGGGAGTGAATAGTGCCAGGCCCTGGATATAAACCCACCCACATACCCTGGCTCCTACCTTAGAGTACACTGCTCCGTTGAGGACCTCTCGGTCACGGATCCAGATGATGGAAGCAGCAGGCTTGGCATTGTTGGCGTGACATGTCAGATTGAGGGGCTCCCCTGCCCGCAGACTCACTACTGGTGCCCCTATGATCACAGGGTCATCAGGCGGAACTGTATGGAAGAGAAAAAGTAAGACATGGAGTTTAGGTCCTGCTGCAGGTGAAAACCAAAACCTATACCCTATTTAAGGAATGCTTAGAGATCTGTTTGATTGATTTTCCACTAAGTACAGCCCAAAACAATTAATATAAATTGAAAAATTCTCCAGATGTGGTCCAGACCCCGAAGAATCCATACATTTCTTTTCCAAACATGCATACAAAATAAAATTGCCTTGATAAAAATCAATAAATATGCTGTCACATGAGTATCTTGGTTTTTCTAACCCAACACAATGCATTTCAACAATTTAACACAGGGATTGATTTTTGCTTCAATTTACCCTTTTCAACAGTAGCAGCAGTTTTATCCACTTTTCTGGCTCTTTGGGCCCATAATTGTGACTATAAATATCCTAATCTATCCAAATATTAAGGAAAAAGGCAAGCATACCATACCAGACAGACAAACAGACAGGTGCCCATAATATGGGCTGAAAAACAGCCGCCTGAGCGGCTTGTTTGCTCACCTGGCTGTTCTGTGTGCATTACTCTTCTTGTTTGCAGAGGTTTTTTACCCATAAAATGAATAATGAAAAAGTACAAATTGGTGGCATCCAGTAATGCAAATGCTACTGTAAGTGTGGAATGAGTGCACTGTAAACTGACAGCAAGGCCTGGCTCTCGAGGGCTACAATCATGTTCATTAGCACCTGGAGCACCAGGTGATATGAATTGTTGTTGGAACATCTACACCAGTAGAGAAAACTCAAACATGAAGCACCTGCATCCACTATCAAGTCCAGTTCTGAGTGGACTTCAACAGGTGGCACTCGGGCGTACACGAGAGCTTTACCCCAGGCCGCCATTCTGCCTGCTCACCTCACCAAATCATTCTAGACCGTCTGTTTAACACTGGCAGTCTATGGCAAGGTATGACTGCCAGCGAGTGCCACAGGAGCGGTCCCCAATCGTACACAGCTGCAGCCCATCCAGCCTGGCTGCTCTTTTCCAGACTTGGAGAAAGCTTCTCTGGCAACCCTGTAGGCCCCACAGCCCAATTCAAACAGCAGCCTAACTGCATCACAACCAACTTAATTAATACGCAATGCAGAACGTAGCAATGCATTGAGACAATTGCAAATAGAGCTGAAAGTCAACAAGACATATACAGGAGAGATAACGGATAAAGTAGATTCATATGAAATGGAATATAAATAGACCTTTATTAGAGAACGTAGATACCAGCGTCATGGAAAAGAGTTGCAGAGGCAAATATGTATTTTGCATAGCAGAGACACTTAAAGAGATGCAAAAAATGTTTTGTGAGGGAGGAGGAAGGCTGAATGGTGGAAAGACACGGGTAGGCAATCTTTTTCGGGAAGCGAGCAACAGCAGGACGTGGGTTCCCAAATGGCACAGATTGCGTCCTTTTTTCCTCCCCTAAACACACTCTGATCACTGGTTTTATTCAAAGCTTGGTGAATTATTGGGTCCCTCAGCTAATTAGGGAGCAGATATACGGAGTTCACATTCGTGTGTGTGTGTGTGAAACAGATGACACACAAGGAAAGGAGTTTTGCCATCAAATTTTTTTTTTTTTATTCGCTTTTACCATTTATCATGGAGGATTAGTTATTATTGCAAAACAGTATAATGGATATTATTAGGTGTCTTTTAAATTGCTTTGTGGAATTTCAGAAGTGCTTGGTTAGTGTCATCCTCTTAAAAGTTTTAACCCAGAAAGGAAACTGAAACAGCATGAAAGATAACTTAAGCGAGCGGACAGCAAGCCTCTGGCAACCAGCAGTGCCCCGCTATATCAGTGGCATTACAGAAATGGAAAATGTGTAAAAGTCGTGTGTTCTGGCCATAAATACACAATTACAGCAGTGTCATAGCTTATGCTTGGGGATTTTCCGGACAAATGAAAGGGAATATTGTCTTCGGGAGGCCTGCCCTTCGTCTGACTCATCCTTCTTCTGAAGACAAATAAGAGCCTGAGTGCCTGAAGTGTATTTGTACTGTATATAGCAGTTCATTTTATATATATTGCATATGTAAAATAATTCCACAAAAAACAAACATGTCTTTGCTACTGTGATGAAATTTTTATTTTTTTACCAGTTAAATTTTTTATAAACGGGGAAAAATCACTGTCAGCCACAACATTAAAACCAGCTGCCTAATATTGTGTGGGTCCCCCTCGTGCCATTAAAACAGCTCTGACCCGTTGAGGCATCGACTCAAAAAGACCTCTAAAGTTGTTCTGTGGTATCTGGCACCAAGACGTTTGCAACAGATCCTTTAGTTCCCCTAAGTTGTAGGGGGGAATTCTTCCCAAATTGCATCCTGCTGCCATCTCTTCCCCAGGTAACCCAGCTGTCCATACAATCTAAACAAAAACCCAATTTGTCAGACCAGGCCACCTTTTCCCATTGCTCCACGGTCCAGTTCTGAAGCTCATGTCCCCATTGTAGGCACTTTTGGCAGTGGACAGGGATCAACATGAGCACTCTGAATGGTCAGCAAGCTGTGTTGCACTGTGTGTTCTGACACCTTTCTATCATGGCCAGCATTAAGGTTTTCAGTAATTTGTGCTACAGAAGCACTTCTGTGGGATTGGATCAGACGGCCATCAATGACCCTTGGGTGCCCATGACCCTGTTGCCAGTTCACCGGTTGCCTTTCCTTGGACCACTTTTGGTACTGTAGGTACTAACCACTGCATACCAGGAATCCTCCACAAGACCTGCCACTTTGGAGATGCTCTGACCCAAACGTATAGCCATCACAATTTTGCCCTCAGATACTTCTGCTTGCCCATTTTTCCTGCTTTCGGTGCATCAGTTTCAACAACTGACTGTTCATTTTCTGCCCCCCCCCCCCCCGGTCCCCCACCCCTTGACAAGTGCCACTGTAACAAGAGAATTGATGTTATTCCCTTCAGTGGTTTTATTGTTGTGGCCGATCAGTATACATTTGTTCTATTTGTGCAAAGCAGTCTTATTCTCTCCCACATATTTCATCTGCGGAAAAATACTTTATTGTGCACAGAGCCTCTTCATAATTAGAGAAAACATTTGTCTCCAGGCAGCGTTTGTAAAAGTGTAGTTGAGATTTCGGTTGGAATAAATTTATCAATAGTACCGTACTAAGCCAGGTGTTTTCTCAGCTAGGTCGCCTAAAATACCAGAGAAAATATTTTGCTCAACAAACATGTAAACCTGGAAAAGATTGAGTTATGCATATTGCTTTGCATAAAAGTCTGTGCTAGGCAGCAAAAATAATAGTAACAGTAAATGTTATTCTGGCTGCACTCGCCTTCAGCAGCTGTGAGTGTTTTCTATCTAAATGGGGCATTTGTTCAGTCCAGTTCAATAGGCGATAAGAAGTGGAGAGACCCCCCTCCGCAGGAACACTTGCTTGAGAGCTTCTTGTTGAGGTGCACAAAGAAATGCTAATTCACCACCTGTTGAAAAATCCAGGCCTAAATTATATTGGAAATGCTGTGTCGCACACACAGATCTTATGTAAACAGGTCAACAGTGAAAGACCTGGAGACGAAGTTTGACCATGAAATGAAATTCTGCACACATGGGTCCTACGTAAAACAACCCCAATAAGGGATGGCTGAGGTTATACCACTTATTTGAGCAAAGTGCTGTTGGGAAATTCATCAGTGCGCACAGGAAATGTAGATTCATTACTCCAGTGGTTCTTTCATGGGTTTGCATCCAAACTTCAAATGCAGTGGCAAGAATGCTAAGAGAAAATATGTATCAGCCTTGGTTTGGATGCCAGACTGCTTTAAAATAGACATTTCCAAGATTGTCAAAATACACACCAAGCCTTAGTGTGTGATATTTGATCTTCAAGCGTCACTTCCTCAAAACACCTCTTGCCATTCCAATAAAAAGTGGTCAAGTGGCCCTTTGTTTCTATGGAGTAAATTAACTCAAAATATCAGGGAAGCAAGCTCTGCTATTTTTTAACTAAACCATACCTTTTTAATTTGATTTAATTTAATTAGTTTTTATGGTTCTGTTAGTTTTTTAATAACCAAATTTCATGTTTTTATTTCTATTGTATTTGCATAATGCAAAACCACTTTGCACCACATTATGAAGTGCCGTCCGAGAAAGTGCGATTAAAAATGTGTTCAAAGTAAAGGCAAAATTGCCTATGAAAAACAGTTAAGGTAGTACTGTTTTTATTTCAGAATTATTTAAAAATGTTTAATATATTGGGTGCACGCACACACATTCGCAATGTAAACCATTGGTCTTAACTATACCGCCTGCTACCTGAAGAATGACCTATATTCAGGGTAACTTAAGGAGTATAGAACCAACCAACAGCAGCAGCAGCAGTCCCTGGTTTGGATAAGTCAGTTATTGCCCTGTCACTGTAAGCTCTCTTGTAGTTCTGCAGCTTTGCTCATCCTCATCCTCATCCTCCAGTGGCACTGCTTGACTCCTGCATTCTTCCGTAGTCTTACTGATCTCAAGAACCCTCAATACACTCAGCATTTTTCTCAAGACCGACTGAAGGGCTTCCCACGACAAAAACCACAAATTACCAGAGAACTGCAGTGTATCTTTAAATATTTGCCAACTCACGCACTAACTCCCTTTCCCCATTGTGACTCAAAACTGAGCTACCATTTGGCATTTTGTGTTTTGCTTGTGCAGAGTTCAACTGGGGCTATTCACTTTTTACTTTCTACTTTCTGTTTTTTGGCTGACCGCCAGCCATCCCTGATGTACAGCCGCTGCCCTGCAGTGGAGCATCATAGTGCCAGACCCCAGCAGACACCGACCGCTTCAGGTTCACCAATCACATCCATGTCACTAACACTAGACTTTCAGATAATCTTTTTCCTTTAAACTGCATCTGCTGACTGTTGCTAATAAATTTTCGGCTTGCGCTTGGTTCCACCTCTCCGTGTCTCCTTGATGCACGCGTGCGAGGACCAATGTGACCCTGTCCAGGAGAAAGCCTTTAATGATGGATGGATCAGGATAAAATTAAGCTTTTTTTTTTGCAATATCACAAGAACTTAAAAATTTCACAAACTCTTCTAGAGAAGACAATACCACACATTTGTGCTTTCCAAACAAAAGAACTCTTTGCTAAAAGTTTTTCTGAACAGTTTTATTCTTTTTTTCAATTTAGCGCAGATGAAAAAAAAATGCCTAATTTCACTGTTACCTGTGGATGCTGCCCCAGGATTGAGCAAAAAATCCTCCAGCAACTGGGAGGTGTATGGTATACATCTCAAACCACATTCAGCTGTCTTCTGTTTCAAGCTCCAGATAAGTGACCGCACTCTGAAGCTTTTCCATGAAAATTCAACCCTGGAAAAGTAATGCTAGGAGTGAACTGATGTGGTGCTTGGATAAATGAGTAATATTCTGGAAAATGGAGAAGTTCAGGAAGCTGCAGAGGTTTATAACTTCCCTCATTGCTACCCCTTAAGCACCTCAAAAATAAGGAAAAGCAAGAGATAAAAAGGCAATATGTATATAATGCATACACAGGATGTGTGAATAATTTAACAGATCCCATCATTAAACTGGAAGAGTAAGCCCTGTCTTGTTCAACCTTTATATAAAAACTGAACATCTAAACACATTAAAAGCTGCCACAACAAAGAATCTCTACATAGTCAAACAGTAGAAGATGACCTGGGAAGACTAACATCAGGTCCTTAACCATGATTCTAGCAACTCCTAGAAGCAACACAAAACAGAAGAACTACAATAATCGTAAAAATGATTATGCCGACATTCTAAGCCGTTTTGGCATATTCCCTTAATGTGATGTGAAATTTTCATTCTGTCTTTTTCAAAAAGTGCTCTTAACTTACTGCGTTCAAAGTATGCAAACTGCGTAACCTCAAGTTGTAAAGTGCAAAATATATCTGTCAGGACTGACAGTTTAATTTAAAGGTGGGGGCAAGCACAAACCTCACAGCACAACACAGGCAACAAAAAATTGAAAGAAATGCTGGCTGCTCCGTGGACCATCTGTTTGCTTCTCCGCGGCACTGTTTTCCGATTCAGTCTTATGAGTTCAGAGGCCAGGGTTGTGTGAGTATTGAAAATATGTGCATATTTCACAGAAGAGAAGCTGAAGCTTACAGGTAAATCCATTTGACACAAAGGTCTGGGGAAGGAAAAGAAAGGCGGCTGACAAAGAGAAACTGCACAAAACAGGTTCTGGATCTCAACACCCTTGTCTCTGCGTCGGTGTCGCATTGCTCTGCAAGGGTTGTTGAGTGAAAAATATGCAATTTGGGCTCAGTTTCGGAGCCACCCATTTGCCTTAGGTCCTCTACCGTTCACGAGACAACAACCAAAGGGACTGTTCCTTGCTACAAGCACATCTGCAAACACACGGGGCCCTAACGGTCCTGAAATAGTGATTTCCTGGGGCTCACAAATGGATTTCTCCAGAAGGAGCTGTAGATGCTCCCTTTTGTGAAAGCTGGCTGCTAGTCACCGAATTAGCAGTAGTGCTTTTCCATGTTGTACGCCAGCATTTCTTCTTCAACGCAAGGTTATCCCCTTTAAGGATGAAAGAAAATGCGATAACGGATTTTTTTTCTCAAAGCCATCAACTTCAGCGTGACGTGGACTAGGGAGGAAGGGAGAGAAGCCGTGGTAGCCAGACCCTGTTAAATAAACCCACCTAATTTGGCACCTGACTCCCATTTCAGATCTCAAGATGCCCCTCTCCTGGGAAGGCAGATGAATCGCAGCACTTAATTGCTTCGTTCATGACGCTAAACATCACAGAGGAGAGAACCGTTTGCCACCCCCTTTCCGGGTGGAGATTAGCACGTCGGAGCCACATGAGTCTGGATCGTAGACATCCGATCTCGCCTAAGGGGGACTGTCGCATCACAGCGAGAACGTCGTGTGGGCATGCGGCACACAATGCCCCTGTGTCCACAACGGGCCCCAGGAGGATGTCTGCGGAGCGCAGGGCCAGCTCGCCTCCTCCCCCCAGATGAGAGATGCCACTGGAGTTAATTAAACTGTGCTCAGATTAATGGGAATGTTACAGCCCTTGAAGTGCCAGATAAGGTGCAATTTGTTTCACATCCCTGGCTGGCCAAACCTGAGGGCCACATTTCCCCGTTGCAGAGCAAAACAGAATTTATCTGTCTTCTCATTGAGGCGAGCAAGTGGTTAGCGTTAATCAGAGGAAATAGACTTATGTCCGCTGAAGCAGTGTGCAGCTTAAACATCTGAAGCGCACAGCTTTTGCTGTCCTGCGCAAATCACACTGTTTCCTACATGCAGTAGAAATTTCTCGGCTGTGCTCTGTGCATTCTTAAGCCTTTTAGATAAGTTTTTTTAAATGACCTTGGCATAAAGCCTCCTTTGAACGCACATATCTTTATTTTTGTCTCTACAGAATTTGCCAGCTTGGTCGACCTACTGACCACCTTTCAGAACAACAACGAAGAAGCAGAGAAGCTGAGATGATTTAATGGCACCTGGTACCCATTTGCATCGCTGATAGGATGAGTAGGATATGCATGGGAAATGCAAAGTGGCTGTAAGCCAGCCCAGTCCCTTAGACTGGGGACAGTCTGCTGTGATGCAATGGGTTAAGAACCCTGGCTTGCAGACAAGACCTCCGGGCACTGGGCCACAGCCTTTGCAGATCTTTAAACGAGCAGAATGAGGAGCAGAATACTGATGAAGCAATGCAACTGATGCCCAGATGGTTGCTGGTTTGGTTCCCATTTGAAAATTGCTGTTGTGTTCATAAACCGCTTGGCCTCCAAACTACTATGTGTTAAATGCCGAGTGAATTGATTGTGTTTGTTGTTTAATTGTGTCCTTCAGTCTAAAAAGTGACACAAATTTGATAAAACATAATATGGGTCAACAACGGACGCAGTCAGAATTGCGCTGGACCCTCGTGTTCATCAGTGTACGCTTTATGCAGGCGTGAAGTTAAGGCTGTAAAAGGCCAAAGTTGTGAGATCTTCACTCTTCGCAGCAGATGGCGTTGGGATTTGAGAAGATGGACTAGAGACCAAAAAAGTTGGAATTGCAGAAGGAGAAACAGAAAGCTGTTGATAATGTTTAAGATGTTTTTGACTATAGATTGAGCTCCACGATGGGTACACTAGACCAAAATGGATGCTCCAGACTAGATGTGGAGGCAGCGATGGAGAAGGAGATGGTCAGGGAAGGGACATCAGGCCCCTGAGTCCATTTATCCTGTGACGGCCCACAATCCTGTGCTCCAGTGGTGATAATGGTTACTCAGAAAGTGACTTGGGCACGTCCTGCCAGATCATAGAGGGCAAGGACCAAAGTACTGTGTGCAATGACAGGAGAACGATGCGGCTCAGTGGCTTAAGGGACAGATGGTTCTGGTGTTGTCAAGTCACAGCTGTTTGCCCTCCCTATCATTGCTCTCCAGCTGTTACCACCTGCTTTCCTTCACTTGGCTTGAAAGAAACTTTTGCCCCTCCCTTGACCAGAAAAAAGTTGGGTGCTGCAGTACACTCACTGTACCCTCAAGTAGCTATATTTTTACTCTGCTGGAGTCACACCAAAAGGAATGGAAAAGAGGAGCAGGGAAGACAGTGTGGTTCTACCTTATGAAGGTGAAGCTGTTTGCATTTGTTTTACAAAACGGTTTAAAGCATCTCCTTTGCAGACGTTGTAGTCTCCTCAAAAGTCCAGTTTATTTCTTGCTACTGGCTTCTGGACTTCTGATGTATTTCAAATGTTTCATGCAGTCTTTCATACTTTCAGCAGTGCAGTAATTATCCTGTTGGGCAGACAAAGAGTCTTGTTGGAAAAGTAAATGAAAGGACCTGGTGATTTGCTGAGCCAAAAGCAAGGCACAGCACTGACTGCCTGCACAAAGCCACCAAGTTCTCTTAATATTTTATCTCCTTCACATAATCAGAAAACTCTTGCAGCAACGAAACCGAGAATAAGTTCAGATTTTCCGACATTTTTTTTCCACTTTCACCTTCCTGAAATCAGCAATCAAGTCATGCACATAATCCTTATTCCGAGGCCTTTAGAAAAAAGGAATAACGCTGTCAAAGAAAAAACAGTTCCTTTTTTTGTCTCAAGCGCCTTTATAAATCGAATCAAGGATGCAGAAATGGGCGAGTCCATTATCAGAGGCTTCTGTGGCAGTGTGCATGAAGGAAAGAATTACATCGGTGAATAACATGGGAGTACGGTAGTGCTGAGTGTGTTTCTTGTGCCGACTTGTGTTTGTCTAAAACCACCACGGTGTGGAAAGGGAGCACGTTAGGGTGAGCAGCAGAAATAACCTCTTGCACCGCAAGAGCATCTATTTATCATCAGACCCCAGATACTGTAGGAAAACAGCAATAACACCAAAGGGAGGCTTTCTGCAACCGTGAGATGAGATGCTGTGCCCATGCCATCTACCGGAGCACTTTGGCTTAGGAAAAGCTAACATTTCCTCTCTAAAACAGGAAACTAGCGCAAGAATCCATCACGGCACGGTGGATAATAACAGCCAAGCTCCTGGGCAATTTCTCCTTATAAAATAAATACTTTAAGAAAAGAAAGTACAGTGAAAGGCGCTGTCTGCTTTGACCGCCCTTTTGCTTTTCCTGAATCCATACATGAGATCATGGCGGTCATGGCTGACAAGCAGCGGATACACTTTGGAGAAGGACTAATCTCACATTACATGCTGTAAAATTAAAAAGGAATAATGTGAGCATGGGTAGCTTGTGCCAGAACATCCGTGCAAAGGTCTGTCTTACACTTTGCAGCAGGAAAGCACGCATTCTTTGAAAATACACCTAATCTCTGAATTTCTTGGTCTACTTATTTAGTTAACGATAGCACAAACCATAGCGTTTCACATTCTTTTCTGCTGTATGAAAATACACGTACTTGCAAAGTCTCACTGTACACTGAGTTAAGATACTTCCAGTCACCCCTTCCATTTACCACCAACAACAGAATAAAATTGAAAGCGGAGAACTGGGTTGGCCAACTGATACCATTACACGCTCAATCAAAAATTAAAGATATAGTGGTTTCACAGTGAGATTTTTTTGACTCCTCCTAATGCTTGCTTGTTGCGATTCAGGGTTTCAGAGTCATATAAAATAGCAAAGATTTTCTTTCATAGATCTCCTGGCAACACCCGTAATGAAGCCCCCCCAACCCTGCTCGCAAGCCATGAACCCCTTGCATAGATGGCCCCATCTTTCTGGGGGAGTAGTTGCCCTGGTATTTCTAATTAGCCTTTCGGGTTTCTCTTCGGTCGCCTAGTTCTCCTGCATCTCATGCTTAATTCAGCAGTTCTATCGCTAGGGGGTGACCTGAGGCCACTCCTGTGCCCCAAGACATGATTCAAAGTTCAGATGTCACCCAATGAGGGTATTACTATCCAGGCGATACATCATAGAGATCAAACAGCTTCGTTCGTCTTTTTTTTTCTTTCAGCATAGCCATGGATGATGGAGTTGAGAGACCTCCCACACACACACATTCAACTGCCCTGCAGATCACAGGGTACGGGAGGGGGGGTCTTCGCTCAACACATTCATCACTCATGGGGGCAGGAAGGTTCAACAGGGGCAGGAGAGTGAGTTCAGCTCATTACTGAGGTTATGAGGCTGTGTTTCAAATTTCCTGCTCAGCTGTATAAGCTTGTCCAACTCAAACTATCCTTTACATTTAAAAAGCAAAAATTTATATAAATATGTGGAGATGAAAACATCTTTATAAAATGTCATGAAACCATTGGAATGTTAAATTCTGATGTCCCTTTTTTCTTTAATTTGAAACTTTAAATGACCAAAAACCAAGAGGTGTCAGTCACTGTGTGTGTGTGTGTGTGTGTGTGTGTGTGTGTGTGTGTGTGTGTCTATGTGGGTTCATAAAAATCTCTATAAATATCTAGCAGCATTGTTTTAAAATAATCTTGAAGGCTCCAGATGGTGCAGGTGCAAGATAGTGGGGACAGTCAGGAGAAAAGAAAATAACACACCGACATGAACCTGCCAGGAGTCAGAGATGGGCTGACTTACATTTTGCCATTAGCCACTTGTCCTCTGTAAGAAGACAAACACCAGGAGGCAAAGACCTCTAAAAATAGCCTTCCAGTTGTATTGCACTCAAAAAGACTGATATGAGTGTAAGACTGCTGGCTCTGGTGCAGACAGCCAATCAGGTAAACAGAAAAGAGAAAGAAAAAGAAAAAACCCGGCGTGCCAACATCTGACTGTCAGCTGTGAGACACAGTTCAGCATCAGCCAGTGTCTGCTCTGTCAAATAAAGACAAAGCGTTGTGTTCAGGTTCCCCAGGAGGCACGAACTTGGGAGGGGCGTTCGACAAGAAGGGGGGTGGGTGTGTGGGTGAAATTTAGCGCTGCACTTCTGAAAACTTACCAGGGAGGTTCGAAACCTAACCTCCACCTGGATGATAATTGCAGGGTAGCAGTACGGTTGGCATAGAAACAGCACCCCTTAGTTGCAAGGCAGATGGGAGCGTCAGGATGGAAAGATTATTGAGGATTATCGGCGACTCTCATGATAAAGTTAGGGCAGTAAAATACTCTCTGTTTACTTGTTGCTAGGTTAGTAGTGGATTTTAGGTCAAATTCACTTGTCTGCACCAATGCTACTAGTAATGATGGTGGAAGGACTGCTCTCAGTTTGCTAGACGTAGCATTAATGATTATGTCCCTGTACAGATCCTCTGCCTGGCATTGGTTCCAGTTCACATTCATCATCAACAGTCCCGCCATCACTTCCTCCATCTGGGCCAAGCAACTCCAGACTCTGCCCCTTCAAAAACCCCACCATTTTGTTCACTCCCTTGACTTCTATCTGTTTGGTTTGAAAGGGTTGTGGTTTGGTGATTTTTGCTTGCATGTTGGCTAGTTTGTGTTACTTGGTGTGTTTGTAAGTAGATTTGTGACTGTGTAGTGGTTTCTTGTGTGACTTGTGATGTTCAATTTTCTATTTGTGTGTTGTTGGGAGTTTTAGATCAGCATAGTCCATCAAGCATGGAAAACTTTGATTTGGCTTTGCCACTCTTTCTTTCTGGGTTGAAGATAGACAGTTGGTTTTTGGTTCACCCAGTAGAATAGTTTGTTTTCACTTTGACACCTGAGCACATCACTACTTTATATAAATATTCACTATAAATCACAAACCTTTGTCATAATAAAACGTTTCTACAAATGCCCCTTGGTTTAGTTCCTGGTGAGTAAACTTTTTAAACCCCTTTTCCCATTTGTGTGTGCCCCTTTTGACCCCTAGACTTTACTGAGTCCAACAAAAGGTTGCAACAGTTATAGTTATGGTGGATGGTTTAGTCCCTAGCCGCAATGCAGATGTGGAAGTGGAAGGATTATTTGCAAGTTTGTAGCTTCTAGGTTATCGGCACGGTTAGGGTGAAACGCTTATCTACCAGCAATAATCCTATGCTGGAAGCGCTGCTTACAGGCAGTTATGAGGTTAATACTGGAATTATGGTGGCTGCTTCACTTGATAGAAGCAATGCAAACAGTAAATTTACGGGGGAAGAACTCTTTGTTTGTTGCCAAGCAAGTGGAACAGTTAAAATGTTGGCACCAAAGATCGCTTTTAACTTACAGTGATTACTTACTGATTTTAAGTTATATGAATGGTAGTTAAGTAAAAAAAAAAAAAAACTTGCTAGTTCCTAGGGAAATGTTAAAATTGTGTTAGAAGGATGACTTGCTGGTTGCAAAGTTATCCACAAAGTTAGGATGAAATGATTTCTCACCCTTCTAAAAAACTGAATACCCCCACAACTTCTCACTTACCTATGCCACTATGGAGCTACATTTCTTAAATCCCTATCATTGTCTGTTTAGCAGTCAGTTCTGGATTAGCGTGGCAAATGTGGTACTAAAGAAAGGATAACGGACTAATACCTATGGAAAAATATTGTGGTTTAAACATGCAGCCCGGAGGGTTAAATCAATAATGATAATCAGCATTCCAGAGACAGCCAACCAACCGTCCTGCAGCCAAGCATTTGGACTGAATCCGGATCGATTTACGCGTTGCATCTTGCAAATGAATTTTTTACTTCTAATACTGGAAAAGACAACCAGCAGAGGTTTTAAGGTGGGTCTACTATTTATTTTAAAAAGTCTTTAATAAATGAATGAAAGTAAACAAACCAGAGCAGCAGGTGCTGTAAAACACTTGGAATGCAAAACTTCCTTATCACTACAGAATGAGAGCTAAACTGAGGATTCTCATTATGCTGAATGATTTTTCTGCATCAGGTAATGGCAAAGTCATTACATTGCGGGGTGTTTTCTTGAGCATTTCATTTTTCCTTTTTCTCAAACCACCTCTTACCCTACAGGTCATTAGTTTCACTTTTTTGCTGGTGAGATCAATAAGGCAGATCGGTCTTGGGGGGAAAAATATTCTTAACTGCTTTTGGGCCCCCTCCCAAAGCTTAGCAACTTTAGTTCAACTCCTTAACATGTGCTTTCACCTGCTGAGACAAGAAGTAGTAACAAAAGAGGAAAAAATATAAATATTGAAAACAAACAATGAAATTAAGGGCAAACTGATAGAAACAATATACTCACTCTTCCATTAATTCATTGCATCTGATTAAAATAAAGTGATAATTATTTTCTTTTTAAAAATATTAACTCATTAGTTTAATAAAGACTGAATCGCTGCTTTGGTTTAACAGTGGAAACAGCGGGATATGACAGGAAATGAATTGTAAACAGGTATGTTGTCTTTTGTCTGACTATTTGGCTTAGATAATTAACTTAAACCCTGAAACACAAACCTACTGTAAGCCCTTCCATAACTGCAGCAGCACTACTGCCATAATTCTGTCTGTTCTTCAACACAAGCACACTTGCTTTGACAGGTGGGATGCTAGGACCTTTAAATTTATTCATTTAAGACCATATTCCCCAGAGTGACTAACAATACATATCATACCTCAGTGTTGTAGCATAAATACCACAATATACTTTAGTTTTCTCAAATACTAAAAATATACTTTGATTTTCAAAAATGTAAAGCCACAGTCTATTAGCTTAGCAATAGTCTGTGCTAGTTCCCCCTTCTAGACAGATTACTCTTTACTTTAGACTCTCCTGGGACATGAAACTGCAACCTACTGATCAAAGAACACACTTACCCAACACTGTCACGCGTGCAGGTCGTGACCTAATGGCAGCCTGAATGGCTTGACACTCGAAGAGAGCATCATCTGTTAGTTCGACCCGCTGGATCCGAAGGTGGTACTCGCCCTCATCGTGGTCCCCAACCACTGCATAACGGGGGTAACCTGAAACACAAGGTGGATATTGTCACACAGTATTCATTCATACAGCTGTGTGTGTCACTCAAGAACAATTGCGCACCTTTCCTGAGGGGACAAAAACAGTTATTTGTGGCCAAAGACAGAGTTGGTTATGTGCTGCGCTGTACTACAACCTTGTTGCCTAGATATTCAAAGGCTGCAGCTTCATTATGGATGATAACGCCAAAGGAGGACCTGCTCATCCTCACAGTTTCCTTCACAGATTCAGCCGTACGCAGTTTTCATAAACGTGAGCTTTGACAAGGCCGGCAGCCATCTCAACTCGTTTTCGTCTCCCTGCATAAATCACTTTGTGCCTTTCATTCCACTCAGCAAGAGTTCATTGTTTGCCACAGGACAGGATTTATGAGCAAGTCCGTGCCACGATTCACTGAAAGGGAAATAATAGCAGCAACTCCGGGAACATCTAATAATGGGAAAAGAACTTTGATTCATTTATTTACTCATTTGCAATCTTTTAAACATCTTTAAAAACAAATAGTAATGCAATCATTTGAGTTTGTGTTCTGCAGTAAAAAGAAAAAAAGATTTTCTGTGCAAAGGTTCCAGATTTATGGTTTAATAAGACAATGGTAAAGTTTTTTATATTAAAAATGGGAATTACATACCCAAATAAAAAGCTTTACAGAACAGAATAAAACCATTAGTTTTGGTATGTATTGCAAGTGTATTTCCCTGTGGGAAATTAGAGGACAGCTTTGATTTGTGATTTTTATGACACACAAGTGCGGTTTAGCGATACAAGGCAGAGCCTGCAGATGACTAACGTATATAAGCGGTTGTCTCACCTGTCGTGCCATGCAGATGCAAACGTTATGTTTTAAGCGCACCAGTGTAAGGCAGTCTGTTTACCGAAGGCCCCAGACCCCGTATAACATCATCTGTGGAAAATGTTAATGTAAAGAACTATAGCCCAGGCTCCGGAATGGGAAAAGGATGTAAAGATCAAATTTCTTGAAGAACTAAGATGCTTACCTTTCCCATTAGCATTCCACACAATAGGTTGATCTAAACTGCCATTACAACTGCAGCACAGTGGACAAGGAGTCTTCAAAGAATACAGTATCATACGCAGGATTCAATTCACAAACGATAAAAACCTGAATACTCTCACACCGTCCCCTCAAGTGCAAGAAGCCGAGCTACTGGATGGTCTCACCTGTTGCCCTTCCCTTTGTACCTTTTATATCCTCTATAGCTTTCAGAATGACACTCAAGGACATCAGACAAAATTAATGTAGTGGTTTCATCATGACTCTTCACTCCTCCCCTGCAAGGTAGGGCACTTTCCAGGGCGACATTCAAATCATCGTGAACCAGAGAAATTGCCGGAAGTTCCAGATTCTCACTGCATGCTGCGCTGTGTTTCTGCACAAGTTTGACCCAAAATGTGATCAGATCTTTATAACTACATCACTGTTAGCTACACTATATGGCCAAAAGTACGTGGACACCAGACCATTACATCCATATGTGCTTGAAAAATCCTTTTCCAAAACGGTGGTCATTGATATGGGGCTGTTCCCCATATCCCATCCACTCTTCTGGGGAGGTTTTCCACCAGATTTTGGAATGTGGCTGTGGGAATTTTGTTTCTATTCAGCCACAAGATTATCAGTAAAGTTGGTAGAGAAAGCCTGGCTTGCAGTCTGCATTCCTATTCATTCCAAAGGTGTTCAGAAGGGCTGAGGTGAGGGCTCTCTGCAGCCACTCAAGTTTTTCCACACCAGGCTGCACAAATCGTGTTTATGGAGCTCACTTTGTGCATGCGGGCGCAGTCCTGCTGGAGCACAAAAGGAGCTTCCCCTAACTGTGGCCACAAAGCTGGAAGCACACAATTGTTTGCAAAGTGTTTTTATGCTGTTTGGGTGCAGCTGAAACAACTCATCTCAGTCATTAGAATGGGAGGGGGGTCCACATACTTTTGGCCATCTAGTGTAATTCGAACAGACTTATGCTCACCAGGCAGGTCTTCTAAAGTCAAATAATGTTTAAGACAAGTTTTTGCCTGGTTTTAGACACCACAATAAAGAAACTGCCTCTGTGTTGAAATTCAGCTAATGGCCGTGCAGCTTTTCTAGTGATAACAACCTTAAATGCAGCTTTTGACTCTGTAGACTCCAATGTTTTGATGAACAGCAATAACACTGAATTTGTCTCAGTGGACAAGTACTTTATTGGCTAGCATCATAGCTGTAGGGCTCATATCAGGTTGTTAAGGTGAATGATGAGTCTCTATTGTTCAATGACACGGTACAGCAAGTCAGCGACTTCTTGTTAGACCTGGAACTTCTCTTGTCTATGCTACAGCTCAGGTGCTTTCGCACATCCAACACAAGGGATGTGTTAATTAGACACATCCCATCTGGAAGTTTGTAAGCAAGGTTTACCTGAATAATAACTTTTGTATGCTACAGCATGATGAGACAGAGATATTATTAGGAGGTCCTGGGACTTTTTTAGACTTTACATACTGCAGGTTGAACTCATGTGCTGTTAAAACCGAAGCAACTTGGGAAAAAGTGTTAGCTGGAAAGGATTTGACATTCCCGACTTATCTTTGATAATCATGTCGCTGTATTTTAAATCCTTTTGTCTGTTAATGCTGCATGTTTCTTTATATATATAAGTTTGCAGAAAAGCATCTATCAGAGCAATAAATGTAAATGTTAAAGGATACCTGGAGAATATTTTTTTTCACCTGCATAATACAGGCCAAATTGGATACTGCTTCTGCATGATCCTGACAGCCTGATCCATGTATTCCTAACTTCAGTATTATTACAAGCTCATATCTGGCTGCTCCCCTGAAGTGTCTCTAAGAGGTGCTCCCTGGAGCAGCAAAAGTTCTTACAGGAGCTAAGACTTATGAATAAATCAGTCTGTATGCTCCTCTTGATAGGATGTGTACTATCCCCTTCCTACTTCCCCAGTTTCACATTCCACACGCCAACTACAATGAAAAGTTCACACCAAAAACCCCAAGCTCAGAAATCTACTGAACACCACAATATCGCTCACCTTTAGTTTTTCCCCCGCACCGTAACACCTTATTTCTTTATTTTCCTTTTTCCTAATTTCATCATTTATTATTTAATTTTCATATACCTTATTTACATATTTATTTATGCTGAGGATGCCTGGAAACGAAACTTTTCATGGTGTCAACGCTGCTATGCTGTGTTAGTACACCGTGACGAATAAACCTTGAACCTTAGAGCCTTTAATGGCTTTGAAATTAAATCTCTTTAACCTTCCTCTCCCTTGCTCGTTTCTTTGATTATTTTATTTTCAGGATTTTGGGCCTTATCTATTATAAAGAATTACTGCATCTATATAATATAATGCATGTTTAGCCTTTTTGCAGCTGAAGGCGCTAAGAAGGATGTACTTTTTGGAGGTGAAAAGTCAATGCTGTTACCAAACCATTGCATGTAACAGCACTTTGTTGCCCTGCCGGCATCATGACTGGGTTTCTACTGCCTGTCATTTCCTCAAAGACCATCTGTATTCATTATGCTCTCATATCTTAGTCCATAGGGCATTCTGTGCCTCATTTGACTGCTTGCTGCCCTGCCACCCAGACCAACTGCAAATTAAAAACGCCTTAATAATTTTCTTGCATTTTGCCGTACATAAATTGGTGTCCGGGGCGAGGCAGTATTCGGTGAAAGGACAGAAGTCCACTGTAACCCATTTTTCTGATTCAGTGCTCCACGTCCAACCTCAGCTGTCCTGTTTCCAAGGAAAGAATTAGAAACTGTAATAGGCAGGACCCAGTCGTGACCCGCTATTCTCTCGGTGCTCGCAGTTGCTCTGGTATTCTCCCTACAAACTAATGTATGACCGGAGAACGATTTTCGGGGATACTTACCAGATAGTCTTTTTCCAAGCGGTCAGGGAATAATTTTCACTTTTCCTATTATTGCTAAATTGAGTTGTTTAAATTCAATAACATTTGATTGACTAGCCGATTATCTACGTCATCATTCTGCCAAGACCCACATTCGGGGAATGAATTTTACCACTCTGCAGATTTCTAACATTGACTTGTTTTTTATTAAATTGCTCTCATATCTAATGCAAAGTATCAAGTTGCATGCATCCATAAAAGTTTCAGTCTTATCAAGGGCATCATTTTTGTTGCTGCCACTTTAGAGCAGTCTAAAAATTGTTCTAGAAGTTTCTGCCTCAGTAGGTCCGATAGGCTGGACCAGGACGCTTGTGACATTTAAGTCATCGGGACTATTAGCCTTCAGTGCTTAAACACAATCACTGTCTTTTGCTTCATTAGAGCTCATTCAGTTTTAATACAACGCTACGCACCCCTCATTTCCCCAGTGAGCTGTGCAGCCACAGGCTATTAGCGCACTCCTCTCCCTGTCCTGCTACATGGGACCCCTAATATCTCTCCTAGAGGACAAAAGGCTGGCAAAGGAGAAAAATGAAAAAAAAGGAAAAATGCAAGTTATATAAACTCCAGTCAAAAGTTTAATGGACAGCGACGGTTTTAAGGAAAAGACAAATGAGGGGCTTCTCACCTTTGGGCTTTCATAGTATGGATTATTAAGATATGTAAAAAAGGAGAGGTAACCAAAGGCGAGGCCCAACTTTTCCAGAATCCACCTGTGTATGGCGAACGGTGCAAATGTCCAGTCTGCCAACTGGATTGCTTGCTAGTGGTGGGAATTTACGATGCTGCTGCCAGAGCAGTTGGTAGATTGCAACATAATGGTTATGGAGGCTTAACCAAACTGCTGCAGGTTTAAGTCCCAGTAGGCCCCGCTGTCGTACCCATGGGAAAATAACAATCTGAACGAAAGAAGAACATTTCTGCCTACGTAAATGGGTACACATGCAAAACTGAAATCTGTTTTTTATATATAAAAGAATCTGTCTTCTACCCACCTGATGATGCTGATATAATAATAATAATAATAATAATAATAATAATAATAATAATAATAATAATAATAATAATAATAATAATAATAATAATAATAAAAACAGATTGTTTGAATGTCCTCAATTAAATTATACACATTCTTCATAATTCTTCAGAATTTATGCTTTGGATATAAATCATACAGTAGAATTGATGTTATCCTTATGTACAATCCCACTGTGGCTCTCAGTACAACAGATTGAGCTCAGTTCTACCACGAGTGAGACTTCAGCCTTGGACAAACAAATTCTGCTGTTTTGTTCTCCTGTTTGGGGGAGGATGCATTCTGTGAATGAGACAGACTTAATGCTGTGCTTTCTGATGTCTTTGCTATCAAAGCAGAAGTAAAATAATGAGAGCAACCCTCAAGTTAGACGCGGTGCTGTGGCTCATTGTACACTGCACGCCACCTGTGATGGCGACAAGTCCTTTTTTGAAAAGTACTGTATGTTTAATCTTCGGGCGAGAGGTGTAAATGAAATGAATGAAATTAAAGCTGGAATACAGGTTTATTGTTTTATGCATTTAATTTACTCCTGAATACTGTGGCGAGATTGAAATGACATGTACAGGGATGCTGTTTCACATGGATTAAAAGGGAAAAAAATAATGGGTTCTCAGCTCATTTGAATGCTGTATTATGATGAGCGCACATTTATATGTATGTATATTGTTTTTGACATCTAATACAAGATTCTGGTTTGGAAAATACCATTAAATCATTCTTGACTCTTACGCAGCCATTAGC